>JARQOD010000001.1:610230789-610265825 GCA_033576555.1 Oophaga sylvatica
CTGTCGGGACAGTTTTCTTGAAGTGATCTATCTGTGAAAAACACTGTTAGAAATGAGGACTATACACAAGGGTGCCAAGCAGCATTCAGGTATGATCTCACATCTATGGCGCTGCTTTTTTGATATAGCTCCTCATATGGATGTGCTAATTGACTTCTAGCTCCTCATATGGATGTGCTAATTGACTTCATATGCACGCACAGTATGTATTGTGAGCTCTGCACTCGCATGCTAACATCATTATATTAGCAACTGTGATGGAGAAGTTACTTTATTGATATACCTGATTCATTGAGATACTTATAATCCTATATATAGTGCATATATGTCTGCCTATTGGGGGATATTGTGAGTTACATAGATTGCATATATACGGACAAATATATGGAGTTTATTATTGTATAGCCCCGGATTAGTCTATTATCGCTATAACATATAAGATATGTCGATGTGCACTATTATATATTGATTTGAATGTAATTCACACCTGTCTGCATTTGGCTATTTTTTCTGCATGCTGTATATCCCACTCTTTTGGATTTTTATCCATGATAATGTATTTTAGACCTTAATAAAAATTGTTGACTTTTCCCACACAAAAGACGGATCACAGAACTTGTCCTGTGTGAAACACACACATAGATAAATTACCTCTATGGTGCTGTAAAGATGTATATCTTTGTACCATGTTAGCCAGTAGATTGAAAAATATTTAGACTTCTAACAACAGTATAAAATCAAGATTCACTCTTTATTTCACTAAAAATCCTTATATACTAGTTATATACAGAAGTCTGTATTTAACTAGAACTCCTTATACAATTACTGGGTCCTTAAAAGTTTCTCTCCTCTGCTAGAAAATAGCTTTACATTTACTGATGGATTCTAATACAGACATTTACTGGGTGCTTCTAATACAAACCCTTTACTGGGTGCTTCTAATACAAACCCTTTACAGTTCATGACTGTGCACAAATAGGGCACTCTCTGCTAGAAAATAGCTTTACATCTGCGGATGGAGTTAAAACTAACCTTTAATACACTAAAAACTCCACAGACTAATCAAAGGCACTGATGTCGATGTGCACTATTATATATTGATTTGAATGTAATTCACACCTGTCTGCAATTGGCTATTTTTTCTGCATGCTGTATATCCCACTCTTTTGGATTTTTTATCCATGATAATGTATTTTAGACCTTAATAAAAATTGTTGACTTTTCCCACACAAAAGACGGATCACAGAACTTGTCCTGTGTGAAACACACACATAGATAAATTACCTCTATGGTGCTGTAAAGATGTATATCTTTGTACCATGTTAGCCAGTAGATAGAAAAATATTTAGACTTCTAACAACAGTATAAAATCAAGATTCACTCTTTATTTCACTAAAAATCCTTATATACTAGTTATATACAGAAGTCTGTATTTAACTAGAACTCCTTATACAATTACTGGGTCCTTAAAAGTTTCTCTCCTCTGCTAGAAAATAGCTTTACATTTACTGATGGATTCTAATACAGACATTTACTGGGTGCTTCTAGTTATATACAGAAGTCTGTATTTAACTAGAACTCCTTATACAATTACTGGGTCCTTAAAAGTTTCTCTCCTCTGCTAGAAAATAGCTTTACATTTACTGATGGATTCTAATACAGACATTTACTGGGTGCTTCTAATACAAACCCTTTACATTTCATGTCAGGGCATTCTCTGCTAGAAAATAGCTTTACATCTACGGATGGAGTTAAAACTACCCTTTAATACACTAAAAACTCCACAGACTAATCAAAGGCACTGAATAAAAATCCAGCAGACCAGATTTCACAGCCTGAGCAAAGTTCAGCCACAGATTTCCCAGCCTGAGCAAAGTTCAGCCAGAGGGCGTGACGACCTGGATCAAGCTGACAGGGAGACGGATAAAATGATAGGGGGCGTGTCGACCTGTCAGATTTGAGTTTGATGAGTAATACAGTTCCTATACTACTGTTATATAACCTTTCTGGTCCTGAGAGGCAGGCTATGAAAGATTATATTTCAGAAAGTCTGGCCTAAGGGCATATTAGACCTTCATCTTCCCCAGTGGCCGCGGGGTTCTTCTTTGTGAAGAAAAAAGATGGAGGCCTACGCCCTTGCTTGGATTTCCGCGAACTTAATCGGATTACTGTTCGAGATCCGTATCCACTCCCTCTGATTCCTGATCTCTTCAATCAAATTGTTGGCGCCAAATGGTTCTCTAAATTGGATCTCAGGGGGGCGTATAATCTGATTAGGATAAAAGAGGGGGATGAGTGGAAAACGGCGTTTAACACGCCGGAGGGACATTATGAGAACCTTGTCATGCCTTTTGGTCTGACTACTGCACCAGCAGTATTCCAACATTTTGTTAATGACATTTTTCGTCATCTGGTGGGGCTGTTTGTGGTCGTATATTTGGATGACATTTTAATTTACTCGTCAGATCTTGTGTCTCACCAGGAGCATGTGAGACAGGTGTTGCAGATCTTGCGAGACAATAAACTATACGCCAAACTGGAAAAGTGTGTATTCGCCGTACAGGAACTTCAGTTTTTGGGTTTCTTGGTGTCAGCCTCCGGTTTCCGTATGGACCCTGAAAAGGTGAGAGCAGTGCTTGAATGGGATCAGCCAGAGGATCTTAAGGCTCTGCAGCGTTTTCTGGGGTTTGCTAACTACTACCGGAAATTTATTTGTAATTTCTCATCTGTTGTCAAACCTCTCACTGACATGACAAGAAAAGGGACGGATTTTTCTAAATGGTCGGACAAAGCTTGCCAAGCTTTTTCCTCTTTGAAAAAATGTTTTGCTTCGGCACCCGTTCTCATCCAACCAGATGCATCACAGCCGTTCGTTGTGGAGGTGGACGCGTCTGACGTAGGGGTGGGTGCAATATTGTCCCAGGGTCCGTCCCCTGGTAAATGGCATCCGTGCGCTTTCTTTTCTAAGAAATTGTCGTCCGCCGAAAGGAATTATGATATCGGCAATAGGGAACTTTTGGCCATTAAGTTGGCTTTTGAAGAATGGCGTCACTTTTTGGAGGGGGCAGTCCACCCGGTCACCGTCATTACTGATCACAAGAACCTGCTGTATTTGGAATCTGCTAAGCGTCTGAATTCCAGACAAGCTCGATGGTCGTTGTTTTTTACCAGGTTTAATTTTGTTGTCACTTATCGCCCTGGATCTAAGAATGTTAAGGCGGATGCCTTGTCTCGCAGTTTCCCAGGGGCCGGGAAAACGGATGACCCGATTCCTATCCTTCAGGAGGGGGTGGTAGTGTCGGCTGTATGTTCCGAGCTTGAGGAGGAGGTATTAGAGGTTCAGGGGGACGCCCCTGCAGGACCTCCAGGGAGACTGTTTGTCCCAAATCAGTTGAGACAAAAGGTTATTGAGGCACATCATAATTCTGCTTTAGCAGGACATCCAGGGAGTAAGGCTACTTTAAATCTCCTTTCTCGCCGGTTTTGGTGGCCTAGCGTTAATAAAGATGTTTTAACTTTTGTCGCGTCCTGTGGGGTTTGTGCTCGCTCTAAGACCCCTCATACCCGTCCGTCTGGGACCCTCTTACCCTTGAAACTTCCGGAGCGTCCATGGACTCATTTGTCTATGGACTTCATCACGGACCTTCCTCAGTCGTCAGGGAAGACTGTCATACTGGTGGTTGTTGACAGGTTCAGTAAGATGGCACATTTCATTGCTCTTCCTGCCCTCCCTAATGCTAAAACTCTGGCGCAGGTGTTCATTGGGGAGATTGTGAGACTTCATGGGTTGCCTTCTGATGTGGTGTCAGATAGGGGTCTCAGTTTGTGTCCAAGTTTTGGAGGGCATTTTGTTTACGTCGGGGGATGCAATTGTCATTTTCCTCGGCTTTTCATCCGCAGACCAATGGTCAGACAGAGCGTCTGAATCAAAGCCTAGAGACTTATCTTCGGTGTTTTGTCTCAGAGAACCAGGAGGACTGGTCTTCTTTCTTGCCTCTGGCAGAGTTCGCTCTTAACAACAGGCGGAGCGAGTCCACTGGTAAATCCCCGTTTTTTGGGGCATATGGTTTCATCCCCAGTTTTGTACTTTCAATGGGGGGGGCCCTTCTGGGGTTCCTGAGGAGGAGCGTTTCTCGTCGTCACTTGCTTCAGTGTGGAGAGGTGTATTGAATAATCTGAGTGCTATGGGGAACCGTTATAAACGTATGGCTGATAGGAGGAGAGTTTCTGGTCCAGATCTTAATGTGAACGATCTGGTATGGTTGTCTACCAGGAATATAAAACTTAAAGTTCCCTCCTGGAAGCTGGGCCCCAGATTCATCGGGCCGTACAGGATCAGTTCCATAATTAATCCTGTGGCATTTCGTCTGGACCTCCCTCCTACGTTTAAAATTCATAATGTGTTCCACAAGTCATTACTTAAGAGGTACGTGGCACCAGTCATACCATCACCTCTACCTCCTCCTCCAGTGGTGGTCAATGGTAACTTGGAGTTTCAAGTGTCAAAGATCATTGACTCACGTCTGAATCGCCGGTCCCTTCAGTACTTGGTGCATTGGAAGGGGTATGGTCCAGAGGAGAGGACGTGGGTTCCTGCGTCTGACATTAACGCAGATCGTTTGGTGCGGACCTTCCACAGAACTCACCCGGGCAAACCTGGCCCTGAGGGTCCGGAGGCCCCTCGTAGAAGGGGGGTACTGTCATGTGTGCATCGCCACGAAGATCGTCGCGGTTGCACATTCTGACTTCTCACAGCGGAGTTGCTGTTTCTTTGTGTTTGGCAGTTAGGGAGTTAATTCTGTCTGTGCTCAGTTCTGGGACTGGGTGCAGTTTCTCCCGGCTGCAATTAATTATTTGTTGATTGGTTTCCTTTAAATCTCTGGTTGTCTGTTTGGGAGTTGCCAGTGAAATTCTTCATGCAGACCACAGATAGGATTGTATCTGTATAGACTTAAGTTAAAGAGCTCCTTAGTTGTTCTAAGCTCACCTTGCTTAGAGTTTAATTTCCCAGATCATTTATGTTCCTTCTGTGTTTGAGTGTGTATGCAAGTCTGTGTTTTCTCCAGTCTGTCTTATATTTCTAATCTGTGTATTTAGCAGAGATCAGCCCATATCCCTTTGGTGGTAATCAGAATCCTTCTTAGGACTGATTACAGGGTTCAGGGACTGATAGGAGACAGGGTTAGGCTGGAGACTTGGACCTCTGAACCATTATCAGTACCTCCAAGGTGAGGGATTAGTTAGGACCCCAGTTTAGGGTCAGGTTAGACCCCCGGTCCTCTTCTTTCCTGTGACAGTGTATCAAGTCCTCAAGATTAATCCTGAGTTCAACGGATATCGTGTCAGGTAAATCTATTCTATATTTACATGCTGATGTTGCTAATCTATATGTTGAATAGAGTGTTGTTCTTTTAAGAATAGTTTACTGACATCGTACACATATCATAAGACCGCGTGACACCGTTCCAACTTTCTCCGGTTCACATAAAACATGAAACATATACAGCACAGCAGCAACCAACTCGGCTTATATCCCAGGGCTTTTGGATAAGGGTATGGACTTTTTACACAACCTGGGAATGCGGTGATGACCACGTCCGACCGGCTGGAAGTGTAGGCTAGGACTAGGCACAGGGAACATTCAGGTAAGATGACAAAGTTTTCTTACCTTACTTATGGAGCTGCAGTCTCCCTCCCGTGTGCCAAGGCCAGGGCCAACACCCCCGTCTCTCCGGTCGGCCGGGTCCTCGTGCGTTTCGTCCAATGCCCCGCGTGCAGGCGCCAACTGATATGGAAATTTAATTAGGATAAAAATATCCTGTGTTTGCTGCTTGCCATGTCCAAATCTCTATATAATGTCTTTTTGAGCGCTCAGAACGAAATGAGGACTGTCCACACGAAAGTGTCAGTATAACAGTTCGTCAAAGACATACATTTATTATTCATTCAAGGTTTTATACGTTTACAAAAAGGGGCTGGTTAGTCAATTAACATACAATTAAAAGCTGCTAGATTATTGGCTGTTCTAGTGTAAATATGATAATTATGATAATCATGATTAAAAGAGCTGAAGTTGCAGAATTATTGTTTATATTCTTGTGACCTAGTTGCCTTGCATAACTATAATGTAAACAACAGATATCTAATAGGACATTTTGTACTTCATGCATTTGTTCCTTTACGAAGGTCTTATGAAGGCCAGATTTCTTTAAAACGACTGATTATATCTGGCCTAGAAATATGTGAGCACAAGGTTTTTTAGCAAGTGAGATCTATCTGACTGTGAACTCTGAATACATATATGTGAATATACTTTGAATATATATGGAAGACATATATATTTCCATGACACTTATACTTTCTCTTTCAGTGAGAGGGATGTCCAAGAAGTATCGTTTCTCCTTGCGTAGATTGACATGCTAAGCATGCCGAGATGAGGAGACTTAAAGCCGCAATGCTCCTCTGGGAAATATGCAAATTGTCTCTTCAGAGAGGAAGAGGACTAAAACTCTAGTGCCACCTAATGGAAGTAACAATCCTCAGGCTATGTGCACATGTTCGGGATTGCTGCGGAAATTTCTGCGGCAATCCCGCAACTCCCTGCTGTGGGAAATACGCATTTTATTGGTATGCGTATTCCCGCTAAAAACTAGCGTTTTGCAAGCGTAATTAGCTTACAGAATGCTAGCATTTTCCAAGCGATCTGTAGCATCGCTTGGAAAACTGACTGACAGGTTGGTCACACGAGTCAAACATAGTGTTTGACTCGTGTGACCAACTTTTTACTATTGATGCTGCCTATGCAGCATCAGTAGTAAAAAGATATAATGTTAAAAATAATAAAAAAAAATAAAAAATCGTGATATTCTCACCTTCCGGCGGCCCCGGCAGCCTTCCTGGTCCTCGCGATGCTGCCGCCAAGTTCCGTTCTCAGTGATGCCTAGCGACAATGACCCCAGATGACGTAGAATCACGCGAGACCGCTACGTCATCTGGGGTCATTGTCGCAAGGCATCCCTGGGAACGGGAGTTGCCGGGAGCGTCGCTGAGGAGCGGGAAAGCTGCGGGGGCCGCCGGAAGGTGAGAATATCACTATTTTTTATTTTAATTATTGTTTTAACAGGGATATGGTACCCAGGGCCTGGAGGAGAGTCTCCTCTCCTCCAGACCCTGGGTACCATCCGCACATGAACCGCTCACTATGCGCATGGTGGGCATAGCCACATGCGGAAAGTAAGCGGTTCAATGCATTCCTATGGCAGCGGAATCGCCGCGATTCCGCAAAAAAAAATGAACATGCTGCATTTTTTTCGCGGAAAAAAACGCAGCATGTGCACAAAAATTGCGGAATGCATTCTAATAATAGAATGCTTAATGCATGCATTTTTTAAGCGTTTTTGCAGCGGAAAACCGCTGCAAAAACGCTAAAAAAAGCGAAAAATCCTGAATGTGTGCACATAGCCTAAAAGTCAATGTTGACCTTTTAACGAGCCTTGTTACATGACTTAGGATATGAAAATTTCTGTGAACATACACATAGGAACCTTTTTTATGTGCAATTTTCTAATCCTATATCCACTTACCATCTGTATAATTCTACACTGGATTGTACATATGAAATCTTATATATGTATTTTTTTACATCTTTGTGCTGTTGTACAATGTACAGTACAGACCAAAATTTTGGACACACCTTCTCATTTAAAGATTTTTCTGTATTTTCATGACTATGAAAATTGTAAATTCACACTGAATGCATCAAAACTATGAATTAACACATGTGGAATTATACATTACATTTTCCAAAAAAGTGTGAAACAACTGAAAATATGTCTTATATTGTAGGTTCTTCAAAGTAGCCACCTTTTGCTTTGATGACTGCTTTGCACACTCTTGGCATTCTCTTGATGAGCTTCAAGACGTAGTCACTGGAAATGGTTTTCACTCACAGGTGTGCCCTGTCAGGTTTAATAAGTGGGATTTCTGGATTTCAGTTGTGTTGTGCAGAAGTCTGGTGGATACACAGCTGATAGTCCTACTGTTAGACTGTTAGAATTTGTATTATGGTAAGAAAAAAGCAGCTAAGTAAAGAAAAATGAGTGGCCATTATTACTTTAAGAAATGAAGGTCAGTCAGTCCGAAAAATTGGGAAAACTTTGAAAGTGTCCCCAGGTGCAATTGCAAAAACCATCAAGAGCTACAAAGAAACTAGCTCACATAGGGACCACCCCAGGAAAGGAAGATCAAGAGTCACCTCTGCTTCTGAGGATGAGTTTATCCGAGTCACCAGCCTCAGAAATCGCATGTTTACAGCAGCTCAGATTAGAGACCAGGTCAATGCCACACAGAGTTCTAGCAGCAGACACATCTCTACAACAACTGTTAAGAGGAGACTTTGTGCAGCAGGCCTTCATGGTAAAATAGCTGCTAGGAAACCACTGCTAAGGACAGGCAACAAGCAGAAGAGACTTGTTTGGCCTAAAGAACACAAGGAATGGACATTAGACCAGTGGAAATCTGTGCTTTGGTCTGATGAATCCAAATTTGAGATCTTTGGTTCCAACCACCGTGTCTTTGTGCGACGCAGAAAAGGTGAACGGATGGACTCTACATGCCTGGTTCCCACCGTGAAGCATGGAGGAGGAGCTCCACAGCATCTTGCAGCGGCATGCTATTCCATCCGGTTTGCGTTTAGTTGGACCATCATTTATTTTTTAACAGGACAATGACCCCGAACACACCTCCAGGCTGTGTAAGGGCTATTTGACAAAGAGGGAGAGAGATGGGGTGCTATGCCAGATGACCTGGCCTCCACAGTCACCAGACCTGAACCCAATTGAGATGGGTTGGGGTGAGCTGGACCGCAGAGTGAAGGCAAAAGAGCCAACAAGTGCTAAGCATCTCTGGGAACTCCTTCAAGATTGTTGGAAGACCATTTCCGGTGACTACCTATTGAAGCTCATCAAGAGAATTCCAAGAGTTTGCAAAGTAGTCATCAAAGCAAAAGGTGGCTACTTTGAAGAACCTAGAATATAAGACATAATTTCAGTTGTTACACACTTTTTTGTTAAGTATATAATTCCACATGTGTTAATTCATAGTTTTGATGCCTTCAGTGTGAATTTACAATTTTCATATGAAGAAATAGATGAGGTCCTATGCACACTTTTGACTGCCAATATAGGTGCTACTGAGGAAATTTTTTTTACTATAATAAAGAAACACCTCGAGCACTCTCAATGAAAAAGAAAAAAGAAGAATCCAAAGGTTTTTTTTTCTGATTTTCATTTTATTTGCACACACCAATTAAGCTCCAACGTTTCGGCCGATATGGCCTTTCTCAAGGGGAGTCTTCTAATAAACAATAAAAAATAAAAAAACATACTTATCAAAATTACATGCATCTAAATATGTTCACATATGAAACATGTAATCCGTATCCAAACAATATATATAAAATATATAACAAAACAGGATGCATATTGCAAACATATGAACAATACATGATAATGTTGATAGAATCAAAAATCTATACTTATATATATATGCACAGCACGTGTTTCTTGTATTATCAAGTATATTATCTGCACACTGAATAAATAAACCAAACACAATAGAATACAGCGATTGTGGGAACACCTATATTCATTAAGTCCCACACATGGTTTTCATTTAGTTTTCTCAAAAGTAATTGTAACTATTCTAATATCTTGCACAAAATAGTATATATAAGTAATATTCAGATTTATTCAAGTACATATCTATAAATTTTAAGAAATATGGAAACTACATATCTAATAAACGTAAGAGCTAAATGGGAGTGCTGTGAATGAGCAGACAAATTCTCTATTCAATGCGGAGTGGTAAAAGCCGTCTAGTGTGAGCGGTCTAAATCGAGCATTCAGAAATCGGCAAGCTATCATATGTATATGCATCAAGAGGTGAGGTACGGTTAAGATCTAGTGTAGGAGTCACAGTGTAAACGCTGTTAAACCGACTCACTTTTTCAAAAAATATATAGCCCTATTGTCACGCTGTATCACAGATACACATATGATGTCAGTAATCAATACTAAGAGGAACAACATGCAATATAACACATAAATAGGAAATCTCAACATGTACATAAAGTATAGTATTACCTGACATAATATCCGTTGTACTGTGGGTGAATCCTGAAGACGTATAATGCTGTACTCAGGCTGCAGGTGACCGGGGTCTATGCTGACCCTAGCCTGGGGACCTGACTAGTCCCTCAACCTGGAGGTACTGTTAATGGTACAGAGGTCCAGGCCGCCAACGTAACCCTGTCTCCTATAAGTCCCTGACAACTGTAATCTAGTCCTCAGAAGGACCCTGATTACCACACAGGGAATAGGCAGGTTACTGCTTAACAAACAGTACAAACGAAACAGACAGGGGACAAAGCAAACACTGTCTTGCATACAACACTTAAACACAGAGGGAACACAAAAGGTCTAGGAGATAAACTATAATCGAGGAGAGGAGAAACCACAAAGGAACTCTTAACTTAAGTCTTCTCATGACCTGATCCAAACTGCTGGTCTGCATGTAAGCTTTCACCGGCATCTAACAAGCAGACTGGCAGGTATATAAAGGAAGCTAATTAGTGCATAATCAAAAGCAGCCGGGCGAGGCTGGACCTAGTCTTAGCAAAGAGCTAGGTAAAATTAACTCCCTCACTACCAAACACAAAGAAACAGCAACTCAGCTGCGAGAAGTCAGAATGTGCAATCGCGACGATCTTCGTGGCGATACACCCATGACACCTATTTACAAATGTAACCGAGTTACCTGTGGCTTCAGGGAATAAGGTGCGCGGTGTGTTCCGGGGGAGCTGTGTACACGAGCTATCCTGGAGATCTCTTTATGCTTGTTGTGAAAGATGTCATGTGACCGGTTCGTGAGGTCATGGAGACCGCAATGAATCTCCGGACCCAATCCCGGAAAAAGCCGAATATACACGCATGCGCTGTAGCGCTAGAAAGTGAATCATGTCTCCAGGATGCTATACTTGTCGAGAATCAATTAGTGTGTCCAATAATTATGGATAACTAGCAAAAGGGTAGGTAATGAGGAAATGAAGGATTGAAATAGGACAATATTAGGTTATCTGTGAAGAAAAGAAAAAAAGAATTACACAATATCCGTCATAATTTGATACAAATCTGAAAACACTATTCATTGTCGTCAAGGAAACCTAAAAGGAAACTTCGTACTCTCTGTTTAAGCCAAATGGTTCTAATGTCTGCAGTGTGAATATCCAAAAAGCCTCTCTGGATTTTAACTGTTTAATTCTGTCGCCTCCTCTCCGGGGGATGGGTACGTGATCAATCACTTGATATTTCAGCTGGGATACGTTATGTCCTAAGGCTATAAAATGAGCAGGGACAGGCAACATCAGCTTCTTGCACCCTATAGTCGATTTGTGTTGGGGCTTTATACCAATCCAATTTGGAGCTTAATTGGTGTGTGCAAATAAAATGAAAATCAGAAAAAAACCCTTTGGATTCTTCTTTTTTTCTTTTTCATTGAGAGTGCTCGAGGTGTTTCTTTATTACAATTTTCATAGTCATGAAAATACAGAAAAATCTTTAAATGAGAAGGTGTGTCCAAACTTTTGGTCTGTACTGTATATACATGTCATTGAGACATATATATATATATATATTGTAGCCTTCCGGGGGGGTTTAGCTCTAGGATCGCTGTCTGGGTAGACAGAATGGCACGGAAACAGTTCATTCAGACAGCAGTTTGGTGAAAACTGGCCGCAACCAGTTTTATTAAAGTCCACAGCACACAGATAAAAACAAAGCATAAACAAAAGACCTGGGCTTGTCTAGCCTCTAATTACACTTAGATAGATGGCCCTCTCTATCCGGGACCCAGACTCTACCAGTCTGTGCCCAAAACAACACATATGATATATGTTACCAGTATGGAGTTTCACAGACACTCCTCCTTGTGTCTGAAGGCACCTTTGAGAGAGATCCACTCCTATTCAGCCGCTATTCACACGGACCCGCACCGAGACCACTCCTGTGTCCGGGGTCCTTCCTGCACCCAGACTGAGATAGCTCACACTCCTCTGGAGACTGCTTCCTTGTGCCAGGACACCTCCCTGTGTCCGGGCTAAAGACAGCTCCCACACTCTTGGAGACACCTTCTGTGCCTGGACCCCTTGTCCAGACTGAATGAGCTCTCTGACTGTGCTCACAAGCACCTACTTCTGGCTTCCTAATCAACACCTGAGTGGATTCAGGTCTGAGCTGCAAGCGTGTACTGAATGGCAGGTGTAGTGACCTTTCTTTACCACCAGGTTTACAAAGCCACACATTTCGCTCATACCAGTCAGCAAGGTACTTAGGTGAAATATACACCTCATTCACCACATATTCCTTCACTGTCTCACATATCCCCTCCCTCTTCTCCAGACCGGAGGGCTGGTCATCCAGACCGGAGGGCTGGTCAACAATCCAACAGAGACAGTGAACTCTGGACCAGTCATGGCCCTCATCAGCTTCATCCTCACCACTGTCATAGCCAACATCAGTTTTCTCTTCATCTGAAGCATCCGCACTACCCTGTACCCTCCCAGGCCTATACTCTCTGCGGGCCTCGGGTATCCTGCACTGTTTCATCTTGACTTTAGTGCCAGCCTCAGTCTCGGTATAGTGGCTCACCAGATAAGTACGACCAGGCACGTCAGAACAGCTCTGCTGATTCTTCCTCAGAAACTTTCGTACCTCCTGTTTTTGGGGCACTGACCCTGTGTCACCAACTGTCACAGGAGGTATAGGGGTTTTCTCTAATTCCCCCTGAACTTTCTTTAGCACATCTACTTTCTTAAATATCAGTTGATTCATAAATTCTACCTCACAGAACCCAAGCGCCTCTGTCATGGTCTCTGACCATTCCGAGCCACACTGTTCAAACGATTGGCACTGTAGAGGGAGCTGATCGTTTTTCTTGGTCGGTACACATAATTTATCCTCTTCTGGTACAGGCTCACTTTGCATAAGACTCAGAGCTCTTACTTCTTTCTCCAGGAGATCCTCATGGCTACGCATCTTCTCCTGTAGTTGTTGGACGTCCTTTACGTCTTCGGCCCTTTCTTCAGGCTCTTCTGGTAGGACATGCTCAGAAGCCCTACCATCAGTCTTCTTTTCCACCACGTTCTGCATCCCATCTGAGCTCCCGTGTATCTGCAGCGGCAACGGAGCGACACATCGCCCCTCCCACTCACTGGGACGTGGTTCAAGTGTAGACTCCATGAAAATGCGCCTGAGCTCACCAAGGCCAACCCGAGGTCTCAAAATCTCATCTTGGGATTTATCCAGATCCTTTGGGTCGCTCGAGAACTCCGATGGCGCACCGGGCGCCGAACTTCCGGCCCGAGCTTCGCGAGTCGCAGCCACGGATCCGGACAGTACACCGTCCACGCCGCTGTCTCCAACAGAAACATATTCCGGGGCAGAGTCATTCCCCACATCTTCAGTCTTGTTCCTCACAGCTTCACTTGAGACATCAGCCTCTGGTGAGGCACCTGGCCTGGTGTCCACCACTTCCATGGCTTTCTCCACCTCTGCAGCATCACCTTCCGAGTCCTTGGCCTGATGCAGATCCACACCATACATTGATAACTTCTCATTTTCAACAGCATCCACTTGTGCTGTGTTCAGTTTCAGAGTCCTGTCTTTCACCTTAGTCTTCGCCAGGGAACCGGCCAACGGTACAACATCTTCAGATGCCATCCTCCGTCCGACTGCAAGGTCAGCCTCAGCCTTCCTCTCAGGACTCTCAATCTCCTCTGCTACCATGCCTTCCTCACTTGCACTGGTTGCTTTATTGTCATCAGATGACTCACTATCACCACCACTATCCCTGTCTGACCCCCTTTTCTCAGCCACATCTGGCTCACTTCCAGGGTTAGACACTTCATTTTCATTCACATCCGGCTCACTGTCAGGGTTATACAATTCATTCTCATTCACATCTTGATCTGGAACCTTAGTTAACATGTCATCCACAACATTAACTTCACCATCTGGTCCCTGGTTTCCCTCAGGTGGTCCCTCAAGTATGTGACTATGTGATAACCCCAGCACTATACTTCCATATAGCTCAGATACCAGGAGCTGACTTACGACCTCTCCCTGGACTTCAGTGTCCCTATACAATAGGTTATTGTTCATGGCAGCATGAGGAAACCTCTCCTCAGAGCCAGGCTCTTGGGGAACCTCATTCAGAACAATTACATTTTCCTGTGCCGTTTTAAGAGTGGGGTCTCGCACCGGCTCACTCCCAAAATTGTCACAGGAGCCAGGCAGGTCAGGGACACTCGGTTCCCGAGAACCACCATCCTCGTCTCCCAACATCACCTGCAAAGAAATGTCATCTTTATCACGGTCATCATCAGTATCATCACTATTATGATTAGCATTATCATCATTATCAATATCAGCATCCTCATCATGGTCATCATCATTATCATGATCATCATTATCATTATCAATATTATCATGGTCATCATCATTATCACATAAGTTTAACGGCCCACTAGCATTGTGTTCCGCCCCTCGGGACTGCGCACCCTCAGTAGGAGCTTCATCACACTGTCCATCAGAAACATTTTTCCCCCAGAGATCCTTAGACCGGGGAAAATCACCACCCAATATAACGGGGTGCACCAGGGTCTTCACTACCCCCACTTCATATGAAACCTCCCCGAGTTTGGGGACCAAGTCCACGGCAGTCTCTGGGTAGACTTTGGTGTCTTCATGGATGTACACCACACTCAGGTGCTTATCAGGGATGAAGTCCCTATCACTCAGGCTGTCACATATGGAAGTCACTGGACTCTCTGAGTCCAAGAGGGCCTGTGCTGGGCAGTCACTTACAACCACCGGGGACCCCTGTGGTCCAGTCTCTTCGGCTGAGGTGGACACACACACAGGCTCTGCGCAGGGAGAGAGGGATCTGCCAACATCACAACACATAGGCTCCCCCTCTATTGGACAGTTGGCTGCAATTTCACGCCAGCTCCAACACTGTCCATCACACTCTCCCACCCACATGTCCCCTCGGGCCTGAACCCGCTTATCAGCATACCCCATGTCCCCAACAGCTGGAACGCTCTTACCGCGAGAGTTCAGCGTCCGGGAACTCCAAAGTGATGACCTCTCAGACGGCTGTACCTCAGGAGGACGTGCTTGGGTGTAGCGGTCCACTATCACCTTTTCAACTCCATAATCAGGCCTGCTGACTGCAGACTCCCAACTGTATCTCCAGTCACGAACTCCCCTGGCACGGGCTGTCACCGTAACACCCAGCCGGGTAAGAATCGCCGCTTTCAACTTGGCATAGTCTTCGCTGTCCTGCTTGCTCAGGTCAGCCCAGACTTTTTGGGGTTCCCCAATCAGATAGGGTACGACCGCCATGGCCCATTCAGATAGTGGCAGATTCTCCTTCTCTGCCAGTCTCTCAAACCTAGTAAGATATACCTCCACATCATCACGAGGTGTCATTTTTCTCAAGGACCGTCTTACCGCCTTCTTTATAGCGGACAACGCCGGTGCCTTCACAACATTACTTCGGGACGCGGCACCGAAATCCTTTTTTGGTGCTGTCATCTGCTCAACAAATAACCGGTTATTCTCCTGCTGCTGCAGGAATTGCTGCTGGGCCTGCTGCATGTGCTGCTGGTGCTGCAGGCGCTGCTGCTCCATGCTTCGCTGGGCCTGCACCAGGTACTCAACGAGTTCCTCCATACTGCCGGACTCATCTGTCTCAATCACAGCAGTCTTATGTTGCATATTAACTTGCGCCGTTTGTTCAAACAGCGCCTCCATGCTGTCAGATATCTCTGTCTTCACAACGGCAGACTTCAGTCAAGGCACACACACTACACAGCTTTTTTCCACAGAAAATTCAGCCTTGCTGTGCAAACACTTTTTTTTTTTTTTTCCTTTGCAAAGTCTATTAGGGCTACTGTCTCTTTAAGACTGCTCCACAAACTTTTCTTTTGCTGCTGCACATTCCACAGTCATTTTCACAAGTTCAACTTTGCTGTGCATACATTTTCTCTCTGCAGACCCTATCAGGGCCACTGTCTCTCCAAGACTGCTCCAAACAGACGTTTCTGCTGACACACACTTTTTTTTTTTTTTTCTGTTGCTATTTCAATAGACTTCACCTTTAATGCTGTCTCTCGCCACTGTGCTGCATGCACACTCCAGCACTAACTGTACCAGGCACTGCGCTGCCCCAGCATTCTCCGCCAATTGTAGCCTTCCGGGGGGGTTTAGCTCTAGGATCGCTGTCTGGGTAGACAGAATGGCACGGAAACAGTTCATTCAGACAGCAGTTTGGTGAAAACTGGCCGCAACCAGTTTTATTAAAGTCCACAGCACACAGATAAAAACAAAGCATAAACAAAAGACCTGGGCTTGTCTAGCCTCTAATTACACTTATATAGATGGCCCTCTCTATCCGGGACCCAGACTCTACCAGTCTGTGCCCAAAACAACACATATGATATATGTTACCAGTATGGAGTTTCACAGACACTCCTCCTTGTGTCTGAAGGCACCTTTGAGAGAGATCCACTCCTATTCAGCCGCTATTCACACGGACCCGCACCGAGACCACTCCTGTGTCCGGGGTCCTTCCTGCACCCAGACTGAGATAGCTCACACTCCTCTGGAGACTGCTTCCTTGTGCCAGGACACCTCCCTGTGTCCGGGCTAAAGACAGCTCCCACACTCTTGGAGACACCTTCTGTGCCTGGACCCCTTGTCCAGACTGAATGAGCTCTCTGACTGTGCTCACAAGCACCTACTTCTGGCTTCCTAATCAACACCTGAGTGGATTCAGGTCTGAGCTGCAAGCGTGTACTGAATGGCAGGTGTAGTGACCTTTCTTTACCACCAGGTTTACAAAGCCACACATTTCGCTCATACCAGTCAGCAAGGTACTTAGGTGAAATATACACCTCATTCACCACATATTCCTTCACTGTCTCACAATATATATATATATATATTTATAGTTCATACACTTCTACATAGCATAATAGCAGCTAATTCAATTGCCGGCTTTTGTGAAATTACAGACCCGACATGAAATGACACATGGTTTACATACAGTTAACCATGTCATTTTATGTAGTTTGATATATGGTTTTCACTAACAATGACATGAGTGTATGTGTGCAATATTTCATACCGCTAGGGGTTAATTAAAGGTGTAAATTCGTTGAAAAAAAATGCGTGAGCTCCCGTGCTATTTTCTCAACCAGACAGACAAAGCCAGCGAGTGGGGGCAGATAATAATAGCCTAGGGAGGGTGCATTTATTTTGTGCCCCCCCGGCTAATAACATCTGCCCCCAGCCACCCCAGAAAAGGCAAATCTATAATTAGATGTGCCCTTTCTGGCACTTTGCCAGTCTATTCCCATTGCCCTGTAGCGGTGGCGACTGGGTTATAATGGGTTAAAGCCACCTTGCTATTGGAAGGTGACTTTAAGCCAGGTTAATGTTATGATTTGGTAGCTGAGGAGAGCAAGCAAAAACAGCAATACACCAGAGAGGTTGGAATCTACTGGATTGCAGTACCCTGACTAACCACAACTAAAGGCAGCCGTGGAGCGTACCTACGTTGGTCCTAGACGCCTCGTCACAGCCTGAGAGGTTAACTACACCTAAAGATAGAAAGAGGAAAAGCTATCTGCCCCGGAGCAGATCCCCAAAGAACATAGGAAGCCCCCAAACATGTAATGGCGGTTAGACAAGAGGAAAAAACAGACACAGACAGAAAATAGTATGAGCAAACGTTGGGGCCCAATCTTCCTAGACAGAAAAGGATAGGAAGGACACTTACTGCAATCCCAAAAAACCCTAAAAAGTACCAACTCTACTAATTGCAAAAACACCTGAGATCACACGACCTCTACCACCTAAATTAGTTCTCTGGTGTAACAAAACTAAGCCGCAGCCACTGAAGAAAAACTGGAAAAGGCAAATGAACAAACAACAGTGGCTCAGACAAACTGAGAGGAGCACAAGCCCCCGGAGGGGACCTGGCTGACCTCCACAAAAGTGCAGGAAACAATGCAAAAAGCAAGCACAAAAATAAAAACAGAAAAAGTCTTATCTGAGAGCAGGAGAAGAGGCAAGATTCAGCAAGCTTCCAAGTGAACCAGGAACCACAGTTGAGACAAGAACAATTGATCACCGGCAACCCTGATGGGAGGGAACCTCCCTTATATAGGACCAGTCTGTAACTCCTGATTGCCAATCTTCACTAAATGGTTCAGCACTGTCTGCAACCACCAGAGGGAGCTTCTGCTCAGAACTCATTTCTAACACATTCACAACAGTACCCCCCTTGAGGAGGGGTCACCGAACCCTGACTTGGGCAACCAGGTCGGTCAGGATGAGCTCTGTGATACGCACGGATCAGTCTCCTAGCATGGATGTCCGAAGCAAACACCCAAGAATTGTCCTCCTGACCATAACCTCTCCACTTAACCAAATACTGGAGTTTCCGTCTAGAAAAACGAGAATCCAATATTTTCTCAACCACATACTCCAGATTGCCCTCAACCAAAACAGGGTCAGGAGGCGCAGCCATAGGAACCACTGGCTCGACAAACCTCTTCAATAAGGACTTGTGGAACACGTTATGGATCTTAAATGTCCCTGGAAGAAGTAAACGAAAGGAAACAGGATTAAGAATCTCCATGATCTTATAAGGTTCAATGAATCTAGGCTTAAACTTAGGAGATGCTACTCTCATAGGAATATTCTTTGAGGACAACCAGACCAAGTCCCCCACTTCAAACCGAGGACCATCAGTCCTATGCCGGTTGGCAAACCGCTGGGCCCTCTCCTGAGAGAGGGACAACCTCTCCACTACCTGGTCCCAAATCTGCTGCATACGCTCCACAACAGAGTCAACACCTGGACAGACAGAAGCCTCCATCTGTCCCGAAGAAAATCGAGGGTGAAACCCAAAATTGCAGAAAAATGGAGACATCAAAGTGGCAGAGCTAGCCCTATTATTAAGAGCAAACTCAGCCAAAGGCAAAAAAGAGACCCAGTCATCTTGATCAGCAGACACAAAGCATCTCAGATAAGTCTCCAATGTCTGGTTTGTTCTCTCAGTTTGTCCATTTGTCCATTGGTCTGAGGATGAAAAGCCGAGGAGAAAGACAATTGAACACCAAGTTTAGAACAAAAAGTCCTCCAAAATCTGGACACAAACTGGACTCCTCTGTCAGACACAATGTTCTCAGGAATGCCGTGCAACCGAACCACATGCTGAAGGAACAAAGGCACCAATTCGGAGGAGGAAGGCAACTTAGGTAATGGCACAAGATGTATCATTTTGGAAAACCTATCACAAATCACCCAGATAATGGTCATTCTCTGAGAAACAGGGAGGTCGGAAATGAAATCCATAGAGATATGGGTCCATGGTCTCTTGGGCACAGGCAATGGCATCAACAAACCACTAGAGCGAGAACAAGGCTTGGAGCGAGAGCAAGTCCCGCAGGACTGCACAAATTCCCTGACGTCACGAGACAAGGTAGGCCACCAAAAGGACCGACTAACCAAGTCTCTGGTACCAAAAATTCCGGGATGACCGGCCAACGCGGAACAATGAATCTCAGACATCACACTCTTTTTCCACCGGTCTGGGACAAACAATTTCCCAATAGGGCAGCGCTCGGGTTTATCCTCCTGACACCCTTCCAGAGCCAGTCTCAAATTGGGCAAGATGGCGGAAAGAACTACACCCTCTTTCAAAATAACAGCAGGATCAGATAACTCAGGAGAGTCCGCAAGGAAACTCTTCGAGAGGGCATTCGCCTTAACATTCTTAGTGCCAGGAAGAAAGGAAACCACAAAATTAAAACGTGTGAAAAACAAGGTCCACCTGGCCTGTCTAGGATTAAGTCGCTTGGCTGACTCCAGATAAACCAGATTCTTATGGTCCGTGAGGACCACCACCTGATGTTTGGCTCCCTCCAGCCAATGTCTCCATTCTTCAAAAGCCCACTTCATGGCCAATAACTCCCGATTACCCACGTCATAATTACGTTCAGTTGGAGAACATTTTCGAGAGAAAAAGGCACAAGGGTTACTTTTAGAGGTCTCCGGATCTCTTTGGGACAAAACGGCACCTGTCCCAATTTCAGAGGCATCAACATCCACCTGAAATGGCAGAGAAACATCAGGCTGCCGCAGAACAGGAGCAGAAGTGAATCTCTGCTTAAGTTCCTGAAACGCAGAGACTGCCTCAGGAGGCCAATTCACCACATCAGAACCCTTTTTGGTCAAATCAGTCAATGGTTTAACAATAACAGAGAAATTACCAATAAATTTACGATAAAAATTGGCAAAACCCAAGAATCTCTGAAGAGCCTTTAATGAAGTAGGACCCAATCACAGATGGCCTGAACCTTGACCGGGTCCATATCAATAACAGATGGGAACAAAATGAATCCCAGAAATGAGATCCTCTGTACGCCAAAAAGACACTTTGATCCCTTCACATACAGAGCATTCTCTCTCAAAATCTGGAACACAGTCCGAACATGTTTCACATGAGAGTCCCAGTCATTGGAAAAAATCAAGATATCATCCAAATAAACAATCAGAAATTTATCCACAAAATCCCTGAAAATGTCATTCATGAAGGACTGGAAGACGGAAGGAGCATTAGTGAGCCCAAAGAGCATCACTAGGTACTCAAAATGCCCCTCTGGGGTATTAAACGCCGTCTTCCATTCATCCCCGTACTTAATGCGAATAAGGTTATACGCCCCCCTGAGGTCAAGCTTGGTAAACCAAGTAGCACTTTTCACCCTGGAAAACAGATCAGAAATCAAGGGTAACGGATATTGATATTTCACAGTGATATTGTTCAAGAGACGATAATCAATTCACGGCCTTAATGAACCATCCTTTTTGGCCACAAAGAAAAAACCGGCACCCAAGGGTGAAGAGGATGGTCTGATATGACCCTTCTCCAATGACTCCTTGATATAAGACCGCATAGCGTCATGTTCAGGTACAGACAAGTTAAAAAGGCGACCTTTAGGGAATTTACTACCAGGCACTAATTCAATAGCGCAGTCATAGCTCCTATTGGGGGGCAAGGATGCAGATTTACTTTCGCTAAACACATCCGAAAAATCAGTCAAAAAGTCAGGAACATGTTGAGCCTGGGGAGAGGCAGAAAAAACAGGAGTGTTGGCATTAACACATTGGCAGCCCCAACTGGTCACAGACACAGATTTCCAATCCAAAACAGGATAATGAGACTGAAACCAAGGGAAACCCAGTACAATAATGTCATGCAGATTATACAGCACCAAAAATTTGCAACTCTCCTGATGATCAGGTTCAACCCTCATTATCACCTGAGTAGAGAACTGGGGTTTATTCTCAGCCAAAGGGGTAGAATCAATCCCCAGTAGGGGAATAGACTTCCGTAGGGGTATCAAGGGAAACCCACAACGTTTAGCAAAATCAAAATCCATCAGGTTAATAGCTGCTCCCGAATCAACAAAAGCCTGAGCAGAAAATGTGGACAGGGAGCAAATCAGGGTAAGAGTCAACAGAAATTTAGTCTGAACACTACCCAAGACAACTGAGCATGCAAAACGTCTTCCCCGCTTAGGGCAGACTGAAATAGCATGAGAGGCGTCACCACAGTAGAAACATAACCCATTGCGTTTTTGAAACTCATGACGCTGTGCCCCAGAAGCCACTCTATCACACTGCATGGACTCAGAAGCTGGTTCACAAGGCAACACTATTCCACGCATACCTCTACGCTCACGCAAACGTCTGTCAATTTGAATCGCTAATGACATAGAATCATTGAGACCAGAGGGAGCAGGGAAACCCACCATAACATCTTTTACATTCTCTGACAGACCCTTCCGAAAAAGGGCTGCCAAAGCATCATCATTCCATTTGGTCAGGACTGCCCACTTTCGGAATTTCTGACAGTACAACTCAGCGTCCTCAAGCCCCTGATTTAATGCCAACAAGGTTTTTTCAGCTTGATCAGTGACATTAGGTTCATCGTACAATAACCCCAGAGCCAGAAAAAATGCATCAACATTACTCAAAACAGGGTCCCCAGGTGTCAGGGAAAAAGCCCCATCCTGAGGATCGCTGCACAGGAGAGAGATGACAATTTGAACCTGCTGTGCTGCGTTCCCTGAGGACTTAGGTTTTAAGGCAAAAAACAACTTAAAGTTATTTTTGAAATTCAGAAATTTAGCTTGATCCCCCAAAAACAAATCTGGCATGGGGATCCTAGGTTCCACAACCGGCAACCCAGCAAGACAGGCAGCAATACTCCTAACCTCAGTGGCAAGCTGATCCACACGGCCAGACAACTGTGCAAACTCCATTGAGAGAAAAAAAAAATCCTCCTCAGCACCCAGAGAAAAAGAGGGAAATGCAACAAACAGAGAAAAAAAAAAATTCTGACAACTTTCTTTTTTCTTTTTCCTTTTACTATTTTTCCCTTCTGTTGAGTACCATATAATTTTCAGTTTGGCCGGTGATACTGTTATGATTTGTAGCTGAGGAGAGCAAGCAAAAACGGCAATACACCAGAGAGGTTGGAATCTACTGGATTGCAGTACCCTGACTAACCACCACAACTAAAGGCAGCCGTGGAGCGTACCTACGTTGGTCCTAGACGCCTCGTCACAGCCTGAGAGGTTAACTACACCTAAAGATAGAAAGAGGAAAAGCTATCTGCCCCGGAGCAGATCCCCAAAGAACATAGGAAGCCCCCAAACATGTAATGGCGGTTAGACAAGAGGAAAAACAGACACAGACAGAAAATAGTATGAGCAAACGTTGGGGCCCAATCTTCCTAGACAGAAAAGGATAGGAAGGACACTTACTGCAATCCCAAAAAACCCTAAAAAGTACCAACTCTACTAATTGCAAAAACACCTGAGATCACACGACCTCTACCACCTAAATTAGTTCTCTGGTGTAACAAAACTAAGCCGCAGCCACTGAAGAAAAACTGGAAAAGGCAAATGAACAAACAACAGTGGCTCAGACAAACTGAGAGGAGCACAAGCCCCCGGAGGGGACCTGGCTGACCTCCACAAAAGTGCAGGAAACAATGCAAAAAGCAAGCACAAAAATAAAAACAGAAAAAGTCTTATCTGAGAGCAGGAGAAGAGGCAAGATTCAGCAAGCTTCCAAGTGAACCAGGAACCACAGTTGAGACAAGAACAATTGATCACCGGCAACCCTGATGGGAGGGAACCTCCCTTATATAGGACCAGTCTGTAACTCCTGATTGCCAATCTTCACTAAATGGTTCAGCACTGTCTGCAACCACCAGAGGGAGCTTCTGCTCAGAACTCATTTCTAACACATTCACAACAGGTTAATAATTGAGAGTTGTCAATTAGACAACTCTCAATTATTAATCCTATTGAAGTAAATAAAAAAAACACACACATTAAGAATAATTAATTTTAATGAAATAAACACACATTTTTTTGACCATCTTTTATTTAACTGTTAATAATTGCGAAGCCCTTGCTCTCCTATAATAAAGAAAAAATAATAAAACAACATTATTCTTACCTATCCGCTGCTCTGTCCGGTCCCACGCTGTAGTCCTTCACAAAGGGTTAACTAGCTTTCAGCCAAGCAGCGCAACTAATGCTGGCTGCTCAGCTGAAAGCTCCTGAATGAATGACTTCCTCTCCCGGTGACAGGAGAGGATGTGATTACTGTGTGAAACTTCATTGATTGCTTCCCACTGCAATCAGTTCACTTCAGGTCAGCGGGGACTCCCTCTGACGTCACTGATGCTGTGCGGTGTCCCCGGCTGACCTGACGTGAACTCATTACAGTGGGAAGCAATCAATGAAGCTTCACACAGTAATCACATCCTCTTCTGTCGCTGGGAGAGGAAGTCATTCATTCAGGAGCTTTCAGCTGAGCAGCCAGCATTAGTAGTTTTTTTACAACGAATTTACACCTTTAATTAACCCCTATATGTGTGAAATTTTTCACACAGACACTCATGTAATTGTTAGTGAAAACCATATATCAAACTACATGAAATGACATGGTTAACTGTATGTAAACCATGTGTCATTTCATGTCGGGTCTGTAATTTCACAAAAGCCGGCAATTTAATTTGCGGCTATTATACTATGTAGAAATGTATGACCTATATCTATCTATCTATCTATCTATCTATCTATCTATCTATCTATCTATCTATCTATCTATCTATATACAGTACAGACCAAAAGTTTGGACACACCTTCTCATTCAATGATTTTTCTGTATTTTTATGACTATGAAAATTGTGGAATCACACTGAAGGCATCAAAACTATGAATTAACACATGTGGAATTATACATTACACTTTACAAAATAGTGTGAAACAACTGAAAATATGTTTTATATTCTAGGTTCTTCAAAGTAGCCACCTTTTGCTTTGATTACTGCTTTGCACGCAGAAAAGGTGAATGAATGCACTCTACATGCCTGGTTCCCACCGTGAAGCATGGAGGAGGAGGTGTGATGATGTGGGGGTGCTTTGCTGGTGACACTGTTGGGGATTTATTCAAAATTGAAGGCATACTGAACCAGCATGGCTACCACAGCATCTTGCAGCAGCATGCTATTCCATCCGGTTTGCGTTTAGTTGGACCATCATTTATTTTTCAACAGGACAATGACCCCAAACACACCTCCATGCTGTGTAAGGGCTATTTGACCAAGAAGGAGAGTGTTGGGGTGCTACACCAGATGACCTGGCCTCCACAGTCACCAGACCTCGGCAAGTAGTTGCACTAGCTCTGCATACGACGCCCGACAAGGCCAGTCTGGGGCAACCAGCATTACTGGGAACCCCTCTGACTTGACTTTCCTGATGACTGTCGTAAGCAGTGGTAACGGGGGAAACACATACGGGAGGCGAAAATGGTTCCACGGGAGAACCAAGGCGTCCATAGCAGTGGCCTGTGGATCCCAGGACCGAGCGACAAACTCGGGCACCTTGGCGTTTAACCTGGAGGCCATCAGATCCACATCCGGGGTTCCCCAATGTTGACAAATTTGTCGGAAAACCTCGGGATGGAGAGACCACCTCCTGGACGCAAGACCCTGCTGGCTGGGAAAGTCTGCCGCCCAGTTCTTTACGCCCGGAATGTGGACTGCCGAGATCACAAAGTGATTTTTCTCGGCCCAGTGGAGGATATGTTTCACTTCGTGCATGGCCGACCTGCTGCGGGTGCCTCCCTGGTGAGTGATGTAAGCCACGGCATTGTCCAATTGAATCCGGACGGGACGACCCGCCAGAAGATGATGAAAATGCCGCAAAGCCAGCAGGATAACTCGTATTTCTAGAAGGTTGATCGGGAGGCGTGATTCCCGAGGTGACCAACGTCCTTGGGCCGTGTGGTGACGGAAAACAGCTCCCCAGCTGAGGAGACTGGTGTCGGTAGTGACCACCAGTCAATGGTCCGGGGAAAGGGACTTCCCCCGAAGAAGGGAAGAACTCAGCTTCCACCACTTGAGTGCCTGCTTGACCTGAGCGGACAGCCGGCACACGTGTTCAAGAGAAAATAGGCTCTTGTCCCAAGTTGCCAAGAGGGCTTGCTGCAGGGGACGAAGATGAAGCTGGGCAAACGGAATTGCTTCCATTGCTGCCACCATTTTCCCCCAAGACCCTCATGCCGAAACGGACGGTACGAGAACCTGGGTGGCGGAGTGCCTGGACCCCCTGCTGGAGGGCTAGTGCCTTGTCCCGAGGGAGAATTACCAACCCCCGGGAGGTGTCAAAGATCATTCCTAAGAAGGAAATCTTCTGAGCTGGAACAGGTGAAGACTTTTTCAGTTTACTAGCCACCCTAGGCGGGAAAGCGTATCCAACGTGATGACGCATTCCTCGCAAGCTTGAAAGGAAGTACCTTTGATCGGGAGGTCATCCAAATATGGCAAGACGACTATGCAGGATGGACATGACGGCCGTCATGACCTTTGTGAATACTCTGGGGGCGGTGGCTAGCCCGGAGGGCAGGGCTGTGAACTGGTAATTTAGGTCGTGGACAGCAAAGCGTAGGAACCTTTGATGCAAGGGAAAAACGGGGATATGAAGGTAGGCATCTTGGATGTCGATAGAGGCCAAAAATTCTCCTTTTTCTGTTGATGAAATGAAGGAGCGAAGACACTCCATCCGGAAATGCCTGATTTTGACAAGTCTGTTTAGGAGCTTTAGGTCCAGAATGGGCCTTACAGTTCCGTCCTTTTTGGGGACCAAGAACAGATTTGAATAGAACCCCTGAATTTTTTTGTTTTCCAGTACGGGAATGATAACTCCGTTGTGACGGAGTGATTCAATGGCTTGGAAGAAAGCCCAAGCGCGTGCTTCCGCTCTGGGAGGATAAGAAAGAAAAAAACGTTTTGGAGGGTGGTTGACAAATTCTATTTTGTATCCAAATGACACCAGCTCTCTGACCCAGGCGTCGTGCATGACAGAGAGTCAGACATGGCGAAACAAGAACAGGCCTACTCTGCTGGTGTCGACCGGAAAATGCCTCGAGTCATTTGGTTGAAAAACTGTGGACTCTAGATCCCTTAGATTTGGCCTGGTGGGAACGTTTTTTCCCCAACAGATTGGATCTGCATGAGATTGGACGATCTCTGTCCTGAGTGGATCGACCTGAACCGGCGGGATTGGCCGAAGCGGTCCACCCGGGGTTGCGAAAGGACCGAAAACGTACGCAGCTGGTGACGAAATGGTCACTTAACCCTTTTCTGGGGAAGAAACTTGCTTTTCCCCCTCTGTGGTGTCTGAGATGAGTTGATCTAGCCTCTCACCGAATAATCGGCCGCTCTGGTAAGGCAAAGTTAGGGATTTCTTTGATGTTGAATCTGCTCGCCATGTCCTCAACCACAGAGCTCTTCTAATGGAAATAGCATTCGCGGCAGCAACTGCCGCGCAGTTAGCCGCGTCCTGGGACGCATTAATCAACTAATCTCTGGCCAAAGCCATCTGATTTGCAATCTCAGCTACCTCTGATGGCAGGTCCATACCCTGCAGGGCCCTATTTAAAGACTCTGACCTGGATACCATGGCCTTAGCCACCCATGTCGCCACGAAGGAAGGAGAGAGAGCTGACCCTGAAGCTTCAAAACCGAACGAGCAAGGCTCTCTATGAGACGGTCAGTGGGATCCTTGATAGAGGATCCGTTAGGTAAAGATAGCAGGGTTTTGGTAGCCATGTGCGACATGGATGGATCTACCGGAGGGGATTCTGCCCATTTTTTGCGGAGATCAGGAGAAAACGTGTATCTTACTTCAAGCGCCTTCTGCCCTGAGAAACGTTTGTCTGGCCATTCTCTGTGTCGTTGCACTATGTCCTCAAACTCCGGGTGAGTGCTGAATACGCTGAGGCCGTTTGGCCCGTTTAAATGACACCTTGTGGCCAGTGGTCAAGGTGGATTCATCGTCAATCTCTACGGTTTGACTGACGGCCTCAATGAGGCTGTCAACTGTCTCCTGTTAACCAGGTGTATCCAAATTGAGGGGCCTGTCAGAATCATAATCCGAGTTCTGCTCGTTATTTTTTTTAAATAATAATTTTTATTAATTTTTAACATATAACATAAGTATGTAAAGGTACATTCCAAAGCATTGTTCTTAGCTTAAGTATTCAACATTTCAGTTTTTGATTATCACACTACCAATTCTATGGTCTAAATGCAAAATAAACATCAAAAACATAAAAAAAAAAAAAAAATTTCCCTTCCCCATTACCCTCCCTCTTCCCAAACATGCAGGAAGCACTTGTATATTCCTTGTGTGCTCCTCAACCTTTCTATTCGTCCTCTTCTTAATACCTTACACATTCTTGAACATTTAGTCTGCATCTATAGTTTATACTGCGTCTTAACCCGTATCCCTTCCACCTTTTCCATCGACATTCAAGTCAGTTATTTTCAACTTCCCCAATGTTCCACCCAAGTCTTCCAGTATGTACCAACTGGTCTGTTCAAAGGGTTTCATAATTCCCTGAAGCTCTTTGTTTGCGTAATGTCTAAGTAAGAAGCATTTCCATTTTGTTATGAGCGAATTTATACTCTTTTCCTTGTTACGCTCGGCTTCCAGCCATTCTAAATGAAACAAAGTCTTCATTTGACCCATTATAACTTTCCGATTTGGAATGGAATCGCTCAACCAATCCTTTAATAGGCTTCTTTTGGCTATCATACAAATTAAGTGGAACATTGGAGATAATGTGTCCTTCCCTTTTTGTTGTGGGTCTTCTTCCCCTTTCCAGTAATGGAAGAGGAACGGTAACGGGTGCAATGATATTTTCCCAATACCCATATTTTCCATCTTATGTTTTATGTCTATCCAGAATTCCTGAACTTTAGGGCATCCCCAGAGACCATGTAACAGATCAGACTTTCCGAGTTTGCATTTTGGGCAATGTACCAGACGATCCCTCATTGTTCTAGATACTGGTATGTTGAAGGCCAGTATAGCCCTGTGCATAATCCTAAATTGTGTGTCTCTCCAAACCTCACTTAAGATGTTTTTCCGAACTACCTGCCAACCCGCCAGTATTTTTTCCCCAATTTCCTCACCCTCTATTTGTTTGGCCCAGGATCTAAATGTTTTCTCTGTCCATTTTCCCAAGGATGGCTTTCAGACTTCTGTATATTGCAGATATATTGCATGTACCTGCTCGGTCAAATAATAGATTATCCATTGCATTCCCTCTCGTCTCTTCCCTCACATTTATTAAATGCGTCATTATTGTCCCTTTTATTTGCCCAAATTGTAGGAATTGTTGTTCACTTAGCTTGAATTTTGATATATTATATCTTCCCTACTCAGCCACCTATTTTCTTCTTCATGCAGTAGATTAGCTATTTTATGGATCCCCTTCACCCTCCATTCCTGAAATAGTTTGTTCTCTGCTATTTGTTGGAACGCAGGGTTTCCGCATATAGGTAAATCTCTCGATATTCTCCAAGATAATTTAAGTTTTCTCCTAAGTTCCTTCCATGTAGCTATTGTATCCCGATACACTATTGAATTTTTTATTTTTTAGGCAGTAGGCTTTGTGGCGTGTGTAATAAGGCAACTAAGTTCCACGGGTACGCATATGATTTTTCCAGGGCCGTATCAGAAAACCCACTAGTGTCTTTAAACCAATCTACTATGTGACGGGAAATACACGCTAGATTATAACCTCTTATGTCTGGCAAGTTTACCCCTCCCTCTTCCCTGGAAGCCATTAGTGTAATCAGTTTTATACCGGGTCTTCGACCTCTCCAGATAAATTTCCTGATAGCCGAGTATACTTTCTGCACATCAACATGCTTTAGGAGAACAGGGATGGTCTGCAACGGATACATGAGTTTCGAGAAACTCATAATTTTTAAAAGGTGAATCCTGCCCAATAGACTCAAAGGCAAATTTTGCCACCTATCTAATTCCTGTTGAATTTTGGAGATGACTGGAGGAAAGTTTAAGTTATATATTGACTCTGGTTTTCTACCCAGCTTGATCCCCAGATATGTTATATATGTTTTGGATATTGGAATACTGCATATTTCCTTTTCCACCATACTACTTCTGCCTCTATCTGTTAAGTGGAGAATTTCACATTTGCTTTTATTTAGAGTGAATCCCGAATACATACCAACATTTTCCATAAGATCCAGGACCCCCGGCAGATCTCTTGCCACCTCAGCCATGTAGGGAATGATATCATCTGCAAAATACGAGGCCCTAAGCTTCATGTCCCCTACTGGTATCCCTTCAAATACTTCATGTTGTTCTAGGTATCGTGCAAGGGGTTCTAATGCCAGATCAAATATTAGCGGGGACAAAGGACATCCCTGACGTGTTCCCTTTTCCAGAGGGAAATTTGCCGATAAATGACCTGATGTTTGAATTCTTGCTGCGGGGTTAGCATATAGGGCTTTTATAAAATTTCTAAAATTTCCCACAACCCCAATTTTGTCCAAAACTTGTCCTACCCAACTCCACTTCACCTTATCAAAAGCCTTCTCTACATCTAGTGTAACCAGAGCCGGCATACCTCGACTGATTTCTTCTTTATTTATTGCATCAATGGCTAACAATGTACGTCTAAAGGTACTGCCACACTAAGCTATCCCGCTAGCGATCTCGTTAGCGTTGCATACTAATGAGATCGCTAGCGGGATTGTTTCTATATCGCTAAATGCTGCCGCATTTAGCGATATAGTTAACGACGCTATCGCCGTTAGCGATCTTCTTAACGACTTTAGCGGTACAAAAGTACCGCTAAATCGCTAAGAAAAGGTGCCACACAGCGATAAGATACTTACCAGTGGGAGCGCCAGCGATGAAATAGGGTCCGGAACGATTCCAGCGACGAGCGAGATCACAGCAGGAAGCTCGTCGCTGGAAGCTGCCGCACTGAACAATATCGCTAACGGGATCGCTAAATAGTGACGTTTTTTTAGCGATCCCGTTAGCGATATTGTTTAGTGTGGCATACCCTTTACATTTGTAACTGCACTACCTTTCACAAAGCCCACCTGTGCAGGTGTTACTAATGTTGGGAGTATCTCTACTAATCTGTTTGCCGAGTTTGGATGTTATTTTAACATCCTGATTTATCAAGGATATAGATCTATAAGATGCTGGGTCCTCCACATTTTTCCCTTCTTTTGGTATTAAGCTAATATGAGCTACATTAGTGCCCACCAACAAATCCCCCCCTGTAACAATTCATTATACCATACAGTCAAAGTAGGGGTTATTTGTTGGGACATGAACTTATAAAAATCACCCGTGAACCCGTCCGGCCCAGGTGCTTTTGCAGCTGGCAATCCCCAATGGTACTCTTCACTTCCTCCTCTGTAATGGGAGCATTTAGCATATTTAACTGTGACTCTGTGACATAAGGCATGTTAATTTTTTTTTAGAAAGTCCCCACCCCTATTTGTGCCCTTGGACTCTTCTAAATATAAGTTAGCATAATACTCCCGCAGGGTTGAGTTTATTTCCCTAGGGTTATCTACCATTAAACCCTCTCTAGTCTTAAGCTTCAAGGTATTATTATTTCCCTTCCTGCCCTTTGCCAAGTTTGCTAATAGCTTTCCTGCTTTATCCCCATATCTCCTCAGCTCTATTTCCATTGGGCCTTTCTAAATAATTCTTTTTTTTCCGCCCATACGTCAAAATCCCTTTTGGCCTCCCTCCATTCATCCCTAGTTTTTGCTGTATTTTGTTGTTGAAAGTGCAAGCATTTCTCCCTTAATTTCCTACTAAATTCCTCATATTTAGTGTTTGTTTTTTTAATGTATGCACATACGCTATTAGTTTCCCTCTCAGGACCGCCTTTCCTGCTTCCCAGTATGTTTGTGGTTTCAGATCATCCACCGAATTGTGGTAAGAATACTCCTCCCACCATTGCTGCAATATCACTTTAAATTGCTCATCCCCAAGGAGAAACGATGGGAATCTCCATATGTAATCCGTTCCCCTTGGAAACCGCTCAAGTAAATTTAGAGAGATTGGCGCATGATCCGAAATCACCATTTCCTCAATTTTCGACTTTTTGCATCTGTCTAGAAGCCCTCTACTCACCAATATATAGTCAATTCTAGACCAAGTTTGATGTGGGTGGGAAAAGTGTGTAAATTCTCGTTCATTGGGTGATTCCAACCTCCAAACATCCGAAAAATCTGAGTCCTCTATTAATTCTGCCAATAGAGTTGATTTCCCACTAGTTTTTTCCCCTCTTGTCCCCACATGACTCAATCGATCTTCCTCGATAGAGTGTGTGTTGTTGTAATCTCCTCCTACTATCATGTTCTTTGTTGTGTTTTGCAATATTTTGAAACGTAGTTGCTCAAAAAAAGGTTTTTGGTCTGTGTTGGGCGCATATATATTGATTACACAGATTTCTTCCTCATTTCTTTCTAGCTTTAGCATTATATACCTTCCATCTGTATCCCCCTACCTGCGTTACTTTGTACGGTAGATTTTTGTGCAGCAATATTAAAACACCTGCCTTTCTTCCCACCCCCTCTGATCCATACACCTCTCCCACCCACAGTTTTTCATTCTAAACATATCTTCATTTCTCAGATGTGTTTACTGCAATAATGCAATATCTGCTTCTAGTTTCTTTAACCCCTTCCCGACCCATGACGCCACGTAGGCGTCATGAAAACCTGTGCCAATCCGACCCATGACGCCTATGTGGCGTCATGAAAGGATCTCGTCCCTGCGGGCCGGGAGACCGGGGTCACTCAAAGGTCACCCGACCCGCAGTTACAGGACCCTTTGTGCTTCACCACAGGGGGCTGGCTTAACCCCCCCGTGGCCACGATCGCTCTGATTGGCTGTTAAAAGTGAAACAGCCAATCAGAGCAATGTGTAATATTTCACCAATTTAATTGGTGAAATATTACAATCCAGCCATGGCCGATGCTGCAATAGCATCTGCCATGGCTGGAGACCGAGCCCTGACCCCCCCACACCGAGTCACGGCGGTGATCGGCCGCCGCCACCGAAAGATGGCAGCGATCGGTCACCGCCGTCACTTACAGCTCCCCTCCTCTTTTGGTCCACTGCCCCCACTTCCTATCCCCCCCCCCAGCCTTCCGACCCCCCTACTCACCTCTCCCGATCCACCGATGTCCCACGATCGGGCCCGGCGTCCGCCCGGGCCTCTTCATGGGCGCCGCCATATTGGAAAATGGCGGGCGCATGCGCAGTGCGCCCGCCGGCCGGCGCATGCGCCCCCCAGTGTTCAAAAATGTATTTTGATCACTGTGATAAACTGTCACAGTGATCAAAATAAAAAAAAGTAAATGAACCCCCCCTTTATCATAGGTAGGGACAAATAAAAAAAAATAAAGAATTTTTTTTTTTTTTCCTAGCGGATTTTGCTGCTGATCCGCAGCTGATTTTGCTGCGGATCCGCGGCGGATATCGCTGCTGATCCGCGGCGGATTTCGCTGCTGATCCGCGGCGGATTTCGCTGCTGATCCGCGGCGGATTTCGCTGCTGATCCGCGGCGGACTTCGCTGCTGATCCGCGGCGGACATCGCTGCTGATCCGCGGCAGATTTCGCTACGGATCCGCTGCGGATTTCGCTGCTGATCCGCGGCGGATTTCGCTGCTGATCCACGGCGGATTTCGCTGCTGATCGGCGGCGGATTTCACTGCTGATCCGCCGCGGATTTCGCTGCTGATCGGCAGCGGATTTCGCTGCTGATCCGCTTCGGATTTCGCTGCTGATCGGCGGCGGATTTCGCTGCTGATCGGCGGCGGATTTCGCTGCTGATCGGCGGCGGATTTCGCTGCTGATCGCGCGGATTCGCTGCTGATCGCGGCGGATTTCGCTGCTGATCGGCGGCGGATTTCGCTGCTGATCCGCGCGGATTCGTGCTGACGCGCGGATTTCGCTGCTGATCCGCAGCGGATTTCGCTGCTGATCGGGCGGCGGATTTCGCTGCTGATCCGCGGCGGATTTCGCTGCTGATCCGCGGCTGACTTCGCTGCTGATCCGCGGCGGACATCGCTGCTGATCCGCGGCGGATTTCGCTGCTGACGGATTCGCGCGAGGCGGATTTCGCTGCTGATCCGCGGCGGATTTCGCTGCTGATCCGCGGCGGACTTCGCTGCTGATCCGCGGCGGACATCGCTGCTGATCCGCGGCGGATTTCGCTACGGATCCGCTGCGGATTTCGCTGCTGATCCGCGGCGGATTTCGCTGCTGATCCACGGCGGATTTCGCTGCTGATCGGCGGCGGATTTCCCCTGCTGATCCGCCGCGGATTTCGCTGCTGATCGGCAGCGGATTTCGCTGCTGATCCGCTTCGGATTTCGCTGCTGATCGGCGGCGATTTCGCTGTCGCGGCGGATTTCGCTGCTGATCGGCGGCGGATTTCGCTGCTGATCGGCGGCGGATTTCGCTGCTGATCGGCGGCGGATTTCGCTGCTGATCCGCGGCGGATTTCGCTGCTGTCGCGCGATCGCTGCTGATCGGCGGATTTCGCTGCTGATCCGCAGCGGATTTCGCTGCTGATCGGCGGCGGATTTCGCTGCTGATCCGCGGCGGATTTCGCTGCTGATCCGCGGCGGACTTCGCTGCTGATCCGCGGCGGACATCGCTGCTGATCCGCGGCGGACATCGCTGCTGATCCGCGGCGGATTTCGCTACGGATCCGCTGCGGATTTCGCTGCTGATCGGCGGCGGATTTCGCTGCTGATCCGCGGCGGATTTCGCTGCTGATCGGCGGCGGATTTCGCTGCTGATCCGCGGCGGATTTCGCTGCTGATCGGCGGCGGATTTCGCTGCTGATCGGCGGCGGATTTCGCTGCTGATCCGCGGCGGATTTCGCTGCTGATCCGCGGCGGATTTCGCTGCTGATCGGCGGCGGATTTCGCTGCTGATCCGCGGCGGATTTCCCTGCTGATCCGCGGCGGATTTCGCTGCTGATCGGCGGCGGATTTCGCTGCTGATCCGCGGCGGATTTCGCTGCGGATCCGCGACTGATTTCGCTGCTGATCGGCGGCGGATTTCGCTGCTGATCCGCGGCGGATTTCGCTGCTGATCCGCGGCGGATTTCGCTGCTGATCGGCGGCGGATTCGCTGCTGATCCGCGGCGGACTTCGCTGCTGATCCGCGGAGGATTTCGCTGCTGATCCGCGGCGGATTTCGCTGCTGATCCGCGGCGGATTTCGCTGCTGATCGGCGGCGGATTTCGCTGCTGATCCGCGGCGGACTTCGCTGCTGATCCGCGGCGGACATCGCTGCTGATCCGCGGCGGATTTCGCTGCTGATCCGCGGGGATTTCGCTGCTGATCCGCGGCGGATTTCGCTGCTGATCCGGGCGGATTTCGCTGCTGATCGGCGGCGGATTTCGCTGCTGATCCGCGGCGGACTTCGCTGCTGATCGCGGCGGACTCGCTG
>JARQOD010000001.1:610265925-610347404 GCA_033576555.1 Oophaga sylvatica
GGTTTCCCTTTCCCTTCAATCTTTGGGGTTTCAAGCTTTGGGAAGGACCCCGGTTATTGGCAACCTTTAAATATCATATTACTTATCAGAAAAAACACCGCTTTTATACCAAAAACACCCCAAAAACCAGGAAGGGGGGGCTCCCCCCAATACGTGATGGGGGGGAAAAAAGGGGGCTGCATTGGGCTCTGAAAATCCCGTTCCCGGAAGTAAATTTTCCCTTTGCCTTCCCCCTTTCCCATTCCCGCGGAAAAAATTTCAGAAAATTTGGGTAATTTGGGGGGGGACCACGGGCCTGTAGAACCTTTCTCCCCCAAAGGTTAGGTCAGAAGAAAGGGGGGGCCCCGCCAATGGGTTTTGAAAAATTTTAGAAGGTGTTGCCCAAATGGCACCTTGGGAAATTTTCCAGGGTCGGGAAAACCCGTCAGGATTAGCTGCGTTTTAAAGCTGTGCTTTGGGCCAGCTTAAACACGCGCGTCCAATTTACAGCATAGTGGAGGGGATTTCAAGAAATCCCATCTCCACTATGCTTAAAAACACGCAGGCGGAAGACCTGCGTTAACGGACATGTGGCGCGTCTTTTTAGACCGCAGCATGTCCTATTCCCTTGCGTCGCCGCAAGGTAAATAACACAGGGCTATGTAGCCCTGCGGTCATTCCGGATGTGTTCCGGATGTGTTCTATGAACACATCCGGATTGACCGCGCGTTCAGTAGGGGGCGGGGCTTTGGGCGGAGCGGACTTTCCGCTCCGTCCAAAGCTCTGTGGTTCCGGATCGTGGAACCACAGCCTAACAGACCTGCTCTATTGATAGCTCCAACCTTTCTGCCCAGGAGGTTGCCACTGCTCTTGTGGAATGAGCTCTCAGACCCTCCAGGGTGACATTCTCACTAGATGAGTAGGTCAACGAAATTGCATCTTATCCATCTCACCAGGGTACTTTTGGAGGCTTTGAGTCCCTTTCTAGGCCCCTGAAAACATACAAACAGAGATCCTTTCTTCCCACACTCTAGGTGGACTCTAGGTACTGAACCAAACACCTCTTAACATCTAAGGCTGGACTCACACACAACGTCTAAAAAATCTGACCGTTTTAGTGGGACGATTATCGAAGAAAAGTTTCATGAACATTGATGCGTCTTGCATCCGATTTTCCGTGGCTGATGCGATTTTGTCGCATGTGAACGTACGTTTCACATCCGATTGACATCTGACTTGCAAGATTTTGTCGGTGGCTTGCAAAACCGACATATAATGGATCCAAATGAATAGTTTTTAAATCACAAAAGAAAGAATAGATATATACACATGAATACATTATATATATATATATATATATATATATGTCATTGAGACATATATATATTTATAGTTCATGCACTTCTACATAGTGTAATAGCCGCTAATTCAATTGCCAGCTTTTGTGAAATTACAGACCCGACATGAAATGACACATGGTTTACATACAGTTAACCATGTCATTTCATGTAGTTTGATATATGGTTTTCACTAACAATTACATGAGTGTATGTGTGCAAAATTTCACACATGTAGGGGTTAATTAAAGGTGTAAATTTGTTGAAAAAAAATGCGTGGGCTCCCGCGCTATTTTTTCTACCAGACAGACAAAGCCAGCGAGTGGGGCAGATAATATTAGCCTAGGGAGGGTGCATTTATTTTGTGCCCCCCTGGCTACTAACATCTGGCCACAGCCACACCAGAAAAGGCAAATCTATAATTAGATTCGCCCTTTCTGGCACTTTGCCCGTCTATTCCCATTGCCCTGTAGCGGCGGCGAATGGGTTAATAATGGGTTAAAGCCACCTTGCTATTGGAAGGTGACTTTAAGCCAGGTTAATAATTGAGAATTGTCAATTAGACAACCATCAATTATTAATCCTATTGAAGGAAATGGTTAAAAAATACACACACATTAATGAAAAATCATTTTAATGAAATAAATAGTTTTTAACCATATTTTATTGTACAGGTAATCCTCGATTCCCTTGTTCTCCTGTAATAAAAATAACATAATAAAGCAAGCTTTTTCATACCTATCCGACGCACAGTCAGGTCCCAAGCTGTAATCCTTCACAAAGGGTTAACAGGATTACAGCTAGCAGCACAGCTAATGCTGGCTGCTAAACTGTAATCCCCCGAATGAATGAGCTCATCTCTGGGCCGACAGGAGAGGAAGTGATTACTGTGTGAAGCTTAACTGATTGCTTCCCACAGTAATCAGTTCACTTCAGGTCAGCCGGGACTCCCTCTGACGTCACTGATGCTGTGCGGTGTCCCCGGCTGACCTGAAGTGAACTGATTACCGTGGGAAGCAATTAATTAAGCTTCACACAGTAATCACTTCCTCTCCTGTTGGCCCGGAGAGGAGCTCATTCATTCGGGGGATTACAGTTTAGCAGCCAGCATTAGCTGTGCTGCTAGCTGTAATCCTGTTAACCCTTTGTGAAGGATTACAGCGTGGAACCTGACAGAGCACCGGATAGGTAAGAATAATGTTGTTTTATTATTTTTTCTTTATTACAGGAGAGCAAGGGCTTCGCAAGGATTACCAGTTAAATAAAATATGGTAAAAAAATGTGTTTTTATTTCATTAAAATTATTCTTAATGTGTGTTTTTTTATTTCCTTCAATAGGATTAATAATTGAGAGTTGTCTAATTGACAACTCTCAATTATTAACCTGGCTTAAAGTCACCTTCCAATAGCAAGGTGGCTTTAACGCATTATTAACCCATTTGCCACCGCTACAGGGCAATGGGAATAGACTGGCAAAGTGCCAGAAAGGGCAAATCTAATTATAGATTTGCCTTTTCTGGGGTGGCTGTGGGCAGATGTTAGTAGCCAGGGGGGGGCACAAAATAAATGCACCCTCCCTAGGCTAATATCTGCCCCCACTCGCTGGCTTTGTCTGTCTGGTAGAGAAAATAGCGCGGGAGCCCACGCCGGCAATTGAATTAGCGGCTATTATACTATGTAGAAGTGCATGAACTATAAATATATGTGTATATATATATATATATGTGTCACAATGACATGTGTGTGTGTATATATATATATATATATATATATATATATATATATATGTGTGTATTCTATGTGTATATATCTATACTTTACATTCTTTATTAAAGCTGTCAGTGTGATTTTACAGTATAGCCAGGGATGAATTGCCGGCTTTTCTAAAGGACACCGGTGTGATTTTCTCGCAAATCACACGTGTGGTCCGTTTGTAATCCGAGTTTTCATCGCACCCATAGACTTGCATTGGCGATTGTCGACCCACAATCGGTGACAATCGCAGCATGCTGCGATTGCACTCACACGTATAAACGGACCACAAAAAATCTGATACTGGGAGCTGCTCCATAGATTAACATTGGTCCGACTGCAATGCGATATTTCATCGCTTTGCAGTCCGATTTTCTCGCCAGTGTGACGCTGGCCTAAGGTGTGGAATCTTTCTTCCTCCATATTTTTGGGTTAGAACAAAAGGAAGGACTACCTCTTGGGAATATAGAACCGAGACGCTACCTTGGGCAAGTAAGCAGGGTCAGGTTTTAAAATAACCCTATCTTCGAAGATCTTGGTAAAGGGAGGACCTGCATATAAGGCCTGTATGTCACTTACTCTCCGGGCTGATGTTAGAGCCACTAGAAGGACTATTTTAAGGGACAGGACCTTGAGAGGGACCGAATCCAGAGATTCAAAGGGAGGGCTTGTTAATGCTGATAGGACTAAATGGCACCAATTCTGGCTGATAATGGGCCTAGATCTTGCAGAGGCTATAATAAATTGCGCTACTCAGGGGTTGCCTGCAATGTCTTGATTATATAAGGCCCCAAGAACTGCTACCTGAACTTTTAAGCTGCTGGTCGCTAGACCTCATTCCAATTCCTTCTGTCGAAGTTCCTGGATTGCCGTACTCGATCCTGGATTCTCACCCCTGAGGAGGATACTCGATCCTGGATTCTCACCCCTGAGGAGGATACTCGATCCTGGATTCTCACCCCTGAGGAGGATACTCGATCCTGGATTCTCACCCCTGAGGAGGATACTCGATCCTGGATTCTCACCCCTGAGAAGGATAAAAATTTCCTCAAAGTTATATTGTAAGCTCGAGTGGTGACAACTTTTCTACTCTTGAGCAGGGTGGAGCCCAAGTTTGGTGAAAACCCTCTATCCCTCAACAGCACCCTTTCAAATTCCACACTGTCAAAAGCAGGTTCGCTGCTTAACCCCTTTCTGACATCGGACGTACTATCACGTCCATGGTACCTGGGCCCGTATGACCATGGACGGGATGCTGAAAAGCATTAAGATAAGGCGCCAATATTACTGACCTCAGTTTCGTTATGTCCATGGTAAGACCCTTGATATATATTATGCACTATCGGCACACTATGTTCTTTTTTCTTAAGAGATTGGAATATCTCTATTAAGCGGTATATTCTTTTCAGATACTACTCTGACTATATACATAATTGGGTAAGCTCATTTTCTCAAATACTAAGCACCCCTCTATTTTGATCACCCCACTGGATATCTAATATGGGAGTCTTTTGCATTATCCTGGTTTAATCTAACCTCTGCATGGTCCTTTGTGGCTAATTAAGCTGTTCTTTCACCAAATTAACATATAAGGTTCCGATTGCTCACTATTAGAGTTGAGCGATACTTTCCGATATCCTAAAGTATCGGAATCGTAATGGTATCGCCGATATCACTAAAATATCGGCGATACCCGATACCGATACCGGAAGTCCCATGTAAGTCTATGGGAACAAAATATCGAAATTAAAAAAAAACCATTCTTGTCTTGTTGGTTAATTGTACATGAAGGAAAACAACAAAGAGTAATGTAGAATGTATTGGGGAGGTTGAGGAGACATTAAAGGCATAGATGTTTGACCCAATCCAATGGAATAGCATTATTTATTTTTTTTTAGGAAATACGTTCGGATTGACGAACAAATTGACAATGTTCTTAACCTTTTTTCTATTTTGTCAAATATGTCTGTTTCACAACTTCCATGGTCTTCACCTTTTTAACTTTTCACACACTTTCTCCTTCATAATTTTCAGCAGCATCATCTTTCTCATCAAATTATTCTTCATCTTCACCTTCTTAATCTTCTAAAACTTCTTGCTATTCATCTTTTTGTTAACATTACTTATATTGTTCTTATTAAACAGTTATTATTCTTCATATTCTACTTCTTCATCTTCTTCCTATTCATCCTTTTCATCATATTCTTATTTGTGACAGACATTCCTGTACTTGTAATCTGTAAAACTCTGAATTTTCATCCTTCCGTTCTTGCTGTCACAAAAGATTTTAATTACAACAGTATTTGTCCGCGTTCAGTTTAGCCTGCAGCAGCATCAGGCATTTTCCAGGGGCACCACGAGGAGGAACGGACTCACCCCCATACACTGCTTAGTCTTCTTCTGCTTAGAATTTAGAGCATATATTTTGCTCTTCATTTTGGTCTTATACTTAATGTTCTTCTGCTTTTTGATCTTCTGCTTATTGTTCTTCTGTCTCTTGTTCTGTATCTTGTAGTTTGTCTTAACCTTCTTTGTCCTGTTGGTGATGGTACAAAAGCCAATGGAAGTAACGAGGACCAGCTGACTGTGCTGGAACCCGGAGGGTCAGCAGAAGGAAAAGAGCCAATGGCACAACCGAGGACCAGCTGACGTTACTGGGACACGGTTACTAAGCAGGAGGTACCTGTGCTCCAAAGCACTACCAAGGACCAGCAGACGTTGCTGGAACTCGGATACCGACATGGAGGCACCTAGGCCAAAGGCACTGCGGAGAACCAGCTGACGGTACTGGAACCCGGATGAGTAGCAGAAGGTACAAGAGCCAATGAAAGTAACGAGGACCAGCTGACTGTGCTGGAACCCGGAGGGTCAGCAGAAGGAAAAGAGCCAATGGCACAACCGAGGACCAGCTGACGTTACTGGGACACGGTTACTAAGCAGGAGGTACCTGTGCTCCAAAGCACTACCAAGGACCAGCAGACGTTGCTGGAACTCGGATACCGACATGGAGGCACCTACGCCAAAGGCACTGCGGAGAACCAGCTGACGGTACTGGAACCCGGATGGGTAGCAGAAGGTACCCATGGAAATTAAAGTGGAGGCAGCAGGACTATTTGCCATTCACACAGCAGGGGAACAGCTGACATTACTGAACCCCAGTAACACAGGAGCAAGTGTAGACTGTGCTAACAGCACTTCCGAGAAACAACTGGCGGTGTTGTAACCCAGGGATGAGAAGAGAACAGGGTGGAGGCAGCAGGACTATTTGCCATTCACACAGCAGGGGAACAGCTGACATTACTGAACCCCAGTAACACAGGAGCAAGTGTTAACTGTGCTAACAGCACTTCCGAGAAACAACTGGCGGTGTTGTAACCCAGGGATGAGAACAGAACATGGTGGAGGCAGCAGGACTATTTGCCATTCACACAGCAGGGGAACAGCTGACATTACTGAACCCCAGTAACACAGGAGCAAGTGTAGACTGTGCTAACAGCACTTCCGAGAAACAACTGGCGGTGTTGTAACCCAGGGATGAGAACAGAACATGGTGGAGGCAGCAGGACTATTTGCCGTTCACACAGCAGGGGAACAGCTGACATTACTGAACCCCAGTAACACAGGAGCAAGTGTTAACTGTGCTAACAGCACTTCCGAGAAACAACTGGCGGTGTTGTAACCCAGGGATGAGAACAGAACATGGTGGAGGCAGCAGGACTTTTTGCTGTTCACACAGCAGGGGAACAGCTGACATTACTGAACCCCAGTAACACGGGAGCAAGTGTTAACTGTGCTAACAGCACTTCCGAGAAACAACTGGCGGTGTTGTAACCCAGGGATGAGAAGAGAACAGGTGGAGGCAGCAGGACTTTTTGCTGTTCACACAGCAGGGAACAGCTGACATTACTGAACCCCAGTAACACAGGAGCAAGTGTTAACTGTGCTAACAGCACTTCCGAGAAACAACTGGCGGTGTTGTAACCCAGGGATGAGAACAGAACATGGTGGAGGCAGCAGGACTTTTTGCTGTTCACACAGCAGGGAACAGCTGACATTACTGAACCCCAGTAACACGGGAGCAAGTGTTAACTGTGCTAACAGCACTTCCGAGAAACAACTGGCGGTGTTGTAACCCAGGGATGAGAAGAGAACAGGGTGGAGGCAGCAGGACTATTTGCCATTCACACAGCAGGGGAACAGCTGACATTACTGAACCCCAGTAACACAGGAGCAAGTGTAGACTGTGCTAACAGCACTTCCGAGAAACAACTGGCGGTGTTGTAACCCAGGGATGAGAACAGAACATGGTGGAGGCAGCAGGACTATTTGCCGTTCACACAGCAGGGGAACAGCTGACATTACTGAACCCCAGTAACACAGGAGCAAGTGTTAACTGTGCTAACAGCACTTCCGAGAAACAACTGGCGGTGTTGTAACCCAGGGATGAGAACAGAACATGGTGGAGGCAGCAGGACTTTTTGCTGTTCACACAGCAGGGGAACAGCTGACATTACTGAACCCCAGTAACACGGGAGCAAGTGTTAACTGTGCTAACAGCACTTCCGAGAAACAACTGGCGGTGTTGTAACCCAGGGATGAGAAGAGAACAGGGTGGAGGCAGCAGGACTATTTGCCATTCACACAGCAGGGGAACAGCTGACATACTGAACCCCAGTAACACAGGAGCAAGTGTAGACTGTGCTAACAGCACTTCCGAGAAACAACTGGCGGTGTTGTAACCCAGGGATGAGAAGAGAACAGGGTGGAGGCAGCAGGACTATTTGCCATTCACACAGCAGGGGAACAGCTGACATTACTGAACCCAGTAACACAGGAGCAAGTGTTAACTGTGCTAACAGCACTTCCGAGAAACAACTGGCGGTGTTGTAACCCAGGGATGAGAACAGAACATGGTGGAGGCAGCAGGACTATTTGCCATTCACACAGCAGGGGAACAGCTGACATTACTGAACCCCAGTAACACAGGAGCAAGTGTAGACTGTGCTAACAGCACTTCCGAGAAACAACTGGCGGTGTTGTAACCCAGGGATGAGAACAGAACATGGTGGAGGCAGCAGGACTATTTTGCCGTTCACACAGCAGGGAACAGCTGACATTACTGAACCCCAGTAACACAGGAGCAAGTGTTAACTGTGCTAACAGCACTTCCGAGAAACAACTGGCGGTGTTGTAACCCAGGGATGAGAACAGAACATGGTGGAGGCAGCAGGACTTTTTGCTGTTCACACAGCAGGGGAACAGCTGACATTACTGAACCCCAGTAACACGGGAGCAAGTGTTAACTGTGCTAACAGCACTTCCGAGAAACAACTGGCGGTGTTGTAACCCAGGGATGAGAAGAGAACAGGGTGGAGGCAGCAGGACTTTTTGCTGTTCACACAGCAGGGGAACAGCTGACATTACTGAACCCCAGTAACACAGGAGCAAGTGTTAACTGTGCTAACAGCACTTCCGAGAAACAACTGGCGGTGTTGTAACCCAGGGATGAGAACAGAACATGGTGGAGGCAGCAGGACTTTTTGCTGTTCACACAGCAGGGGAACAGCTGACATTACTGAACCCCAGTAACACGGGAGCAAGTGTTAACTGTGCTAACAGCACTTCCGAGAAACAACTGGCGGTGTTGTAACCCAGGGATGAGAAGAGAACAGGTGGAGGCAGCAGGACTATTTGCCATTCACACAGCAGGGGAACAGCTGACATTACTGAACCCCAGTAACACAGGAGCAAGTGTAGACTGTGCTAACAGCACTTCCGAGAAACAACTGGCGGTGTTGTAACCCAGGGATGAGAACAGAACATGGTGGAGGCAGCAGGACTATTTGCCGTTCACACAGCAGGGGAACAGCTGACATTACTGAACCCCAGTAACACGGGAGCAAGTGTTAACTGTGCTAACAGCACTTCCAAGCAACAACTGGCGGTGTTGGAGCCCAGGGGCAAGGAGGTGTGAGGCTACAGATAGTTTTGCTTGTAACATGCCATGCAAAGTGAACTTCAACACAGAATACAGAGAAGTTTTACTTCAACACATAAAATGATAATGTTTATAACCAAGGATGAGAAAAATATTGATAACTTGCGTTCCCTCGTGGTTGAACAGCTGTATTAATGTAACCTAAAAATAGGTTAACAATTCAAAGCTTTCCGAGAACAACTGCAGGTGTTTCATCAGGTATGAGTAAAGCAAAAAGTGAGAATCACATATTTCTTCACACAACAGGGAACAGTGAATAGACCAGTAACACAGTGAGGAGTGACAGTAGGTAACGCACAAAAAAAAAAAAAAAAAAAAAAAAAAAAAAAAAAAAAAAAAAAAAAAAAAAAAAAAAAAAAAAAAAAAAAAAAAAAAAAAAAAAAAAAAAAAAAAAAAAAAGAGAACAGGGTGGAGGCAGCAGGACTATTTGCCATTCACACAGCAGGGGAACAGCTGACATTACTGAACCCCAGTAACACAGGAGCAAGTGTAGACTGTGCTAACAGCACTTCCGAGAAACAACTGGCGGTGTTGTAACCCAGGGATGAGAAGAGAACAGGGTGGAGGCAGCAGGACTATTTGCCATTCACACAGCAGGGAACAGCTGACATTACTGAACCCCAGTAACACAGGAGCAAGTGTTAACTGTGCTAACAGCACTTCCGAGAAACAACTGGCGGTGTTGTAACCCAGGGATGAGAACAGAACATGGTGGAGGCAGCAGGACTATTTGCCATTCACACAGCAGGGGAACAGCTGACATTACTGAACCCCAGTAACACAGGAGCAAGTGTAGACTGTGCTAACAGCACTTCCGAGAAACAACTGGCGGTGTTGTAACCCAGGGATGAGAACAGAACATGGTGGAGGCAGCAGGACTATTTGCCGTTCACACAGCAGGGGAACAGCTGACATTACTGAACCCCAGTAACACAGGAGCAAGTGTTAACTGTGCTAACAGCACTTCCGAGAAACAACTGGCGGTGTTGTAACCCAGGGATGAGAACAGAACATGGTGGAGGCAGCAGGACTTTTTGCTGTTCACACAGCAGGGGAACAGCTGACATTACTGAACCCCAGTAACACGGGAGCAAGTGTTAACTGTGCTAACAGCACTTCCGAGAAACAACTGGCGGTGTTGTAACCCAGGGATGAGAAGAGAACAGGGTGGAGGCAGCAGGACTATTTGCCATTCACACAGCAGGGGAACAGCTGACATTACTGAACCCCAGTAACACAGGAGCAAGTGTAGACTGTGCTAACAGCACTTCCGAGAAACAACTGGCGGTGTTGTAACCCAGGGATGAGAACAGAACATGGTGGAGGCAGCAGGACTATTTGCCGTTCACACAGCAGGGGAACAGCTGACATTACTGAACCCCAGTAACACGGGAGCAAGTGTTAACTGTGCTAACAGCACTTCCAAGCAACAACTGGCGGTGTTGGAGCCCAGGGTCAAGGAGGGTGTAGGCATAAAATATTGAGTTATTGCCTTGTTACGTGGCCATTGCAAATGTATGTACTTCAAACAAGAATAAATGAAGTTTTACTACAACAATAAAATGATAAATTTCAATTACAAGAATAGAAAAATATTTATACTTGACAGTCCTCTGTGGTTGATAACGTTTAATGGCTAACTGAAAATATGGTAACAAATTCAAAGCTTTCGAGACTACTCAGGTGTCTTCATCAGGCTAAGAGTAAAGCCAAAAATGAAGAATCACATATTTCTACACACAACAGGACACAGGAATAGCTAAGACAAGTGAGGGAGGGACAAGTGAGGGGAGACCGGCAACAAAAAGGAGAACAAGGATGAATTATCAGCGCCACACAATCACAGATAAATTAATGAATTTAGCTGTGGCAAAAGACTTTTGTATGCCCGCCCGGTCATAGCATCATGGATATGGAATTACTGTTATTAAAATATAACTTCAAATATGAGAAACGTACAAAGGTTTCAGAATATAAGCTCATCATGACCTTTGACACTGTTAGTGATGGAATGAATAGATCACATGGATTTATGTCATTCTATATCAATTAAGGAATCTGCGTCTATGCCCTTCCAGGGTCATGAAAACCCCAAAAAATACGCCAATGAGAGGGCAATCAAACTTTCTATCCTTATCTAGGAACTGTTTGAATATTTATGTTCATCCCTGTGAGATAATTACAGTTCTGATACACGTCACTTACTTGTCTTACCTATTGCAATATTCCTGTGTCCTGTTGTGTATAGAAATATGTGATGCTTAACTTTTTTTAGTTAGTCTTTCCCTGATGAAGAGACGTGAGTAGCCTTGAAAGCTTGCAATTTGTTTCCATCTTTTCAGTTATCCATAAAAAGGTATGAACCACTGCTGACTCTGAAGTCTAAATATTTTTCTATCTACTGGCTAACACGGTACAAAGATACACATGTTTTCTAATTTCAAGAAGGAAAAATAAAGAAAATACAAATATAAACGCATATATGCACATGCCAAAAATAAATGGAACAACACAACACCCAAAAAATTGGTAACAAAATATAGTGTTGTACATTTAAGAATAAAAGTACATTTTTTTTTTATGAATAATGCTTAAGGAACGCAATGTTAAACTATAACATAGTGAAGACAATGGATTTTGTAATAGTCACTCATCATCATCATCGCAAATTTTATGTGACAGTCACAGACAATTTAATTATTTAAGTTCATAAAATCGTAACTTTCTATAGCATGTATGACATGTCCAGCATGGACTCATCAATGTGATTGATGACACAATAATGTACAATAAAAAATAACCATTTAAAAAAACATTAGGCATTGTTTGTCACAATTTAAGTGTGTGCCTGCAAGTGTAGGTGAAACAAAGGCTACGGATAGCAAAGGTATATTCTATGTCTGTATCACACAGTGGACAGCCTCTGATGGTAATGCCGATGTTATACTGTACGTCAATAAAGTCTGCGGCTGAAATCATGCATTTTTTGCTTGTAGAGTGTTGAAGAGGGTAAAAGAATGTCTGTTTGCGCAAAGCTTTATCCGTCAACACTACCTTCCTACTGTCACGCGTAGGGTAGGGTAGCGTGTGGCAATTAGCTGACTATCAAATGTGAGGTTAGGCTGCGTTATTGCGCACTAGGGACGCCAAAAAAAATACAGCAGTAAGAATTTAATGTGTAATACTACACCTATGACAAACCAAAAAATTACGTTCCCTCTTTAACAATGTACAAGACTAACAAGCCTAATGGTTGACGCTGACTTAATTGAGATACAGTATTACATCAACATTGTCCATGAGTAACTATGCACTGTGATACCTATATACCAGTATTAATTTATATCTCTTGTGGTTGTTTCAACAGCACTTGCAGGTATAAGTACCTATTGTCAGTATGCATGATGCACTTTCTAGATGTAATAATTTATTATTGGACATTATTACCATGTTTACATGCTGGCCATTTCATATATGGTGTTTGAAGTTCCAGTTGGCATCAGTATGTGTATTTTATAATGTCTGTCATAAATAAAACTCGTCATGATGATGATGAGGATGTAATGATTCGTACATCCATTGAGTGCATTATCTTACAGGTACAGATAAAGTTCCTTTAAAAGCATTAATTCATAAGTCTGAAATTTACTTTTATGCATTAATTTAAAAATGTGAAGAGTAGACTATGTTTTATTTTTTGTTACCATTTCTAATAGACATGTGCAGATATGCGCTGTGATGACAAATTATTATTTGTCCATATTTTTCTTAAAAATTTATCATTCTAGGCCTGCAAAACTTCACAATTTCATGTTTTCAGCATAACAAGCAGGGTGACGGCTCTTCCCTATTTGGAGCATGTTGGTCATGTGTTTTTCTGTCCATGTGTCGGGAACAGGACACTTCTTGCCGTTGACACAGCAGGGAACAGCTGGCGTTACTGAACCCCACTAACAGTAGAGCTTGTGTTTTGTTCTGTGGACACGACACTTCTGAGCAGCAACTGGCAGTGTTGGAGCCCAGGGAGTAGCGTTCAGGTGGTAGAAAGATGAACATAACAGGAGACATGGATAACGTTGCGAACCAGTTATTTAATCTGAAAACGGACAGAGAAATTCTGGCGAGATCCATGCCTTGTTCATTTTCAGAAAAGTAAGCCGGTCTACATTATCGGAGGATAGTCGCATGCGACGGTCTGTTAGTACACCACCTGCAGCACTAAAGACGCGCTCCGATAATACACTGGCAGCAGGGCAAGCCAGCACCTCCAATGCATACTGGCTAAGCTCTGGCCATGTATCCAGCTTAGAGACCCAAAACTTGAATGGGGAAGAGCCATCTGGGAGTACACTGAGAGGCAAAGCCAAGTAGTCTGTCACCATCTGACGGATACGTTGCCTCCCGCTGACTGGAGCCCTCTCGGATGGTGTAGACATTTGTGGCGCTGCCACAAAACTTTGCCACATTTTGAACATACTGGTCTTTCCCTGTGCAGAGGCACTGCGTGTGCTCCCTCTTGTTGCAGAGCTCTCTACACTGCCTCGACGCACAGAGCTGCTTTGTAAAGCAGTAGCAGCAGCAGTGCTCTCGGCAGTAAGGTAGAACATTAGGGATTGCACCAGTGTGTCTTGGTACTCCCGCATTTTACGCTCCCGGTTCAACGGTGTGATGAGGCTTTTGACGTTGTCCCGGTAGCGAGGGTCTAGGAGGGTGTACACCCAATAATCAGACGTCGTGAGAATGTGGGCGATGCGGCGGTCGTTTCTTAGGCACTGCAGCATGAAATCAACCATGTGCTGCAGACTCCCAACTGGCAAAGAAACGCTGTCCTCTGCAAGAGGCGTTATCTCTGCCTGCTCTGCATCACCCCACCCTCGCTCTACATACTGACTAGAGCGTTGTGTACCTCCCTCTGGAACGATGTCTTCCTCCTCCATTGACTCCTCCTCCTCATCCTCCTCACAAAGTGAGCCCTGCCCAGCCCTTTGTGAGGAACCACGTTGCGCTGACTTTCCAGAAGGTGATGGAATTTGTGACTCCTCATCCTCCACCTCTTCCAAAACCTCATCCCTTATTGCTTGCAGTGTTTTTTGAAGCAGGCAGATAAGGGGGACAGTCAGGCTGACTAGTGCATCATCTGCACTCGCCATCCGCGTTGACTCATCAAACGCACGCAAAACGTGGCACATGTCCTTCATAGTGGCCCACTCATTAATGGTGAAGTGTGGACGGCGCAAATTGCGTGTTGATTGCGCCTGATGCAGCTGATACTCCATAACTGCTGGCTGCTGCTCACACAACCGCTCCAACATATGTAACGTTGAATTCCACCTGGTGGATACGTCACATATGATGCGATGTTCAGGAAGGCGCAATCTGCGTTGCAGAGCTGCAATGCGCGATCTGGCCATGCTGGAACGTCGCAAGTGAGCGCACTCTAGGCGGACCTTGTGCAGCAGTGCATCAAGATCCGGATAGTCCCTCAAAAAACTCTGCACGACCAAGTTGAGCACATGTGCCAGACATGGTATGTGAGTGAGGTTGCCAAGGCCCAGAGCTGCCACCAGATTTCGGCCATTGTCACACACTACCAAACCTGGCTGGAGATTCGCTGGCAAAAACCACACGTCGCTCTCCTGCTTGATGGCATTCCAGACCTCCTGCGCTGTGTGGCTTCGATTCCCCATGGGAATTAATTTCAGAACGGCCTGTTGCCGTTTGGCCACGGCTGTGCTCATATCGGTCGCATCAGGTAAGCGTCCACGGGTCCATGTGGAGGTAGACCGTGACGGCTCCTGCAGCGATGATTCTGAGGAACTGGAGTAGGAGGAGGAGTCAATGTGGACAGACTTGATTCCGGCAATCCTTGGAGTTGGCAGAACACGTACAGCGCCACTCGCAAGATCTGTACCCGGCTCCACAACATTCACCCAATGGGCAGTGAGTGAAAGGTATCGTCCCTGGCCATGGGTACTGGTCCACGCATCGGTGGTCAGGTGGACCTTGCTACTGACGGCGTTTAGTAGCGCATGTTTAATTTTTGCCTCAACATGCTTTTGCAGACCAGGGACGGCTTGCCTGCTGAAATAAAATCGGCTGGGCACATTGTATTGTGGGACTGCCAATGCCATTAATTCACGGAAACTGTCAGTCTCCACCAGCCTGAATGACAGCATTTCAAGGGACAGGAGTTTTGCAATGACAGCATTCAGAGCCTGTGCTCGTGGATGGTTTGCCGAGTATGGCCGTCTTTTATCCCATGCCTGTGCTACCGATGGCTGTTTTGTGGCCTGGGTGTGTGAGGATGACAGGGAACTTGCACCTGTGGGTGGAATAACACTGTGTCTCTGGACAACAGTGACAGAGGTTCTTCCATGGCGATCCTTTGAGGAAGCCTTACCAGCTGTGTGTGAACTGGAGGAAGAGGCTCCAACAGGAGCTGAAGATGTAGGTGCTGCTGTAGGTTGGCCTACATCTCCAGTGTGTCTTTGTAACTCAACAAAGTGCTTTGACCGCACATGTTTCCACATATTTGTTGTATTAAGGTTACTGACACTTTTACCTCTTTTAATTTTTTGATTACACAGCTTGCATTTGACATAGCAAATATCATCTGCAACTGTATCAAAAAAGGACCACGCAGAGCAAGTCCTGGGAGCGCCCGGTTTGGCTGTTGGAAGAGAACTGCTCCGAACGGGTGCCAAACTGGAGGCTACAGGCAAGCGAGTCTGCAGCCTACCTCTCCCTACTGTTTGGACCGTTGGGGCAATCTCTTCCTCAGAGCTGCTCCCACCACCTTCCTGTTCCTCACGCCATGTTGGGTCTTGGACCTCATCATCTCCACCACTACCCTCTTCCAACACCTGCTGTTGTTGGGTGGTCTGGCCAGCACCATGCTCAACAGAAACTGGCAACTGAGTCTCATCATCATCAGATGCGTTCTGCGGTGTGCTGACCATCGGCACTGGCTCACCCGCCTCTTCAGATTCAGAGAGACACAGCTGTTGCGCATCACTGCATACTGCCTCTTCTTCACATTCCAGAATGCTGCTTGGCTGGGCCCCTGTTTCCAAGCCAACATATTCTGAGAACAGAAGCAGAGACTCAGCTGGCTCCTGTACAGAGCTCTCTGACTGCCTGGGCAATTTGGCAGGCGGTGAAGAGACTGATGGTTGTTCAACAGTGCTGTGGTCCTGAGAGGAGGTGGAAGGTATTGAAGTCGATGCATTGGCTGCCATCCAACCAACAACGGCTTCAATTTGTTCTTCACGCAGCAGGGGGTACGCTGAGCTCCTACAAAAGTGCGCATAAAGGAACGCTCACGGGGAAAACTGGTGGATGCTGTGTCACTGGGTGCGGCAGCAGCCACAGAATCCCCACGTCCTCTCCCTGCTGCAAATCCACGGCCTCGACCACGACCACGTGCCTTACTCACTGACTTCTTCATCTTGGTAGATTGATAAAGAAAGTCAGAAAAGTTAAGGCCTAAGTGTGGTTATTCCTCACAGACTACAGTGAACCCTGCAGACAACTGTTCAGTATCTGTGAAAGGCCCCTTTGTGTAGTTCTATAGTGTTTGCAACCAATGTATTGTATACGGATGGAAGCGCGTCACACTAATAGATTAGTTTTTTTTCCACTAAAATGGAGCAGCACCAATTAGAGAAAAATGTGAAGGATGAGGCAGTGACACACGCTCAGCAGACTACAACCGGCAGTGGTTGAAGTACAAACTGGAGCGTAATCTGCACTCACAAAATGAAAAGCTCACAGACTACAGTGAACACTGAAACACAACTATTCACTATCTGTGAAAAGCTCCTTTGTGTAGTTCTATAGTGTTTGCAACCAATGTATTGTATACGGATGGAAGCGCGTCACACTAATAGATTAGTTTTTTTTTCCACTAAAATGGAGCAGCACCAATTAGAGAAAAATGTGAAGGATGAGGCAGTGACACACGCTCAGCAGACTACAACCGGCAGTGGTTGAAGAACTAACTGGAGCGTGATCTGCACTCAAAAAATCAAAACCTCACAGACTGCAGTGAACACTGAAACACAACTATTCACTATCTGTGAAAAGCTCCTTTGTGTAGTTCTATAGTGTTTGCAACCAATGTATTGTATACGGATGGAAGCGCGTCACACTAATAGATTAGATTTTTTTCCACTAAAATGGAGCAGCACCAATTAGAGAAAAATGTGAAGGATGAGGCAGTGACACACGCTCAGCAGACTACAACCGGCAGTGGTTGAAGAACTAACTGGAGCGTGATCTGCACTCAAAAAATCAAAACCTCACAGACTGCAGTGAACACTGAAACACAACTATTCACTATCTGTGAAAAGCTCCTTTGTGTAGTTCTATAGTGTTTGCAACCAATGTATTGTATACGGATGGAAGCGCGTCACACTAATAGATTAGATTTTTTTCCACTAAAATGGAGCAGCACCAATTAGAGAAAAATGTGAAGGATGAGGCAGTGACACACGCTCAGCAGACTACAACCGCAGTGGTTGAAGAACTAACTGGAGCGTGATCTGCACTCAAAAAATCAAAACCTCACAGACTGCAGTGAACACTGAAACACAACTATTCACTATCTGTGAAAAGCTCCTTTGTGTAGTTCTATAGTGTTTGCAACCAATGTATTGTATACGGATGGAAGCGCGTCACACTAATAGATTAGATTTTTTTCCACTAAAATGGAGCAGCACCAATTAGAGAAAAATGTGAAGGATGAGGCAGTGACACACGCTCAGCAGACTACAACCGGCAGTGGTTGAAGAACTAACTGGAGCGTGATCTGCACTCAAAAAATCAAAACCTCACAGACTGCAGTGAACACTGAAACACAACTATTCACTATCTGTGAAAAGCTCCTTTGTGTAGTTCTATAGTGTTTGCAACCAATGTATTGTATACGGATGGAAGCGCGTCACACTAATAGATTAGATTTTTTTCCACTAAAATGGAGCAGCACCAATTAGAGAAAAATGTGAAGGATGAGGCAGTGACACACGCTCAGCAGACTACAACCGGCAGTGGTTGAAGAACTAACTGGAGCGTGATCTGCACTCAAAAAATCAAAACCTCACAGACTGCAGTGAACACTGAAACACAACTATTCACTATCTGTGAAAAGCTCCTTTGTGTAGTTCTATAGTGTTTGCAACCAATGTATTGTATACGGATGGAAGCACGTCACACTAATAGATTTGATTTTTTTCTAATATAATGGAGCTGCACCAATTCCACTAAATAAAATAAAAAAAAAGAGTCAGTGACACGTGCAGATGCCTACAAACAGCGGTGGATGCAGAGCAAACTGCAGCGTCACCTGCACTCTCACACACACACCTTGCACAGAGCTGTTAAAACAACACTGGCAAAATGAAGCTTTACACAGCGGTTGGTAAACTAGCCTGCCTCAAGCACAGTAGTACACAAAATCGCAATATGTAACTGTCCCTCAGAGTTAGCAGAGTAGCGTTCTGTCCCTTACTGAGTTCACAGCACAGTGACGCTAAAATGGCGGCGGCGCCTTTTATAGTGCATTCTGACATCATTTCAGCAGCCAATCACAGCCATGCCATTAGTTAAGATGACCGCAGCATTACAGGATGTGCCCACACTTCGTAGGATTCCTCATTGGCTGACTAAAATCACATTGCCTCTCAAAGAATTATGGGAACTTCCGATTCCGGTATACGATATGGGAAAAGTATCGGAATTAAGTATCGGAATTCCGATAACGCGAATATCGGCCGATACCCGATACTTGCGGTATCGGAATGCTCAACACTACTCACTATATAGAGTATGGCTACTCATAGTCTCTCATTAAGCCATTAAGAATTTATAGGCCTTTTTGCTTAATTTTTTGCTTAATATTCTGTTTTATATTCATTTGTACGTGTTCTGTAATCTTTCTGTTGATATGTTTATATTCATTTTTTCCAGTCTGATGAAGGTCGAGGTATTCGACCGAAACGTTACTTTGGATTATGTTAATAAATTCCATGTGTTTCAGCATCACATCTAGAGTGCCGGATTCTTTTTCTAAATATAGTTATTTAGGGCTTGGTAACCCTTTGATCTGTGCACCTGAATACATAAGGAGTGACGTGTTAACGTTTTTTTGAAAACGTCATCTTGTCCCGCAAAAAACGAGCCGCCATACAGCATCATCAGCGAAAAAATAGAAGTTATAGTTCGCAGAATAAAGCGATGGAAAAATAATTATTTTTTATATAAAATTGTTTTTATTGTATAAAAGCGCCAAAAACATAAAAAAATTATATAAATGAGGTATCGCTGTAATCGAAGAATAAAACTGCTTTATCAATTTTACCACACGTGGAACTCTATAAAGGCCCCCCCCAAAAGAAATTCCTGAATTGCTAGTTTTTGTTCATTCTGCCTCCCAAAAATCATAATAAAAAGCGATCAAAAAATGTCATGTGCCCGAAAATGGTATCAATCAAATCAACTCCTCCCGCAAAAAATAAGACCTCACATGACTCTGTGGGCCAAAATATGGAAAAATTATAGCTCTCAAAGTGTGGTGATGCAAAAACTATATTTTGCAATAAAAAGGGTCTTTTAGCGTGTGACAGCTGCCAATCATAAAAACTTGCTGTAAATAGTAAATCAAACCCCCCTTTATCACCCCCTTAGTTAGGGAAAAATAAAATAAAAATGTATTTATTTCCATTTTCCCATTAGGATTAGGGGTGTATTGGGTTAGGGTTGGAGTTAGAATTGTGGGGTTTCCACTGTTTAGGCACATCAGGGACTCTCCAAACGCGACATAGCATCCGATCTCAATTCCAGCCAATTTTGCGTTGAAAAAGTCAAACGGAGCTCCTTCCCTTGCGAGCTCTGCCGTGCGCCGAAACAGTGGTTCCCCCCACATATTGGGTATCAGCGTACTCAGGACAAATTGCACAATAACTTTTGAGGTCCAATTTCTCCTGTTACCCTTGGGAAAATAAAAAAAATTGGACCTGAAATAATTTTTTTTGTGAAAGTTTTATGTTCATTTTTTTTTAAACATTCAAAAAAGTCCTGTGAAGCACCTGAATGGTTAATAAACTTCTTGAATGTAGTTTTGAGCACCTTGAGGGGTGCAGTTTTTAGAATGGTATCACTTGGGTATTTTTCTATCATATAGACCCCTCAAAGTGACTTCAAATGTGATGAGGTCCCCCTCCAAAAAAAACAGGATTTTTGGTTGCTTACGGTAAAATCTGTTTCTCGGAGCCTTCATTGGGGACACAGGAAACCATGGGTGTAAGCTATGCTGCCACTAGGAGGCTGATACTATGTAGAAAAAAAAGTTAGCTCCTCCTCCGCAGTGTACACCCCACCAACAGGAACAAGGATGTTCAGTTACTGAGAAAGCAGGAGAAGCAATCTGTAAGAGAGACCGAAACCACAGAAAAAACACAAACTCAAACTGTAACAATATAATACAGTAAACGGCTGTTCACTTGGGAGGGTGCTGTGTCCCCCAATGAAGGCTCCGAGAAACAGATTTTACGATAAGCAACCAAAAATCCTGTTTTCTCTATCGCTTCATTGGGGACACAGGAAACCATGGGATGTCCCAAAGCAGTACCCAAGGGGAGGGAACAGCAGACAACTCCAATCAGGATGAAGAACTCACCATCGTCACCTGCAAGGTCACCTGCGAGGTCTTTTAACATCAACTATCAAAAAAGAACTTGGCACTCAACTTTTGTGAAACGAAAAAAATTTTTATTGCAGTCAAAAACAACGTTTCGGTCCTATTCGGACCTTCATCAAAGTACTGCAGAAAATAAAAATTGGTATAATATATTACTGACAAATAATTAGATGAAATAGTAATGTAACCAGAGAGGAAAAACAAAACATAATATGTAATATAGAAAAATATTTGAAATATGAACATAATATGATCAAAAGTCTAAGTATAAATGAGATACTAACATGAAAAAAATTATCAAAGAACGCCTACCCGACTGCTTGTAGAATGGTACTCTTATAGGTAGGTAAAGAAATGTCCAGAATACTCTTTACATGATCTACAGGAGATCTATGAACTAATAAAGTATGTTAGATTCATCAGCAAGGACAAAAGCAAAAGAGCAAAAAAATAGCAAAAAAATACATGTTGGAATGCAAATACCATACCTATGGTGGAAATGAGATTCGTATCAGTATTAATTAAGATCCCAAATATACCTGTATATAAAAAAATGTCTCAGATAGGGCGGTATGTGCCATAAAGTACATTTCTTATATATACAATATATATTACCTGATATATATTTCTTGATATATATTTTTTTTCTATTAGTAGGTATAGCCAGTATCCACTGGAAAAACAAGCAACCGGATGTCAGGACTGGATTATGACACCCGAATAGCTGTGGAAATATGATAAAAACTGAATGCAATGATGATATATTAGAGATACAAAAGTGATCACTATAGGGTAGAGAGATGCTTCCTAGCTGTGATGCTGTTATACTAAAGATGCAACAAAAGATCACTATGAAAAATCTAGGTGGCGCGGTGCGTCCTGGATTGTGACCCTAATAGGATCGTGAAATGTGACAACTAGAATACCGTTACTCTGTTAGGAGATGTGGATTGGATCACTAAATGTGACCGTTATAATAGTTAAATTGGATAGTGATCCAAAAAGGATCGTGAAAGTATAGCAAACACTGAAATAACGCTACTATGTTAGGAGGTGCGAATTTAGTCGCTAACATAAAAATATCTTACCAATGGAGATGAGAATAGAGAGACAGGTCCTCACTGAACGCGTTATATATGTATATATACATATATGTATATGTTATGTATATATAAGAAATGTACTTTATGGCACATACCGCCCTATCTGAGACACATTTTCTTATATACAGGTATATTTGGATCTTAATTAATACTGATACGAATCTCATTTCCACCATAGGTATGGTATTTGCATTCCAACATGTATTTTTTTGCTATTTTTTTGCTCTTTTGCTTTTGTCCTTGCTGATGAATCTAACATACTTTATTAGTTCATAGATCTCCTGTAGATCATGTAAAGAGTATTCTGGACATTTCTTTACCTACCTATAAGAGTACCATTCTACAAGCAGTCGGGTAGGCGTTCTTTGATAATTTTTTTCATGTTAGTATCTCATTTATACTTAGACTTTTGATCATATTATGTTCATATTTCAAATATTTTTCTATATTACATATTCTGTTTTGTTTTTCCTCTCTGGTTACATTACTATTTCATCTAATTATTTGTCAATAATATATTATACCAATTTTTATTTTCTGCAGTACTTTGATGAAGGTCCGAATAGGACCGAAACGTTGTTTTTGACTGCAATAAAAAAATTTTTCGTTTCACAAAAGTTGAGTGCCAAGTTCTTTTTTGATATTGCACTGGGTTGGGTTCCTACTTGAGCACCTTCACAGTAGTGCCACGCTATATTATTCTATTTTAACATCAACTGGCACCCGCCGAAGCTAGGCATGGGCTCTGAAAAACCTCGCGGACCTGTGGAGGACATATTGCACTGAAGAGATGCCGGGCGGAGGTCCTAAGAATACCACCAGGAGGACGCACACTGCCCGGGCAGAGTGCGTCTAAACCCAGAAGAACGCGGTCTTCCCTGACCTGGCAACCCCACCAATGCCGACCGGATTCAGCGAGCAGCCGCTGAACTGAAGGCCGGAGGTCCTTTACACACGAAGCCCGAGAACCGAAAAAGAGGGGGAAGGGCGGCCTTTGTCTGATAGGCAACGTTGCTCCGGCCAGGTAGCATGTTAAGAGAGCATCACGAAGGATAAGTCCGAGCCTGGCGAAAGGAAGGGAATTAAGAATGACAGACACAGAACCTCTGATCTACAGAAAGTGCACAACGGCTGCCACAGACTCTGCGAGACCCCGGGAGCGGTTGAGAGCCTGAAAGGGAAAGCTTCCAAATAAAAAATAAAGTGGACCCGTTCCTTGCAAACGCAGAAATCTCCATGGCCCCGAAGAAATCAGGCCCTGGATAAAGGCTTCATGGAACAAAAGTAAAATCATGCGATTCTCAGAAAGCAAATACTGAATGAGGAGATTTCCTCTGTAAAAGACAGGAATGGACTCAATCCCTAGGTCCCCTACAAGTCACGGTGATGAAAATCCACTGGAGAACGACGAGGTTCAGCCTGAGGAAGGAGAGACCTCCTTAATAATTTTGGTCCATTGGAGCCAAACCGAAGGGAAACCCTGGAAAGGCAAAACAGAGAGGGATCTCTTTGGGGATAAGTCGCACATTGAGGTAGAAATGGGTCTAAAAAGACCCGTGTCCACCTTCTACTGACACTAAGCTAAACAAACATCCTAGTTCCTGTTGGTGGGGTGTACACTGCGGAGGAGGAGCGAACTTTTTTTTTCTATATAGTGTCAGCCTCCTAGTGGCAGCATAGCGTACACCCATGGTTTCCTGTGTCCCCCAATGAAGCGCTAGATAAAATGGTGTTGTAAAAATGAGAAATCGATGGTTAACTTTTAACCCTTATAACTTCATAAAAAAAAATTTTGGTTCCAAAATTGAGCTGATGTAAAGAAGACATGTGGGAAATGTTACTTATTAAGTATTTTGTGTGCCATATTTTTGTGACTTATGGGCATGAAAATTCAATGTTGAAAAATTGAGAAAATTTTTGCCAAATTTCCATTTTTTTCACAAATAAACGCAAGTTATATCAAAGAAATTTTACCATTAACATGAAGTATAATATGTCGCGAGAAAACAATGTCAGAATCACCGAGATCCATGAAAGCGTTCCAGAGCTATAGCCTCAAAGCGACAGTGGTCAGAATTGTAAAAGTTGGCCCAGTCATTAACGTGCAAACCACACTTGGGGGTAAAGGGGTTAAGGGTGAAACACCAGTCCCTGAGAAAAAAGGTCTTGCATATCTGGTAGAACCCAAGGATCGGTGATAGACATCATCCTCAGCCAGGAGAACGAAGTTCTTCGTGGCCAAAAGGGGGCTATCAATATTATTCTTGCCCTGTCCTCCCTGATCTTCCTTAGCACTGCTGGAATGAGAATGACCAGGGGAAAGGTATAGGCCAGGCTCTGATTCCATGGAATCATAAAGGCATCTAGAGCCTGAGGGTTCCCTCTGGGATCTAGGAAGCAAAAGAAGTCTACCTCTGTGTTGTCGATATTGGCAAAGATCTATGACCTTGAAACCCCACATTTCTACAATCTGATTGAAAACAGACTCCTTCAGCGCCCACTCGCCTTATCTTAACTGTGTGCGGCTCAAAAAGTCTGCCTTGTGATTCTCTATCCCCGAATGTGTAGTGCAGACAGGGATAGGATATTGCTTTACACACCAACCTGAAAGTCTGAAATGTGTTCATCAGGGCCCATGACCTGGTTCTCCCCTGATGGTTTAGATAGACCACCACCACCTGATTGTCCGAGAATATTCGTACATGATGACCTCGTAGGGTATCCAGGAATTCTATCAGGGCATAATTCACTTTGAAAACACCTCGAGCTTTTGCCCCTTCCAGATCCCGAGTAACTGTTGCCCAGGTGAGCCCCCCACCCTTTGGTAAGATTGCTCATTTTCCCACCAACTCAGGGAATGAATAGTAGCCGAAGACAGTCATGCGCCCTTCCAAGTGACCTTTTAGTGAGATTTGTTTTTTTAATATCTCCCACTGGAGGTCTCTGGTGTGTATCTGGGCCCACTGGACTGCTGGCAAACAAGCAGTCTCGGAACCCAGCAGGGACATGGCCTTCCTCAAAGTCATAGATGGATTTTGTGAGGCTCTTGATACCTGATCTATAATCTTCCCACTGTTTTCTACTGGGAGGTGGCACTCCCAGGAGTCCAATACCAGTCTTAGGAACTCTTGTACAGTCTTTGGCTCGAACCTTGATTTTTTTTTTTTTAAGTTTAAAAGCCAGCCCAGGTCTACTAAGGTAGTCATTACTCTGTCTAGTTGTACTCTGCAAAGTTGAGCCGAGTCTCCTATTACCAGAAAGTCGTCCAAATAAGGGATGATCAAAATGTCCAGTTCTCTCAGATGCACCATAGCCTCCTCCACTAACTTGGTAAATACACGAGGGGCTATTGAAAACCCAAAGGGAAGGGACTTAAAATTTTTCCAATATATTTCCCCTTTTATGGAAACCGCCACCGAGGAACCTCAGAGTCATTGTGTATAGGGATATACAGTCATGGCCAAAAGTTTTGAGAATGACACAAATATTATATTTTCACATGATCTGCTGCCCTCTGGTTTTTATGTGTGTTTGACAGATGTTTTTATCACAAACAGAAATATAATTACAAACATATGAGTAACAAAAGCTTATACTGACAGTTAGAATGAGTTTATGCAGCAAGTCAATATTTGCAGTGTTGACCCTTCTTTTTCAGGACCTCTGCAATTCTCCCTGGCATGCTCTCAATCAACTTCAGGACCAAATCCTGACTGATAGCAGTCCATTCTTGCACAATCAATGCTTTCATTTTGTCAGAATTTTTAGGTTTTTGTTTGTCCACCTGTCTCTTGATGATTGACCACAAGTTCTCAATGGGATTAAGATCTGGGGAGTTTCCAGGCCATGGACCCAAAATCTCTATGTTTTGTTCCCTGAGCCATTTAGTTATCACCTTTGCTTTATGGCAAGGTGCTCCATCATGCTGGAAAAGGCATTGTTGATCGCCAAACTGCTCTTGGAGGGTTGGGAGAAGTTGCTCTTGGAGGACATTCTGGTACCATTCTTTATTCATGGCTGTGTTTTTAGGCAAGACTGTGAGAGAGCCGATTCCCTTGGCTGAGAAGCAACCCCACACATGAATGGTTTCAGGATGCTTAACAGTTGGCATGAGACAAGACTGGTGGTAGTGCTCACCTTGTCTTCTCCGAATGAGGCGTTTTCCTGATGTCCCAAACAATCGAAACGGGGATTCATCAGAGAAAATAACTTTACCCCAGTCCTCAGCAGTCCACTGCCTGTAACTTTTGCAGAATATCAGTCTGTCCATGATGTTTTATCTGGAGAGAAGTGGCTTCTTTGCTGCCCTCCTTGAGACCAGGCCTTGCTACAAGAGTCTCCGCCTCACAGTGCGTGCAGATGCACTCACACCTGCCTGCTGCCATTCCTGAGCAAGCTCTGCACTGCTGGTAGCCCGATCCCGCAGCTGAAACACTTTTAAGAGTCGGTCCTGGCGCTTGCTGGTCTTTCTTAGGCGCCCTGGAGCCTTTTTGGCAACAATGGAACCTCTCTCCTTGAAGTTCTTGATGATGCGATAGATTGTTGACTGAGGTGCAATCTTTCTAGCTGCGATACTCTTCCCTGTTAGGCCATTTTTGTGCACTGCAATGATGACTGCACGTGTTTCTTTAGAGATAACCATGGTTAACAGAAGAGAAACAATGATGCCAAGCACCAGCCTCCTTTTAAAGTGTCCAGTGGTGTCATTCTTAATCATGACAGATTGATCTCCAGCCATGTCCTCATCAACACCCACACCTGTGTTAATGGAGCAATCACTGAAAAGAGGTTAGCTGGTCCTTTTAAGGCAGGGCTGCAATGATGTTGAAATGTGTTTTGGGGGATAAAGTTCATTTTCTAACCAAATATTGACTTTGCAAGTAATTGCTGTTAAGCTGATCACTCTTTATAACATTCTGGAGTACATGCAAATTGCCATTAGAAAAAGTGAAGCAGTAGACTTTGTAAAAATTAATATTTGTGTCATTCTCAAAACTTTTGTCCATGACTGTAGTAGTATGCGTCGCTGAGATCCAGAACCGTCATGAAGCAATTGGGAAACAGTATTTTGATGGCCGACCTTATTGACTCCATCTTGAACTTTGTGTTTTTATATACCCGTTCAACTCTCTCAAATTTATAATGGTCCTGTATGACCCGTCTGGTTTGTTTACCAGAAGTATTGGGGAGTCTATCCCCCCCTTTCTCGAGGAGGTACCTCCTGGAGAACGGCCTTGCTCACAAGGTACAAAACCTCGCACTCCAGGGCCTCTTGTTCTTCCGAAGAGGCTCGTAGGGGAGTCATGACAAAATTCTGGGGAGGGAGCGAATGGAAGTCTATCTGCACGCCCGCCCTGACAAGATTTAATATCCACTGTTTGAAAACTTCTCCCAGGCCGGAAGGAAACAGGATAGCCTGCCCCCCACCTGGGAAAGACCGTCACTTCGAGGGCTTCCTATCACGAGAGGAACTTCTGAAGAGGAAACCCTTGTCTTTCTTCCTCCCTTTATCCCATCTACTCTGCTCTTTTGGGGGCCTCCTCCGGAAAAATTTCCTACTCCGAAAGGACCGTTTGAAAGTGGGAGTGGCCAGGTTAGGGAAACCTTTTTTCTTATCCCCTGCTTTCTGGAGGATGTCACCCAACGTTTCACCGAACAAGAACTCTCCTTCACAGGGGATTCAGAATAATTTTAATTTGGTTTGCAGATCTCACGGCCAGCATTTGAGCCAAAGCGCCCTTCGGGTTGCGTTTAAGAGAGCTGGAGACTTAGATGCTAATCTGAGTCGGCTGAGGAATCTGCCAAAAATGCTGCCCCCCCCTCCGTATTAAAGGAATGGACTCTAGCACTTCATTCTTGGGTACCCCATCCTGGACCTGTTTCTCTAACTGATCCACCCAGATCATGAGGGATCTAGACGTGCAGGTAGCTGCTATGGAGGGCCTAAGAGTACTCCACGATGTTTCCCATGCCCTTTTAGGGAAGGAATCTGCCTTCTTGTCTAATGGGTCCTTTAACGTTCCCATGTCCTCAGAGGGGAGGTCAAATTTTTTTTAGAGGCCTTTGCTACAGCAACGTCTAATTTCAGGGCTATATCCAAGGATATTGACGCTGAATCCTCAAAGGGATATTTCCTTTTAAGAGATGGTACTGAAGAATTTTTCCTGTTGGATTTCTCCCATTCTTTTTTGATCAGGCCCTGTATATTTTCATTCAAGGGAAATGATCTCCGCTTTTTCTTCGCCAATCCCCCAAAGATAACATCCTGCAACTTTTTTTCTGGCCAAGGGTCTATGACCCCCATAGTGGATCTTACAGCCTTAACAAGACTTTCTACCTCCTCTAGAGGAAAACAGTAGCACCCCCTTCATCTTCAGAGGATGAGTGATATATCCGAGCCTTTTCCCTCAGAGCTAGAGGAATCAGACTGGGAGTACTTGGTGGCTTTGTTCTCTAACCTGATCCCCCTGCGTGAGACATGAAATGTAATTTCGAGCTCCGATTTAATCACCGATCTTCGCTCGGAGATGAAGTCTGAGGTCTCTTCACACAATACTTGTTCTATGCAGGAATGGCAGTCTCTTATGCCTGGTGACTGGTAACTCTGTTACACATGGGCAACTCCTGTGTTTGAATTTTCCCACTCTTTTCCTTCCCTGAATAATGAAAGAAAAGGGGGACCCCAATCACAAGGTGAACTTTCACTCAATCAGATGCAGCCGTGGGTACAGGTTCTGGAGGAAGAACAGGGTCCACTAAGGGGCCTTTTGAGGACGGAGACATGTCCATTGCACTGGATCTCCTGCTGTGCCGAGTAGAATGGCTGCTGGAATGTCCGCTCCGCTTGCCTGCAGAATCATGCCTCTTAGGTTAGTTTGTCTCTGGCGCTGCTGCTGTGGTTCGCTGTCCTGCATCATGCTGAGCGATCTCTTGATGCAGGGAGCGTGTCCATGCTTCTCCCTTTTACATAAGCCGCCCAGCGTCCTCAACCCTACTTCCGGTTTACCCCGGAAGTACCTCCTTCTCCGCATGACCTCCCTGGCTCGTCACCACACATGCACCGGATGTAAAACTCTGAAGCCCTGCACCTGAAATCTAGTGCAGTGGCTGCGCTGCCCCCCCCACCCCCGCAAGACCCAGCGGTGGCGGCTTCAGGGCACCGCACCAGCCTCGTCAGGGGCCTCCCCGCTGCCTGAACCCGACTGACCGGGCCTGGACCATCTTCATTCCAGGTACGCTGACCTGAAGGTTCCCAGTCAAGTACAGGAAACCAACAGATGCGAGGGAGAGGTACCGCTCCTCTATCTGTAGATTTCCTGTCTATGGAGGGCAGATACCCTCTCTCTGTGGTGCTGTCATGGGAGGGGGGGAGGGCAGGGAGGAGGAGAAAAACCATACAATACATACATGCAACACTGATATGTCGATGAAACCCAACATGGGTTCCGTCCTTCGTATATCATGGTGTAAAAAGAATTGACTTGAAATTTTCATACGGACAACTGGAAATTTTAGGACACGTGTTTCCTTTTTCAGAAAACGTACATTACATGAAAAAAACAAAACTGACCAGCACCTCCAAACAGAATAGTGTGAAGAGATGTAAGCTATGACTGCATAATATACAAATGCTTCTCACTAAATTAGAATATCAAAAAATTAATTTCAGTTCTTCAATACAAAAAAGTGAAACTCATTATATAGACATTATAAACAGAGTGATCTATTTCAAGTGTTTATTTCTGCTAATGTTAATGATTATGGCTTACAGCCAATGAAAACCCAAAAGTCATTATCTCAGTAAATTATATTAATAAAAAAAAACTGCGAAGGCTTCCTAAGCATTTAAAAAGGTCCCTTAGTCTTTTTCAGTAAGCAAAACAATCATGGGGAAGACTGCTGACTTGACATATCCTGAAGGCAGTCATTGACACACTCCACAAGGATGGTAAGCCACAAAAGGTCATTGCTAAAGAAGCTGGCTGTTCACAGAGTGCTGTATCCAAACATATTAATGGGAAGTAAGTTGAGTGGAAGGAAAAAGTGTGGCAGAAAAAGGTGCACAAGCAACTGTTATAACCGCAGCCGTGAAAAGATTGTTAAGATAAGGTCATTCAAAAATTTGGGGGAGATTCACAAGGAGTGGACTGCTTCTGAAGTCAATGATTCAAGAGCCACCACACACAGACTTATCCAGGACATGGGCTACAAGTCTCGCATTCCTTGTGTCAAGCCACTCATGACCAATAGACAACACCAGAAACATCTTACCTGGGCCAAGGAGAACTGAACTGTTGCTCAATGGTCCAAGGTGGTGTTTTCAGAGGAAAGTAAATTTTGCATTTCATTTGGAAATCAAGGTCCCAGAGTCTGGAGGAAGAGTGGAGAGGCACACAATCCAAGCTGTTTAAGGACTAGTGTGAAGTTTCCACAATCGGTGATGGTTTGGGGAGCCATGCCATCTGCTGGTGTAGGTCCACTGCGTTTTATCAAGACCAAAGTCAGCACAGCTGTCTACCAAGAAATTTTACAGCACAGCACTTCATGCTTCCCTCTGCTGAAAGCTTTTTGGAGAAGGAAATTTCATTCTCCAGCAGGACTTGGCACCTGTCCACACTGCCAAAAGTACCAATACCTGATTTAAAAACAACAGTATCACTGTGCTTGATTGGCCAGCAAACTCGCCTGACCTTAACCCCATAGAGAATCTATGGAGTATTGTGAAGAGGAAGATGAGAGACATCAGACCCAAGAATGCAGACAAGCTGAAGGCTGTAATCAAAGCAACCTGGCCTTCCATAACACCTCAGCAGTTCCACAGGCTGATCGCCTCCATGCCACGCCGCAATGATGCAGTAAATGATGCAAAAGGAGCCCCAACCAAGTACTGAGTGAATTTACTGAACATACATTTCAGTAGGCCAACATTTCGATTTTACAATCATTTTAGAAGCTGGCGTTATAAAGTATTCTAATTTACGGAGATGACTTTTGGGTTGTCATTGGCTGTAAGCCATAATCATCAACATTAACAGAAATAAACACGTGAAATAGATCAGTTTGTAATGACTATATAATATATGAGTTTCACTTTTTGTATTGAAGAACTGAAATGAACTTTGATGATATTCTAGTTGTATGAGAAGCACTTGTACAAACAATACAGCAGCACTATTAGAGCTACGATATATGCATCACAACCATTAGCCAGACGTTAATCACAGGACAATAAAACTTTCACACTTCTCAACTATGAATTCCTCCAATATTTATGACCACAACTGTTTTCTCCCCATCCCACATCTATAGTTCTGCTTCTTGTCTCATCTTATTACTGCATTATTCCTGTGTCCTCACATATAAATGTGACTCTTCAAATTTTGTTATTCTGAGCCTGAAGAGACCTGAGAAATCTCAAAAGCTGCCATTTGTTACCATCTTCTCAGTTACTCATTAACATGTACCAACCACTGAGAATTCACACATTTTAAGATATATGCAAACACTGAATATATGAAATTTGGACTACATTACTGCTATATGGAATACTTCTAAAGTTAGCATATAAATTGGCCAATTCAGGAGAGCCCAGCCGTGACGAGACATACTTTTCATTAATGGGACCCTAACCTAATATTTATCAAACATGCCTCTCAGGAAAGCAAATTCACCAAGGTTACTTGCCATCTGTATTTATGACATTCACTGTACAGTATAGATGTCATAGTATCTTACAGGGGTCTCCAGGCGCCACATCTACTCTTACCTGTGAAGACACATTAACCCCTTCATGACCTTGCCATTTTTTTGAAATTCTGACCAGTGTCCCTTTATGAGGTAATAACTCAGGAACGCTTCAACGGATCCTAGCGATTCTGAGATTGTTTTTCGTGACATATTGGGCTTCATGTTCGTGGTAAATTTAGGTTGATAATTTTTGCATTTATTTGTGAAAAAAATGGAAATTTGCCGAAAATTTTGAAAATTTCGCAATTTTCAAATTTAGAGTTTTTATTCTGTTAAACCAGAGAGTTATGTGACACAAAATAGTTAATAAATAACATTTCCCACTTGTCTTCTTTACATCAGCACAATTTTGGAAGCAAAAATTTTTTTTTTTAGGACGTTATAAGGATTAAAAGTTGACCAGCAATTTCTCATTTTTACAGCAAAATTTACAAAACAATTTTTTTAGGGACCACCTCACATTTGAAGACACTTTGAGGGGTCTATATGGTAGAAAATACCCAAAAGTGACACCATTATAAAAACTGCACCCCTCAAGCTACTCAAAACTACATTCAAGAAGATTATGAACCCTTCAGGTGCTTCACAGGAACTAAAGCAACGTGGAAGGAAAAAATGGACATTTTAATTTTTCCAGCAAAAATTTTATTTTAGCATCAATTTTTTCATTTTTGCATGGGCAACAGGATAAAATGTATCCTAAAATTTGTTGGGCAATTTCTCCTGAGTACACAGATACCTCATATGTGGTCATGAACCACTGTTTGGGCGCACGGCAGGGCTCAGAAGGGAAGGAGCGCCATTTGACTTTTTGAATGGAAAATTAGCTCCAAACATTAGCGGACACCATGACGCGTTTGGAGAGCCCCTGTGTGCCTAAACAATGAAAAAACCCCACATGTGACACAATTTTGGAAACTAGACCTCTTATGGAACTTATCTAGATGTGTTGTGAGCACTCTGAACCCCAAGTGCTTCACAGAAGTTTATAACGCAGAGCAGTGAAAATAAAAAAATCATTTTTTTCCTCAAAAATGATTTTTTAGCCCGCTATTTTTTATTTTCACAAGGGTAACAGGAGAAATTGGACCACAAAAGTTGTTGTGCAATTTGTCCTGAGTACACCAATAACCCATATGTGGGGGAAACCACTGTTTTGGTGCATGGGAGAGCTCAAAAGGGAAGGAGCGCCATTTTGGAATGCAGACTTGATGGAATGTTCTGCGGGCGTCATGTTGCGTTTGCAGAGCCCCTAAATGCCTAAACAGTAGAAACCCCCCACAAGTGACCCCATTTTGGAAACTAGACCCCCCAAGGAGCTTATCTAGATGTGTAGTGAGCACTTTGAACCCCAAAGTGCTTCACAGAAGTTTATAAACGCAGAGCAGTCAAAATAAGTCATTTTTGTTTCTCAAAAATGATTTTTTAGCCTATTTTTTTATTTTCCCAAGGGTAACAGGATAAATTGGACACCAAAAATTGTTGTCCAGTTTTTCCTGAGTACGCACAGCAGGGCTCAGAAGGGAAGGAGCGCCATTTGACTTTAATGGAAAATTAGCTCCAATCGTTAGCGGACACCATGTCGTGTTTGGAGACCCCCTGTGTGCCTAAACTTTGGAGCTCCCCCACAAATGACCCCATTTTGGAAACAAGACCCCCTAAGGAACTTATTTAGATGCACAGTGAGCACTTTGAACCCCCAGGTGCTATACAGAAGTTTATAACGCACAGCCTTGAAAATAAAAAATCATTTTTTTTCTCAAAAAATGATTTTTTTAGCCCCTATTTTTTATTTTCACAATGGTTACAGGAGAAATTGGACCCCAAAAGTTGTTGTCCAGTTTGTCCTGAGTACGCTGGTACCCCATATGTGGGGGGTAACCACTGTTTGGGCACACATCAGTGCTCGGAAGGGATGTAGTGACGCTTTGAAATGCCGACTTGATGGAATGGTCTGCGGGCATCGTTACGTTTGCAGAGCCCCTGATGTGCCCAAACAGTAGAAACCAACCACAAGTGACCCCATTTTGTAAACTAGACCCCCCAAGGAACTTATCCAGATGTGTAGTGAGCACCTTGAACCCCCACGTGCTTCACAGAAGTTTATAATGCAGAGCTGTAAAAACAAAAAATCATTTTTTCCTCAAAAACTGATTTTTTTAACCCACAATTTTTTATTTTCACAAGGGTAACAGGAGAAATTGGACCCCAAAAGTTGTTGTACAGTTTGTCCTGAGTACACTGGTACCCCATATGTGGGAGAAAACTACTGTATGGGCACACGTCGGGACTCGGAAGGGAAGTAGTGACGTTTTGAAATGCCGACTTGATGGAATGGTCTGCGGGCGTCATGTTACGTTTGCAGAGCCCATAATGTGCCTAAACAGTAGAAACCCCCCAAGTGACACCATTTTGGAAACTAGGTCCCCCAAGGAACTCCTCTAGATGTGTGGTGAGCACTTTGAATCTCCAAGTTCTTCACAGAAGTTTATAACGCAGAGCTGTGAAAATAAAAAATCATTTTTTTTCCACAAAAATCATTTTTTTAGTCCCCAATTTTTTTTTCCCAAGAGTAACAGGAGAAATTAGACCCCCAGAGTTGTTGTGCAATTTTTACTGAGTACGCTGATACCCCATATGTGGGGGTAAACCACTGTTTGGGCATACGTCGGGGCTTGGAATAAAGGGAGCACTGTTTCACTTTTAACAGCCAATCAGAGCGATCGTAGCCACGTAGGGGTTAAGCCAACCACCCTGTAGTGAAGCACAAAGGGTCTTGTGCCTGCGTGTTGGGTGACCTTTCAGTGACCCCGGTCACCCGACCCGCAGGAAGGCGATCCTTTCATGACACATACGCTGTGTCACAGGTCATGAAGGGGTTAACCATCGGCAGGTATGAAGCATCCTTTGTATTTTTAAGAATCCCAATAGTGCTCAAGCAGTAGGCTGTTGGGGGTGGGTGGGAGAGGGAGTTTCTCATTTATAGGCAATGCTCTATAGGATAAGTATCCCATCTGGTAACCTAGGTGTTGGCTGATATGATATAATTTACATTTTCTCCTATGGAGAACTGCTGCACACCAGATGAGTGTCTTCAATGAGAGCCAGTAACATCCTCTTACCACCACAGTCACAAATGGTCTCCCAGCAACATGTTTTTATATGGTTTAAAAAAAAATACACAAATTGGTCATTTACAAGAAAAGTTCTTTATTTAAGTCATGAGTGTTTACTTCTGGCTGGATTCAGATTTGGATGTGGAGGCTCTCAGGGATGAAAGTCTACGTCTCTTGGCAATCTTTTCTTGGCGCTTCTCCTTGGCTTCCTAAATAAAAGTAATGAAAAATATGTGAAAATTTTTTTTATACTAAATATGAATTACACAAATTCTGAAGGCCTTTCAACTGAAATGATCATACCTTTGTTCTCTTAGCCAACAGTTTGGCATAATCTGCTGCCTGATCCTTGTTTTTCTGAGTACGCTGCTTCTTCAGGGCAATACGTCTACGCTTGTGCTGAAGAACTCTTGGAGTCACAAGACGCTGGATCTTGGGGGCTTTGGTTCTGGCCCTCTTTCCTATTAACACAAAATATCATGTTACACAATACAACAACTTAGTCTTACAGTAAAATCATTTACCAATCACACACATAAAGGCACTCTGCAATGTCTCGCTTAGTGCATCATTTTCCATCTTGTGTGGTTCAGATTTATTAAGACTAGCCAATTTTTGTCTGACCTACATCTCCCCTTATCAGAGTGCAGTAAAATACTATTTGCTTTTACTGTAGTAACACTATAAAGCCGTATCATCTGACTCATCTTAGGTTTCAAGACTGTTCAAAGATAATTCCTACTAGGATAAGTATTTTTCCCAAATCTTATGCCATTTACAATGTCCCACTCTTTTCCCCTTGAACTGTAAGGTCTACCACTAACAAGAACCTGTACACATTAAAGAAGTTCTCCTTGGTGGACGATTCTTACTGATTACAAGAGCCCTTTGGCAATACGCTAATCACGAAGTCCCACATTTCATCGGATCTCTATCCAACAGTTGTGTGGTACAATCATAAATATTAAATTTTTCTGCAGTGCCACCACAGGGAAAAGGAACAAAACGTGAGGTTAATTCAAGTCAGTGGGTGTCAGCACAGGTCACCACAGCAAGACACTGTTCGCAACCACTCACACAACTAACCTGAGCAGAAGCCCCTAACTTTATTAATGCTAAAACTTTACTTTCAGACACTGACAAAGCCCTTCAATAACGTTCTTATACATGAAACAGATCAGAAGTCAGAACCGATCACTTTTACTACCACAGAAGTAAATAGCTGATAAACATAAAATTGCTTGAATAGTACATGGGAATTTTTCTTTGCAGCATCACTAGATTCATGCGGCCTGAACCACGGGCAGCAAGAATAAGAGTCTGGCTACACAATTCCACTCAGGTATGCCCGTCTCCGAAATGCCACATTGATCCAGAGAAAACCGTTTGTATTAATCAGGTCTATCTGTATAATCTCCAGCAGGGTTCTCCACACAGCCCTCCAGTTGACACACATGGGAGACACCATGGGGCAGGGATGCATACCTGGATGCAATTCATGTTGCCAGTGGTTCAGGCAGCATGAACCTCGTGACAAGTTCCCTTTACTGGACCTTTCACTAGATTTCACAATACAAACACTAAAGAGATTTTAGACCTGAGAAGGCTGCATTTACTGGAGTAAAAGCCCCATACACATTAGCGACCAAATGTTCCACTAACAGTCGAAAGCGCAGGCGAGCACCGGTGTTCTCTATAAAGCTACTGTCTGGCTTCTCCGAGGAGCACAAAATGATCAACCATTGGAAATCTAACAAGTTGGATCCTTCTCTCCAGTGCCTTCATATGTTGAGGAAGAGTTGTGAAGCCCCATAAAATATGGGACCATTTTCCCAGGAACCGTAGTGTCTCCATTTTTAGAGGTCTGGGTGAGGGCTTTTTTGGAGCCGAACTGACGTTTCTATCGATACTATTTTGGGGTTAGAAACGATCTTTTGCATCTGTTATTGCAACGTTGCGGTGACCCTAAAAAAAAGTAATTCTGGCGAATTGATTTTTGTCTCATTACAGCGTTTACCAATCGGATTAATTCTGAACACAGCGATACCAAATGTGTATTAAAAAACTTCTATTTTTATATAATGTTAAAACTTTTTTTCTTCTTTTTACTTGGTTCAATACCCTCCTCAGGAGACTTGAAGCTGCAATACTACAAATTGCCTGTTCTACACATAGCTGCACTTCAACCCTGCTATGTGTAGCAGAATTGATCGGCTATGAACGCCGAACACTGTGCAGCGCTCCTAACAGAGCGACAAAGACAACCACAAGGGTCTCTTGCAGACCCCGGGATGTCATGCCAACCTATCGGCACCCCGCGATAATGTGACTGGGGTGCTGATGGGCAGGATTAGTGACGTGTTGCTGGCACTGACATGTTAAATGCCGCTGTCCGATAGACAGTGGCATTTAACATGCTAACAAATGCGTGTGGATCACATGACAGTTAATCAAATCAGCTGTCATGTGTCAGAAACCACGTGGGCTCAGCGCTGGAGCCAGCATGGAACGCAGAGACACGACCTATGACATATATACACATCAAAGGTGGTGAAGGGGTTAAAGGTCCCCAGCCAATTTCCATACAGCCAGCTCATGACATTAGGTTAAACTCGTGAGCTTTCATTTTATATCTGGACTCTTAAAATGCTCATGTTAATGACGTGATTATACAGTTGGTCTGACAATGGCTTTTCAAGGTGAACAACAGACTCATGTCAGATATATTTAATAATGTATACAGTTTCCATTTTGTAGTCCTGTGACAGATCCAATTTAAATCAAAACAGACAATAACAGATCAGGAATGACATATACACGATTTTTTGGGACTCTATGGGACAAAGTAAATCAAACAAATGTATTCACATATCTGTTAAAATCACAGATCCGAGAGAGATCTGTGTGACTGAGCACAAGTCCTATTCTGATCACATCTGAGGATCAGACTCTGCCATTCAAGTTAAAGAGGATACATGAGACATGGATGCAAATTGTAAGATTTTGGAGTCTCAAGTCTGTTGCTTAGTAATAAATTTAAATAAAGACATGACTGTCCAAATGGGAGTTGTTTTTGTGTTTTTTTTAACTGTCTTTGAAGCACACGGATGTCTTCAGTGGAAAAAAAAACGAAAAACAACTAGAATGATCCGAGGGTCACGCTACTGTGATCCCATCCTCTCGCATCAGAGAACTGCAGCACAGGTGAGGAAGAGAGAGACCGAAAGTAATTTCTCCTCCATTGCCGGCATCAGCCGGAATCGCACTACACTCGGGTGACATCCGAGTGCACTGCAATGTTTTCACATGCACCCATAGACTTAAGGGTGTGTGTGATCAGAGTCTCGCAGCATACTGAAATTTTCTCAAACTGATTCGGCATGCAAAAACAATCAGATGTGAGCTTCCCCGTAAAGCAACATTTATCAGAGTACAATCATCCAATTTATTTGCAAGTGTTTTCGCGCCCTCAGGCTGTATTTCCATGTGTCAGTTTTGTACATATCAAAAAATTCTGAGCTGCCTGAAATTAAATCACATCTTGCATTTATCGTCTGCATTCTCTCTCTAAAAACTGTCAGCTTTCTTTGAGCTAAGCCCAGTAGAGGCTTCGCTCAGACCCATACACTACATGAAGAATAGATCCTGCTCCCCTACAGACAAGCAGCCAAGACAAGGAGGATCGTATACAGCAGTACAAAGCTGTGATGCTGTGAATCCAGCTCTGGAGTGAGGTACTGGAGCAATTAGTACAAGCATCATCATCTGTGTTCTCCATTCACTCTGAAACCTTATCTCTCAGAAAGTGGATAATCTGTCATCTCTTCATCAATGAAGACTTATCAGTAATCTGAAAGTCAGTGATCAGTTCATGAGGAAGGGAAAGAGGCAATAACTGGAAGAAGGGCATAATTCTGTAATATGACATTACAAATTTTCTTTGTACAACCAAACTACAGAGGAAAAATAAAACTTTTTACTTCCTGATTGTTCAAGATATCTCATCAAACCTCAATCATCTTAACCAAGAACCAGGAACTGCAGCACACAACATTAGGCCCACGTGCACAAAAGATAAATGGAAATTAGTTCAATGGGACCCACCATGATGCCTTACACTAAGGTTGCCCACATTTGCATTTACTTTGAAGAAGTGCATGCAGTTTTGTGAAATTTCAGTAAAAACATGTATTTATCTGAGATTTTGCAGTAGTGCAACTCTGCCGCTTCATTAATATCCAGCTGGAATGTGCCCTTACAACCAAAGAGGCCCTGCAACTACCAACAGCTCTATTCCAACTTCTGGAGGATTGAAAAGCTTGCACATCGACAGGGGGACTCGAACTACACATGTGGTCAAAACTGCTGGTACCCCTCGTTTAATGACAGAAAAACCAACAATGGTGACAGAAATAACTTGAATCTGACAAAAGTAATAAATCAAAAATCTATGAAAATGAAAGTCACACATTGCTTTTCAACCATGCTTCCACAGAATTTAAAAAAATAAAACTCATGAAATAGGCCTGGACAGAAATTATATTACCCTTAACTTAATATTTTGTTGCACAACCTTTTGAGGCAATCACCGCAATCAAACGATTCCTGTAACTGTCAATGAGACTTCTGCACCTCTCGACAGGTATTTTAGCCCACTCCTCAAGATCAAACTGCTCCAGTTGTCTCGTGTTTGAAGTTTGCCTTTTCCAGACGGCATGTTTCAGCTCTTTCCAAAGATGCTCAATAGGATTTAGGTCAGGGCTCATAGAAGGCCACTTCAGAATAGTCCAATGTTTTCCTCTTAGCCATTCTTGGTGTTTTTAGTTGTGTGTTTTGGGTCATTATCCTATTGCAAGACCGTGACCTGGAACTGAGACCAAGCTTTCTGACACTGGGCAGCACATTTCTCTCCAGAATACCTTGATATTCTTCAGATTTCATTGTACCCTGCACAGATTGTAGACACCCTGTGCCAGATGAAGCAAAGCAGTCCCAGAACATAAAGCCTCCTCCATGTTTCACAGTAGGGGCAGTGTTCTTTTCTTGATATGCTTAATTTTTCTGTTTGTGAACATAGAGCTGATTTGCCTTGCCAAAAAGTTCTATTTTTGTCTCATCTATCCATAGGACATTCTCCCAGAAGCTTTGTGGCTTGTCAACATGTAGTTTGGCAAATTCCAGTCTGGCTTTTTTATGATTTTTTTTCAACAATGGTGTCCTCCTTGGTCGTCTTCCATGAAATCCACTTTGGCTCATACAATGACGGATGGTGCGATCTGACACTGATGTTCCTTGAGCTTGAAGTTCACCTTTAATCTGTTTAGAAGTTTTTCTGGGCTCTTTTGTTACTATTCGTATTATCCTTCTTAGATTTGTCATCAATTTTCTTCCTGCGGCCACGTCCAGGGAGGTTGGCTACAGTCCCATGGAGCTTAAATTTCTGAATAATATGTGTAACTGTAGTCACAGGAGCATCAAGCTGCTTGGAGATGATCTTATAACTTTTACCTTTAACATGTTTGTCTATAATTTTCTTTCTAATCTCCTGAGACAACTCTTTCCTTTGCTTCCTCTGGTCCATGTTGAGTGTGATACACATCATGTCACCAAACAGCACAGTGAGTATCTGTAACCCTCTCTACAGGCCCACTCACTGATTCCAAGATTGTAGACACCTGTGATGCTAATTAGTGGACACACCTCGATTTAACATGTCCCTTTTGTCACATTATTTTCAGGGGTACCATCATTTCTGTCCAGGCCTATTTCATGAGGTTTTTTTTTGTTTTTAAATTCTGTGGAAGCATGGTTGAAAAGTAATGTCTGACTTTCATTTGTTAATTTTCATAGATTTTTAATTTATTATTACTTTTGCCTGATTTAAGTTATTTCTGTCACCATTGTCGCCTTTTTGTCATTAAACGAGGGGTACCAACAATTTTGACCACGTGTGTATCTACTTCCTATTGCTGGCAAGCTGAGATTTGTCCATGGATATGGAGGCAGGTACTTCATATGCATTAACCACTTCATGACTACATTCACGTCATGTGCCGTGTCCCTGACATGCCGAGCCCACATCTTTCCTGACACATGATGGCTGATTTAAATCTTGCTTTAGGGCCTGTGCACACGTTGCGGATTCCTAGCGGTTTTTCGCGGCGGAAACACCGCGAAACCGCGGCAAAACCGCTTACACAATACAACTCATTATGGCCTATGGGATTCCGCAATGCTGTGCACATGCTGCGGGTTTTTCCGCGGCGGAATCGCATCACGGAAGAATCCGCATGCTCATTCATTTTTGCGGAACCGTGGCTGTGCCCACCATGCGCAAAGTAAGCGGTTCATGTGCGGATGGTACCCAGGGTCTGGAGGAGAGGAGACTCTCCTCCAAGCCCTGGGTACCATATCCATGTAAAAACAATAATTAAAATAAAAAATAGTGATATTCTCACCTTCCGACGGCCCCTGCAGCTTTCCCGCTCCTCAGCGACGCTCCCGGCCAATCCCGTTCCCAGTAATGAATTGCGAGAATCACCCCAAATGACGTAGCGGTCTCGCGTGATGCTACGTCATCGGGGTCATTGTCGCAAAGGACGCCTGGGAACGGGATTGGCCGGGAGCGTCGCTGAGAGACGGGAAAGCTGCGGGGGTCGCCGGAAGGTGAGAATATCACTATTTATTATTTTTTTTATTATTTGTAACATTAGATCTTTTTACTATTGATGCGGCATAGGCGGCATCAATAGTAAAAAGTTGGTCACACTTGTTTGACTCGTGTGACTAACCTGTTTTCCAAGCGATGCTACAGATCGCATGGAAAACGCTAGCATTCTGCAAGCTAATTACACTTGCAAAACGCTAGTTTTTAGCGTGAATACGCATACCTATAATATGCGTATTTCCAGCGGCACGGAGGTGCGGAATTGCCGCGGAAATTTCCATGGCAATTCCGCAACGTGTGCACATAGCCTTAAATTTATGACCCCAGGGCCTGACATTTTGCTCCTCCTGTTAACGCCGGCGTTCATAGGAGATCATGATTTCTGCTATACATAGTGGTGCTAAGGGGGCTATCAAATACATTAAAAAGTAAAAAAAAAAAAAAATGTTTAAATAACCCCACCACTGAAAATAAAACAATGAAAAAAAAAAAAAAACCCACATATTTAGCATCACTGCATTCAGAAATATCCGATCAAAATATAAAAAAAAAATTAGATTTTTTTTTGCCCATCACAACATTGCAATAAAATGAAGGGATCAAGACAATGTATCTTCCCACAAATGGTATTCATAAAAACGTCAGCTCGGGGGTGCAAAAAATAAGCCCTCACCTAGCCTCAAGTCCCGAAAAATGAAAACGCTATAGGTCTCAGAAAATGGATGCTGGCAGGTAGCAGGCAGTTCGCACCATCTCTAATTAGCCTTACTAATGAGCAGACAGTAAGCTTCTTAAAGCACACCACATTTACCTTCTTTAGTAAGAGGCTTCCTGACCACATACTGGCGCACATCATCTTCTTTAGACAGGTTGAAGAGCTTGCGGATTTTGCTAGCCCTTTTTGGACCCAGGCGACGAGGAACAGTGTTGTCAGTAAGGCCGGGAATATCTTTTTCACCTGCAGGAAAAAAAAAAAAAACATTAAGCTTTTAAATCGCATTTAACAACAGTTTGCCACCAATGCAATCTAGTGCCCAGAGAGTTAAATGAAATTCAAAGTTTGGGGGACCCAGTTAAACACACTGAGGAAAGCACACAGTATGTACTGCAGATTCCATGTTATAGGGGTACATTTGCCAGATATTAGATTTACAGGTAAAAAAGGCTTGTTTATCAGGAGCAGGTCACATATGAGTAGATTATATATATATAATATATACACACAAAGTGGGACACTGACATTCTCTAAGACTACATCGGAGGAAGATTTTTCACTAGTAATATCAGATAGCATTGCACATATCAACTGGAGAAAAAAAACAAAATGTGTATGTGCCTTATAACTTTTCTAGAATATTCTCTTTGCTGCAGTTTTAGTCAGACTTGTTCTCTGATGACTACCGATTTGCTGGCTTGCTAACTAATCAAACATCGTGCACACCTAGCTAGCTATTAAAAGGCATCATGTACACTATTGTTCATACTGATAGAAAGGCTTGCAAGCAGGGCGCTCACTCATCTTGAGCTTCCAGACCAGACAGCTATGCAGTCAGTGGCATAGAACCTAGCCACTGATAATGTGCAGTGCAGGAGTGAGGTGGCCAGGCAGGCAGCTACTGCGCAGGCTCTAACTATGCGTGCTGCCGAAAACCCGGCCACTGATAATGTGCAGTGCAAGAGTGAGGTGGCCAGGCAGGCAGCTACTGCGCAGGCTCTAACTATGCGTGCTGCCGAAAACCCGGCCACTGATAATGTGCAGTGCAGGAGTGAGGTGGCCAGGCAGGCAGCTACTGCGCAGGCTCTAACTATGCGTGCTGCCGAATACCCGGCCACTGATAATGTGCAGTGCAGGAGTGAGGTGGCCAGGCAGGCAGCTACTGCGCAGGCTCTAACTATGCGTGCTGCCGAAAACCCGGCCACTGATAATGTGCAGTGCAGGAGTGAGGTGGCCGGGCAGGCAGCTACTGCGCAGGCTCTAACTATGCGTGCTGCCGAATACCCGGCCACTGAATGTGCAGTGCAGGAGTGAGGTGGCCGGGCAGGCAGCTACTGCGCAGGCTCTAACTATGCGTGCTGCCAAATACCCGGCCACTGATAATGTGCAGTGCAGGAGTGAGGTGGCCGGGCAGGCAGCTACTGCGCAGGCTCTTACTATGCGTGCTGCCGAATACCCGGCCACGTGAGGTGGCCGGGCAGGCAGCTACTGCGCAGGCTCTAACTATGTGTGCTGCCGAATACCCGGCCACTGATAATGTGCAGTGCAGGAGTGAGGTGGCCGGGCAGGCAGCTACTGCGCAGGCTCTAACTATGCGTGCTGCCGAATACCCGGCCACTGATAATGATAAACTCATTACTTAATGCCTAAGCGTGGCCAGGAATGCCATAGTGGCCGTAACCATGGATATCTGAGTGATGGCTATAACCTGAACATTGAGTAAGCAATGCAACTATTACATATTGAAAGAGGATCTTTGAGATGGGAATACCTCTTTAATGAACCAAGTGCTCCTCTGTGATTGAACAAATCTTAAGTGGGCATAAAACCTATTGTTCGGCAGTATAGTCTCTGCTGGAGAATGGATATGGATCATGAATGATCCCCCTTCCTGACCATTGCTGCATATTACTGAAATAAACGAGTGCTGAACAACAGGGTCAATAAGCAGTCACACACCTGCATCAAAACAGTGATAACAAAAGCCAACGTCCTGGAGATCACAAAAACCAGAGACTTTAGGCCACGTGACCACCTTCAGTATTTGTCGAGATTTTTTTTTTACATTAGTATCAGTAAGACAAATCCAGGAGTGGGTGATAAATGCAGAAGTGGTGACGTGTTTCTATTACACTTTTCCTCTGATTGTCACACTCCTGGTTTTGGCTTACAGATACTGAGGTTAAAAAACTCACCAAATACTCAAGGTGTACACGTGGCCTTATAGAGAAAGATGGGAGCCATAACTCACCTTTCCTGACAATAACCAAGTTCAACACGCTTAAGTTGGCGTCCACAATACAGCCGCGAACTGACTTGCGTTTGCGCTCGCCAGTCCTCCTGGGGCGGTAGCAGGAGTGACCCTTGCTGAGAAGAAGGCGGACACGTCCATGAGTGAGGACACCCTGTTTCATGGGGAATCCTTGCTTGTCATTTCCTCCACTGATGCGCACAACATACCCCTGTACAAGAACATGGAAAATCATTGTCACTTTACCAGGTCGCCATAAAACTCTCTGCACAGCAATGCTACAGACCAGACAGTCAACTTACCTTCCACTCATCACCCAAAGGGTCAGCAGCGACCTCAGTGGCCATTCGCTTTTCATAGAAAGTCCGCAGTTTGCGCTCATCATCCACTTCAATGAGCTTCTGGCAGCCAGTGGCCGGGAAGGAAATATTGAGCTGCAGACAGAAGAAATACCATTATAAACTGGTACAGCAATCAATGGAGCTTTACAATGCAAGAACCAACATGCTATATTCGTATATTAGGGGAGGCGGAAAAAGCAGAGCAATGGCATGAAGACGAAAGCTTTACAGCGTGTAATCGATATACTACAGAATGAGAGCAGGTATGGCGGACATCGGAAGGCTACACTACACCATGGAGGGGCCTGGATCAGTACAGGAAAGCACCAGAGCAGTAATAGCAGACAGACCCCCACCCATGGAGGAGGAGGCTGGATCAGTACAGGAAAGCACGAGAGCGGCCATAGTAATAGTAGACATCGGACCCCTACCCATGGAGGAGGCTAGATCAGTACAGGAAAGCATAAAGCGGCATAGCAATAGAGACATCGGACCCCTACCCATGGAGGAGGCTAATCAGTACAGGAAAGCACCAAGCAGCAATAGAAAAGCAGACATGGACCCCGACCCATGGAGGAGGCTGGATCAGTACAGGAAAGCACCAGAGCGCCATAGTAATAGTAGACATCGACCCCGACCCATGGAGGGGGCTGGATCAGTACAGGAAAGCACCAGAGCGGCCATAGTAATAGCAGACATTAGACCCCTACCCATGGAGGGGGCTGGATCAGTACAGGAAAGCACCAGAGCGGCCATAGTAATAGTAGACATTAGACCCCTACCCATGGAGGGGCTGGATCAGTACAGGAAAGCACCAGAGCGGCCATAGTAATAGTAGACATCGGACCCCACCCATGGAGGGGGCTGGATCAGTACAGGAAAGCACCAAGCGGCCATAGTAATAGAGACATTCGGACCCCGACCATGGAGGGGGCTGGATCAGTAAGGAAAGCACCAGAACGCATAGTAATAGCAGACTAGACCCCTATCCATGGGGGGGGCTGGATCAGTAGAGGAAAGCACCAGAGCAATAGCAGACAGGACCCCTACCCATGGAGAGGAGGCTGGAATCAGTCAGGAATGCACCAGAGCGGCCATAGAATAGCAGACATTGGACACTACCCATGGAAGGCGCGAACATGGCTTTTATAAGAGCGGCCATAGCAATAGCAGATATAGGACAACACCTGGGAGGCGCCTGGATCAGCACTGGATGGAATAGCAGGCAACACGGACGCCCGGAGCAGCGCCAGATCCGCACGGGGGCTCAGGCACGGGCCCATCAGCAGCGCCAGATCCGCACGGGGCTCAGGCACGGGCCCATCAGCAGCGCCAGATCCGCACGGGGGCTCCGCACGGGCCCATCAGCAGCGCCGGATCCGCACGGGGGCTCCAGCACGGGCCCATCAGCAGCGCCGGATCCGCACGGGGGCTCCAGCACGGGCCCATCAGCAGCGCCGGATCCGCACGGGGGCTCCAGCACGGGCCCATCAGCAGCGCCGGATCCGCACGGGGGCTGCAGCACGGGCCCATCAGCAGCGCCGGATCCGCACGGGGGCTGCAGCACGGGCCCATCAGCAGCGCCGGATCCGCACGGGGGCTCCAGCACGGGCCCATCAGCAGCGCCGGATCCGCACGGGGGCTGCAGCACGGGCCCATCAGCAGCCCGACCCGCGGGCTGCACACGGCCCTCAGCAGCGACTCACACTAGCTACCTATACCGAGGTCTCGGGCTGCAGCCACACACTGCACGGCCGGGATACCTGGCGCCAGCACCGTACACGCAGCACTCAGGCACTATCCGCCGTGGTCACAGCCACATCACACACGTACAGGCGGCCGCCATGTCTCTCCTGCTCCCAGCCGCCAATCCGCTGCCATCAGGCCACTGACAACCATGAAACCATTCCCTCCACCATCGCCAGGGTCCTCACACGCCATACTCGGCTGCAAAGGGGATATCTGCCCGGAGAAGCTTAGTTTAAGGACCCATTGATCAGCTCACCTTCATGGCTGCCGACTAGCCTGCCTGAGGTCCTCCACCGGAAAGAGGCCGAGCTTCCGTGCAGTGATCTCACATAGGGGAGGGGGAAGAGAGCGTCCCGACGTCACGAGAAAGCATCGCCATACATACGCGCCCTCTGGTGGCGGGAGGTTAGTATGGCGGCTTTCCCTGTCCTGCAGAGTGGCGCTGAATATAGACACCCACGTGATGCGGCCGGTATGTGACCGTACACACTGCTCGCGCCTCACATGCCTCCACGGACTTTTCCTGTACAGCGGTTATTCTATGCTGTCAGGAAGGCGTGATAGTAAATGAACAGAGCGCTGTTTAGTCTGCTCATCTCAGGGCAGAGGAGACATCTATACTTCCTACTTTATCTCCGTGGAAGCATCAGGCGCATAGTCCTAAGGCCAGTTCACACGTTCAGTATTCGGGCACTGGTTTACAGCCGTAGTTGCCAAAACCAGGAAGCAATCTGCAGGTAAATGATGAGTCCTGTGTAGCCGACTTACTGCAGAGAGAAAAAGAAGTTGTATTCTTCCTGTACTCCAGGCCTGCACAAAATAATTCTGCATGCAGCCCCCCTGAGGCTGGACCCCAGATCCCTTCCACCACTTTTCTGAAAGATGCAAATCCATTTAAGGGCTCATACTTACTTGAGCCGAAAACGGATGATTTTCAGCCGATAAAAAATCAGATTGCACTCGGACCATTGTTATTCAATAGGTGACATCTCATTTGCGATTTTTTTCTCAGCCGAAATTGGTGTGAGAAAAAAATTGCAACATGCTGCGATTTGATGCGATTTTGGCATGATAATCGCCAATGCATTAGATGGTGCTATAAAAAATCGCATGACAATTGCACACAATCGGACCATCCTGAAAACTGACCGTTTTTTTTCCAGCAAGTGAGTATGAGCCCTAAGGCTAAGTTCACACTGGGCATTTTTGCAGCATTTTTTATTCTAATTTTCAGCTGCGTTTTACAGGACCAGTAAAGCCTATGGGATTTCAGAAATCTCATGCACACAGCTTGTTTTTTTGCCATCAGGATGTTGTGCTTTGCTGCATTTTTTGGACGTAGAGCATGTCACTTCTTTCAGCCCTTTTCACCCATTGAATTGAATAAAAAAAATCAGGAAAACTTACGTTATTGACGCAGCTTCTTTCCTGCCAAGTACTCAACTTTTTATGCAGAAAAAAAAACAGCAAAAATGCTCAGTGTGAACTATGTGCGCACTTGTGGATTTGCTTGTGGAAATTGGCAGAAAACGCAGTTGAAATTCCGCGCGGTTTTGATGCGGATTTTCATGGGCATTTGTATGCGTTTTTGTAAGCTAAATAAAGATATATAATTAAAAAAAAAATTGTGATATCATTTCCAAGTTCAACCTCTTCTTTTGTATTCTCCATTGAAGACCATAATATCATTCCATACCATGTTCAAATATAATGTTTACACACACAAAACAAATATAAGTGACATATATACATACACTGCTCAAAAAAATAAAGGGAACACTCAATAACACATCCTAGATCTGAATGAATGAAATATTCTCATTGAATACTTTGTTCTGTACAAAGCTGAATGTGCTGACAACAAAATCACACAAAAATCATCAATGGAAATCAAATTTATTAACCAATGGAGGCCTGGATTTGGAGTGACACTCAAAATTAAAGTGGAATGTAATGTCCTTAAAACAAGTTAAAATGATGCTCAGTAGTGTGTGTGGCCTCCATGTGCCGGAATGACCTCCCTACAACACCTGGGCATGCTCCTGATGAGGCAGCGGATGGTCTGAGGGATTTCCTCCCAGACCTGGACTAAAGCATCCGCCCAAATCCTGGACAGTCTGTGCTGCAACTTGACTTGGTGGATGGAGCGAGACATGATGTTCCAGATGTGCTCAATCGGATTCAGGTCTGGGGGTCGGGCCGGCCAGTCCATAGCTTCAATGCCTTCATCTTGCAGGAACTGCTGACACACTCCAGCCGACATGAGTCTGGCATTGTCCTGCATTAGGAGGAACCCATGGGTTAAGTAACAAGCTCTGGAGATTACTTTCTCTAGAATTGTTACTTTTTTCATCAACAAATACCAGCAAAAGTAAAAAAAAAGTGATGTACTTTAGGGGTAAGGCTCAACAGGGAGTATATTTTCAAAGTTAGGTATAAAATCATTCATTGTGGAACAATTACACAATACGAGGGGCAAATAACTATTCCTTCCCGACATCCTATATTTTAAATGTCAGATCCAAGGACAGTCATGGACACTAATGTAGTTTAACTATAATGGGAGCTGTTTGCTTTAAGTATTTGGCAGCTATCCTAACGGAAACTGAACAGATCCCATTTAAATAAAGGGATACATATGATGTTTTTATTTACGTTATGCAACAAATACAGTTTGCAACACAAGTTATGGTGGTTCTGGTGCCGTATTCCTGTACTGATGGTTGTTCTGGTGACATATTCATGTACGGATGGTGGTTCTTTTAATATATCCATGTAGTGATGATTGTTCTGGTGACTTATTCATAACCAGAACAATAATAAATACGAAACCAAAATTATCATCAATACATAAATAGAACACCAGACCATCATTAGTACATAAATACAGCAGCAGAACCAACATCAGTAAATAGGTCATTAGAACCACCATCAGTACATGAATATGGCACCAGAATCACCAGCAGTAGATAACTGAATCACAGAACATTATCAGTGCATGAATGCATCACTAGAATATTATCAGTGCATGAATACAATCACCAGAAACATTATCATTACATTAATGCATCACCAGCACCCCCATCAGTACTTGAATGCAGCACGAGAACCACAGTCAGGAAATAATACCAGCACCATCATCAGTACATGTATACGTCACTAGAACCACCACCATTAGTACATGAATATATGACCAGAACCAACATCAGTACAGCAATCAGTTGTAATGTCAGTCAGACCCATATACAGGTGCTTCTCCCAAAATTAGAATATCATTAAAAAGTTAATTTATTTCAGTTCTTCAATACAAAAAGTGAAACTCATATATAGTCATTACAGAGTGATCTATTTCAAGTGTTTATTTCTGTTATTGTTGATGATTATGGCTTACAGCCAATGGGAGTCTGTCACTCTCAAAATGGCAATTAAACTGAATAAACATTTGTATACATTTTATATATAGACATAGCCCCTAAAAATTAATACCAGGCTGACATATCTCCATACTGAGAGATCACACTGCCTTATCTCCATACTAAGCAATCCACGCTGCCCTCTCCACATACTGAGAGCCCCTCGCTGACCTCTCTTCGTAGTGCGTCCCCCACACTGCTCTCTGTCCATACAGGGCTCTAGCTTATCTCCATATTGAACCCTCTATGCTACCCTCTCCGCATGCTGGGTCCTTCATGCTGCCCTCTCTCCATACAGAATCATCTATGCTTGTCACTTATGCATACCCTTCTCCGTATTGAGCCTACCCGCTTCCAGTCATCGTGGCAGTGCAGGGAGTGTAACAGTCACCGCTCACAGTGAGTGCATTATAATTACTGTTTCGCACTTTGATTGACATCCTGAAGTGGAGCATATGTGCGCAGCACGTGTATACAGAGCAGGCTGTCAATGTGGCGGGAGTTATTACAGCGCACTCACTGTGTAGCGGAAGGTGATGATTGCAGCCCCCTGCCCTATCCCAGTGACCTGAAGCAAGCAGCTACAGCAGGGGTGCATAGCATTTTTTGGTTCAAGGACCACATTGTCATATTGAACCAATCCCCAGTGCAGTTACAAGTGGTCCATATATGAATACATCACAGGAACCACCGTTAGGATGTGAATGCAATACTAGAACCAAGTGATGAGTTTTTGAGGGGGATTTGGAAAGCTTAGTTTCTGATCTAAAAACTCAGTGTGAACACATCTTGAGGCTAAGTGCAGACGGTGCGGAATGGGATGCGGAATTTTCCGCGCAGATTTTGGTAAATCCGCAGGTAAAATGACCTGGGTTTTACCTGCGGATTTACTGCTGATTTAATGCGGATTTGTAGCGGATTTGCCGCGTTTTTTGTGCAGATTTCCCCAGCGGTTTCAGACCTGCGGATTTCTATTTAGAGCAGATTATGTCTATGTAAATAATTGGCACAACTCTAGTTCAGAGGTGCTCCAGTAGGTTCCCAAACCATAATGTATATCAAAAAAACGTATATCAAAAGAAACTGGGCACACTCTTAATATGTGTTAAAGTAATGTTTTAATACGTACACTTGGTCACAACACAGACGTTTCGGTCTACTTAGACCTTCATCAGTGTACTGTGAATAATAGGTTACAGATAGAAATAAAGTATATACACATTAGTATCTTGGGTCAGCAATATGACATAATTGATATCTATCAAGTCTTATAGCTAGACAACAACATCCTATCCAAAGTACTCAGTATAATATAGAGTAAAGCAAAATCTAAAACAGAAAGTTGGACATACCTAGTAACCAGGTGCAATCGGAAAAATTTATATCTATAGGCAGATGTATGAAAGGGGAGTAAGTGCCCAATCATATATATAGGTGATAACATATAGTGAATAATGGATGTGAGCATACCGTTTAGTATGAAGTGTATTGGTGAGCTGTTGTAATAAGGAAAAGGACAATAAATGTTCAGACTACTTTGTGTTATATCCAAGAGAAGGGTAAAGAAAGGTAAGTGAAATCATACCGCTGATGACCCCTTTTAGTATGCTCAGGATGATGTTTGCACTATGGGAGATTATATAGTATAAGTAAGGTATAAGCGCTGTAGTGATAAGGACATAGTATAGGTCCCATATTGAACAGCATGTCACGGACAAAAACACTTACCCTGTATGTCAGGTAGAAGGAAAGGAGAAAGGACTCCACAGACGCGGCATCCACCGCTAGTCATGGGGTGAGGGGATCGGTGAACTGACCGTATTTTATGTGCACGATAAACAGGAAGTGCCGTGACCGGAAGTGACGTCCGCGCTTATAGTGGAGATGGTAGAGAGCTCTTTGTGCGTTCCACTGGGACTATTTGCGTTCCAGGAGCAGAGCGCATGCTCGTGAGAGCAGGGAGGGGGAGTGCAAAGTGATGGAGCGTGATCATCCAGTGCTTAGGCATGTTAATATCGGTTCTGTAAAAAAGAAAATAAACTTCAGTATCATGGAAGATTATAAGACTGTCTGAACTTCTTGTCATAATTAATATAGCTTTAGATGGTTAATTATAAAAAAGGTACAAATCGCATCACAAAAAAAGGTACAAATCGCATCACAAAAACAATCGCATCACAAAAAAGAATATAAATCATATTCTCTGTTTAGCCCCTTAGGGTGCAGGGTATTTAACTGATGGATCCAATAGGCCTCTCTTCTCTTCAGTTGTGTTATGCGATCCCCACCCCGTCTAGGTTGGGGTACGTGTTTCAATACCTGGTAGCGTAATTGTGCCACGCTATGACCTGCTGCAACAAAATGTTGTGGAATAGGGAGAAGTGTGTTTTTGCATCTTATTGTGGACTTGTGTTTGGATATCCTATCTTTCACACATTGCGTAGTTTCTCCAATATAAAGTAACCCACAGGGGCACTTTATTAGGTAGACCACATAATTGGAGTTGCAGGTAAAGTATTCTTGTATACAGTATTTCTTACCCGTATATGGGTGATGTACGGTGTTGCCCTTAATGATGTTATTGCATTGTTGGCAGCATAGGCAGGGAAAAGTACCCATTCTTGGGGTTAGTAAAAATCTTTGAGTTATTTTCGGTCTTTTTGAGCCTATGTCAGCTCTGACAAGACTATCCCTGAGGTTGCGTGGTCTGTTATGTTTCGGTAGCTGAGGAGAGCAGGCAAAAAGGCAATACACCAGAGCAGTTGGAATCTATGAGATTGCAGTACCCTGACTAACCACCACAACTAGAGGCAGCCGTGGAGCGTTCCTACGTTGGTCCTAGACGCCTCGTCACAGCCTGAGAAACTAACTACACCTAAAGACAGAAACAGGAAAGCTATCTGCCCCGGAGCAGAACCCCAAAGATAATAGAAAGCCCCCAAACATGTAATGGCGGTTAGACAAGAGGAAATACTGACACAGAAAGAAAATAGTATGAGCAAACGCTGGGGCCCAAACTATCTAAATAGAAAAGGATAGGAAGGGTACTTACTGCAATCCCAGAAAACCCTGAAAAGCACCAACTCTACTAATTTCAAAATCACCTGAGATCACACGACCTCTACCACCTAAATTAGTTCTCTGGTGTAACAAAATCAAAACAGCAGCCACTGAAAAACTGGAAAAAGCAAAAGAACAAAACTCAGTGGCTGAACTAAACTGAGAGGGCAGAAGCCCCCGGAGGAGACCCTGAAGGCCCCCAAAGAAGTGCAGTACAAAATGCAAAAATATAGCACAAACACAAAAGAAGCAAAAGTCTTATCTGTAAGCAGGAGATGCAGACACGACACAGCAGGCTACAAGGGAAACTGGAATGAAGGATTCAGACCAGAACAATTGATCACCAGCAACCCTGATGGGAAAATGACTCCCTTATATAAGACCAGTCAGTAACACCTGATTCCCAGTCCTCACAATCTTCACTAGCACCGCTTGTAACCACCAGAGGGAGCCTCTGCTCAGAACTCATCTCAAACCCATTCACAACAGTACCCCCCCCTTGAGGAGGGGTCACCGAACCCTCATTTGAGCAACCAGGTCGGTCAGGATGAGTTCTATGATACGCACGGATAAGTCTCCTAGCATGGATGTCCGAAGCAAACACCCAAGAATTGTCTTCCTGACCATAACCTCTCCATTTAACCAAATACTGGAGTTTCCGTCTAGAAAAACGAGAATCCAATATTTTCTCAACCACATACTCCAGATTGCCCTCAACCAAAACAGGGTCAGGAGGCACAGCAGCAGGAACCACTGGCTCAACAAACCTCTTCAACAAGGACTTGTGGAACACGTTATGGATCTTAAATGTCCCTGGAAGAAGCAAACGAAAAGAAACAGGATTAATAATCTCCATGATCTTATAAGGTCCAATGAACCTAGGCTTAAATTTAGGAGATGCTACTCTCATAGGAATATTCTTTGAGGACAACCAGACCAAGTCCCCCACTTTAAACCTAGGACCATCAGTCCTATGCCGGTTAGCAAACCGCTGGGCCTTCTCCTGAGAGAGGGACAACCTCTCCACTACCTGGTCCCAAATCTGTTGCATATGCTCCACAACAGAGTCAACACCTGGACAGACAGAAGCCTCCGTCTGTCCTGAAGAAAATCGAGGGTGAAACCCAGAATTACAGAAAAACTGAGACATCAAAGTGGCAGAGCTAGCCCTATTATTAAGAGCAAACTCAGCCAAAGGCAAAAAAGAGACCCAGTCATCCTGATCAGCAGACACAAAGCATCTTAGATAAGTCTCCAATGTCTGGTTTGTTCTCTCAGTTTGACCATTGGTCTGAGGATGAAATGCCGAGGAGAAAGACAATTGAACACCCAGTTTAGAACAAAAAGTCCTCCAAAATCTGGAAACAAACTGGACTCCTCTGTCAGACACAATGTTCTCAGGAATGCCGTGTAAACGAACCACGTGCTGAAGGAACAACGGCACCAATTCAGAGGAGGAAGGCAACTTAGGTAATGGCACAAGATGTATCATTTTGGAAAACCTATCACAAATTACCCAGATGGTGGTCATTCTCTGAGAAACAGGAAGATCGGAAATGAAATCCATAGAGATATGGGTCCATGGTCTCTTGGGCACAGGCAATGGCATCAACAAACCACTAGAGCGAGAGCAAGGCTTGGAGCGAGAGCAAGTCCCGCAGGACTGCACAAATTCCCTGACATCACGAGACAAGGTAGGCCACCAAAAGGACCGACTAACCAAGTCTCTGGTACCAAAAATTCCGGGATGCCCAGCCAATGCGGAACAATGAATCTCAGACATCACACTCCTCTTCCACTGGTCCGGGACAAACAATTTTCCAACAGGGCAGCGCTCGGGCCTATCCTCCTGACACCCCTCCAGAGCAAGTCTCAAATTGGGCGAGATGGCGGAAAGAACTACACCCTCTTTCAAAATAACAGAAGGATCAGATAACTCAGGAGAGTCCGCAAGGAAACTCCTCGAGAGGGCATCCGCCTTAACATTCTTAGTGCCAGGAAGAAAGGAAACCACAAAATTAAAACGTGTGAAAAACAAGGCCCACCTGGCCTGTCTAGGATTGAGTCGCTTGGCAGATTCCAGATAGACCAGATTCTTATGGTCCGTAAGGACCACCACCTGATGTTTGGCTCCCTCCAGCCAATGTCTCCACTCTTCAAAAGCCCACTTCATGGCCAACAACTCCCGATTACCCACGTCATAATTACGTTCAGTAGGAGAAAATTTTCGAGAGAAAAAGGCACAAGGGTTACTTTTAGAGGTCTCTGGATCTTTTTGGGACAAAACGGCACCTGCCCCAATTTCAGAGGCATCAACCTCCACCTGAAATGGCAGAGAAACATCAGGCTGCCGTAGAACAGGAGCAGAAGTGAATCTCTGCTTAAGTTCCTGAAATGCAGAGACTGCCTCAGGAGGCCAATTCACCACATCAGAACCCTTTCTGGTCAAATCAGTTAATGGTTTAACAATAACCGAGAAATTACCAATAAATTTACGATAAAAATTGGCAAAACCCAAAAATCTCTGAAGAGCCTTTAATGAAGTAGGTTGGACCCAATCACAGATGGCCTGAACCTTGACCGGGTCCATTTCAATAACAGATGGGGACAAAATGAATCCCAGAAATGAGATCCTCTGTACGCCAAAAAGACACTTTGATCCCTTCACATACAGAGCATTCTCTCTCAAAATCTGGAATACAGTTCAAACATGTTTCACATGAGAGTCCCAGTCATTAGAAAAAATCAAGATATCATCCAAATAAACAATCAGAAATTTATCCACAAAATCCCTGAAAATGTCATTCATGAAGGACTGGAAGACGGAAGGAGCATTAGTGAGCCCAAAGGGCATCACTAGGTACTCAAAATGCCCTTCAGGGGTATTGAATGCCGTCTTCCATTCATCCCCGTGCTTAATGCGAATAAGGTTATACGCCCCCCTGAGGTCAAGCTTGGTAAACCAAGTAGCGTTTTTCACCCTGGAAAACAGGTCAGAAATCAAGGGTAACGGGTATTGATATTTCACAGTAATATTGTTCAAGAGACGATAATCAATACACGGCCTTAATGAACCATCTTTTTTGGCCACAAAGAAAAAACCGGCACCTAAGGGTGAAGAGGATGGTCTGATATGACCCTTCTCCAATGATTCCTTGATATAAGACCGCATAGCGTCATGTTCAGGTACAGACAAGTTAAAAAGGCGACCTTTAGGGAATTTACTACCCGGCACTAATTCAATAGCGCAGTCATAGCTCCTATGGGGAGGCAAGGATGCAGATTTACTTTCGCTAAACACATCAGAAAAATCAAACAAAAAGTCAGGAACATCCTGAGCCTGGGGGGAGGCAGAAAAAACAGGAGTGTTGGTATTAACACATTGGCAGCCCCAACTGGTTACAGACACAGATTTCCAATCCAAAACAGGATTATGAGACTGTAACCAAGGGAAACCCAGCACGATAATGTCATGCAGATTATATAGAACCAAAAATTTGCAGCACTCCTGGTGATCAGGTTCAACCCTCATTATCACCTGAGTAGAAAACTGGGGTTTATTCTCAGCCAAAGGGGTAGAATCGATCCCCAGTAGGGGAATAGACTTCTGTAGGGGTATCAAGGGAAACCCACAACGTTTAGCAAAATCATAATCCATCAGGTTAATAGCTGCTCCAGAATCAACGAAAGCCTGAGCAGAAAATGAGGACAGAGAGCATATCAGAGTGACAGTTAATAAAACTTAGTCTGAACACTACCCAAGACAACTGAGCGTGCAAAACGTCTTCCCCGCTTAGGGCAGACTGAAATAGCATGAGAGGCATCACCACAGTAGAAACATAACCCATTGCGCTTTCGAAACTCATGACGCTGTGCCCCAGACACCACTCTATCACACTGCATGGGTTCAGAAGCTGGTTCACAAGGCAACACCATTCCACGCATACTTCTCCGCTCAAGCAAACGTCTGTCAATTTGAATCGCTAATGACATAGAATCATTGAGACCAGAGGGGACAGGGAATCCCACCATAACATCCTTTACATTATCTGACAGACCCTTCCGGAAAAGGGCCGCCAAAGCGTCGTCATTCCATTTGGTCAGGACTGCCCACCTACGGAATCTCTGACAGTATAACTCAGCGTCATCAAGCCCCTGATTTAATGCCAACAAGGTTTTTTCAGCTTGATCAGTGACATTAGGCTCATCGTACAATAACCCCAAAGCCTGAAAAAACGCATCAACATCACTCAAAACAGGATCCCCAGGTATCAGGGAAAAAGCCCAATCCTGAGGATCGCCGCGCAGGAGAGAGATGATAATTTGAACCTGCTGCGCTGCGTTTCCTGAGGACTTAGATTTTAAGGCAAAAAACAATTTACAATTATTTTTGAAATTCTGAAACTTAGCTCGATCCCCCAAAAACAAATCTGGCATGGGGATCCTAGGTTCCACAACAGGCAACCTAGCAAGATATGCAGCAATACTCTGAACCTCAGTGGCAAGCTGATCCACACGGCCAGACAACTGTGCAAACTCCATTGGGAGAAAAGATCCTCCCCAGCACCCAGAGATACAGAGGGAAAAAAAAAAAAAAATGCAACAAACAGAAAAATATCTCTGACAACTCTGACAACCTTTTTTCTTTCACAATATTTTTCCCTTCTGTGGGTACCATACAATTTTCAATTTTTTAGGCCGGTGATACTGTTATGTTTCGGTAGCTGAGGAGAGCAGGCAAAAAGGCAATACACCAGAGCAGTTGGAATCTATGAGATTGCAGTACCCTGACTAACCACCACAACTAGAGGCAGCCGTGGAGCGTTCCTACGTTGGTCCTAGACGCCTCGTCACAGCCTGAGAAACTAACTACACCTAAAGACAGAAACAGGAAAGCTATCTGCCCCGGAGCAGAACCCCAAAGATAATAGAAAGCCCCCAAACATGTAATGGCGGTTAGACAAGAGGAAATACTGACACAGAAAGAAAATAGTATGAGCAAACGCTGGGGCCCAAACTATCTAAATAGAAAAGGATAGGAAGGGTACTTACTGCAATCCCAGAAAACCCTGAAAAGCACCAACTCTACTAATTTCAAAATCACCTGAGATCACACGACCTCTACCACCTAAATTAGTTCTCTGGTGTAACAAAATCAAAACAGCAGCCACTGAAAAAACTGGAAAAAGCAAAAGAACAAAACTCAGTGGCTGAACTAAACTGAGAGGGCAGAAGCCCCCGGAGGAGACCCTGAAGGCCCCCAAAGAAGTGCAGTACAAAATGCAAAAATATAGCACAAACACAAAAGAAGCAAAAGTCTTATCTGTAAGCAGGAGATGCAGACACGACACAGCAGGCTACAAGGGAAACTGGAATGAAGGATTCAGACCAGAACAATTGATCACCGGCAACCCTGATGGGAAAATGACTCCCTTATATAAGACCAGTCAGTAACACCTGATTCCCAGTCCTCACAATCTTCACTAGCACCGCTTGTAACCACCAGAGGGAGCCTCTGCTCAGAACTCATCTCAAACCCATTCACAACAGTGGTCTCCTGAAGCATGGCATAAAAGGTTGTTGGAAAGACTCAACTTCAGGGTGAGCGGTCTGTAAAATATGCCAATGCTTCCGTATTGCAGTATGTATTATGTACGCTGCAGGATGATAGTCATGTACAAATGCAATTCTGGTGTCTTTGTTCATACGTGCAATCCTGTCATTGGTGCGTATCTGTACAGTGGATGGAGGATAACCCCGATTAAGGAATCTGGATTGCATTTCGCTAATCCTTGTTTGTTGTGTTGGGGGGTCAGATACAATGCGGGTAACCCTTTGTAGTTGTGACTGTGGAATTGAACACTTCATTTTGTGGGGATGGAAACTGGAAAAGTGAAGGAGGCTGTTTCTGTCAGTTGGCTTTGAATAGATGTCAGTGGTTAAATTGCCATTGGGGTCTTTGTTCACTAGGGTGTCCAAAAAACTTATTTGTTTGTTATCATAAGTCATTGTAAAATCGAGGCCTGGCCAAGATGTTCTGAGGAAGGCAAAGAAGGTTTCTAATGAATTCAGGTCCCCATCCCATACACAGAATATATCATCGATATATCTTTTCCAAACTAGGGCATGGTGTTGGAAAAGATGATTGTGGTAGATGAGGGTTTCTTCAAAATGTGCCATGTAGGCATTGGCATACGGGGGCGCGACGTTACTTCCCATCGCGGTACCCCTCGTCTGTAGGTAAAAGTCATCCTCAAAAAGAAAGAAATTTTTGGTAAGTACTGTTGTCAGTAATTCAATACACAGATCTATTTGATTAGGATGCATGCCTGAGTTGGTAAGTAAATGTCTTGTAGAAGATATACCCTCTGTGTGGGGGATTGATGTATAAAGGTCCCGTACATCAAATGAGACCAGGAAGGCATCAGGTGGTATGGGGGTGACATTGCGTATAACGTTGAGAAAGGAGCCAGTATCTAGGAGAAATGAAGTGGTGTTCTTAATCAAAGGAGTAATGATCTTTTCAAGATAAATGGACAATGGTGATAGTACAGATTCCGTGGATGCAACTATCGGGCGACCCGGTGGATTCTGAAGGTTTTTGTGTATTTTTGGTAGGGTATAAAAGACAGGTGTGATTGGATATCTTTTTGTAAGAAAGTCACATGTTTTGCTGTCAATTGTACCTCTAAGTTGGTATTCCTCCAGTATTTCCTTAATTAGCGTTTGAATGTCAGTTGTGGGGTTACCTGGCAATTTTGTATAGATCGTGGTGTCGCTTAGTTGTCGTAGGATTTCACCGATATATGTTGTCCTATCCATTACTACTATTGCTCCCCCTTTATCAGCCGGCTTGATGACAATATCTTTGTCATCTTGTAATGTGTGTAAGGCTTGTCTATCACTTGGGGAGCAATTGAAGGGAAAATGTATATCACCCTGTTCTGTGTCTGAACGTAGTTTGCTGAAAGAGTTATTGACAAATTGTATAAACGTTTTCAACGCATGTGAACCCATAGGTGAGCGATAAGTGCTTTTACACCGTAGATTCAAACTCGCCGCCGTAAGGCAGCCAGGTGGAGGGACCTGCGGTCTTGGGGTATTGGCAGGATCAGAGAAGTGTAATCTCAATCGCAGTGTTCTGTAAAATCTCTGTAAGTCCATGTCCAATTTAAACGTATTGTTTCTGTAGCTAGGGCAGAAGGACAGTCCTTTTTGAAGGAGTCTGTGTTCTGCTATGCCTAAGGATTTAGATGAGATGTTTACCACAAGTGATTGGTTACCTGTGAACGTGTCACTCTGGTTGTGTCCGTTGATCTTTGGGTGTCGCTTCCCCCTCCTAGGCCTCTTCTTCTTTGGGCACGTCGTTGGCGGCCTAAAAAACGTTCCTGGTAGGATGGTCTTTCGGATCTTTCAATGTCGGAGCCGGAAGTGGAAACTTCTGGGGAGGATCGATAATTGGATCTGGTGGAAAATTGTCTAGAGGTTGGTTTATCCCGCCACCTGTAGACTCTGTCCTGATCGTAGTCCTCCTGGTCCCGTTGGAATTTGGCCCGTTTCCGCTGTTCAATATCCCGGCGGTGTTGTGTGATGTTGGTCTCGATTCTGGATCTGAGAGAGCCAAATTCTTCCATGGAGGTAGTTGTCTTCAATTGATCCTCTATGTTCTTGATCTTGTCAGCGCAGGATTGAATTTCTTTGTGTAGGTGCTCCAGGGTTAGTACCATAAGATCAAAAGAACATTTATTCAGGATAAGTTCAAACTTAGAACAAAATTCAGGCGAGTCACAGAATAGTGTAGGGCGGAGTGATACCCTAAGACCTCGTGGTATCCTCTGTGCTTTTAGGTATTCGCTTAAGGTGGCCCCATGTAATTCCAAATTGGTATAGTGTCGTAGTTCCCTCTCCCAATCTCGGCCCCTTGTTTCACTTGGGGGTGTTTTAAGAAAGTCGCTGGGTACTTTAGATAGGGCTATGATGTTGGCAGCCTCCTCAGGGTTATAGGAGAAGGTCAGTGAGGACATGACCCACAACGGAGTGTGCTCAATATAAGGGTTGATTATGTCTATGTAAATAATTGGCACAACTCTAGTTCAGAGGTGCTCCAGTAGGTTCCCAAACCATAATGTATATCAAAAGAAACGTATATCAAAAGAAACTGGGCACACTCTTAATATGTGTTAAAGTAATGTTTTAATACGTACACTTGGTCACAACACAGACGTTTCGGTCTACTTAGACCTTCATCAGTGTACTGTGAATAATAGGTTACAGATAGAAATAAAGTATATACACATTAGTATCTTGGGTCAGCAATATGACATAATTGATATCTATCAAGTCTTATAGCTAGACAACAACATCCTATCCAAAGTACTCAGTATAATATAGAGTAAAGCAAAATCTAAAACAGAAAGTTGGACATACCTAGTAACCAGGTGCAATCGGAAAAATTTATATCTATAGGCAGATGTATGAAAGGGGAGTAAGTGCCCAATCATATATATAGGTGATAACATATAGTGAATAATGGATGTGAGCATACCGTTTAGTATGAAGTGTATTGGTGAGCTGTTGTAATAAGGAAAAGGACAATAAATGTTCAGACTACTTTGTGTTATATCCAAGAGAAGGGTAAAGAAAGGTAAGTGAAATCATACCGCTGATGACCCCTTTTAGTATGCTCAGGATGATGTTTGCACTATGGGAGATTATATAGTATAAGTAAGGTATAAGCGCTGTAGTGATGAGGACATAGTATAGGTCCCATATTGAACAGCATGTCACGGACAAAAACACTTACCCTGTATGTCAGGTAGAAGGAAAGGAGAAAGGACTCCACAGACGCGGCATCCACCGCTAGTCATGGGGTGAGGGGATCGGTGAACTGACCGTATTTTATGTGCACGATAAACAGGAAGTGCCGTGACCGGAAGTGACGTCCGCGCTTATAGTGGAGATGGTAGAGAGCTCTTTGTGCGTTCCACTGGGACTATTTGCGTTCCAGGAGCAGAGCGCATGCTCATGAGAGCAGGGAGGGGGAGTGCCAGTGGACATACCTGACATACAGGGTAAGTGTTTTTGTCCGTGACATGCTGTTCAATATTTATTGTCCTTTTCCTTATTACAACAGCTCACCAATACACTTCATACTAAACGGTATGCTCACATCCATTATTCACTATATGTTATCACCTATATATATGATTGGGCACTTACTCCCCTTTCATACATCTGCCTATAGATATAAATTTTTCCGATTGCACCTGGTTACTAGGTATGTCCAACTTTCTGTTTTAGATTTTGCTTTACTCTATATTATACTGAGTACTTTGGATAGGATGTTGTTGTCTAGCTATAAGACTTGATATATATCAATTATGTCATATTGCTGACCCAAGATACTAATGTGTATATACTTTATTTCTATCTGTAACCTATTATTCACAGTACACTGATGAAGGTCTAAGTAGACCGAAACGTCTGTGTTGTGACCAAGTGTACGTATTAAAACATTACTTTAACACATATTAAGAGTGTGCCCAGTTTCTTTTGATATACGTTTCTTTTGATATACATTATGGTTTGGGAACCTACTGGAGCACCTCTGAACTAGAGTTGTGCCAATTATTTACATAGACATAATCAACCCTTATATTGAGCACACTCCGTTGTGGGTCATGTCCTCACTGACCTTCTCCTATAACCCTGAGGAGGCTGCCAACATCATAGCCCTATCTAAAGTACCCAGCGACTTTCTTAAAACACCCCCAAGTGAAACAAGGGGCCGAGATTGGGAGAGGGAACTACGACACTATACCAATTTGGAATTACATGGGGCCACCTTAAGCGAATACCTAAAAGCACAGAGGATACCACGAGGTCTTAGGGTATCACTCCGCCCTACACTATTCTGTGACTCGCCTGAATTTTGTTCTAAGTTTGAACTTATCCTGAATAAATGTTCTTTTGATCTTATGGTACTAACCCTGGAGCACCTACACAAAGAAATTCAATCCTGCGCTGACAAGATCAAGAACATAGAGGATCAATTGAAGACAACTACCTCCACGGAAGAATTTGGCTCTCTCAGATCCAGAATCGAGACCAACATCACACAACACCGCCGGGATATTGAACAGTGGAAACGGGCCAAATTCCAACGGGACCAGGAGGACTACGATCAGGACAGAGTCTACAGGTGGCGGGATAAACCAACCTCTAGACAATTTTCCACCAGATCCAATTATCGATCCTCCCCAGAAGTTTCCACTTCCGGCTCCGACATTGAAAGATCCGAAAGACCATCCTACCAGGAACGTTTTTTAGGCCGCCAACGACGTGCCCAAAGAAGAAGAGGCTTAGGAGGGGGAAGCGACACCCAAAGATCAACGGACACAACCAGAGTGACACGTTCACAGGTAACCAATCACTTGTGGTAAACATCTCATCTAAATCCTTAGGCATAGCAGAACACAGACTCCTTCAAAAAGGACTGTCCTTCTGCCCTAGCTACAGAAACAATACATTTAAATTGGACATGGACTTACAGAGATTTTACAGAACACTGCGATTGAGATTACACTTCTCTGATCCTGCCAATACCCCAAGACTGCAGGTCCCTCCACCTGGCTGCCTTACGGCGGCGAGTTTGAATCTACGGTGTAAAAGCACTTATCGCCCACCTATGGGTTCACATGCGTTGGAAACGTTTATACAATTTGTCAATAACTCTTTCAGCAAACTACGTTCAGACACAGAACAGGGTGATATACATTTTCCCTTCAATTGCTCCCCAAGTGATAGACAAGCCTTACACACATTACAAGATGACAAAGATATTGTCATCAAGCCGGCTGATAAAGGGGGAGCAATAGTAGTAATGGATAGGACAACATATATCGGTGAAATCCTACGACAACTAAGCGACACCACGATCTATACAAAATTGCCAGGTAACCCCACAACTGACATTCAAACGCTAATTAAGGAAATACTGGAGGAATACCAACTTAGAGGTACAATTGACAGCAAAACATGTGACTTTCTTACAAAAAGATATCCAATCACACCTGTCTTTTATACCCTACCAAAAATACACAAAAACCTTCAGAATCCACCGGGTCGCCCGATAGTTGCATCCACGGAATCTGTACTATCACCATTGTCAATTTATCTTGAAAAGATCATTACTCCTTTGATTAAGAACACCACTTCATTTCTCCTAGATACTGGCTCCTTTCTCAACGTTATACGCAATGTCACCCCCATACCACCTGATGCCTTCCTGGTCTCATTTGATGTACGGGACCTTTATACATCAATCCCCCACACAGAGGGTATATCTTCTACAAGACATTTACTTACCAACTCAGGCATGCATCCTAATCAAATAGATCTGTGTATTGAATTACTGACAACAGTACTTACCAAAAATTTCTTTCTTTTTGAGGATGACTTTTACCTACAGACGAGGGGTACCGCGATGGGAAGTAACGTCGCGCCCCCGTATGCCAATACCTACATGGCACATTTTGAAGAAACCCTCATCTACCACAATCATCTTTTCCAACACCATGCCCTAGTTTGGAAAAGATATATCGATGATATATTCTGTGTATGGGATGGGGACCTGAATTCATTAGAAACCTTCTTTGCCTTCCTCAGAACATCTTGGCCAGGCCTCGATTTTACAATGACTTATGATAACAAACAAATAAGTTTTTTGGACACCCTAGTGAACAAAGACCCCAATGGCAATTTAACCACTGACATCTATTCAAAGCCAACTGACAGAAACAGCCTCCTTCACTTTTCCAGTTTCCATCCCCACAAAATGAAGTGTTCAATTCCACAGTCACAACTACAAAGGGTTACCCGCATTGTATCTGATCCCCCAACACAACAAACAAGGATTAGCGAAATGCAATCCAGATTCCTTAATCGGGGTTATCCTCCATCCACTGTACAGATACGCACCAATGACAGGATTGCACGTATGAACAAAGACACCAGAATTGCATTTGTACATGACTATCATCCTGCAGCGTACATAATACATACTGCAATACGGAAGCATTGGCATATTTTACAGACCGCTCACCCTGAAGTTGAGTCTTTCCAACAACCTTTTATGCCATGCTTCAGGAGACCACGCAACCTCAGGGATAGTCTTGTCAGAGCTGACATAGGCTCAAAAAGACCGAAAATAACTCAAAGATTTTTACTAACCCCAAGAATGGGTACTTTTCCCTGCCTATGCTGCCAACAATGCAATAACATCATTAAGGGCAACACCGTACATCACCCATATACGGGTAAGAAATACTGTATACAAGAATACTTTACCTGCAACTCCAATTATGTGGTCTACCTAATAAAGTGCCCCTGTGGGTTACTTTATATTGGAGAAACTACGCAATGTGTGAAAGATAGGATATCCAAACACAAGTCCACAATAAGATGCAAAAACACACTTCTCCCTATTCCACAACATTTTGTTGCAGCAGGTCATAGCGTGGCACAATTACGCTACCAGGTATTGAAACACGTACCCCAACCTAGACGGGGTGGGGATCGCATAACACAACTGAAGAGAAGAGAGGCCTATTGGATCCATCAGTTAAATACCCTGCACCCTAAGGGGCTAAACAGAGAATATGATTTATATTCTTTTTTGTGATGCGATTGTTTTTGTGATGCGATTTGTACCTTTTTTTGTGATGCGATTTGTACCTTTTTTATAATTAACCATCTAAAGCTATATTAATTATGACAAGAAGTTCAGACAGTCTTATAATTTTCCATGATACTGAAGTTTATTTTCTTTTTTACAGAACCGATATTAACATGCCTAAGCACTGGATGATCACGCTCCATCACTTTGCACTCCCCCTCCCTGCTCTCATTAGCATGCGCTCTGCTCCTGGAACGCAAATAGTCCCAGTGGAACGCACAAAGAGCTCTCTACCATCTCCACTATAAGCGCGGACGTCACTTCCGGTCATGGCACTTCCTGTTTATCGTGCACATAAAATACGGTCAGTTCACCGATCCCCTCACCCATGACTAGCGGTGGATGCCGCGTCTGTGGAGTCCTTTCTCCTTTCCTTCTACCTGACATACAGGTAAGTGTTTTTGTCCGTGACATGCTGTTCAATATGGGACCTATACTATGTCCTCATCACTACAGCGCTTATACCTTACTTATACTATATAATCTCCCATAGTGCAAACATCATCCTGAGCATACTAAAAGGGGTCATCAGCGGTATGATTTCACTTACCTTTCTTTACCCTTCTCTTGGATATAACACAAAGTAGTCTGAACATTTATTGTCCTTTTCCTTATTACAACAGCTCACCAATACACTTCATACTAAACGGTATGCTCACATCCATTATTCACTATATGTTATCACCTATATATATGATTGGGCACTTACTCCCTTTCATACATCTGCCTATAGATATAAATTTTTCCGATTGCACCTGGTTACTAGATATGTCCAACTTTCTGTTTTAGATTTTGCTTTACTCTATATTATACTGAGTACTTTGGATAGGATGTTGTTGTCTAGCTATAAGACTTGATAGATATCAATTATGTCATATTGCTGACCCAAGATACTAATGTGTATATACTTTATTTCTATCTGTAACCTATTATTCACAGTACACTGATGAAGGTCTAAGTAGACCGAAACGTCTGTGTTGTGACCAAGTGTACGTATTAAAACATTACTTTAACACATATTAAGAGTGTGCCAGTTTCTTTTGATATACGTTTCTTTTGATTCTATTTAGAGCAGGTCTGACAACGCTGCGGAACTGCACAAAAGAAGTGACATGCTGCGGATTTAAATCCGCACCCAATTCCGCGCGGAAAAATCCGCAGCATGTGCACTGCTTTTTTGGTTTCACATTGAATCCAATGCTACTGTACATCACTTGCAATTCTGCTTCTGATCTGCAGCGGAAAATCCGCTGCGGATCCACAGCAGAATCCGCAACGTCTGCACATAGCCTCACACTGAGCTTTTTGAGCAGAAATTGAGCAGAAACTTTCTTTATCCTTCTCAAAATCTCACCATCAGTACATGAACGCAGCTCCAGAACCATTGTCAAAACATGAATGGAGCACCAGAACCACCATCAGTACATGAATACATAATCAAGCTTATTACAACAATCAATTATAATCCATCTCCTTTCTTCACACAGATATAACATCTCTGCTTGCTTTCAGGCATCTACTGCTTTGTGATCCTGCAACAATTTAATAGTATAATATCTCTGCCTGCTGTATCTCTGCTAGAAGTTGTGTATTGCATTCTATTCAATACTCACTGCTGTATGTTATGTCCATCCTTAGGCCACTGTAGATGTTATCTGGTGAAAGATGTTATAGCATATAGATGGAGTCAGGGCTAGTGTTAGGCCTGGACGTCTTTGATCATCTACCCAACCCCTGGTGTGTGGGCCAGCTGCTAATTTATCCCAAGTCAGCTCCCACAATCCCCCTCATCTGACTCTCTAGTCAGCCTGTAAATTTAGAAGCATCCTAATGGGTGCACATGTGTGGGGTGTATGCACTTGTGCCCGTAAGCAAAGTATCCTCATAGTCAAGTATCCAGCAGTTAATTCAATGGCAGAAGTCACGTCACTCACATTTTCTACTCCCTTTTTATTTTGTGCGTTATCTCTATCTTCCTGTGTGCCTTTGCCTTCCACTTTCACCGCGTCATCCCCCTCCATCACCACTCATCCACATCAGCCCCTCTCTTCCCTCTCCCATGTACATCTCCCATGCACTTCTCACCTTCCTGAAAAATCTCAGGCCATCTTGCCCAAAGACATCGCACAAAAAAGCATGTCACAAATCCAATAACTACTTGCTCTTTCTCTTTTTACTGCTACTTATTTCAGGGGATATCTCCCCCAACCCTGGTCCACCCTCTGCCAACTTCAACCCCTCCTGTCAGGAGTCGAACCCAGTACCTCTTGTCCACTGGCCAGCAGCTCTACCATCTGAGCTATTCTGCTGGCTGCAAAGTTCCTTGCTGAACCCAGATACCATTGACTGTTCTTCCTGATTGGCTACACCTAGTGCTCTTTTGATTGGGCCTCTGATTGCCAATTACACACCCTATATAAACCTGGCCCTGTGGGTGTGTCATTGCGAGATTATTGAGCTCCAAGCCTTTAGTCAAGCGTTTCCTGCTGATCCATTGCTACAAACACTGCTCTCCTGTGAACCGACCTCGGCCTGCCTTCTGACTACGCTCTCCGCCTGATCCATTGCTACAAACACTGCTCTCCTGTGAACCGACCTCGGCCTGCCTTCTGACTACGCTCTCCGCCTGATCCATTGCTACAAACACTGCTCTCCTGTGTACCGACCTCCGGCTGCCACCTGACTACGTTATCTGCCTGCTCCTCTGTTACCGAACTGCCTTTCCTGTGTACCGACCTCCGGCTGCCACCTGACTACGTTATCCGCCTGATCCATTGCTACAAACACTGCTTTCCTGTGTACCGACCTCCGGCTGCCATCTGACTATGCTACCTGCCTCTGCTTCCCCTAGTGTTTGCAGTAACATCGGCTCCAACCCAGACGGGATCTTGACAGAATAATCTCGCGCCAAAATGGAGTCCGCTGTGAACACCCTGAGACGGCAAGTTACGGAGCTTCAAAGTTTTTGTACGGACTCTCAAGGAAAATATGCCAAGTTACAAACTGATTTCACGGCGATACAACAGGAAGTAATTGAGCTACAAAAACAACTTCTGGACGTGCGCAATTCAGGGTCCGAATCAAACGCGCGGCTGCCGCTGCCTGCAAAGTTCAGTGGGGATCGCAAGCAGTACCGAGGATTCCTCAATCAATGCCGCATATACTTCCAGATGCAACCTGCTCCCTTTACCAGTGAGAGGAAGAAAGTTTTTTTCATGATAAATCTCCTGACGGATGAAGCTCTTGCTTGGGCTTCACCTTATGTAGAAAAGGACTATGACCTCCTTAATGACCTGGAAGCCTTCACCGCAGCTATGAATCAAGTTTTTGATGACCCAAACCGCTGTGCCACAGCAGAAACCAAATTACATAATTTGCGCCAAGGACGTCGCTCTGTTGCAGAATACACATCGGAGTTCCGTCGCTGGGTGGCCGACACCACCTGGAATCCAGCGGCCCAGAGAAGTCAATTTCGACGAGGGTTATCAAAACCAGTGAAAGACGAGCTTGCCAGGGTTGAGACCCCTGACCAGTTGGAGGACTTTATTCAACTATGTATCCGGATTGACCAGAGACTTACTGAAAGGAGAAAGGAGAGACTGCGAGCACTTGGGAATAGCCCTGGCTTCTCATTTTCAGCATCGGACCACCAAGAAAAGACGCAAGGCGTGTCTGAACCGATGCAGATCGACGTCATCCGAAGACCACTCTCTGCACAGGAGAAGGAGAGGCGACGTGCAGAACATCTCTGCCTCTATTGTGGGGACCCTGGACACTATGCCATCAACTGTCCTAACAAAAGGACTATAGCCTTTACCAACAACAGGTCTGCCAGCAATATGGACCTTTCTCAGCAGTCGGATTCCATCTTGCAGACTATCTCATCAGTAATGCCAGAAATAGACAAAATACATACTACATCATCTCATTTTGTAATCCCCATTCAGGTTGTAATGGGCACCCAAAAAATACAATGCTCTGCCCTGTTGGATTCGGGAGCAGGAGGGAATTTTATGGACTTAAAATTTACACGTGATAATAATATTTCCAGTAGGACCAAATCCACACCAATTGAAATGGAAACTGTGGATGGATCACCCTTGTCTTCTGGACCTGTCACGCATGAGACAATCGAACTGGAGATTTGTATCGAACCGGATCATCATGAAGCTGTCAGTTTCCACCTTATCTCATCTCCGAAATTTCCGGTTATTCTAGGGATCCCCTGGTTTTCAGTCCATAACCCTTCTATCAACTGGGCATCAAGGACCATCACCTTTCCATCTGACTACTGTAAGAATAATTGTCATAAGGAACCCCCTGTTCTCCAACAAGTCCAAATCTCTGAGATTTCGCATGAGAAGGAAGAGAAACTACCACCTCAATATCAGCAGTTCTCTGATGTCTGCAGTAAGAAGAAAGCAGATCAATTACCTCCTCACCGTCCTTACGACTGTCCCATTGAATTGCTGCCAGGAGCAACCATTCATTTGGACGGATTTACAATCTTTCCGAACCTGAATTGAAGGTATTAAGAAAGTTCCTGGATGAAAATTTAGAGAAAGGCTTTATTCGACCTTCCACATCTCCAGCTGGGGCACCCCTGTTCTTTGTTGAAAAGAAAGACTCCACTCTGCGGCCATGTATTGACTACAGAGAGATGAATAATATCACTGTCAAGAATCGCTACCCGCTACCCTTGATTCCTGAACTATTTGAGAGACTCCGTTCTGCGAAAATCTTTACGAAGCTGGATCTTAGAGGGGCTTACAACCTCATACGGATTCGCCCAGGAGATGAGTGGAAGACCGCCTTCAGAACGAGATATGGACATTTTGAATCTCTGGTTATGACCTTTGGTCTTAGCAATGCCCCAGCCACCTTTCAACATTTTATTAATGATGTATTTCGAGATTTCTTGGACCAATTCGTTGTGGCTTATCTCGATGACATTCTTATATTTTCAGACACCTTGGAAGAGCATCGCAGGCACGTCCAGTTAGTCTTGGAACGACTACAGGAGAACCATCTTTACATTAAACTTGAAAAATGTGAGTTTGAACAAACCAGTATCCAATTTCTGGGATATATCATCTCCCCAGAAGGTCTGAGCATGGATCCCGGCAAAATCAATGCTGTAGTGGACTGGCCTGTTCCAAGAAATTTAAAAGACGTCCAGCGTTTCATAGGATTTGCAAATTTTTACCGAAAATTTATAAAGAACTTTTCACGGATCATACTACCAATTACTACACTAACAAAAAAGACCAAAGCATTTTTCTGGTCTCCGGAGGCACAGGAGGCTTTTGACAAATTGAAAACTCTTTTTACGTCTGCTCCATTGTTAGTACACCCAAATCCTGAATTGCCATTTACTGTCGAAGTGGACGCCTCGGACTCTGCAGTGGGAGCCATTCTGTCTCAGCGAGTTGGGGACAAATTGCAACTTCACCCATGTGCGTTTCTTTCCCACACCATGTCATCTGCAGAAAAGAACTACGACATCGGTAATAAAGAACTGTTAGCCATTAAAGTTGCCTTCTCCGAATGGAGACATCTTTTGGAAGGTGCCAATCACCCTGTGACTGTCCTCACGGACCACAAGAATCTTGAATTCCTCCGTACAGCAAAAAGATTGTCTGCAAGACAAGCACGATGGGCCTTATTTTTCTCAAGATTCAATTTTATAATTTCTTACCGGCCTGGTTCAAGAAATGGCAAGGCTGACGCCCTGTCCAGGATGTGTTCGGAACCTTAGGAGAGGTCTAGTAATGACGATACAATTCTAGGCCCTAAAAATTTTTTGGGAATATTGCACTCTAGAGGACTATGTAATAGAATTAAAGATGGATATCAAGAGGACTCTTTCCTTAACCATCCTTCGGAAGACGTCGATCTTTCATTCAAAGAGGGGTTTTGGATGCAGAAACACAAAATATATGTACCTGAATCTTCTCGCCTTGAAGTCCTCAAAAGTGTCCATGATTCTAAACTGGCAGGACATCCTGGAGTTGCAAAAACACAAGACTTACTACTTCGTTTCTTTTGGTGGCCTAATTGTAGGAAGGACGTGAGGAAATATGTTTCAACCTGTTTAACATGCGCACGAAACAAGACCCCACGATCGTCTCCTCTAGGACTCTTGCAACCACTTCCAGTTCCATCCAGGCCTTGGGGATCTATTTCCATGGATTTTATTGTGGAACTACCCCCTTCCAAACAGATGACCGTCATCCTTGTCATAGTGGACCGACTCACAAAAATGGCCCACTTTATTCCAACTGAAGGAATTCCTACTGCTGAAAAAACTGCAGAACTGATAATCAAAGAGGTATTCAGGTTACATGGAATTCCTGACAGCGTGGTGTCTGACAGAGGTGTTCAGTTTACGTCAAAATTTTGGAAGAGTTTCTGTACAGCCTTGGGAGTCACGGTGAATCTTTCTACCGCTTTCCATCCTCAGTCCAATGGCCAGACGGAGAGAACGAACCAGACTTTGGAGCAATACCTCCGTTGCTTCATTTCCTATCTTCAGGATGACTGGGTGGACTATTTACCAACAGCAGAGTTTTCCTACAACAACTCCATACATAGCGCTACATCTCAAACCCCATTTTTTGCTAATTATGGAGTACATCCACTATTTATCCCTAATCTGCCAGTGAACACTCCCATTCCTGCTGTAAATGACAGGCTTGCAAAATTAAGGAATCCCAGAAGGAATTATCAGAGATATTACTCAAGACCCAGGAAGTATATAAGGAAGCAGCAGATAAACATCGGAGAGTGCCCCCTGCTCTTCAGGTTGGAGACAAAGTTTGGCTGTCCACTAAAAACCTTAAGACACATGTGCCATCCTCCAAATTGGGTCAGAAATTCATTGGACCTTTTCAAATTTCTGCAAAAATTAACCAGGTTGCTTTTCGTTTGGAACTTCCCAACAATCTAAAGATTCATCCAGTGTTTCACATATCCTTGCTCAAACCCTTCTGTGAAAACCCGTTTCCAGGAAGAATTCAGCCACCTCCTCCACCAGAAAGGATCCGTGGTGAAGAAGAATACATTGTGGATAAGATTCTGGACTCCCGAAAATTCAGAGGTAAACTGCAGTATCTGGTGCAGTGGAAGGGTTACGGACCAGAGGAAAATTCATGGGAACCAAGGGACAACGTCCATGCTCCTAGACTAACAAGAGCCTTTCATCAGAGGTACCCGGATAAGCCAGCTCCTGAGATGTCCAGAGGCCATCCTGGAAGGAGGGGAGTACTGTCAGGAGTCGAACCCAGTACCTCTTGTCCACTGGCCAGCAGCTCTACCATCTGAGCTATTCTGCTGGCTGCAAAGTTCCTTGCTGAACCCAGATACCATTGACTGTTCTTCCTGATTGGCTACACCTAGTGCTCTTTGATTGGGCCTCTGATTGCCAATTACACACCCTATATAAACCTGGCCCTGTGGGTGTGTCATTGCGAGATTATTGAGCTCCAAGCCTTTAGTCAAGCGTTTCCTGCTGATCCATTGCTACAAACACTGCTCTCCTGTGAACTGACCTCGGCCTGCCTTCTGACTACGCTCTCCGCCTGATCCATTGCTACAAACACTGCTCTCCTGTGAACCGACCTCGGCCTGCCTTCTGACTACGCTCTCCGCCTGATCCATTGCTACAAACACTGCTCTCCTGTGTACCGACCTCCGGCTGCCACCTGACTACGTTATCTGCCTGCTCCTCTGTTACCGAACTGCCTTTCCTGTGTACCGACCTCCGGCTGCCACCTGACTACGTTATCCGCCTGATCCATTGCTACAAACACTGCTTTCCTGTGTACCGACCTCCGGCTGCCATCTGACTACGCTACCTGCCTCTGCTTCCCCTAGTGTTTGCAGTAACATCGGCTCCAACCCAGACGGGATCTTGACACCTCCCCCGTCTCACATAGAAACCTTATTAACTTTAGTTGTTCTCCTTCATTACCTTTTAATTCTGCACTCTGGAATCCATGGTCTATGCAATAAGCTTCCTTTCCTGCACAACTACTTTCTGAACAACTCTCTTAATCTGTTGGCCCTCACTGAAACCTGGATTCAGGATTCTGACTGACACTGTCTCCCCTGCTTGTATTTTTCATGGCGGCTTACATTTTTCCCATTACCTGAGAACCATGAACAAACTTGGTGGTGGAGTCGGCATACCCCTGTCACCAGAATGCACTTTCCAGGTCATCCCCCAGTTTCATCACTCATTCCTTTCTTTTGAGGTTCACACCATCTGGCTCTTCCATCCCCTCTCCCTCAGAGTAGCAGTCATATACCGTCCCCCAGGCTCACCCACCCAGTTCCTTGACCGTTTTTCTGCCTGACTGCTGCACTTCATGTACTCAGAATTACCAACCCTGGGAGACTTCAACATCCCTATAAGCAGCCCCACCTCCCCATCTGCATCCCAGCTTCTATCACTAACCACTTCTCTTGGCCTCTCACAGCTCTCAACCTCTGAGACTCACAAAAACGGTAACACCCTTGATCTGGTCTTTGTCCATCTCTCTTCAATCTCCTACATATAGGTGCATCTAGACCTTGGAAATCAAGGTCCCAGAGTCTGGAGGAAGAGTGGAGAGACAGACCATCTAAGCTACTTAAGGTCTAGTGTGAAGTATCCACAATCAATGATGGTTTCAGGAGCCTTGTCATCTGCTGGTGTAGGTACACTGTGTTTTATCAAGACCAAAGTCAGAGCAGATGTCTACCAGGAAATTGTAGAGCACTTCATGCTTCCCTCTATCGACAAGCTTTTTGGAGTTGGAAATTTCATTTTCTAGCAGGAATTGGCACCTGTCCACACTGCCAAAAATACCAATACCTGGTTTACAAACAACAGTATCACTGTTAGGATTTGAACCTGTGAACCATGGCTTGCTAGTCTGTTCCTTTGCTGTGGAGCTATTTGGAACTTGAATAACTTCAGCCTGAAACCATATGAACTTCGTCTGGGATAGAGATCATCACCTGCCCTGCTGATTGTTCCCGCCCTGATTGAGACTGATTGGATAGAGATCATCACCTGCCCTGCTGATTGTTCTTGCCCTGATTAAGACTGATTGGACCTGCTATATATACCTGGCCCAGTGCAGTTTCCTGTTGCTGAGTATATTGTGGTGCTCAGTCTAAGGCCGGGATCACACATGCGAGTAAGTCGTCCGACACTCGCATGTGAAATCCCAGCTCTGGCGCCGGCACTCGAGAGTGGAGCGCGTAGCTGCATAGAACTACATGCAGCCGCTCGCTCCACTCCCGAGTGCCGGCGCCAGAGCTGGGATTTCACATGCGAGTGTCGGACGACTTAATCGCATGTGTAATCCCGGCCTAACTGAGTGAAGCATTATCTGAGCTCCTGATCTGGAAGGTGTTCTGCTGGCGCCTTCCTGTCTCTTGTGGAAATCCTGCTGTTCCTACCTTGAACTTTTATCACCTAAACGGACTTGGTGCTTGTGCGTGAACTCGGCTGGCCCGTGCTCGGGCGGGCTCCGGCATCCGCCATATACTGCACTTCCAGAAGTCTTTCCACGGTCCGGTCATCTGCACACTTCTGCTCCAGCCGCTGACCTCCAGTCCAGTATCGCCAGTAGCATGACAGAATACTCAGCCTCTCAAAAATGGAGGCCGCTGGAGCAGAAACTATGGATACACGTGTCAGAAAACTGCAGGGTGCAATGTCCAGTCTGCACACCGAACAGATGAATGGAAAATCACGGATGGACGCATTTATTGCGCAAAGCGATCATAATGTCCAGAATCATCAACAAGCTATCCAAGATCTGCAGAATGCGGTACAAGTGTTGACTGCTCGAATTACACAGCTAGAAGGACAAGCTTCCGTCTCAGCGTCTGCCACGCCCCCCAAGCTACCACCTTTTCGTTTCGTTTTGAAAAAGATCAGTTTCCCCGAAAAGGAAGTTCAGACGGAGGTTCCAAGTGAATCCACATTAGAAGCGGTTCAGAATCCAGAATTTCCTCAGCTACCAGCAGTGTATGAAGATTTCTTGGATGTCTGTGACAAGAAGGGAGCGGATGCACTTCCCCCGCATCGACCATACGACTGCCCAATAGAACTACTCCCAGGGGCGGCTAAACCGTTTGGAACTATCTACCCTTTAGCGGGTTCTGAACTGAAGGCTCTCAAAGAATTTATTGATGAAAATCTAAGCAAAAAATTCATTCGTCCATCATCCTTGCCCGCTGGAGCCCCTATATTCTTTGTTAAAAAGAAGGATGGAACATTACGGGAGTAGTGGACTACAGGGAGCTTAATAAAGTCACGGTAAAAAATCGTTATCCTCTACCGTTGATCCCGAACTCCTAGAAAGAGTACAAAGTGCAAAGATCTTCACTAAGTTAGATTTACGTGGGGCATACAATTTAGTACGTATAAAGCCTGGGGATGAATGGAAGACAGCTTTTCGTACCCGATACGGACACTTTGAAAGTCTAGTGATGCCCTTCGGACTCGCTAATGCTCCAGCTACCTTCCAGCACCTGGCAAATGATATTTTCCGAGACCTGTTGGATCAGTTCATGGTTGTTTATCTAGATGACATCCTGATCTTTTCAAACTCTATGGAGGAACATCAGACGCACGTAAGACAATTGCTACAACGGTTAAGGGAGAATTCGTTATATATTAAATTAGAAAAATGTGAATTCCATCAAGAAGAGATTCAGTTCTTGGGATACGTCATTTCACCTCAAGGATTACGGATGGATGCTAAGAAAACGCAAGCTATCACCGAGTGGCCTATCCCTAAAAATGTGAAAGAAGTTCAGCGTTTTGTGGGGTTCGCCAACTTCTACAGACGCTTTATTAAGAATTTTTCAGAAATCGTGGTACCCATCACGCAACTAACAAAAAAAGGTTCTCTCGTTTAAAAAGGAAATTCACAACGGCTCCCATATTACGCCATCCTGACCCTAATTGGCTTTTATCATTGAGGTGGATGCTTCAGACTGTGCGGTCGGCGCTATCCTCTCTCAGAGGACAGGGGAAAAAAAGTTGTTGCATCCATGTGCATTTTTCTCACAACGTATGTCTGTAGCCAAAAAGAACTGTGACGTGGGAAATAAAGAATTGCTCGCCATCATATCAGCATTCAAAGAGTGGAGACATCATCTCCAAGGGACTGCACAGCAAATTTTGGTGTTGACCGATCATCGCAATCTAGAGTTTATCAGGTCTGCAAAATGCCTCTCTCCTCGGCAGACCCGTTGGAGTCTGTTTTTGAATTAATTCAATTTTGTAATTTCATATCGACCAGGCTCCCGTAACAAGAAAGCAGACGCATTATCCCGAATGTTTTCAAGCGAGGCTAACCTTGTAACAACACCCAAACCCATTGGGGAAGATACTAAGATCTTGGGAGTAATACATGATGGAGATTTGCTGGAAGATTTGAAGGCAGCATACGAAACAGACTCGTTTCTATCACGTCCATCAGGGGACATGCATCTGTTTTTTAAAAATCAAGTATGGACTGATGGTCGACGACTATATGTACCAGAAGCAGCTCGGTTAAGAGTCCTACAACTAGTGCACGATTCTAAAATTGCAGGACACAAAGGGGCACAGAGTTTTTGTCACGTTTCTTTTGGTGGCCGAACTTTCAAGAAGACGTGAAGAAGTACGTTAATTCCTGTGACATCTGTGCCAGATATAAGACTCCACGTGCATCCCCTATGGGACTATTGCAGCCTCTCGCCATCCCAACATGACCGTGGGGATCGATTTCAATGGACTTTATAGTAGATCTACCAGAGTCCAAGGGAAAGACATCCATTCTGGTAGTAGTGGATCGACTTACAAAAGCAGCGCATTTCATCCCATGTTCAGGTCTGCCTTCAGCAAAAGCTACAGCTGATCTGATAATTTGCAATGTTTTTCGCCTCCATGGAGTGCCGGGTGAAGTCGTCTCAGATCGAGGTGTGCAATTTACATCTAAATTTTGGCGCAGTTTATGCTCAGCGCTAGACATCAAAGTACGATTGTCAACCGCTTACCATCCGCAATCTAACGGCCAGACCAAACGTACAAATCAGACGCTGGAGCAGTATCTTCGTTGTTATATTTGCCATCTGCAAGACGACTGGGTAGATCTGCTGCCATTTGCGGAATTTTCATATAACAATTCACAGAATGCCTCTACGAAACAGACGCCATTTTTTGCAAATCTTGGATATCACCCAAACATCCTTCCCAAAAATCCTGTGACACCATTAATACCAGCAGTCGCAGAAAGAATCTCTCTGCTACAGCAAAATCTGAATGTTCTGAAAGACACTCTAAAGGAAGCTCAGGAGAAATATAAAAAAGCGGCCGACAAGTATCGGAGACCCACTCCCACGTTTAGGATTGGAGATCGAGTGTGGTTATCCACTAAGAATTTGAAATTGAAGATTCCTTCTCCTAAATTAGGACAAAAGTTTGTGGGACCATACAAAATCAGTAAGATTGTGAGTCCATTGGCCGTACGTCTACAGCTACCAACATCAATGAAGATTCATCCTGTTTTTCATGTGTCTTTGTTGAAAGCAGCCACAGCCAATCCATTTCCAGAACGATCCCCTCCGCCTCCCGATGCAATTAAAGTGGACGGACAGGAGCAGTTTGTGGTGGAAAAGATCTTGGATTCCCGAATACACAGAAATCGTTTACAATATTTAATCAAATGGCAGGGCTACGACACGGAGGAAAATTCATAAGAACCAGTAAGCAACGTCAATGCTCCTCGTTTGATTAGACAATTTCATCAGCGGTATCCTGCAAAGCCTGGGCAAGTTGCGTCCAGAGGCCGCCGTTAAGAGGGGAGTATTGTTAGGATTTGAACCTGTGAACCATGGCTTGCTAGTCTGTTCCTTTGCTGTGGAGCTATTTGGAACTTGAATAGCTTCAGCCTGAAACCATATGAACTTTGTCTGGGATAGAGATCATCACCTGCCCTGCTGATTGTTCCCGCCCTGATTGAGACTGATTGGATAGAGATCATCACCTGCCCTGCTGATTGTTCTCGCCCTGATTAAGACTGATTGGACCTGCTATATATACCTGGCCCAGTGCAGCTTCCTGTTGCTGAGTATATTGTGGTGCTCAGTCTAACTGAGTGAAGCAAACTGGTGTGATCCAGGGGCTTTGCTGGCAGTGTGCTGTTGAATTTTTACTGCGGTATCCGTATCGGCAGTCTGGACTGAGGATGTTCATAAAGAATACGATCCGTGTGGTGGTGGAAGGTGGTGAGAAAAACAACCTGGTGTACGTCGTTCGTGACCTGTTGGAGGGAAAGGCTGGAGCCCATCGTCAGGATATCTACAGCGTCAATGAATTCCGGAGTCAAGGTACATATGATGTAACCTTTGTGAATGAGGGATGCTGTTTGACCATCTTTGAATGGCTCAGAAGTAATGAAGGTGATCCATGCCTGGAGGGAGTGCAGGTGGAGCCCCTGTTTGGGCTCATGGAAAAAGTGGTGACTGTGACTGTGTACAACCCCTATACAGAAGTAGCACTACTGGAGCAGTTCCTGGAGCGGTACTGTGAATACGTGAAGGGAGGGGAGAAGCAGAAAAATGTCTTGGGCATTTTCAACTGCAAGTATGTGTTTCGGGTGAAATTGAAGAAGGACCCAGATTGTTTGGGAGGTTTCACCCACCCACCAGCGAACTTTTCAGTGGCGGGTCATAGGGGCTTCCTGTCATACCCAGGGCAGCCACTATACTGCAGGAGGTGCTTTCAGTTCGGGCACCTGCTAAACATGTGTAGCAAGGAGTTGTTTTGCCGTAATTGCAAGCAAGAGGGTCATGTGGCGGCTAGGTGTCCGATGCCTCGTGAATGTGACAGGTGTGGCAGTTCAGAGCACCTGTATAGAGACTGCCCGTTTGATGTGCCGAGGAGGTCAACTAGAGAGGAGGAGGAAAGAAAGACGTGAGGAGGAGCGGAGGCGGGAGGAAGAAAGGAAGAGAGAGGAGGAGGTTAAGAGGCGGGAGGAGGAGAAGAAACGGAGGGAAAGCGAAGTCGCCGCGCTGCAAAGCGTTGTGAGGGCGCCACCCACTCCTGCTGAGAGACGGAGGGAGAAGCGGCAGGAGGACAAGGAGGCTGAGAGAAGGAGGGAGAAGCAACAGGAGGAAAAAGAGGACAAGGAATTTTGGAAGGCCATAAGGCGAGAGGAGCATTCATGGCCTAAAAAAGAAGTAAAAAAAGAAGTCCCAGTCGCTGAATCATGGTCAGAATGCCTGATGGATTTCGATATATCTGTGGCAGAGGAGGAGGCTGAGGTTTTGGTTCATGAGTCTGATCCGAGAAATATTGGTGCCTTCTCCTCGGAAGAGGACTCAGGAGGGTTAAAGTGTCAAAGGGAGGGTGGGGGAAAACAGAGACATTGAGGTGGTGGAAGAAGGAATGGCCCAGAGGAAGACTGGGCAGAAAAAGGCACGGTTGGAGGAGTATATGGAGGCCAGCGGCTCGGAAAGCTGCTCGGCACAAATGGTGGAGGAGGACACTGGCGGTACTGGTTAAGTACGTTTTACTTTTCCAGTAGCCAGGTAGGGTTTTTTTTTGTGTACATAGCCATTGCTTAAAGAGCAAAGCTATCTGTTTTTTTGTTTGTTTTATGTAATGTGTGTCAACAGTTATATCTGTAGGTTGTTTTTGTATTTTTTTCCTTTTTTGGCTTCTTTGGACAAGTGTTTTTTTTAAGCTTTTTGTTTTGTATTTTAGTATGGGTGTTAGAATTATATCTCAAAATGTGAGGGTTTTTAAAAATAAGTTGCGGCGTGTGGCCATTTTTGAGTTTTTTGCAGCGCAAAATGCGGAAATTTTTTGTTTACAGGAGTGTGGGATTGTGGATGGTGTGAAGGGGAGTGAATGGCCTCATGGTGCGTCTGTGTGGTCAGGGAGTGCATGCAATAGAAATGACGGTGTTGGTTTTTTGATGAAGGGGCGTAATGTGAGTTTGTGTGACTATATGGTGATTGAGGTTGGAAGATGTGTGTTAGCAAATTTTGAGTTTAGAAATATTCGTTTTTGTGTAATTAATGTGTATGCTCCTGTGGAAAAACAGGAGCGTAAAGTTTATTTGAAAAAATTAAGTTTTTTATTCCAGGTAGAGTGCCTGTTGTGATTGTGGGTGATATGAATGTTGATGTGGGAAAGGTGAATGTGGATGTGTCAAGGAAAGAGTTAATGGACATGGTGAGTGATTTTGGTTTGAGGGATATGCAGAGGGAGTGTAAAGTAACTCCATTGTTAAATACGTTTTTTTCTGAGAGTGGGAGGGTGGCGTCTAGACTGGACTATTGTTTTGTTTCAAAAAACCTGATTGCTGTTAGTTATGCACAGGAGAGTGTGCCGTTTTCAGATCATGTGTGTATGAAGTGTGAAGTGGATGTGCATACTGAGGAGGTAACTGGGAAAGGTATATGGAAGCTGAATGTGAGTTTGCTGGAGGGGGTGGAGGTGAGAGAGGAGTATGAGAGGCATTATAAGGAGTGGTGTGAGAGCAGGAGGGAATTCAGCAATGTGTGTGAATGGTGGGATTGGGTTAAATGGAAAACCAAGGTTTTTTTTAAAAAACTTGGTTACAAGTGTGCAGCTGCTAAGAGAGAAAGGTTTGCTGGGTTGAATGCAAGATTGAGTGTGTTATATAAGCTAAAGGGTATGCCACGCTAAACGAGATCGCAAGCGAGATCGCAAACGAGATCACTAAAACGTCACTATTTTGCGATCTCGTTAGCCACTTAGCTGTGTGTGGCATGTAGCAACTATGTGGCCCCTGCTGTGATC
>JARQOD010000001.1:610347504-610406440 GCA_033576555.1 Oophaga sylvatica
TCGTTGATCGTTCACTAGAGTTCTGGACCGTTTTTTGATCGTTGGCGTCCCGCTGGTGAGCCTATATCGCTGTGTTTGGCACCTTTTGCGAACGACCTCGTTTGTGACGCATATGGGTTTAGCGTCACGGAGTGGATCGCAATATCCGTAAGTTCTCTTTTGCGTCACAGAGAGGATCGCAGAAGTTGCAAAGCAGGCTAGCAGGATGCAGAGAGCAGGAGCAATGCTGGAAATTCCTATGAATCAGAAGCGCTCAGTACATGCTAATGACATCCTAACGACCGCCAAAGTCGTTAAAGAGATCGCTGACCGCTGATGAGTCGTTTATGAGATCTCCTGTTTGGCAGCTACTAGCGACCTAAAAGAGATCTCACAAACGATCTCATTAGCTTGCGTCGTTATTGAGATTGCTAACGAGATCACTAAGTGTGGCAGTACCTTAAGAGAGGGAGGGATGGATGTGAGTGAAGATTTGTTGAGAGTGAAAAAAGAAGTGAATGAGTTTTTGAGAGACAGAGGGAAGAGTATTGTGTATAGGGCTAAAATAGAGAACTTGGAAAAGAATGAGAAGTGTTCGCGGTTTTTTTTCAAGAAAGTTTTTGGAAAAAGACAGCATGAGTGTTTTGAATGGAGAGGATGGAAATGAAGTGAGTGGTGCGGACTTATGTGAGGAAGTTGCAAAGTTTTATGATGATTTGTATGCAGTGAAATGGAGGGATGAAGGTTTGGAGAGTGATGTGCTGAGTGTTTTGGAAAATAGATTGAATGGGACAGAAAGGGAGAGTTTGATGGGGGAGGTGACGAGTGAAGAAATATGGAAGGTGGTGTGTAGCATGGCGCTAAATAAAACGCCGGGGGATGATGGTCTCCCGGTGGAATTTTATCGTGTGATGTGGGATGTGATTGGGAAGGATTTTGTGGATGTATGTAAGTATATGTGGGCAAATGCAGAGGTGGCGAATGGAATGCGTGCAGGAGTGGTTGTGTTGTTGCCAAAAAAAGGTGATTTGAAAAATCTAAAAAACTGGAGGCCGATCACGTTGCTTAATTGTGATTATAAGATCTATGCAAAGCTTCTGGCAAATAGGATGCGTGATGTGGTAGGGAGTGTGGTGGGTGAGGAGCAGTGTTGTGCGGTGCCTGGAAGGTGGTTACATTAGGGCAGGGATGTCAAAGTCAAACACACCGAGGGCCAAAAAAAAAAATTTGCTACAAGCCGAGGGCCGGACTGACGCCGGCCCTGCTACCGGTGCATTGTGGGAAATGTAGTGTTGGTGCCAGGGCCGGCTCCAGGTTTTTATGGGCCCCGGGCGAAAGAGCCTCAGTGGGCCCCTTTAACACAGACCACGATTCATGATGCACAGATACAGCAGAGAAATATGGGTACAGTACAATGCCAAATACTTCACTTCTTCCATTACATGACTGATATCTATTGTAAATTGTACAATAGCTCAAAAACCGCCAAATCCTCACAGCGCACAGTACAGACTGGACAGTACAGTCCTCCATACAATATTATGGGCACCACAGTCTCCCCCTCATCACCCATATAATACCCCATGCAGGATGTCACCCCCCATATAATGCTCCATACAGAATACTGGACCCAAAATAATGCTCCATACAGAATACTGGACCACATATAATGCTCCATACAGAATACTGGTCCCCGTATAATGCTCCATACAGGATACTGGTCCCCATATAATGCTCCATACAGAATACTGGTCCCCATATAATGCTCCATACAGAATACTGGACCCAATATAATGCTCCATACAGGATACTGGACCCAAAATAATGCTCCATACAGAATACTGGACCACATATAATGCTCCATACAGGATACTGGTCCCCATATAATGCTCCATACAGAATACTGGTCCCCATATAATGCTCCATACAGAATACTGGACCCAATATAATGCTCCATACAGGATACTGGACCCAAAATAATGCTCCATACAGAATACTGGACCACATATAATGCTCCATACAGAATACTGGTCCCCGTATAATGCTCCATACAGGATACTGGTCCCCATATAATGCTCCATACAGGATACTGGTCCCCATATAATGCTCCATACAGAATACTGGACCCAATATAATGCTCCATACAGGATACTGGTCCCCATATAATGCTCCATACAGGATACTGGTCCCCATATAATGCTCCATACAGAATACTGGACCCAATATAATGCTCCATACAGGATACTGGACCCAATATAATGCTCCATACAGGATACTGGTCCCCATATAATGCTCCATACAGGATACTGGTCCCCATATAATGCTCCATACAAAATATGGAGCTCTCCTCTGCGCTGTACTGCGTTCTGCACTGTTACAGCTCAGGAAAGGGCGCTGTGGAAAGACTCCCCATTATCATCATGATTGCCTCCCCATCATCATCATGGCCTCCCCATTATCATCAATGCCTGCCCATCATCATCATCTCCTCCCCATCATCATCAATGCCTGCCCATTATCATCAATGCCTGCCCATTATCATCATCTTCTCCCCATCATCATCAATGCCTCCCCATTATCAGCAATGCCTGCCCATCATCATCTTCTCCCCATCATCATCAATGTCTGCCCATCATCATCTTCTCCCCATCATCAATGCCTGCCCATCATCATCATCTTCTCCCCATCATCATCAATGCCTCCCCATTATCAGCAATGCCTGCCCATCATCATCTCCTCCCCATCATCATCAATGTCTGCCCATCATCATCTTCTCCCCATCATCAATGCCTGCCCATTATCATCATCTTCTCCCATCATCATCAATGCCTCCCCATTATCAGCAATGCCTGCCCATCATCATCTTCTCCCCATCACCAATGCCTCCCCATTATCAGCAATGCCTGCCATCATCACACACAGACAGCACAAAGCACTCTCTCCCATACATATATACACACATACACACACACACATACATACACACACAAAGCACCGCACTACATACACACACACAGAGACGTCTTACCTGTTCAGCGTCCCCGCGCTCTGTGCCACAGCCGGCCGCTGAATGATGACGTCATTCAGCGGCGCTGCTGTGAGAGGAAGCGCCGGCGCCCCCTGGAGCCCGGAGCTGCGGCTGCAGAGGCACGGGAGAGGTAAGTATTGTGCCAGCTGATGCCGGGGCCCTGAGCAGGCGGGGGGGCCAGTGGCGGCGCTGACACCGCTCTCCTCCGCTAACGGGCGCGGGGGTGCCAGACTGCGAGTGGGCCCCCCCGCCTGCTCAGGGCCCCGCCTGCCAGGGGGCCATAGATAATCAATTCGCGGGCCGGATTTGGCCCGCGGGCCTTGACTTTGACATATGGGCATTAGGGTGTGTGTATGCTGAGAGATTGTTTGTGGGACTGTTTGAACCGTAAGAAGGGGGTGTATGTGTTGAGTTTGGATTTTGAGAAGGCATATGATAGGTTGGCGCATGGTTTTCTGTTTAGAGTGTTGGTGAAGATGGGTTTTCCGGCTGAGTTTGTTGAGAGAGTGAGAAGTTTTTATAAAAATATTTATAGTTGTGTTTTGTTGAATGGAATGTAGGGAGGAGAGTGAATGTGTTTTCCGGTGTACGGCAGGGTGCCCATTCTCCCCTGTCGTGTTCATTTGCGCGATTGAGCCGTTGTTGTGTATGTTGAGGAAAGATAAGGTGATTCGGGTGTGCAAGTGCCGGGGGTGGGGGGGAGGGAGTGGAAGGTGAATGGCTACATGGATGATGTGTGTGATTCAGAGTGTTCGGTGCGTCGTGTGAAGTTGTTGGTATCCGTTTTTTGTGGAGCGTCTGCGTTTAAAATGAATTGGGAGAAGACTGAATGTAAGATTTTTGGTGGGAGGACTCTGAGCAATGATATTGGGGTGAATGTGGTGAGTGGACCGATAAAGGTGCTGGGTGTGAAATTTTCAGAGAAGTTGGATGGAGAGGAAAGTTGGGTGGATGTGAGAGAGAGAGTGGAGCGCAAGTTAAATTTTTGGAAGATGAGAGATCTGACGTTTTTTGGTAAAATTTTAGTTATTAAGAGTGTGGTGTTACCAATTTTTTTGCATGTTGCGGTGGTTTTTCCACCAGGTTATATGTGTGTTAGAAGATTAAATAGGGTTTTGTTTGTATTTTTTTGGCGTTCAAGTATGGAGCGTGCAAGGAGAGAGGTTGTGATGAAGAGAATGGATAAGGGGGGGCTGGGATTCCCCAATTTGAATGTATTTTTTGGCGTGAATATTATGGTGTTTGTATTGGGTGTGATTAGGATGGATGGGAAGTGTGCATGTATGTGCAGGTATTTGTTTGGAAGTTTTCTGTTCCGTTTGAAGTGGCGGGAAAGGGATCTAAGGTGCCCAGTGGCTTTTGAGGTGCCTGTGTGGGTTTACAAATTTTTGGGGAAGTATGAACTGTGTGATGTGGATGTGAGGTTGTTAGAGAAGAAGAAGGCGGTATATAGGATGATTGAGTGTAGAGAGATGGAATGTGGTATCAATATGGTGAGAGGAAGTGATGTGCAGAAGGTATGGAAGAAGGTACGTTTGGATGGTATGACAAATAGACAGAGCGAGATTGTGTGGCAGTCATTGCATGAGGTGTTACCGGTGAGAGAGTTCCAGAGAAACCGGGGTTTAGTGAGGAGTGAGATGTGTCCGAGGAGGGGATGTGGTGGGAGAGAGAGTGTGGTGCATTTTTTTGGAATTGTCAGTATGCTAGAAATGTAATTTCAGGTTTGGGCCCGTTGTGTAAGGAGTTGTGTGATGTGAATTTTTTGACGTTTGAGTTATTTATGTTTGGGTTGGGTATGTGTGGAGAAAAGGAGAGAGTGTTGTGGTTGATGCTTGCATGTATAAAAGAGGTGTTGTGGGATGTGAGGAACGTGTATGTGTTTAAGAGGAAGGAGATTGAGGTTAAAAATTGTTTAAAAATTGTTTTGGGAAAATTGTATTTTTGCTTTGTGTGTGATAAGAGAAAGAGGGGGGAGGAGGACGCAGAGGGAATTTGGAAAGTTAAAAAGTGGAAACACCTTGTTAATGTGTCTTAGTTTTGTGGGGTTTTTTTGTGCTTGTAAATAAAGTTGGTTTTCCGATGATGATGGGAACAGCTGCTGCATTATGTAAGTGTACACGCTGTTTGGGAGTCGAGTTCCTTATAGTTTTGGTTATCTGACTGTGGAACTTCCCATCTGAGGGAGAAAAAAAAGAAAAAATGATCTGAGCTCCTGATCTGGAAGGTGTTCTGCTGGCGCCTTCCTGTCTCTTGTGGAAATCCTGCTGTTCCTACCTTGAACTTTTATCACCTAAACGGACTTGGTGCTTGTGCGTGAACTCGGCTGGCCCGTGCTCAGGCGGGCTCTGGCATCTGCCGACATAGTGATCTACCACCGCCATATACTGCACTTCCAGAAGTCTTTCCACGGTCTGGTCATCTGCACACTTCTGCTCCGGCCACTGACCTCCAGTCCAGTATCGCCAGTAGCGTGACAATCACTGTGCTTGATTGGCCAGCAAACTCGCCTGACCTTAACCCCATAGAGAATCTATAAGGTATTGTAAAGAGGAAGATGAGAGACACCAGACTCAACAATGCAGATGAGCTGAAGGCCGCTATCAAAGCAACCTGGGCTTCCATGACACCTCAGCAGTGCCACAGGCTGATCGTCTCCATGCCACGCTGCATTGATGCAGTAATTGATGCCAAAGGAGCCCCGACCAAGTACTGAGTGCAATTACTGAACATACATTTCAGTAGGCCAACATTTGGATTTTAACCCCTTTCTACCATTTGACATAATATCCCGTCCATGTGACCTGGGACTTAATTCTCAAGGATGGGATAGTACGTCATAGTTGATCAGCCGCACTCTCGGGAGGAGCGCGGCCGATCCCGGCCAGGTGTCAGCTAATCCCCGGAACATTGCGATCAAACATGATCGCAGTGTTCCGGCGGCTGCCTTAAGGCTGACAGGAGACCCGACGTCGTCACTACGACATCCGGGTCTCCAGGCCTGAGGGACTTCCTGTCAGGCGCAGTGATGACCAGGAAGTCTCTCAGGTCAGTGTTGTAGAAGCTGCAGCGCTGACAGCTTCTATAGCATGCAGATCTGCATGCTATAGAAGCGATCAGCCTGCACAAAATGAGTGTTCCATAGTGGGACAATGTGTAAAACTAAGAATTAAATAAAAAAAATGTGTAAAACTAAGAATTAAATAAAAAAAATGTGTAAGGCTAAGTGCACACGTTCATGAATGTTTGCAGAATATTCCTGAGCAAAACCGGACTTTTTTCGCGCAGTTTTTTTGTGCGGATTTTGCGCGTTTTTGGTGCGTTTTTTTGCGCGGATTTGACGTGTTTTTACCGCGATTTTTTCCTGAACTTTCTAGGTCAATAATATAGCGGGAAAAACGCTAGAAATCCGCAAAATTAATGGACATGTTGCTAAATTTTCCGCGATGCTCGGAGCCTGCAAATTGCGGAATTCATTCTAAATGATAGGATGCTTAATTCATGCGTTTTTGACGCGTTTTTTCCCGCTAAAAAACGCAAAAAAAACGCAAATAATCCTGAACGTGTGCACTTAGCCTTAAACTAAGAATTAAATAAAAAAAAATTATTTTTTTTTAATTAAAAAAATCTAAACACTAAAAGCACTCATATTTCATATCCCCGTGTCCGTAACGACCCGCCCTATAAAACTGTCCCATTAGTTAACCCCTTTAGTGAACACCATAAAAAAGGCAAAAAAACAATGCTTTATCATCATACCGTCGAGCAAAAAGTGGAATAACACGCGATAAAAAAAACCGGATATAAATAACAGTGGTACCGCTGAAAACGTCATCTTGTCCCGCAAAAAACAAGTACCTGTAGAGCCTCATCAACAAAAAAATAAAAAAGTTATAACTCTCAGAATAAAGCGATGCAAAAATAATTATTTTTTCTATAAAATAGTTTTTATTGTATGAAAGCGCCAAATCATTAAAAAAAATATAAATGAGGTATCACTGTAATCGTACAGACCCGAACGGAACGGTGTAAACGACCCCCCCAAAAAAATTCATGAATTACTGGTTTTTGTTTATTCTGCCTCCCAAAAATCGGAATAAAAAGCGATCAAAAACTGTCTTGTGCCCGAAAATAGTACCAATAAAAACGTCAACTCTTCCACAAAAAACAAGACCTCTCATGACTCTGTGGGCCAAAATATGGAAAAATTATAGCTCTCAAAATATGGCGATGCAAAAACTTTTTTGCAATAAAAAGCATTTTTTAGTGTGTGACAGCTACCAAGCATAAAAACACGCTATAAAAACCCACTACAAATGGTAAATGAAACCCCACTTTATCACCCCCTTAGTTAGGGAAAAATAATAAATTAAAAAAATGTATTTCCATTTTCCCATTGGGGTTAGGGTTGGGGTTAGAGTTAGGGTTGGGGCTAAAGTGAGGGTTGGGGTTAGGGTTGGGGCTAAAGTGAGGGTTAGGGTTGGGGTTAACCCCTCTCTGCCATCCGACGCACTATTCCGTCCATGTGACCCTGGACCTCATTCCCATGGACGGAATAGTACGACATATGCGATCAGCTGCGCTCCCGGGGGAGCGCAGCTGATCGCGGCCGGGTGTCAGCTGTTTATCACAGCTGACACCCGGAACTATGTGTCGGGAGCGATCAAGGACCGCTCCCGGCACATTAACCCCTGGCACACCGCGATCAAACATGATCGCGGTGTACCGGGGGCACAGGGGAGGATCGCGCTGTTCCGAGGGTCCGTCCTCCCTCCAGGTCCTCGGATCCAAGATGGCGCCGGGGTCCTGCAGGGAGGCGGCTTCCTCAGTGCCTGCTGAGAGCAGGCACTGAGAAGCCTGCAGCACTGCCAGAGCGATCGCTGGTGTGACAGAGTGCTGTGCACACTGTCACACCAGCGATCTGCTAAAATACTGTGATGTCATACCCTGGGACAAAGTAAAAAAGGAAAAAAAATAAAAAGTGGTAAAAAAAATCATAAAAAAAAATATATATATTCCCCAATAAATTCATTTCTTCCTGTAAATAAAAAAAAACAAAACAATAAAAGTACACATATTTGGTATCGCTGCGTCCGTAACGACCCCCCCTATAAAACTGTCCCACTAGTTAACCCCTTTAGTGAACCCCTTAAAAAAAAAAAAAACTAAGCAAAAAATCAATGCTTTATCGTCATACTCCCGAACAAAAAGTGGAATAACACGCGATCAAAAAGACGATATAAATAAACATGGTACCGCTGAAAACACCATCTTGTCCCGCAAAAAACGAGCCATCATACAGCATCATCAGCGAAAAAATAAAAAAGTTATAGCTCACAGAATAAAGCGATGCAAAAATAATAATTTTTTATATAAAATTGTTTTTATTCTATAAAAGCGCCAAAACATAAAAAAATGATATAAATGAGGTATCGCCGTAATCGTACTGACCCGAAGAATAAAACTGCTTTATCAATTTTACCACACGCGGAACAGTATAAACGCCTCCCCCAAAAGAAATTCATGAATTGCTGATTTTTGTTCATTCTAACCTCCCAAAAATCGAAATAAAAAGCGATCAAAAAATGTCACGTGGTCATAAATGGTACCAATAAAAACATCAACTCGTACCGCAAAAAATAAGACCTCACGTGACTCTGTGGGCCAAAATATGCAAAAATTATAGCTCTCAAAATGTGGTGATGCAAAAAACTATTTTTTGCAATAAAAAGCGTCTTTTAGCGTAACAGCTGCCAATCATAAAAACCCGCTATAAATAGTAAATCAAACCCCCCTTTATCACCCCCTTAGTTAGGGAAAAATAATAAAATTAAAAAATGTATTTATTTCCATTTTCCCATTAGGGTTAGGGTTTGGGTCTAAAGTTAGGGTTAGGGTTGGCGCTAACATTAGGATTAGGGTTAGGGTTGGGATTAGGGTTAGGGGTGTGTTAGGGTTAGGTTTGTGGTTAGGGTTGGGACTAGGGTTAGGGGTGTGTTGGGGTTAGGGTTGGAGTTAGAATTGGGGGGTTTCTGCTGTTTAGGCACATCAGGGGCTCTCCAAATATGACATGGCGTCTGATCTCAATTCCAGCCAATTCTGCGTTGAAAAAGTCAAACGGTGCTCCTTCACTTCTGAGCTCTGCCATGCGCCCAAACAGTAGTTTACCCCACATATGGGGTATCAACGTACTCTGGACTATAAGAGTTATTGTGCAATTTGTCCTATTTCTTCTGTTACCCTTGGGAAAATAAAAAACTGGGGGCGACAAAATCATTTTTGTAAAAAAAAAAAAAAAAAATGATTTTTTTGTTTTTACGGCTGTATGTTATAAAACTTCTGTGAAGCACTTGGGGCTTCATAGCGCTCACCACACATCTAATAAGTTCCTTGTGGGGTCTATTTTCCAAAATGGGGTCACTTGTGGGGGGTTTCCACTGTTTAGGCGCATCAGGGGCTCTCCAAATGTGACATGACGCCCCCAGACCATTCCATCAAAGTCTGCAATCCAAAACGTCACTACTTCCCTTCCGAGCCCCGACGTGCGCCCATACAGTAGTTTACTCCCACATATTGGGTATCAGCGTACTCAGGACAAATTGGACAACAACTTTTGGGGTCCAATTTCTCCTGTTTCCCTTGTGAAAATAAAATATTGGGGGCGAAAAAATCATTTTTGTAAAAAAAAAAAAAAAGATTTTTTATTTTACGGCTGTACGTTATAAACTTCTGTGAAGCACTTCGGGGTTCAAAGTGCTCACCACACATCTAGATAAATTCCTTGAGGGGTCTAGTTTCCAAAATGGTGTCATTTGTGGGGGGTTTCCACTGTTTAGGCAGATCAGGAGCTCTCCAAACACGACATGGCATCCAGCCAATTCTGCGTTGAAAAAGTCAAACGGCGCTCCTTCCCTTCCAAACTCTGCCATGCACCCAAACAGTGGTTTACCCCCACATATGGGTATCAGCGTACTCAGGACAAATTGCACAATAACTTTTGGAGTCTTGTTACCCTTGGGAAAATAAAAATTGGGGTGAAAAGATCAATTTTGTGGAAAAAATATGATTTTTTAATTTTACGCAGGGTGGATTTGATTTAAATCAAACTGATTTAAATCACGATTTAAATCACTAGTCAGTAAGGCTTGATTTAAATCAGTGATTTAAATCAAAGTTTCTACCTAGACTAGTTCTTGCTACTTTAACATGCAAGTAGATGAAGATTTTTAGAATCACTTTTTATATTACTTTTTTCTCCCCAGTTTAATGGGTTAATCATTCATATTTGGACACCACTGTTCTGTTGTACTTAGGAAGGAGAAAAATAATCCTGACCTTAATAACAATTTAAATAGATTTATTCAACTGAAACAATAACAACATTACAGCATAAGTTATTTGCTTAACCCCTTAATCCAAGCCATTTTGTAGGTTAAAGACCAGGCCAATTTTTACAATTCTGACCACTGTCTCTTTATGAGCTTATAACTCTGGAACGCTTCTACGGATCTTGGCGATTCTGAGATTGTTTTCTCGTGACATATTGTACTTCATGATAGTGGTAAAATTTCTTCAATATAACTTGCGTTTATTTATGAAAAAAACGGAAATAATGCAAAAATGTTGAAAATTTTGCAATTTTCAAACTTTTAATTTTTATGCCATTAAATCAGAGAGATATGTCACAAAAATTAGTTAATATATAACATTTCCCACATGTCTACTTTACATCAGCACAATTTTGGAACCAACATTTTTTTTTGTTAGGAAGTTATAAGTGTTAAAATTTGACCAGCGATTTCTCATTTTTCCAACAAAATTTACAAAACCATTTTTTTTAGGGACCACCTCACATTTGAAGTGAATTTGAGGGGTCAATATGACAGAAAATACCCAAAAGTGACACCATTCTAAAAACTGCACCCCTCAACGTGTCAAAGCCACATTCAAGAAGTTTATTAACCCTTTAGGTACTTCACAAGAATTGAAGCAATGTGGAAGGAAAAAATGAACATTTAACTTTTTTTCCCAAAATTTTTCTTTCGACACAATTTTTTTAAATGAACCACAATATTTGTTGTACAATTTCTCCTCAGTACACCGATACCCCATGTGTGGGGGTAAACCACTATTTGGGCGCATGGCAGAGCTCGGAAGGGAAACAGCGCCATTTTACTTTTTTGGCTGAAATTGAGATTGGACGCCATGTCGCATTTGGAGAGTCCCTGTGTGCCTAAACAGTGGAAACCCCCACAAGTGACCCCATTTTGGAAACTGGACCCCCCAAGGAACTTATCTAAATGTGTTGTGAGAGCTTTTAACCCCCAAGGGCTTCACAGAAGGTTATAACGTAGAGCCGTAAAATTAAAAAATCATATTTTTTCCACAAAAATGATCTTTTCATCTCAATTTTTATTTTACAAAGGATAAAAGGACCCCAAAAGTTATTGTGCAATTAGTCCTGAGTACACTGATACCCCATATGTGGGGGTAAACCACTATTTGGGCGCATGGCAGAGCTCGGAAGGGAAGCAGCGCCATTTGACTTTTTTGGCTGGAATTGAGATTGGACGCCATGTCGCATTTGGAGAGTCCCTGTGTGCCTAAACAGTGGAAACCCCCCACAAGTGACCCCATTTTGGAAACTAGACCCCCCAAGGAACTTACCTAAATGTGTTGTGAGAGCTTTTAACCCCCAAGCGCTTCACAGAAGGTTATAACGTAGAGCCATAAATTAAAAAATCATATTTTTTCCACAAAAATGATCTTTTCATCCCAATTTTTATTTTCCAAAGGTAAAGGACCCCAAAAGTTATTGTGCAATTAGTCCTGAGTACGCTGATACCCCATATGTGGGGGTAAACCACTATTTGGGCGCATGGCAGAGCTCGGAAGGGAAGCAGCGCCATTTGACTTTTTTGGCTGGAATTGAGATTGGACGCCATGTCGTATTTGGAGAGCCCCTGTGTGCCTAAACAGTGGAAACCCCACACAAGTGACCCCATTTTGGAAACTAGACCCCCCAAGGAACTTATCTAGATGTGTGGTGAGAGCTTTGAACCCCCAAGGGCTTCACAGAAGGTTAAAACGTAGAGCAGTAAAATTAAAAAATCATATCTTTTCCACAAAAATGATCTTTCCACCCCAATTGTTATTTTCCAAAGGCTAACAGGACCCAAAAGTTATTGTGCAATTTGTCCTGAGTATGCTGATACCCCATATGTGGGGGTAAACCACTATTTTGACGCATGTCAGAGCTCGAAAGGGAAGGAGCGCCTTTTTCAAATGCAGACTTTGATGGAATGGTCTGCGGGTGTCATGTCACGTTTGGAGAGCCCCTGATGTGCCTAAACAGTAGAAACCCCCCACAAGTGACTCCATTTTGGAAACTAGACCCCCAAGGAACTTATCTAGATGTGTGGTGAGCACTTTGAACCCCCAAGTGCTTCACAGAAGTATATAACGTAGAGCCGTGAAAATAAAAAAATCATATTTTTTTCCACAAAAATAATCTTTTTTCCCCCAAATTTTTATTTTTATAAGGGTAACAGGAGAAATAGGACCCCAAAAGCTATTGTGCAATTTGTCCTGAGTACGCTGATATCCCATATGTGGGGGGGAACCACTATTTTGACGCATGGCAGAGCTCGGAAGGGAAGGAGCACCGTTTTTAAATGCAGACTTTGATGGAATGGTCTGCGGGTGTCATGTCGCGCTTGGAGAGCCCCTGATGTGCCTAAACAGTAGAAACCCCCACAAATGACCCCATTTTGCAAACTAGACCCCCCAAGGAACTTATCTAGATGTGTGGTCAGCACTTTGAACCCTAAAGGGCTTCACAGAAGTTTATAACGTAGAGCCGTGAAAATAAAAAAATCATATTTTTTTCCACAAAAATGACCTTTTTGCCCCCAAATTTTTATTTTTCTAAGGGTAACAGGAGAAATAGGACCCCAAAAGCTATTGTGCATTTTGTCCTGAGTACGCTGATACCCCATATGTGGGGGGGAACCACTATGATCGCCTTACTGCAATCTTTGGGAGGCACAATGAACAAATCTACAAAAGGTGAAGAATTGGTTTTCTTTTTTACGCCGTTCCTCGTGCGGTATTAGTGATTAGGCGACTTTATTCCTCGGATCGGTGCGATTACAGCGATACCTGATTTACATCCTTTTTTCATGTTTAGCTTCTGTCACACTCTAAAAGACGCTTTTTTTGGAATAATTTTTTGTAAGAAATTTTTGCATCGCCGTATTTTGAGAGCTATAATTTTTCCATATTTCGGCCGACAGAGTTATCTGTGGGCTTATTTTTTGCGGGACAAGCTGACGTATTTATTGGTACCATATTCGGGCACATAACGTTTTTTGATCGCTTCCTATTCCGATTTTTGTGGAAGCAGAATGAACAAAAACCAGCAATTCAGAAATTGTTTTTTTTTTTTGTTTTTTTTTCCTCCGTTCCGCGTGTGGTAAAATTGATAAAGCAGCTTCATTCTTCGGGTCACTACGATTACAGCGATACCTCATTTATATATTTTTTTTATGTTTTGGCGTTTTTTACACAATAAAAAATTTTATAGAAAAAATAATTATTTTTGCATCAGTTTATTCCGCAAGCTATAACTTTTTTATTTTTTCGCTGATGATGCTGTATAGCAGCTTGTTTTTTCGGGACAAGATGACGTTTTCAGCGGTACCATGATTATTTATATCTGACTTTTTGATCGCGTGTTATTGCACTTTTTCCAAGCGGTATGATGATACCGCTTGGAAAAAGTATAATTTACTACTTTTTTGTGTTGTTTTTTTTACGGCTTTCACTGAAGGGGTTAACTAGGGTTACACTTTTATAGATGGGATTTTTACGGACGTGGCGATACCTAACATGTGTATTTTTTTGTTTTTTATTTTTTTTATTACATAAAAATGTGTATTTTAAAATTATTTTTTAATATTTTTTTTACAATTTTTTTAAAAAAATGATTTTTTTTAACTTGTCCCTTTATGGGACTTTCACTTTTTTTACTTTTTATTGCAGTTACAATGCATTGCAATGCTCCAGCATTGCAATGCATTGTACCTATGATGAAAGCTGCTGTGACATGATCACAGCAGCTTCCCGTAGGTAGATGACCCGGAGGTTGTCATGACAACCCCCGGGTCATCAAGGCAGAGATCGGGCCCTGCAAATACATTGCAGGGTGCCGATCTGAGGCAGAGGGAGCTCCCGACCCTCTGCCTCCCCCCCTGAGCTCTGCGATAGCGCTGGATCGCAGCAGTCAGGGGGTTAACAGCCAGGGGCGGTGGGGGCTCCGCTCCTGGCTGTCAGTGCAGGAAGCCTGGCCACTGCAGCGCCGGCTCCTGCACTGATCGCGCTGGGGAAGCTGAAATTTCAGCTTCTCCTGCACGATCGCTGCTGTGTTTGGTCAGTCAGATTGACTGACCAATCACAGCGCTGTGGGTGCGGGGACCGACGGCAAAGGTCCCCGCACCGCTTGCCGTGCCTGTCAGCTGTCTATGACAGCTGTCGGCACTGATCTACCACTGCGTGTTTACACGCAGTGGTAGATCTAAGGCATGACGTGCACAGTCCGTCCTGGTGCCGGAACTGGCACCTTGCCATGACGGACTGTGCACGTCAGTGGACATTAAGGGTTTAAACAAACATCCATGTTTGTTAACTAATTTGGCTAAACAAAATATATATATATATTTTAATAAACTTAGACTGTCAGCCCAGCCGACACATGAAAAACTTAAATACTACTGTCCCTGCTGTCCTCTGTAGCTCACTCGTAGTCGTCGTCATCTTCATCATCTTCTTCTTTGCTCCTATTCATAATCTGGAAAAGAAAAACAAGCTTTCCTGCTTTATTGGGTCCCAACCGATTTCTCAATTTAGAATGAATGAGTCCAAAGGAAGAGAATATTCTTTCAACGCCTGCAGAAGAAGCTACTGCTGTTAAAAGTGAAATCATTACTTTAACAGTCTCTAAATCCAAGCTCTTAAGTGACTTCCACCAGTTTACTGGTGTGACCTTCCTTAAAATATCTTCAGCAAACATATATTTCTTGAATGGTTCCCCCTTAGCTCTGAAGTTTATTATAGTTGGCATTAAAGATGGATGATTGCTGGATACCCATGTCATAGCTAACTCCTCTTCCTCAGCACTTAGGTTTTGACCCTGATATTGGATATTGACAATATTTGCCAAAAAATGAGCTGGAGTCAGTGCTTGTCCCATTCGTTTGTTTACTGCTTGTAATTTAATTCTGTCCATGTGTAGTTCTGTTTTTAAGTGTTCACTCAGTTCCTTATAAATTTCAACAGCATCCGCAATAAAACAGCTATTTTTCTGTATTTTGTTTAAAGCTTGAGTGATGGGTTTCAGGAAGCTCAGCATATGTTCAACATTTCTCTTAAGCCCAATGTTGAGGATTTTGGCCGTGACAGTGCCATATATTTTATCTCGATTTTCTTCACAAAGTGTCATCAGAATAGACCAGTTTTTGATATACTGCTCAAAACAGTCCACCACAGAGTTCCATCTAACATCTTGTGGGAGCGTTAGCTTGGTTCCACCCATCCTTTTCAGAGCTGCTGCAGCAAAATGATTATTACGGAAGTATTTAGCAATTTTAACAACATTAGCCTTTATTTCTGGAACACTTAAGTCTTTGGCTAAGAGGTGCAGCAAATGAGCACTGCAACCATATGTTATTAGCTTTGTATTCCCTCCCTGCTCTTCTAAATTTCTTCTCATCTTGGATACGTTTGCAGCATTGTCAGTGACCAAACTGCGTACTAGACATTTGAATTTTTGTTCACATGTTGTTATAGCTTTTACTGCCACTTCTTGTAAGTATTCTGCTGTGTGTGCATTTCCTGACGTATCAGTTGTTTGTGCAAGGAAGACTTTACCTTCTTCTGTTGTTATACAAGCACATACAATAGGATCATTGTGGACATTACTCCACCCATCAATACTTAGGTTAACAATTTTACCCTCCAGAGCTGTTGCACATTGCTCCATTTCTCTGTCATACACTTGATCCAGCAGTTTCCCTGCAACATCAGCTCTGCTGGGTGGACTGTATCCTGGTCTCAGTGACTGAACCATATTAATGAAATGTGGGTCCTCAGTCAGACGGAAAGAAAAGTTTGTTGCATAAATAAACTGGGCAATTTTTTCATCAATCAACTCTTTTTCTAATCTGCTAGTTCTTATCACAAACCTATCTATGGTGGTTCCAGGAGGTAAAGGTTTTTTCTTCCTTTTGGGTGATGGTGATATGTGGCTGTGGGTGTCTGATGATGATGCTGCTGCTAATGAAGCACTATCCTGGATGGATAACTCTGAAACTGTAGAACAGGATGATGGTGATCTTGGAGGTGGATAGTTTCCAGAATCCATGAATTCCCCTAAACATAAAAAGTCAATGCTGTTATTTTATTGTTTATACAATTTCTGCTTATTGTACACAACACAGCACTGCCCCAAAAGGAATATTTGTTTTTCTTCATAACTGTACCAAATGACAGTAACATGCAGTAATAATAAGAAATATAATTTTTCTCACACAGACATGACAGTTCAGTCTTTAGAAATAGGATTCAATAAAAATGTTTACCAACCTGAAGATCCTGCCTGTTCAGAAGTGTTTCTTTGGTCATCTTCATCACCGCACTTCTCATGATGTTGCCTCATTCGCGCCACCAGGCCTTGCATCTCTTTGTTGCATCGTTTGCATTTTGCACGCATGCCTGCCTTACCGATAGGCGAAGGAGCTTCATTAAAATATTCCCAAACTGGGTCTCTTTTACGGCCTGCTGCCATTATAAGGAAAGAATGTAATAAACCTCAGATCGTACACACAAACAGATGCAGACTTGTCTGTCTGTGGCTATGCTGCAGTATTGTGCTCAAAGTTTCACTTTCATTTTCTTGTCTGCTTGCCCTTCCTCCTCCTCACACTTAGATTCACATTCTTCTTGTGTTGTGCAGATCTATTCCACTCCAAACAATCAGAAACATATTGTCTAACTTCTTGGACTTGGCACTGAAGGGGTTGATTCTGTATTCATAGGTTTGTAGAACAATAGGATTAAGGTCTTTTTCTCAACTCTGTTCATGACATGTTGTAACATTTTTGCCGTGAAGAAGAGGCTGGGACCTCTGCGGAGTCAAATTCAGTTTTGAGAACTGCGTAAGTAAAGCGAGCGTCTGTGATAATATAGGAGAGAAACTGCCCACTAATCCTACAGAAACCTCTGGAAGAGCATGGCATTGTGAATGTTACACATATACAGCCTTTATTCTACTGAGTTAAACAACTCAGCTTTATCTCATGATGAAAGAACCTTTGGATGGTAAAATATTTTCCTCAAAAAGCAGTTTATTGAAAAAAATCCGATTTAAATCAAAAAAATCCAATTTAAATCAAAAAAATCCGATTTTTTTTTGATTTTTTAAAAAAATCATTGATTTTTATCCACCCTGATTTTACGGCTCTACGTTATAAACTTGTGTGAAGCACTTGGGGGTTCATATTGCTCACCAAAGATCTAGATAAGTTCCTTAGGGGGTCTAGTTTCCAAAATGGGGTCACTTGTGGGGGTTTCCACTGTTTAGGCACATCAGGGCTCTCCAAATGCAACATGGCGTCCAATCTCAATTCCAGCCAATTTTGGTTGGAAAAAGTCAAATGGTGCTCCTTCCATTCCGAGCTCTGCCATGCGCCCAAACAGTGGTTCCCCCCACATATTGGGTATCAGCGTACTCAGGACAAATTGGACAACAACTTTTTTGGTCCAATTTCTCCTGTTACCCTTGGGAAAATAAAAAATTAGTGACTAAAAGATAATTTTTGTGGGAAAAAAATAGGATTTTTTATTTTCATGCCCGGGCATTATAAACTTGTGTGAAGCACTTGGGGGTTCAAAGTGCTCACCAAAGATCTAGATAAGTTCCTTAGGGGGTCTAGCTTCCAAAATGGGGTCACTTGTGGGGGGTTTCCACTGTTTAGGCTCATCTGGGGTACTACAAACGGAACATGACCCCATCAATGTTTGCATTCCAAAACGTTACTGCTTCCTTTCCAAGCCCTGCCGTGCGCCCAAACAGTTTCCCCCCCACATATGGGTATCAGCGTACTCAGGACAAATTGGACAACAACTTTTGGGGTCAAATTTCCTTGGGAAAAATCAAAAATTTGGGACTAAAAAATCATTTTTGTGGAAAATTGTTCTGTTTTTTTTTCACACCCAGGCATTATAAACTTTTGTGAACACTTTGGGGTTCAAAGTGCTCACAACAGATCTAGATAAGTTCCTTAGGGGGTCTAGTTTCCAAAATTGTGTCACTTGTGGGGGGTTTCCACTGCTTAGGAGCATCAGGGGCTCTCCAAACGCGACATGGCGTCCAATCTCAACTCCAGCCAATTTTAGTTTGAAAAAGTCAAACGGCGCTCCTTCCCTTACGAGCTCTGCCGTGTGCCCAAACAGTGGTTTTCCCCCACATATGGGGTATTGGCGTACTCGGGAGAAATTGCACAACAACTTTATCTGCCCATTTTCTCCTTTTACCCTTGTTAAAATAAAAAAATTGTTTGTAAAAGATCATTTTTGTGACTAAAAAGTTAAATGTTCATTTTTTCCTTCCAAGTTGCTTCAGCTCCTGTGAAGCACCTGAAGGGTTAATAAACTTCTTGAATGTGGTTTTGAGTACATTGAGGGGTGCTGTTTTTAGGGTTCTAGGAAGTTTCGCCCCCAGCAGTTTGCCCCCAGCATTTCGCCCCCTGCATTCCCCCCTCAGCAGTTCGCCCCCAGGTACACGTCGCCCCCGAACATTTCGCCCCCAGCATTTCGCCCCCAGGATGTTTCGTCCCCGCACATTTCGCCCCCGAACATTTAGCCCCCGGCAGTTCACCCCCGAGCATTTCGCCCCTGAACATTTCGCCCCCGGCAGTTCGCCCCCGAACATTTCGCCCCCGAACATTTCGCCCCCGGCAGTTCGCCCCCGGCAGTTCGCCCCCGAACATTTCGCCCCAGGATGTTTCGCCCCCGGCTTGTTCGCCCCCGAACATTTCGCCCCCGGCAGTTCGCCCCCGAACATTTCGCCCCCGGCAGTTCGCCCCCAAACATTTCGCCCCCGGCAGTTCGCCCCCAGCATTTCACCCCCAGGATGTTTTGCCTCTAGCAATTAAAGACCTGCCTGAACTGAACGTTCGCTTATCACTAATAATACACCATATGAGTCTAAAATATACAATTCTGATCAAATGAGTTTTTTTAATTCTAAAACATTGTTTTCTAGATAAGTCATTTTACAAACAGACAGGAAAATAGTAAGATTTCATTGTTTACTAAGGAGGTCATGCCCCCTTGGTAGCAGAAAGGATCCTGGCCCCCTGTGATACATTCAGGGCTGTTTGTTCACAGCCCTCTGCAAAGCTCCCCTTCACTCTCCACTCATGTGCTCTGTCCTGGACAAGAGGAGGGCTCCCCCCGCCTGTGTAAAGCTGTTACAGGATGGAACACATAGGGGGGGGGCTTTGCAGAAGGCTGTAAACCAGCAGCCCTTTATACATCATAGGGAATATATTGTTATGGTAGTTGCATGCTCCTGTGCAGCCACGGCCTCTAGAATCCATCCACAAGTACTGCTACTAAGGAAAAACAACCTCCTTAGCAACCACTGAAATCCTGCTGCACATGGAGCTTTAACTTGGATGAGACTTTTCACACAGAAGTGAAGCTGCTGGAAGGTCTCCTTTGGAAATGAATAAATGAATATCATGGGCAAGGGGTACTATAAAATAACTTATGTTTTTTGTAGAGTTATGCTTTAACTGTATATATAAAAACTGTTGTAACAAGAAACATAAAAAGGTATAGAGGGGAAGGATTAGAGAAAAAGAGAAAAGACAAATTACAGGTTATAATGCTTGAATGATTTTACAGCTAAAAACACTGCTCTCAAAACATGCAATATGTGACCATGAACTAAAATTCAAAGCTGTAGGCAATGCCTCTCAGATAATCCATCAAGCTTCTATTATTGAAATCTTGCACGATACGTTTAACCCTTGCTGAAATTGCAGCATACTTTTTGTTTCTTGCAGCGATGGGATTTCCTGCTATTATCTGAATAATTTCAAAACTATGGAGCTCTTGCTGATGTTTCAGACAGTTAATGAACAGGTATATATTTTGGAAAAGAGTACCACATGTTTCTCGAAAGCTACGGTGCCATCCTTCGACATCATTATTTGTTCGCTGTTGATCATTCAATGTTCGTTCATACACATTCCAGAGTTGAACTGGAAACAAAGGTGCTTGACGCCCTCTGCGATTCATTCGACCGATATAGCTGTCTTCAAAATCGTTGGCAATAGGTATTGCTTCTTGTGGAAAGTCAGGATCTTCCACCAATTCTTCAAATGTTTGCACAACATTCTGTGGTGGTATAAAGGCCAGGGCAGGTATCATGCGTATCCAACGCACAAATTCATGGTCACCTTGGTATTGCATCTTGAGTCCTTCATTTTGAACCTTACGCCAAACGTCTTCTCAAGGTTGGGGAATTCACTTTCAAATGCCTGTATTGCAGCTAGTTCAAAATCCAACATCAGGTTGTCTGGCTGCAGTCCAGGCTGCAAGTTCTTCAGCTCTTGCAGCAACCTCTGGTATGTAGAACAGCTCTTGTCTGTCAGCAAGGTGTACACTAGCGGAACAACAAGGCCGCTATGGACTACATGGATTGTGTAAAGTTGCTTAAACAAGGCTGGTGTAGTGAAAAACATGCCATCAGCAAACCACTCTTTACTTTGTGCCAGTAGATGGAGATTGTCTCTTGTTCCAAATATCAACATACGGCTGTGTCCATTTCCTAATTTAAAATGAAAGTATTACTAGAGGAAATAACAGAAAAAGTGTAACAAGCATCTGACAGATAATTTTGGGGATGAATTAAAAAAAAATCCTAATCAGAAGCCTCTGTTCATATCTCACATTAAAAACTCACATTTTGCTCCAGATTTTCTGATTTCATAATAAAAAAAACTGAAGCAAAATCTAGTGTAAAGGGCCAACCAATACTTTTTTACAACATATATTGTCCCATTGGAAAAATATATATTTTTGTTTAAAAAAAAAAAAAATTATTTATTTAAAAAATTAATGGAATTGTTTTAATACAATGTTAAATACCATATTTTTGGACCATAAGACGCACTTTTTTACTCCAAATTTGGGAGGAAAGTGTAGGTGCGTCTTATGGTCGGAATGTAACGTGGGGAGAGGGGCAGGGTTCAGCGGTGGAGTGGGATCGCAGGAGGCAGGAAAATATCCCCTCCGCTGCAGGAATCCAGCGCTGGGCAAACCACTGGTCCTGATACTTAAGTGCAGTGAATATTCATTAGCCGCTTCCCCGTCCACCTATCAGCTGAGCAGTGAGCGGGGAGCAGCAAATGACAGAGCTACATGGTTCCCCAGCGCCTGTGTCAGGAGTCGAACCCAGTACCTCTTGTCCACTGGCCAGCAGCTCTACCATCTGAGCTATTCTGCTGGCTGCAAAGTTCCTTGCTGAATCCAGATACCATTGACTGTTCTTCCTGATTGGCTACACCTAGTGCTCTCTTGATTGGGCCTCTGATTGCCAATTACACACCCTATATAAACCTGGCCCTGTGGGTGTGTCATTGCGAGATTATTGAGCTCCAAGCCTTTAGTCAAGCGTTTCCTGCTGATCCATTGCTACAAACACTGCTCTCCTGTGAACCGACCTCGGCCTGCCTTCTGACTACGCTCTCCGCCTGATCCATTGCTACAAACACTGCTCTCCTGTGAACCGACCTCGGCCTGCCTTCTGACTACGCTCTCCGCCTGATCCATTGCTACAAACACTGCTCTCCTGTGTACCGACCTCCGGCTGCCACCTGACTACGTTATCTGCCTGCTCCTCTGTTACCGAACTGCCTTTCCTGTGTACCGACCTCCGGCTGCCACCTGACTACGTTATCCGCCTGATCCATTGCTACAAACACTGCTTTCCTGTGTACCGACCTCCGGCTGCCATCTGACTACGCTACCTGCCTCTGCTTCCCCTAGTGTTTGCAGTTACATCGGCTCCAACCCAGACGGGATCTTGACAGAATAATCTCGCGCCAAAATGGAGTCCGCTGTGAACACCCTAAGACGGCAAGTTACGGAGCTTCAAAGTTTTTGTACTGACTCTCAAGGAAAATATGCCAAGTTACAAACTGATTTCACGGCGATACAACAGGAAGTAATTGAGCTACAAAAACAACTTCTGGACGTGCGCAATTCAGGGTCCGAATCAAACGCGCGGCTGCCGCTGCCTGCAAAGTTCAGTGGGGATCGCAAGCAGTACCGAGGATTCCTCAATCAATGCCGCATATACTTCCAGATGCAACCTGCTCCCTTTACCAGTGAGAGGAAGAAAGTTTTTTTCATGATAAATCTCCTGACGGATGAAGCTCTTGCTTGGGCTTCACCTTATGTAGAAAAGGACTATGACCTCCTTAATGACCTGGAAGCCTTCACCGCAGCTATGAATCAAGTTTTTGATGACCCAAACCGCTGTGCCACAGCAGAAACCAAATTACATAATTTGCGCCAAGGACGTCGCTCTGTTGCGGAATATACATCGGAGTTCCGTCGCTGGGTGGCCGACACCACCTGGAATCCAGCGGCCCAGAGAAGTCAATTTCGATGAGGGTTATCAGAACCAGTGAAAGACGAGCTTGCCAGGGTTGAGACCCCTGACCAGTTGGAGGACTTTATTCAACTATGTATCCGGATTGACCAGAGACTTACTGAAAGGAGAAAGGAGAGACTGCGAGCACTTGGGAATAGCCCTGGCTTCTCATTTTCAGCATCAGACCACCAAGAAAAGACGCAAGTTGTGTCTGAACCGATGCAGATCGACGTCATCCGAAGACCACTCTCTGCACAGGAGAAGGAGAGGCGACGTGCAGAACATCTCTGCCTCTATTGTGGGGACCCTGGACACTATGCCATCAACTGTCCTAACAAAAGGACTATAGCCTTTACCAACAACAGGTCTGCCAGCAATACGGACCTTTCTCAGCAGTCGGATTCCATCTTGCAGACTATCTCATCAGTAACGCCAGAAATAGACAAAATACATACCACATCATCTCATTTTGTAATCCCCATTCAGGTTGTAATGGGCACCCAAAAAATACAATGCTCTGCCCTGTTGGATTCGGGAGCAGGAGGAAATTTTATGGACTTAAAATTTACACGTGATAATAATATTTCCAGTAGGACCAAATCCACACCAATTGAAATGGAAACTGTGGATGGATCACCTTTGTCTTCTGGACCTGTCACGCATGAGACAATCGAACTGGAGATTTGTATCGACCCGGATCATCATGAAGCTGTCAGTTTCCACCTTATTTCATCTCCGAAATTTCCGGTTATTCTAGGGATCCCCTGGTTTTCAGTCCATAACCCTTCTATCAACTGGGCATCAAGGACCATCACCTTTCCATCTGACTACTGTAAGAATAATTGTCATAAGGAACCCCCTGTTCTCCAACAAGTCCAAATCTCTGAGATTTTGCATGAGAAGGAAGAGAAACTACCACCTCAATATCAGCAGTTCTCTGATGTCTGCAGTAAGAAGAAAGCAGATCAATTACCTCCTCACCGTCCTTACGACTGTCCCATTGAATTGCTGCCAGGAGCAACCATTCCATTTGGACGGATTTACAATCTTTCCGAACCTGAATTGAAGGTATTAAGAAAGTTCCTGGATGAAAATTTAGAGAAAGGCTTTATTCGACCTTCCACATCTCCAGCTGGGGCACCCCTGTTCTTTGTTGAAAAGAAAGACTCCACTCTGCGGCCATGTATTGACTACAGAGAGATGAATAATATCACTGTCAAGAATCGCTACCCGCTACCCTTGATTCCTGAACTATTTGAGAGACTCCGTTCTGCGAAAATCTTTACGAAGCTGGATCTTAGAGGGGCTTACAACCTCATACGGATTCGCCCAGGAGATGAGTGGAAGACCGCCTTCAGAACGAGATATGGACATTTTGAATCTCTTGTTATGACCTTTGGCCTTAGCAATGCCCCAGCCACCTTTCAACATTTTATTAATGATGTATTTCGAGATTTCTTGGACCAATTCGTTGTGGCTTATCTCGATGACATTCTTATATTTTCAGACACCTTGGAAGAGCATCGCAGGCACGTCCAGTTAGTCTTGGAACGACTACAGGAGAACCATCTCTACATTAAACTTGAAAAATGTGAGTTTGAACAAACCATTATCCAATTTCTGGGATATATCATCTCCCCAGAAGGTCTGAGCATGGATCCCGGCAAAATCAATGCTGTAGTGGACTGGCCTGTTCCAAGAAATTTAAAAGACGTCCAGCGTTTCATAGGATTTGCAAATTTTTACCGAAAATTTATAAAGAACTTTTCACGGATCATACTACCAATTACTACACTAACAAAAAAGACCAAAGCATTTTTCTGGTCTCCGGAGGCACAGGAGGCTTTTGACAAGTTGAAAACTCTTTTTACGTCTGCTCCATTGTTAGTACACCCAAATCCTGAATTGCCATTTACTGTCGAAGTGGACGCCTCGGACTCTGCAGTGGGAGCCATTCTGTCTCAGCGAGTTGGGGACAAGATGCAACTTCACCCATGTGCGTTTCTTTCCCACACCATGTCATCTGCAGAAAAGAACTACGACATTGGTAATAAAGAACTGTTAGCCATTAAAGTTGCCTTCTCCGAGTGGAGACATCTTCTGGAAGGTGCCAATCACCCTGTGACTGTTCTCACGGACCACAAGAATCTTGAATTCCTCCGTACAGCAAAAAGATTGTCTGCAAGACAAGCACGATGGGCCTTATTTTTCTCAAGATTCAATTTTATAATCTCTTACCGGCCTGGTTCAAGAAATGGCAAGGCTGACGCCCTGTCCAGGATGTGTTCGGAACCTCAGGAGAGGTCTAGTAATGATGATACAATTCTAGGCCCTAAAAATTTTTTGGGAATATTGCACTCTAGAGGACTAGGTAATAGAATTAAAGATGGATATCAAGAGGACTCTTTCCTTAATCATCCTTCGGAAGACGTCGATCTTTCATTCAAAGAGGGGTTTTGGATGCAGAAACACCAAATATATGTACCTGAATCTTCTCGCCTTGAAGTCCTCAAAAGTGTCCATGATTCTAAACTGGCAGGACATCCTGGAGTTGCAAAAACACAAGACTTACTACTTCGTTTCTTTTGGTGGCCTAATTGTAGGAAGGACGTGAGGAAATATGTTTCAACCTGTTTAACATGCGCACGAAACAAGACCCCACGATCGTCTCCTCTAGGACTCTTACAACCACTCCCAGTTCCATCCAGGCCTTGGGGATCTATTTCCATGGATTTTATTGTGGAACTACCCCCTTCCAAACAGATGACCGTCATTCTTGTCATAGTGGACCGACTCACAAAAATGGCCCACTTTATTCCAACTGAAGGAATTCCTACTGCTGAAAAAACTGCAGAACTGATGATCAAAGAGGTATTCAGGTTACATGGAATTCCTGACAGCGTGGTGTCTGACAGAGGCGTTCAGTTTACATCAAAATTTTGGAAGAGTTTCTGTACAGCCTTGGGAGTCACGGTGAATCTTTCTACCGCTTTCCATCCTCAGTCCAATGGCCAGACGGAGAGAACGAACCAGACTTTGGAGCAATACCTCCGTTGCTTCATTTCCTATATTCAGGATGACTGGGTGGACTATTTACCAACAGCAGAGTTTGCCTACAACAACTCCATACATAGCGCTACATCTCAAACCCCATTTTTTGCTAATTATGGAGTACATCCAGTATTTATCCCTAATCTGCCAGTGAACACTCCCATTCCTGCTGTTAATGACAGGCTTACAAAATTACAGGAATCCCAGAAGGAATTATCAGAGATATTGCTCAAGACCCAGGAAGAATATAAGGAAGCAGCAGATAAACATCGGAGAGTGCCCCCTGCTCTTCAGGTTGGAGACAAAGTTTGGCTGTCCACTAAAAACCTTAAGACACATGTGCCATCCTCCAAATTGGGTCAGAAATTCATTGGACCTTTTCAAATTTCTGCAAAAATTAACCAGGTTGCTTTTCGTTTAAAACTTCCCAACAATCTAAAGATTCATCCAGTGTTTCACATATCCTTGCTCAAACCCTTCTGTGAAAACCCGTTTCCAGGAAGAATTCAGCCACCTCCTCCACCAGAAAGGATCCGTGGTGAAGAAGAATACATTGTGGATAAGATTCTGGACTCCCGAAAATTCAGAGGTAAACTGCAGTATCTGGTGCAGTGGAAGGGTTACGGACCAGAGGAAAATTCATGGGAACCAAGGGACAACGTCCATGCTCCTAGACTAACAAGAGCCTTTCATCAGAGGTAACCCGGATAAGCCAGCTCCTGAGATGTCCAGAGGCCATCCTGGAAGGAGGGGAGTACTGTCAGGAGTCGAACCAGTACCTCTTGTCCACTGGCCAGCAGCTCTACCATCTGAGCTATTCTGCTGGCTGCAAAGTTCCTTGCTGAATCCAGATACCATTGACTGTTCTTCCTGATTGGCTACACCTAGTGCTCTCTTGATTGGGCCTCTGATTGCCAATTACACACCCTATATAAACCTGGCCCTGTGGGTGTGTCATTGCGAGATTATTGAGCTCCAAGCCTTTAGTCAAGCGTTTCCTGCTGATCCATTGCTACAAACACTGCTCTCCTGTGAACCGACCTCGGCCTGCCTTCTGACTACGCTCTCCGCCTGATCCATTGCTACAAACACTGCTCTCCTGTGAACCGACCTCGGCCTGCCTTCTGACTACGCTCTCCGCCTGATCCATTGCTACAAACACTGCTCTCCTGTGTACCGACCTCCGGCTGCCACCTGACTACGTTATCTGCCTGCTCCTCTGTTACCGAACTGCCTTTCCTGTGTACCGACCTCCGGCTGCCACCTGACTACGTTATCCGCCTGATCCATTGCTACAAACACTGCTTTCCTGTGTACCGACCTCCGGCTGCCATCTGACTACGCTACCTGCCTCTGCTTCCCCTAGTGTTTGCAGTTACATCGGCTCCAACCCAGACGGGATCTTGACAGCCTGATTCCTGCAGCAGCCGGGAGATGTGTGTTGGAAGGAGAAGGAGGCGAAAGGAGCAGAGTGCAGCAGGAGGGATCGCATACCTGACAGCACAGGGGCTGTGCTGATGCGATGCTGAATGCTCCTGTGGAGGACCTGTGATGAGGTCATGAAGAGGGCAGGCTGGAGCATCACATGACCACACAAAGCCCTGCCTCTTCATGATGTCATCACAGGTCCTGCACACACACTCTACAACAGAGAATTAATTAAAAGGTTAGTAATGACAGCACATAAAAAAATTACTCTGCCATCCTGTGGTGGACTATAACTCCCAGCATGCCATAGGATCTGCAGGACATGCTGAGAGTTATAGTTCTCCCATGGGATCTTAAAGCAGCACTCCAGTGTTATTTTTCAGTGCTGGAGTGGTGCTTTAAATATAAGCCCCGTGCCCCCATTCATATACTCACCCTCCAGCATCTTCACATAGTACTTTATAGACACCACACCTGGTCCCGCAGCAGCATCTCCTACCGTAGCTTCCAACATAATAACATACTATTATATATAATAACACCACATATAATAGTATGTTATTTATGTTATTAAATATTTTACCAGATTTTTTGCTTCAAATATATTTTTCCCTATTTTCCACCTCTAAAACCTGGGTGCGTCTTATAGTCCGGTGCGTCTTATAGTCCGAAAAATACGGTAGTTAAGTAGCTTACCAGAGTCATGCAGAAGGAACTGCTGCTGGACACCATCAATACTGATCTCCTGAAACTCCTGGGGGATAACAACTTGACCAAGGGTTTGAGGTAACCTTGGGATATTGCCAAGTTGCCTTGCTAATCGTATTGTTCTCTTCAGTGATGCTTTCCTTGGGAGAAGTGCTACAACATTAGAATGGGCTCCTGAAACGACGTCTGTGAGAATCTGTTGTGGTGTCTCCTGTGTTGTCCTTGCCCTGGTGACTGCCTCATTAACAAGTCGGATTGCTTCAGGTCTTGCAGATTGTGCTGCGTGACTGTGAAGATTGACTACTTTCACAACTTCGCCAGATTCTTCATTGGTCCAAACACGTCCCTTGCAAATCAACCGTTTTTCACATACCCAGATGGAATGGACATCATACGTAAATGTGATTCTCATGGACCAACTTCCTCCTTCCACGTTTGGACAGAACTGAATTCATAGTTGTAGAAAGTGAATTGCTGTGGAAGCTGACTGATTTTTTGTGGCAGTACACTTCTCTCTTTGTGGAGATTTCAGATACTGCTATATCCTGATGTACAGATGGAATAAAAGTAGTAATGTAACTTGCAGGACATCTGACCTGCTACTTGTTACATCTGCAACAAAACTTGCAACAAAGCTGGTCAGTGCTGGGTCAAGTAAAAGTTCAAAATTGTTTTGATTTTAGGCCTCTGGCACACTGTAATTTTAAAAGTGCTTTCAAACTTGTGTTTGGGGCCGCCAGAGGTCGATCCGCTCTGGATCTGACATCCAGCTGACCCCTGGGCAATGCTGGCGGAATGCTGGCATTCTGCTTGCATTGCCCATAGAAGTGAACCGCTGGGTTCCGCGATCTGCAGTCGCCCATTCGCTTTTGTAATACCGCATTCCGCTATCAGTGTCAGAACAAAAAGAAAAGCATTTTCTTCTTTTCATTCCGCTGCAGGTTAGCGGAACGGCGGCATTACAGAAGCGAACGGGCGGCCTGTAGTGCATATGTAGCGGAAATGTGAAAGCACCCTTATGCTGCCACTGTTTTAGAACTCCAAAGCACGTGTTTTACTAGCATTTTTGAGAGCGCTTTTGTGGGCGCTCTCGGTAATGACCCATAAGATACAGGCTATTGATGAATGCTAAGTGCTCAAAAATAGCTCCTGTAATAAAATAAAAAGAGCTGGCCGAAACAACACCTCGCTTTGCCAGCCATTGACTTACATATTCAACAGTGGCAATCTTCTTAGCGATTTTCCAGTGCTTAGCACTTGGGAAAGTGCCTACTGTGAAAGAGGTTGTAGGGCTAAAACACAAGGCCGAAATTCCCTGCCTAATTTGGGGCCGAAACATCTTGGGGACAAAAAGCTGGGGGCGAAACATCCGGGGGCGAACTGGTAGGGGCGAAATGTTCGGGGGCGAAACATCCTGGGGGTGAAATGCTGGGGGCGAAATGTTCGGGGGCGAACTGCCGGGGGCGAAATGTTCGGGGGCGAACTGCCGGGGGCGAAATGTTCGGGGGCGAACTGCCGGGGGCGAAATGTTTGGGGGCGAACTGCCGGGGGCGAAATGTTTGGGGGCGAAACATCATGGGGGCGAAATGTTCGGGGGCGAAATGTTCGGGGGCGAAATGTTCGGGGGCGAACTGCCGGGGGCGAAATGTTCCGGGGGCAAAATGTTCGGGGGCGAACTGCCGGGGGCAAAATGTTCGGGGGCAAAATGTTCGGGGGCGAAATGTGCGGGGACGAAACATCCTGGGGGCGAAATGCTGGGGGCGAAATGTTCGGGGGCGACGTGTACCTGGGGGCGAACTGCCGGGGGCGAAACTTCCAACTCCCGTTTTTAGAATGGTGTCACTTTTGGGTATTTTCTGCTATATAGACCCCTCAAAGTGACTTCAAATATGAGGTGGTCCCTAAAAAAAATGGCTTTGTAAATTTTGTTGTAAAAATGAGAAATCGCTGGTCAACTTTTAACCCTTATAATTTCCTAACAAAAAAAATTTTGGTTCCAAAATTGTGCTGATTTAAAGTAGACATGTGAGAAATGTTATTTCTTAACTATTTTGTGTGACATATTTCTCTGTTTTAAGGGAAAAAAAAATTCAAAGTTTGAAAATTGCAAAATTTTCAAAATTTTCGCCATATTTGCGTTTTTTCAAAAATAAACGCAAGGTATATTGAAGAAATTTTACCACTAATGTGAAGTACAATATGTCACGAGAAAACATTCTCAGAATCGCGAAGATCCGTTGAAGCGTTCCAGAGTTATAACCTCATGAAGAGACAGTGGTCAGAATTGTAAAAATTGGCCCGTCATTAACGTGCAAACCACCCTTGGGGTGAAGGGGTTAAAGTTAGGGCTAGGGTTGGGGCTAAAGTTAGGGTTAGGGTTGGGGCTAAAGTTAGAGTTGGGGCTAAAGTAAGGGTTAGGATTGGGGCTAAAGTTAGGGTTGGGGCTAAAGTTAGGGTTAGGGTTGGGGCTAGAGTTGGGGTTAGGGTTTGGATTACGGTTAGGGTTGGGTTTAGGGTTAGGGTTGGGGTTAGGGTTAGGGGAGTGTTGGGGTTAGGGATGTGTTGGGGTGTAGGGTTGAGATTAGGGTTAGCGGTATGTTGGAGTTAGGGTTGGAGTTAGATTTGGGGGCTTTCCACTGTCTAGGCACATCAAGGGCTCTCCAAACGCAACATGGCGTCCAATCTCAATTCCAGACAATTTTGGTTTGGAAAAAAATCAAACGGTGTTCCTTCCCTTCCAAGCCATGCCATGCACCCAAACAGTGGTTTTCCCCCACATTTGGGGTATCGGCATACTCAGGAGAAATTGCACAACAACACTATCTGTCAATTTTCTCCTTTTACCCTTGTGAAAATAAAAAAATTGTAAAAGATCATTTTTGTGACTAAAAAGTTAAATGTTTATTTTTTCTTCCACATTCCAAAAATTCCTGTGAAGCACCTGAAGGGTTAATAAACTTCTTGAATATGGTTTTGAGTACATTGAGGGGTGCAGTTTTTAGAATGGTGTCACTTTTGGGTATTTTCTGCCATATAGACCCCTCAAAGTGACTTCAAATGTGAGGTGGTCCCTAAAAAAAATGGTTTTGTAAATTTTGTTGTAAAAATGAGAAATCGCTGGTCAACTTTTAACCCTTATAACTTCCTAACAAAAAAAAAAATTGTTTCTAAAATTGTGCTGATGTAAAGTAGACATGTGTGGGAAATGTTATTTAGTAACTATTTTGTGTGAGATATTTCTCTGTTTTATGGGTATAAAAATTCAAGTTTGAAAATTGCGAAATTTTCAAAATTTTCGCCATATTTCCATTGTTTTTATAAATAAACGCAAGGTATATCAAATAAATTTTACCACTATCATGAAGTACAATATGTCATGAGAAAACATTGTCAGAATCACCAGGATCCGTTGAAGCGTTCCAGAGTTACTACCTCATAAAAGGACAGTGGTCAGAATTGTAAAAATTGGCCCGGTCATTAACATGCAAACAACCCTCGGGAGTAAAGGGGTTAAAATCATTTTTTCAGGCTGGTGTTAGGCCGGGATCACACATGTGAGGAAATCGTCCGACACTCGCATGTGAAATCCCAGCTCTGGCGCCGGCACTCGGAAGTGGAGTGCGCGGCTGCATGTTGTTATATGCAGCCGCTCGCTCCACTCCCGAGTGCTGGCGCCAGAGCTGGGATTTCACATGCGAGTGTCGGACGATTTCCTCGCATGTGTGATCCCGGCCTTATAAAGTATTCTAATTTACTGAGATAATGACTTTTGGGTTTTCATTGGCTGTAAGCCATAATCATCAACATTAACAGAAATAAACACTTGAAATAGATCACTCTGTAATGACTGTATATAATATATGAGTTTCACTTTTTGTATTTGAAGAACTGAAACAAATTAACTTTTTGATGATATTCTAATTTTGTAAGATGCACCTGTAGATAACTCACTTCTCCTCTCTGACCACAGCATTCTCCCCTTCACGCTCACAAATCCTTGTCAACCCCAGCATACTCCTACCTACCACACATTCAGACATCTACAAGCCATTAACTCTCTTAGGCTACTTTCACACATCCAGTTTTTGGCGTCAGGCGCGATCCGGCTATTTTTTAAAAACCGGAACCGGCGAAATCTAACGCCGGAATCCGTTTTTTTCCCATTGACTTGTATTAGTGCCGGATCGCGCTGCATGGCCTTGCGGTTCTTCCGTTTTTTGCTGGATCTGGCTAAACGTAGCATTCCGGCGTTTGGTAAAAAACGCTACAGTAAAAGTTCCGAAAACAGAAGGATCCGGTGGCCAGATCCGGTTTTTACGTCTGAGCATGCTCAGAAGTTACCCAGCCCCCAGGAAACATATATAAACCATGCCAGTGGGGCCCTCAGCCATTACCATGCAGCCAGCCAGCAAAAGAGGAGCCAACCGCAGGACAAGGCATCAGCCATCCACCCAGCAGAGGCCAGCATCTGCCGCCCAGCAGCAGCAGACGCCGCCCAGCAGCAGCAGACGCCGCCCAGCAGCAGACGCCGCCAGCAGCAGACGCCGCCCATCAGCAGACGCTGCCAACAACAGCAGACGCCGCCCTGCCGCAGACGCTGCCAGCAGCAACGGACGCCGCCAAGCAGCAGACGCCGCCCAGCAGCAGACGCAGCCAGCAGCAGCAGACGCCACCCAGCTTCAGGAGACCCAAGCAGCAGCAGACGCCAGTAGCAGCAATGTCTTCTTCTTCTGGGAGCCCTCCCTTGCATCGTCAGCGCTTAAAGGTAAAAAAAGGGTTTTTTTTTTCACAATCCATCTCTGATTTGCCATCTCTGAGCATGTCGTCCTAGTGCATCTGCTATTTGGCACAATAGCAGTGCTTCATTTTGTGTCCACCCATATTCGTGCCCTCTAGATGGTAAAATGGCCCCCTAGAAAATCTTAATGCCCTGTGCAAGTTTCCTAGAAAACAGACCAGATTTTACTCCTAGAAAGTAATGATGCCCTGTGTATTATTTTGATGGTCACATAAGTGCTCTTCTATGCCCCCCCTGTAAATGTGTATGTGTATATATATCTAAATCTATTAATCGAAATTTTTTTGTATAACAGGAATCTGAAGCTGAAGAGGTGCTCCCAGAAGAAGAACGAAGGGGTGGAGAGATACCCAGAATGGGCTCGCAATTACCAAGTTTCTTGCATCTATCGCAGAAACACAACATCACACTACACACAACACATAGAAAACAAGTTAGTACAGACATCACACTGCAGACAACACATAAAAAGAGATCATTGCAGATATCACACTGCACACAGCACATATGCCTACATCCAAGCACGTAATTTTTTTTTTTTTTATTATAGTCTTCTGAATCTGGTTCTCGTTCAAGAGGTCCTCGAAGCGCCTCACAGGTTCGTCGGCGTCAGTGACAGGACGGTCTCCATCGTGTAAGTAACTTTTTTTTTTATGTTCTTTTTTTTATTTTTTTTTCTTAACTTTTTTATTTTTTAAATTTTTGTTTGTATCTACTTTTTATTTTTTATTTTTTTGTTTTTTTCTTATATTTATTATTTTTTATTTATTTTTTTTTTGCTTGTTTTGAGTCTAATGTGTTTGTTTTTTCTTTTTTAACAGGCTTCACAGCGTGCTCCTGACTCGGACGGTGAGGAGGGGGGGCTGAACATTGACCTCCTCATCGAACTGATACGAGAAATGGAGCCACTGTGGAACATGGGGTACCACCGCCATGCCGATCTAATTGTGACCCGTCGGCTCTGGGAGCAAGTATGTCACCAAGTAGTGGACCACTGGGAGGACCTCGATGCTCGGGCCCAGATTCAAACGCGTAAGTATACAAAGTTCAGTTATGTTGCTGGATGTAAAGCAGTGTTTCCCAAACTCCAGTCCTCGTGGTCCCCATCGGTCATGTTTTCAGGATTTCCTTTGTATTGCACAGATGGTGGAAGTATCATCAAGGCATCAGAGATTCTCTCACCTGTGCAACACTATGGAAATCCTGAAAACATGACCTGTGGGGCCATGAGGACTGGAGTTTTGGAAACCCTGATGTTGTATACTAACCAATTTGTGCTTTCTCTTTTCAGGTGAGAGAATTGTGAAGCGGTGGCGGTCTATCAGGGATTGCTTCAAGAAGGAGTTCAACAAAGAAATGTGGGCCCCGAGTGGATCTGGAGGACGCAGGAGCATGTACCAGTATGCGCATGCCCTGTCGTTCCTCCGGACAACAATGGTGACCAGAAGGTAAATACTACACACCCCATTAAAAAAAATGTTAACATGTCTAACAAATTTTTGTGTTTCAGCCAGGGCCATGCAATAGCAATATATTAATTGTATTTTTTTTTCTCTTTATTCCACAGCACCGTGACCAACACTCGGGAGCCTGCACAGTTGGACCCTTCTGGGGCCATCCCTCAGGAGTCCGCCACCGAGGGACACTTCGACTGCCCTGGCCCATCTGCACTTTCCCAGCCTTCCCTCACATCTGATCCCTTGTCCCATCCACCAGCGCTGGAGCATCGTGGCCGACTGCATTGCATGAATCTGCTGGTGATGATATAGCTTTTCCTTTACCCTACCCCTCTGCCGCTGCCACCTCTAGTACACCTGTGGGTAATGGGCGGCAGCGCCAGAGGGGTCAGGAAAAGAGCTATGCGCCCGAGTTCTTCCATCTGAATGCATCCTTCCAGAACTGTCTTAAAGTGTTGTCTGAGCAAATTGCCGCAGGATTTAATATGCTCATCAGCAGCATTCTTCTGCAAAGCATGCACTCAGATGCAAGTAGATCTCCAAACCACACCTTTTTCCGGTCTGTAGTCGAGCGCATGGATACGCTATCTCGTGACCAGCAGATGCATGTAATGCATTCGTGCCATGCTGCTCTAGCGCAGGTTACCTCCCAAGCTCCTCCACCACCCCGGTAGTTCATCCCACACCTGCCCCCCTCCAGCCACTGCCCCTCCTCCCCTCCTATTCAATACCAGCAACCTCCCCAGTACCAGCAACCTCCCCAGTTCCAGCAACCTGCCCCGTGCCAGCAGCCTGGCCCGTACCAACATCCTTCCCCGTACCACTTCCCAACCACATCATCTGCTCCTCCAGTCCCTGGCGAACCCTCCTCTCCACACCCACCACCTCTTCTGCCTCCCACATGTCCACCCGTTCTATTTCTTTTTCCACCCCTTCACCTTTTACCTACTGATGCTTCCCCACCACCATCCCAGTCCTCTCTCCACACACCCAATGTCTAAGTGTCCCAAACTGGCAGCCCTCCAGCATTATCTCCACCCCACACTATGTCAATTTATGATTTATTTATTTTCCGTAAAAAAAAAATATATTTTTTGCTTCAAAAAAATATTTTCCCTATAAAAATTATTAATATTCAGAAAATTAAATCACATTTGTTGGTTAAAATGTTGTCTTTAATTTATTTCTAAGGTTAAATATGTTTAAAACAAAGTTAAAATACTGTGGTTAAAGAAGGTAAAATTGATTGGGTATACACAACCAGGTACATAACTTTGGGTAAAAGGTAAAATAATTTTACCTTTTGGCCAAAGTTGTGTACCTGGCTGTGTATTACCCAAAGTATTTCACCTTTTACCCAAAGTTGTGTACATTGTTGTGTATTAGCCTAAAATATTTAGTTAATCCACAACAAGGTACACAACTTTGGTTTAAAAGGTGAAATACTTTGGGTAATACACAACCAGGTACACAACTTTGGCCAAAAGGTCAAATTAGTGGTGTAAAATACACAACCATGTACACAACTTTGGGTAATAAGGTTATATACTGTAGGTAATACACAACAAGGTACACAACTTTGGTTTTAAAAGGTATACTGTGGGTACAGAAGGTACATGACTTTTGGTTACAAGGTCCCAGAGCAATTTTTCAAACTCTCTCATCCTGCCAGTCTATTCTTCACTAATGTGAATTAAAGCATTCTGCAATTTGTCCTCATTCTGGAAACTGCCACAGAACTTCTATAGGTAATGTTCTGGTAATCATGCAAGGTGGTTTCTTCAGAGTGGTCCTCGATGGAAATCTGTTCCTTGCAGATAACAAAATGTGCAGGACCACACAAGCTTTGATAACCTCGTCCACAGTTTCAGTCTTGAGGTTGATTGCAGTCAATAGGACACGCCATTTGGCTGTCAGAATACCAAAAGCGCACTCCACCATTCTTCGTGCTCGTGTGAGGCTGTAATTAAATATTCTTTTTGTTGGCGTCAATCCACTGCTGGAGTACGGTTTCAAAAGGTGTTCTGATAGCTGGAAGGCTTCATCCCCTACACAAACAAAAGGCATTGGTGGGCCTGATGTTTCAGGCAGCGGTCTAGGGGATGGGAATTGGAAGGTGTTTCCATAGAGATGACGCCCCATTGTTGACAATTTGAAGACTTGTGAGTCATTTGAGCGGCCATAGGCCCCAATATCAACCGCTATAAATTTGTATTCGGCGTCAGCGATGGCCATGAGCACAATGGAGAAATATTTTTTGTAATAAAAATATTCGGATCCAGATCCAGCAGGTTTGACAATGCGGATATGTTTTCCGTCCACTGCACCCAAGCAATTAGGAAACTGACAGATTTTTGGAACTTGTCAGCAATTTCCAGCCAACTCTCCGTTGTGGGATGCGGTATAAATTTGTCAAGTAAAGAGTTCCACAATGCACGGCATGTGTGCTTCACAATTCCAGATATGGTGGAAATCCCAAGTCTGTACTGGAAATGGAGTGACGAAAGGGATTCTCCAGTTGCAAGGAATCTGAATAAAAAAAAGGTGACAAATGAGTTAAAAATCACAGCAATAACATAACAGTTATTAGCTAAAACAGTTGGAGATACTATAAAAAGAATTATGAAAAACTACCAGCAACAACATTCCAGTACAAGTGTGCTCTCAAGCGAGCAGATCCAATAAATATGGCTTATCGAAGAGTCACCATCAGACGCTCCGCCAGTGAAATGGAGAAGCGGCAATATGTGTCACTTTTTCTGATGAGGTGTCCAATTCGTTCCACCAATACATCAAAGTTCTCCATTTTCATCCGAACATATGAGAAAAATTTCTCAGGGTTTCCTCGTAGCTCCATGTAGAGTATAGAATACACCCCACGCGTCATTCTCTGGGCTGTGATGGGGTGGATCCACAAACGTCGTCGGCGCTGACGCATGATACACTGCTGTCTCTCCTCCAGAACAATCGCTTTCAAACGATTCGCCTCAACATTGAAATCCACTTCTTCAGAATGTTTGCTATCACAACGTCCATCTTCTCCAGCCACTTGCTCTTCTCTACAACCTGCACTTGCTCTCTACAACCTGTCAAAGATTGGCTGTAGGAACACTGTATATATAGGTTTTCAGTAGCCAATCACGTTTGGGAGCCCCCCTGGGGTGTTTTTAAAAACCGGATCAGTCGTAATCTGTCGAAAAACGGATAAAGAAACGGATGCAGTTTTTGGCAGGATCCGCTAGATGGATCCGGCAGAAAACCGGATTCGTCTCATCCGGTTTTACATAATTTGAGCCAGATCCAGTGCTCCGGCGCCACGCCAAAAACCTGATGTGTGAAAGTAGCCTTACACTTACAGACTCCCTGCACTCATCACTGTCCCCAATGTCCTCTTTTTCCTGTCCTGTCCTTTTTCCTGTAGTTGGAACGGCCAGGAAAGGAAGAACTTTGTCAAGTACAGGCAGGCATGGTAGGAATACTGGATGACAATGCAGATGTAGAATAGGTATGGCTGATATGCCGGCTGGCACGGCGGGTGCAGGCAGATACAGCTGCTATACAGAGTAAGATGGCAGGTGCAGCTGATATACAGACTGGCACGGCAGGTGCAGGCAGATACGGTTGATATACAGACTGGCATGGTAGGATCAGATTGATATGGCTGGAATACAGACAGAATGGCAGATGCAGGCAGGTATGGCTGATATACATGCAGGCAGATGCTGTCTGGTACAAGCAAGCACACCCAGGAACGATAAGGAACAAGTGGGTAGTGGTAGCCACTGGTAGGTACTTGCTGGAACTAGCAGGAACTGGGTACTAACAGAAAGGGGACCTGAGATCTAGTAAGCAAGCAGACTAACTGACTTAACACATTGCTCAGACACCTCCCAACATGTGGAGGTGCCTTAAATAATAAGTATCTGCCAGATGTTTGGCTGGGGACACTTTTGGATAATGCCCACTGTCTCTTTAAGCACAGTGCCCTGGGATCTGCCAGGCGTGCACAGACCCCGTAAAACAATAGGAAGAGGAGGAGGTGAGTGAGTCGGCATCCCTGCCAGGGTAGAGAAGGATGGGAAGTGTGCAGGGACGATGATGCTACAGTACCCCCCTTTATGCTCCCTCTTCTTCAAAACCACGAAAAATCTCTCCAGGAGGAAAGGGGCATGACATGTTCTCCTTGGGCTCCCATGACCTCTCCTCAGGACTAAACCACTTTCAATCCACAAAAAAAATGGTTTTTCCTCTTACACTTTTTGTGGTCAATAATATTCTCTACCTCGAAAACATCTTCAGAACTGTCTGGAGCAGGAGTGGTACTCAGGTCCTTGAAAAAGGAGCTGAAGATGACATGTTTGAGGAGAGACACATGGAATGAATCGGGGATCCATAAAGAGGCCTGGAGTGTGAGCTTGAAAGCTACGGCATTAATCTGTTTGAGAACCTCGAATGGATCGATGAAGAGAGGACCCAACTTATATGAAGGTAGCTTAAGACAGACAAACTTTGAAGAAAGCCAAACCTTATCCCCAGGATGAAACAGAGACAGGTCCTGATGTCTCTTGTCTGCATGTCTCTTCATCCATTTGGAAGATTTCCATAAGGTGGTTTTGGTGTCCTCCCAGATTTTAGAGAAGCCCTTGATGAGAGTTTCAGCAGCAGGAATGTCGAAGATAGTAGACACAGGGAATGGAATATTGGGCTGTTGACTATAAACAATGAAAAACGGAGATTTAGCTATTGATTCATTCACATGTTTGTTATATGAGAACTCGGCCAAGACAGGTGACTGACTCAGTCACTGTGGTGAGCATTGACAAAATGCCATAGGAAGCTGGCAAGGATCTGTTTGACTCACTCTACTTTGCCATTGTGTTGTGGATGGTAGGCTGAAGAGAAGTCCAATTTGACATTAAGTAGTTTACAGCTAGCCCTCCAGAAGCAAGTTGTAAACTGTACGCCTCTATATTGAGAGGTACTGCAACTCATGGAGGTGGAAGATATGTTGGATGAACTTCTAAGTAAGCACGGGAGCAGACAGAAGACCAGACAGCCATCTTAGAAAAGCGATCCACAACTACCCAAATGACGGTACATCCAGCCGATACTGGAAGACTGGTAATGAAGTCATTATGATGTGCTGCCAGGGAGCTTATGGTACAGGGAGAAGTAAACGGCCAGTCGGAACTTGTTTTAGAATCTTATTCTGGGCACAGGAGGGATAGGCAGAAATGAAATCCCCAATATCTTTGCTCATGGAAGGCCACCAATAATGCCAAGAAATGAGAAGAGCTGTTTTCTTCTGTCCCCCATGACCAGCCAATTTAGATGAGTAACCTCACCTCGCTTCCTGTCTGGTTCAGTGACAAAGGTGTTTCTGAATGGAACCTAGGACAGATCCGCTCCAGATGGATGCCAGGTTCTACTCCAGGAAAGATCTCGGACACATGGCAGCTGACCCCCAAAGGGGCAGGCAGTGGGAACGGCCAGGAATGGAAGGACTTTGAAAATTACAGGCAGGCATGGCAGGAATACTGGACAACAAGGCAGGTGTAGATAGCTATGGCTGTTATACAAATTGGCACCGCAGGTGAAGGCAGATACAGCTGGTATACACTCTGGCACGGCAGGTTCTGGTATGTACGGCTGGTATATAGACAGGCATGGCATGTGCAGCCAGGTATGGCTGGTATACAGACTGGCTTGGCAAGTGCAGACAGGTACAGCTGATATACAGGCAGGCAGTTGCTGAAAAGACATGCAGGAATGAGCAGGAACAAGTGGATACTGGTAAGTACTGTCAGGTAGTAGTGGGTACTGGCAGGTACTAACAGACAGGGAACCTGAGAACTAGCAAGCGTGCAGACTAACTGAATTAACACGTCACTCAGGCACCTCCCAACAGGTGGAGGTGCCTTATATAATAAGTGTCTCCCAGCTATTGGCTGGGGACACTTTTGAACAGTGCGCACTGTCTCTTTAAGAAATAGGGGCACAGTTGCGCGCACGTGCCTTAAGCGCAGTGCCCAGGGATCTGCCAGGTGTAGGACTCTGCCAGGGTGGTGAGTGAGTCGGCGTCCCTGCCAGGGACTTCTTTTGAGTCTGCATCTCTTCCGGCACATGATAGCTGATTTGATGAGATATCATGTTCCTCTAACAACCGCGGGTGGATTAACATGTTAAAGTTAAGTTGCCATCAAAAAAAATTTTTTCAGCAATTGAAAAAATGTAAAGAATTAATGTTTACATTTTCTTAAAAAATATCATTTGTTTATAATTTAGTAAAATATGAAAAATAATTTTAAAAGGTTTGGTATTTAAACTTTTAATCACTAGGGGAGCAGGTACTGAAATTTGACAAAAACCTAGTGTACAACTAGCTCATATTACTGCACTGCAGTAAATATGGGCTGAGTCTGCTGACATGGGTGTGATGTCACTCCTCTCCTTCCCCTCTCCTTCCCCTCTGGGATAAGAGAGTATGACATTCAGGAACACAGTGAGCAGCCATTTTGTTGGTGACTGCAAAGTTATGTCAGACATTTTTCGTCTACCTTCCTGTGATCACCAGTGGAAAGGGCACCCTCGGGAGGAACTCCGGGCCAAATTTCCTGCTACACATTCTCAGCATGGTAAGCGCCTTCGTCCCTCTCCCTGCATCTCACCATGCCGGATCCTTATCTTCCCTGACAATCATTAGTCTGATGCACCCATGAACAATAGACTGTCGGATGAACCTGTCTATATTGATCTTCTTTGCTGACATTTTTTGGCCAATTGCTTTTTAGTTAGAATGGTCCGTTCACTTCTTTTAATCACTTTCCATTTTTTGGACACTTGAAGCAGTTAAAGGGAACCTGTCAGCAGGATTGTGCTCACTAACCTAAAGCACTGTCAGGTTGGTGCTGTTATACTAATTAAAATGATACCTTGGTTGATGAAATCCATCTTATGGTTGTTGTTTATTCTTTATTTGCAGTGTTCAGGTAATGAGATTCTTGTGCTCCAGGGGCGGCCTGTGGGGGGGTGTTTATGTGGTGCTCTGCTTAGATATTCATCTGTATGGCTTATGACAGATCACTAATCCCTCAGTGACTGCCCCCTATTTTACATACTGCATAGAATTATGATTTAAAAAAAAATTCACATTCATCAGACAGGCATCGGCTGCGGTTCCTGCAGCAAGAAAAGGTGGATAATATGCCTGTTTTCATGTTGTTTAGACATATAGATTTGTTGTAAAAAATATATATAAATATCAAAACGGCTTGTTCAGTTAGATGCTACTGTGCAGGCACTGCTTCCGGTGCCATTTTGCTAGAGAAAAAAAAAGTAGGCTCCATCAAGATGGCGTCAACTGCACCCGAGCAGTAGCATCGTTCTACTAGCACCGCATTTTTTTCTCTCTAGCAAAATGGTGCCTGCCCAGTAGCATCTATCAAAACGCAATAGAATTCAGTGTTTCTCAACTCCAGTCCTCAGGACCCACCAACAGGTCATGTTTTCAGGATTTCCTTAGTATTGCAAAGGTGATGGAATTAATGCTTGAGCAGGTGATAAAATTATCACCTGTGCAATACTAAGGAAATCCTGAAAACATGACCTGTTGGTGGGTCCTGAGGACTGGAGTTGAGAAACACTGCAAGAGATGCTGCTGCTCAGGCGCAACTGCCGGCGCCATTTTGATTAAAGGTAATCTGTCACCCTAAATTGGCGGGATATTTAAATGATGGCAGTCAGGTCAGTTTGGGGCGGTGTTTTGGGTACTTGCCTTAACATGTTGTTCGCCGCTGTCTCCATTATTTCTGGGAATTGTAGTCGTTGCCCTCCATATAACGCGCCTGCGCATTGCAATCTGCGGGCAAAGCATACTGCGCGTGCGCAATTCAAGATTGCAATGCGCAGGCGCGTTATATGGAGGGCAACGACTACAATTCCCAGAAATAATGGAGACAGCAACGAACAACATGTTAAGGCAAGTACCCAAAACACCGCCCATCTGACCTGACTGCCATCATTTAAATACACCGCCAATTTAGGGTGACAGATTCCCTTTAAGATAATTTTTTTTACATCAAAACTATTTGTCTAAATAACATGAAAACAGGCATATTATCCATTGTATCATGCTAAAGCACAGGCACCGCCAATGCCTACATGATGAATGCAACTTATTTTTTTTTTCAAACCATAATTCTATGCAGTATGTAAAATAGGGGGCAGTCACTGAGGGATCAGTGACCTGTCATAAGCCATACTGATGAATATGAGATCAGAGCACCACATACAGCCCCGCCCACAGGCCGCCCCAAAGCATGAGAATCTCATTAACTGAAAACTGCAAATAAAGATTAAACAACCACAAGATGGATTTCATCAACCCAGGTATCATTGTAATCAGTATAACGGCGCCGAACTGACACTATCTGTAGGTTCTCAGCACAGTCCTGCTGACAGGTTCACTTTAAGGCCGGGATCACACGTGCGAGAAACACGGCCGAGTCTCGTATGTGAATTCCCAGCACTGGCGCTGGCACTCGGGAGTGGAGCGAGCGGCTGCATAGAAATACATGAAGATTGAGACTAAATATATGAACAGCAAGTTGTTGTTACATTGCAGTTCATATATTGATTATTTTAAAAAACTGGGTCTGAACTGAAAAAATAATAAGTTGATGTGTATGCAAAATGTAAATGCATATCAAACACATGACCATTAAACAGAGAAAACAAAAAACAAGAAACAAATATCCTAAAATAAAACAAAATAAAAAATATATATTGCAAAAATTGCATGAAGTTGTAATAATAATAATAAGGGTATTTGGTAAACATAATTTTGATCAAAAGAATGTACAAGCCATCCCGCCACGTCAAGGCAACCTTTGTGGGACAGTCCTACTCTAATATTTAAAAACCTTTCCACTTGTCAAGTGACCAAATGTGAACAAGCAGAGGACTGTTCTACCAGTTGAAGCTCAAGGCCAGACAGGATGGATTTTCTCAACTCAGAAACAGGGCGGTCACACCTTTATGCACAGATGCACTAAGAACTAATAAAAAACTGGGTCTGAACTGAAAAAATAATAAGTTGATGTGTATGCAAAATGTAAATGCATATCAAACACATGACCATTAAACAGAGAAAACAAAAAACAAGAAACAAATATCCTAAAATAAAACAAAATAAAAAATATATTGCAAAAATGCATGAAGTTGTAATAATAATAAAAAGGGTATTTGGTAAACATAATTTTGATCAAAAGAATGTACAAGCCATCCCGCTACGTTCAAGGCAACCCTTTGTGGGACAGTCCTACTCTAATATTAAAAACCTTTCCACTTGTCAAGTGACACAAATGTGAACAAGGCAGAGGGACTGTTCCTACCAGTTGAAGCATAGGCCAGACAGGATGGATTTTCTCAACTCAGAAACAGGGCGGTCACACCCTTATATGCACAGAATGCACTAAGAACTAAATAAAAAACTGGGTCTGAACTGAAAAAATAATAAGTTGATGTGTATGCAAAATGTAAATGCATATCAAACACATGACCATTAAACAGAGAAAACAAAAAACAAGAAACAAATATCCTAAAATAAAACAAAATAAAAAATATATATTGCAAAAATTGCATGAAGTTGTAATAATAATAATAAGGGTATTTGGTAAACATAATTTAGCATTTATTTAGTGCTTTTTTAGGTGTATTGCAGAGTGGATCCTCCTGAAAATGTTGTGTACTCTTATCCTTAGTGTAACTTACCAACAAGGGGCACGACCATTTAAAGTGCCTAGGGCAGCATTACCGCCAAATATGGCCCTACATATGGGTCATAATGGGATCAACTTGCTTTTACAGGGCTACAAAGTCATATAAATGATTTTGGAGGGTTAAACTTTCTGACAAGTTCTCTTAAAAATACTGCCTCTGCGGGCAAAACAAACTGATCATGGTGGTGTCGGATGCCTGAACCCCACCAATCTAATATTGATTAACTATCCGAAGATTAAGTCATCTACATCAAAGTTCTGTAAAACCCCCTTAAGCAATGGCTGCTGTATGTAATGTTTGCCTTAAGCCCCCGTCACACACAGCAAACTCGCTAGCGAGATTGCTGCTGAGTCACTAGTTTTGTGACGCAACAGCGGTCTCCCCTGCGATATCGCTTTGTGTGACACTGATCAGCGACTGGCCTCCCTGCCGGGTATCGCTGATCGTTGTCCAAAGGCCAGGATATTTTTTTGATTGTTGGTCTCCCGCTGGCCAGCATGCATCGCTGCGTGTGGCAGGCAGGAGACCAGCGATCAGCTGGTAACCAAGGTGCACATCGGGTTTCCAGGCGCGCGGGCGGCGCCTGGAAACACCGATGTGGTTATGTTGGATACCAGTGCGCTGCTGCCTGTTTGGCAGCTCACCAGCTATCATGTAGCGACACACCAGCGATCCTGACAAGTGCATATCGTTGTCGGGATCACTGGTGTGTCGCTATATGTGACGGGGCCCTTAGGCACAGTGGTAGCATAATTGATGAAGATTAAAAGTAAGTTAACATGTTATTGTTTATTGTTGCTGAATAATAAAGGGCCTTCAATAGGTTGTATCCTGTCTGAGTACCTAGCTGTAAATGCTGCCAGGTCTCTAGTGTAAAATAGAAAGCAAAGGGGTTATGCAATGAAGTAATCGGCACAATGTAACTTAACATTGGCAGTGGCTTGGTTACTAGTGCTAGAACAACATACTGTAGATGGGTAACATTTCAAATGGTTATCTGAGTGGGGTTGGAAATTGAAGGCAATTTGGATGAGTTCCTATCAATAAACTCCATTCTAACAAAGGACTGCTTAAAAGCATAGAAGAAGGCTCTGCGCATACAGAAGAACATCTCGGCTTACATTATTTCTTATTCTAACAGAAATGCCAGTACATATGAATATTTAGTGATCCTTCTTTATCTTCTAAAGGTTATGTCCTTCGTTAGTAAGCAGCGACCAGGTCACTTTCGGAGCACTGTTTAGCAATCAAAGTTGCAAAAGAAAAAAAAGCCTAATGAATAATTACAATGAGAAACACTGTTTGACAGGGCTCCTAAAAGGAAAAATGCATTTTACTATACATGTACATGTCATGTTTTGGCATAGAACGTTGATAGAATCTCAAAACAACCAGAATTTCTTGGGCTGAAATTGACTCTCAGTTTGCACAATTTATTTAGTTATCAACCAGAGGCATGGCATGGGGGAAAGGGCACAGGCACAGTTGCCAAAGAACCAAACTCTATTGGGCACAGCATATATTCTTAATATGAAAGCCTACGGGTTTTGAATGGTGGATAGATGGTGGCTAGAGTGAAATATAGTGGTGGCTGTGTCCTCATGTGGGGATGCATGAGTGCTGCTGGTAGCAGGGAGCTAAATTTCATTGATGGCACCATGAATTTATAGATGTACTACTCTATCTTGAAAGAAAAGCTGTTGTGATCACTCTGTGCCCTTGCTAGATGTGGGTTATTTCTAACTCCATTGTGCCTACAGTGAAAGGTGGGGGGGCAGTATCATTATGCAGAGCTTCATGATTACTACTGGTGTTGGGGAGCTACATTTCATTGATGATATCATGACTTTGTGGCGCCCCTGAGGGTTTAGTCACCGCAGAGGCGTTGCACCTCATCCAGAGGAGTGACACCCCACTTCCAGGAAAGGAGGGAGCACCCCTAGGACTCCAACACCTGCATCCAACACACACCATATCAGCTGGTCATATGGACGGACCCTACGGGAGGATGGTCTCATACCAGGCTGGTTAGCAAGGGGTGTATGGGTGGGTGGAGTTAAGGCAGCAGTAAGAGGAGAAGAGAAGTTAAGAAAGAGAACAATAAGGTGTGGAGGTAGGGAGGAGAGCTAGCCGCAGGAGCTCGTCCTCTAAGAGAAAGAAGGAGTGTTATGTCCCATGAATGAGACATTTTACAGACTGTCCTGTGTATTTTACATGCTGTATTGCAGTCTCTCATATTGTTTACTGTTGCTATGTGTCCCTGTGTTTGCATAGCTCAAATCCTCCCTTTACATCAAGTTTGTCCCTTCTGTCTCTCTGTCTCCCTCTTCTGGTATGATGTCATTTCCTTCTTCTTTCTCCTGTGTTTCATTCTCCATCTTGGTTTTATCAGAATTACATGTGTTTTCAGTCTGTCTGAAGAAAGTCTTTTTTACCTGCTGCTGTTTGTATGCATTCAGCAAGAATTCTTAAAGAAATCAAAGTCTCTTCTGGATTCTTCATAACATGTGTGCCGGCAGCTGAGTTAAGCTATCTGCGACCGTCGCCAATTGTAAGTATGGTAAAGAGAGCCAGCATCTCACAGAGCCATATTTACAGCCACAGGCCCCGGGGACAGAATAGTAAAAAAGACTTATCAGATTCATCTGTAAAACCCACAGTTTCTATAAAGCTACAGAACTTCATGCAGAGCATCCGCTCTCAACATATAAGAGTCTATACAGCTCCCCTTCTCCCAGTGAATCGGGATGGCTGAAGGAATGACTACACAGTCTCTGCCAGACCCATTGTCAGAGGAAGAGTGCATAGACCTTGATCCACCATTTAGTGAGAAGGCTAGACATCTCACAAAGCCAACATGGAAAATAAGGGAGAATCTAGAATCCAGTAAACATAATCTTCTCCGTGCTACAGCAGAGCTATGGCAAAAACTGTTAAGCCACATAAATAACCTGTCTCAGCCTGCTTCTCTCCAACGACCACCGGAGGGAGCTCTTGCACAACTGTGTTCAGATTATCAATGTTATGCAAAAAAACAGATCAGTATATTGCAGTGTTAAAGAGACTTAACCCATCAGTTACCTGCAAAAAACTGCAAGCCTTCCAAAAACTTAACTCTGAGAGAGAAAGCATGGTGCGCGATATAAAAGCCAAAACAGAGGCAAGAATCGCGCTAATAGCCGAGATGTTATCTTGCATTTCTGGCTCGGCCAGACAGTCAAAGCGAACATCTAAGTCACGCTCTTCAAAATCTCAACCCTCAGCGAACAGCTCATAAAAGCACGTGCGGAAGCTGAGGCCACTAAAATACAAGCTACCTTTGCTCAAAAGGAAACTGAGATGAAAACTGAGGCCACTAAAATACAAGCTGCCCTAGAGGCCCTAGAGATGAAAACTGAGGCCACTAAAATACAAGCTGCCCTAGAGGCCCTAGAGAAGGAAAGCCAACATGCCATAGCCATGGCAAAGTTAAAGGTCCTGGAACAAGCCATCAGTGGGAGCCAAAGAGACAGCATCAGTTTAAGTGTAATGTATGTGGTACAGTTCATATAGCGTCTTGTGCTTGGGTGCGATGAAAATACTTGAGACACAGGTTGATAAAGAAAGTCTTGTATTGCTTCATACAAATTGGCAAAAATAAACACACAGGTTGCAAACACAGAAGCAGGAGACACAGCAGGCCAGAGTAATCTAAGCTCAGCAATAACTCTCCACAACAGATTCAGATCTTCTTCTCTGTTACCGCAAGTCCATGCAAACGTGAGGCTCTCAAGAGCAGAGTTCAGAGTCCACAAGTGCTTCAGAGTTCCTCAGTAGGAATGGCTGGAATACAAGGTCCAAGGCTTCAGGAGTCAGAACACGGGTTCACTGCAGGCTAGATTCTAAAGCACTGATTGCTTCTTAAACAGCCACAGCTGAGCAAACGGAGAGAATCAGGGCGGGAACATGCAAGCTGGAAAACTCCATTTTGACTGAGGGCAAGATAGCTGCAGCAAAACAGAAAGCAAAATGGCCGACGAACAAACTGAGTTTCAGAAACAGATACACAGAACCTTACATTACTCCCCCCTTAGGGACAACCTCCGGATGACCTCAGACCAGGCTTGTGTGGGTACCTCTGATGAAACTGACGGAGCAAGCGAGGAGCATTAACGTTATTGACTGGCTCCCATGAGTTGTCCTCCACTGGGTAGCCCTGCCATTTAATCAGATATTGTAACTGATTTCTATACAACCTGGAATCTAAAATCCTTTCCACCACAAATTCTTCCTGACCATCGACTAGCACTGGGTCAGGGCAAGGAGAAGAACGTCCAGGAACGTATTGGGTGTCGCAGCCTTTAGTAGGGATACATGAAAGACAGGGTGGATTCTCATAGTTCTGGGCAATTGAAGACGACAAGCAACGGCACTTATAATTTTACTGATTTTATAGGGTCCAATGTACTTATGTCCCAACTTAGACGATGGAATCCTTAACTTAAGATTTCTGGTTGACAGCCAGACCAGGTCTCCTACCTTAAAAGCTGGTGCAGGTTTACGAAATTTATCTGCTGCCTTCTTGTACCTTTCCTGAGCCGATTCCAGATTCTCCTTTAGAAGATCCATATTCTTCTGTAAAGTCGTGACTCTTTCAGCCACTGCTGGTAAAGGCGTCTCTATGGGAAATCGTGGTAGAATGTTAGGATGATAACCTAGATTAGAGTAAAAAGGAGACTGTTTAGTGGAGGCACTCTGAGAGTTGTTGTAAGAGAACTCAGCCAATGGAAGTAGATCCACCCAATCATCCTGTAGGTGGCAGATAAAGCAGCGGAGATACTGCTCCAGGGTTTGATTGGTTCGTTCGGTTTGTCCATTAGTCTGGGGATGAAAAGCAGAAGAAAGGTTTACTTTAATGTCCAATGCTGCACAGAATTTTGCCAAAACCTAGAAGTGAATTGCACCCCTCGATCCGAAATAACCTCATCCGGTACTCCATGTAAGCGAAACACATCTTTAATCATCAAATCTGATGTCTGTTTTGCAGTGGGTAAGCCGACACAAGGGATAAAATGAGCTGCCTTTGTTAGACGGTCAACCACCACTAGAATAGTGTTCTTCCCTTGAGAGGTTGGTAATTCCACAATGAAGTCCATAGAAATGGATCCCCACGGGCGGGACGGGGTGGGAAGAGGCTGTAACAGACCAGTTGGTGAAGAGCGAGGTGTTTTGCATCTTGCACAAACCTCACACGAAGTGACATAGTCCAAAACATCCTTCCTACAAGGGGGCCCACCAAAGAAACGAGAAAGAAATTCCTGTGTCTTTAGAATTCCTCTATGCCCGGCTATTTTGGAATCGTGAATGAGTTGCAATACTCTCAATCTGACTGTTTCAGGTATATACAGACGTTGTCCCAGAATCCACACACCATTCTTAAAGACAAGACTTACGTCCCTTGGGGGTTGAGCCAAAAAAGAATCCGCATGGTATGCTTCCTTGATGTCTTTAATTAGGTCTTGATGATGAATCACTCCTAGGAATCTAGAGTCAGGAAGAATAGTCTTAGGAGGAGTAATTGGACGTGTCTCTGCTGAGTAAATCCTAGAGAGTGCATCAGCCTTTCCATTGCGCGATCCTGGTCTATAAGAAATAATAAAATTAAATTGGTTTAAGAAAAGATTCCAGCGAGCCTGGCGAGGAGTCAGGCACTTAGCCGACCTGATAAACTCAAGATTACGATGGTCTGTCAGAACAACTATTTGCTGTGCAGCTCCTTGAAGAAGGTGTCTCCATTCTTTGAAGGCGGCAATAATGGCCAACAACTCTCTATTGCCCACATCGTAGTTCTTCTCAGCCGAAGACAACTGCTGGGAAAAGAAGGCACAGGGATGCAAGACATTCTTCTCACCTGTTCTCTGAGAGAGTATAGCTCCACGGCACAGTCTGAAGCATCCACCTCTATTATGAAGGCAAGCTCTGGGTTGGGATGTACTAGGATAGGTGCAGTGGTAAATTTATCTTTTAGACGGGAAAATGCTTCCTGGGCTTGGGGAGTCCAGGAGAACTTAGACTCTTTCCGGGTAAGTTGGGTGATAGGTGACACTACCTCAGAGAAATTTCTAATGAAACGTCTATAGAAGTTTGCAAACCCGATGAAGCGCTGTACCTCCTTCACATTTCTAGGACTTGGCCAATCATTGATGGCTTGGGTTTTACTTCCATCCATACTAATTCCTTGTGTAGACAGTACATACCCCAGAAATTGAATTTCGGTCTTATGGAATTCACACTTTTCAAGCTTGATGTAAAGATGATTTTGTCTTAGACGTTCCAAGACCATTCTCACATGTCCATGATGTTCCTCTGTGGAGTTAGAAAAAATTTAAATATCATCCAAATAAATTACCACGAATGTATCCAGGAGATCCCTGAAGATGTCATTCACCAAGTGTTGGAAAGTGGCTGGGGCGGTACTCAGACCAAAAGGCATAACTAGATATTCAAAGTGTCCATAGCGTGACCTGAATGCAGTCTTCCATTCATCCCCAGGTCTAATACGGACTAAGTTATAGGCCCCACGAAGATCTAGTTTAGAAAAAATTTTGGCATGTCGCACTCTCTCCAATAACTCAGGGATTAAAGGCAATGGATAACGGTTTCTAATAGTAACCTTATTGAGTTCCCTATAGTCTACGCATGGTCTCAGGGATCCATCTTTCTTCTTTACAAAGAATATGGGTGCCCCTGCAGGAGATGAAGAGGGGCGTATGAAGCCCTTGGCTAGATTTTCGTCTATGTACTCTTTTAAAGCCTTCAGCTCGGGCCCCGCCAGGGGGTAGATCTTACCAAAAGGTATCTCTGCTCCAGGCAATAATTCAATTGGACAATCATATGGACGGTGAGGAGGAAGCTGGTCAGCGTTCTTCTTGTCACATAAATCCACATAGTCCTGGTATACAGCTGGTAGTTCAGGGACTGACATGGTTCCTTTAGGAACAGAGCAAGCTGAAATTTTTGGACTCATCTGTTTCTCTGGAAAGTGTAATTCCTTGGTCTCCCAGTTAATGGTAGGATTCTGAGCCTGCAGCCATGGTAGCGCTAGAATAATGGGAAAGTGAGGAGAAGAGATAAGCATAAAGGACAGTTTCTCTTGATGATCTTTACCCATAAGAACCTTTAAAGGCTCTGTTTCCTGATCCTGGTCCAGAGGTCAGCAGGGAGCCATCCACAGTTTCCATCTGTACTGGAGTAGCCTTCTTCACTGAACGTATTCCCTGTTTCAGAGCAAAGGAGACATCCATAAAATTTCCACTTGCACCTGAGTCGATCATAGCAGAGCTAGACACCCAGGCTGAGTCAACCAGAGTTTGATGGAAAGAAAACAGTGAGAATGTTTTTTTTTACAACTCAGCTGGGACACCGCTGAGGAAACTTGAAAGATGGCAGCATTTACACAGTCAACGTCCTCAGAGGTAACGGAGTTTAAGTCCGAGAAATCAAGATCTGTTGCTGCAGATCTCTCTGGAGCCTGAGGCTCGGACCTGACAGATCCCCTCTCGCAACACTCACAATGAATGAGTGCTGCAGTAGTCTTGCGAGAACGGCTGGGGCAGTTAATAATAAAGTGCCCTGACTTACCACAATAAAAACATAGATTCTCCTTAAAACGATGTTCCTTGCGTGCATCACTAACCCGTCGTAGTAAAGAGTCTACCTGCATGGGTTCAGGTTCAGGTTCCCGTGTAATCCTATTCAAAGGTTCCTTAGCTGGAGAGGAAGGTAGGAAAAGGTTAGTACGATTGCTTTCGAACCATCTCTCTTGCCTGCGTTCAGTTAACGAGTATCAATACGGATGCAGTAGTTAATAAAGTCACCTAACGCAGTGGGAGGGTCGGCACGAGCAAGTTCATCCTTAATCAGTGCAGATAACCCCTTTCGAAAAATAGATTTTTTGGCGGAACTGTCCCAGGTGGTATCAAGGGCCCATCTCCTGAAATCCAAGGCATATTCAGCTACCGAGTGCTTACCTTGGCGCAAAGCTAACATGGCTGCTTCAGCTGTTGCACCTCGATTGGGGTCATCAAACACCTGCCCCATAGCTGAAATAAAATCATCAAGGTGATTCAAACAATCATCCTCAGTCTCAATCAGAGGGTTTGCCCACATTAAAGCCTTGTTGGTAAGCAACATAATTATAGTAAGCACCTTAGATCGTTCAGTGGGAAATTGTGAAGCATGTGCAGAAAAAAAAAGATTGCATTGATTAACAAATCCCCTGAATTTTTCCGTTCACCACCAAAACGAAAAGGGGGCAACTTGGGAATCCCAGAACTCGGGGCCACGGCAGGAGCCTGGACTCGCCCCTCCAGAACCTCAATCCTGGTTCGCAAATCCTGGGTAGTCTGTCCAACCACTTGCAAATTGTGATTATTTAGGTCCTGAAGATTTGTAAAACGGGTCTTTATATTCTGCAAATCTGCAAGGATATTATCAGTCACTCCGCAAAGTTCCTTTATGCGGGCCTCCATTTTCCAGATCTTTTAAGACAGGATTACTGGAAAAAGAGGAGAGAAAAAAAAAACAATAGTGTTCACCTGTGGCAACACTGAAGAAAGAAAAAACTTTAAGGGAACTGCTCACCTGGAATGGTTGTGAGAAGTCACAACCACTATCATCACAGAAAGCTTTCAACCAGACATTTGATATCCAGAGTTTCAGCAGACAAAAAGAGAAGAGAAAAAAAAAAAAAAAAAAACGATCTATAATTTGCCGTGATAAGCTATCTGCGACGACGAAAAAATGTAAGGAGCACTCCACTATTGCCCCACCCCGGACAATGTAATAGATTACAGATTCACAAACCACTGTTCATATAAAGTACAAACCTGCAACATCCGCTATCACAGTAAGAGTCTACAGCCCTTCCCAGACCAGGGCTGAAACACTAACGTTTGCCAGACATTGTCAGAGAGAGTGCATAACCGTTATACAGTTTGTGTGGGTGCGCAATGGAAAATACTGGAGAATTGAAAGTAAACATAATCTTCTCGTGCTCAAACATGGCAAAAATTTAACACATAAACCGCAGGTTGCTCAACACACGGAGGAGACTCTTGCACAACTGGTATCTAGATACAATATCAAAAAACAGATCAGATATTCGTTTTAGATTAACCCAAGTCCTGAAAAAAGTGAAGCTCTCAAGAACAATCTAGAAGGCAACAAGTGCATATAAGAGTCCTACAGAGGAAATGGCTAATACCAATGTCCACTGGTTTCCAGAAGTCAAGGAACAATCAGCTTTCATCTCAAGCCTAGAATCATAAAGCACTGGAGGGCACTTAAAATCAAGCTGCTTGCCAAAGGAGAAACTGGGCGGGAAAATCAAGCTGCCAAACCCTAGAATTGACTGAGGCATAATAAAGCTGCCAGCCAAAAGGAAAGCCAAATGCCGCCATGCAAAGTAAATGGTCTCGAACAACAGTGAGCAAAGAACAGCATCATTAAGTGGTTTTGATAGTGAAGACCCTCTTAAGCATACTAGAGACTACGTACAAAGCCAACACAGCGCTATCCCTGCTTCTGCAATCCTTCCTGACCACACAGATGCTCCCCTGGGACAACAGGACAAGAGTGTTTATCAGCATCCTGCACCCAAGGTCAGTACAATTACAATACGCTGCCAACCTTGCATCCTGATCCTCCTCTGTGCACCGAAATGTACCAGAAACCTGAACCTCACCAAATCTTATACTCAGAAACCTACGTGCCGGCCAATATGCAGGCAAGTCACCGCACTCCGGTCAATCACACAATTCCAGTCCCATGTGTGGCAGAAACTAAGCTCATTAGGCCAGTTAATAGACTGAATGCCTACGCTGCCCCATATGTACCTGCATTCCCAGGTCAAAGCACAGACTGTATGAGCAATGCTATCCAGCCAGCATCTGTCCTTCCAAAATCGGAGAATGCTGATATGACTGGCCTTGCAAAGTACATGATTCGGCGTGATCTAACTAAGACTGGTCTTACAAAGTTTGACGATAAACCAGAGAACTACAGGGGTTGGAAGTGTACCTTTGAAACCACGATCAGTGACCTCTGGCATCATCGCTGCTGAAGAGCTAGACCTGCTAATCAGGTGGCTTGGGCCACAATCCACGGATCGGGTCAAGAGACTTAAATCTGTCCACATTAGTAATCCCATCGCGGGTCTCACCGCTGCATGGAAGAGGTTAGAAAGAAGCTATGGCAGTCCTGAGGTCATAGAAAGGGCCCTGTTCAAATGATTAGAGTATTTTCCAAAGGTATCTAATAAGGACAGTACAAGGTTCCAAGAGCTCAGCGACCTCCTGTTAGAGCTTCAGCTGGCCAAAGCAGACCCGTACCTTCCTGGCCTCAGCTACCTGGACACTGCTCTTGGGGTAACCCCAATAGTTTCCAAGCTGCCACCCAATATCCAAAATAAGTGGGCCATGCTTGGATCAAAATACAAAAGGGAAAACCAAGTCTCCTTCCCTCCATTTTCCTACTTCTGCGAGTTCATCGAAAATATCGCAGAGTGTAAGACCGATCCAAGTTTTTCCTATGGAGAACACAGGACCCTGTTTCATCTACTAAACACGACAGTCCACGTCTTAACTACAGGAACCACCAAGCTCCAATGTCCATCAAGAAGACTGATGTTCTTCCGGCACCTTCAGTATCACAAGATAAGAGCGACAAAGGTGAGAAGGTTGAGAATCCTAATCGCCAGTGTCCAATTCACAAACTGCCACATCCCCTGATGAAGTGCATCGGCTTCAGGAAGAAGCCCCTTCAAGAACGAAAGGAGCTCTTGAAGAAGTTTGGAGTATGCTTCAGGTGCTGCGCCTCTACCGAACATCTTGCTAAGGACTGTGTCATCCCCATCAAGTGTTTAGAGTGCGACAGCGAAGACCACGTACAGGCGCTCCATCCATCACAGCCTGACTCTGCATCTTCACCTTCTCCCACCACAAGCCATGGCGGGGAGAGTACAGACCAAGCGACAAGCCATGTTGCGGTATCTTCCTCATGCACCAACGTCTGTGGAGAAGGTCTTCGAGACAAGTCCTGCACGAAGATTTAACTCTCATGGGTGTATCCCAAGGACCATCCAGAGAAAGCAGTCAAGGTGTACGTTAGCTTGGACGACCAGAGCAACAAATCATTAGCCAGGTCAGAACTCTTCGACTTGTTTGACTTAAAAGAGACATCTATCCCTACACCTTGGGCACCTGCAGCGGCGTTTTACAAACCTCTGGAAGAAGGGCCAGTGGCCTCATAATAATTTCTCTTGAGAAAGGCGCCACGGAGATACCACTACCCACGCTTGTAGAGTGTAACCGAATACCATTCAATAGGGAAGAAATCCCAACACCAGAAGTCGCACTTCAGCATCCTCATCTCAGAATGATAGCCAAAGAGATGCCACCCCTGGACGATAAGGCAGACTGTTGCGTTATGGTAGCTGAGGAGAATAAGCAAAAACGGCAATACACCAGAGAGGCTGGAACCTATTGGATTACAGTACCCTGAACTAACCACACAACTAGAGGTAGCCGTGGAGCATTCCTACGTTGATCCTAGACGCCTCGTCACAGCCTGAGAGATAACTACACCTAAAGGCAGAAAGATGAACGCTATCTGTCCCGGAGCAGATCTCCAAAGAAAATAGGAAGCCCCCAAACATGTAATGGTGGTTAGACAAGAAGAAGCACGGACACAGACAGAAAATAGAATGAGCAAACGCTGGGACCCAATCTGTCTAGACAGAAAAGTACAGGAAAGGATACTCACTGCAATCCACAAAAAACGCTAAAAAATACCAACTCTTCTGATTGCAAAAACAGCTGAGATCACACAATCTCTACCACCTAAAATCAGATCTCTGGTGTAACAAAACTAAGCCGCAGCCACTGAAAAAACAGGAAAAAGCAAATGAACAAATAACAGTGGCTTCAGATAAACTGAGAGGAGCACAAGCCCCCGGAGGGGACCTGGCTGACCTCCACAGAAGTGCAGGGAACAATGCAAAAAGCAAGCACAAAAATAAAAGCAGAAAATATCTTATCTGATAGCAGAAGATGCAGGCAAGACTCAGCAAACTTCCAAATGAACCAGGAACCACAATTGAGACAAGAACAATTGATCACCGGCAACCATCATGGGAGGGAACCTCCCTTATATCAGACCAGTCAGCGATCCCAGATTGCCATTCCTCGCTGAAAGGCTCAGTACTGTCTGTAACAACCAGAGGGAGCCTCCGTTCAGAAACCATCTCCAGCACATTCACAACAGTACCCCCCCCTTGAGGAGGGGTCACCGAACCCTCACTTGTGCAACCAAGCCGATCAGGATGAGCTTGGTAATAGGCACGGATCAGTCTCCTAGCATGGATGTCCGAAGCAAACACCCAAGAATTGTCCTCCTGACCATAACCTCTTCACTTAACCAAATACTGGAGTTTCTGTCTAGAAAAACGAGAATCCAATATTTTCTCAACCACATACTCCAGATTGCCCTCAACCAAAACAGGGTCAGGAGGCGCAGCCATAGGAACCACTGGCTCGACAAACCTCTTCAATAAGGACTTGTGGAACACGTTATGGATCTTAAATGTCCCTGGAAGAAGCAAACAGGATTAAGAATCTCCATGATCTTATAAGGTCCAATGAACCTAGGCTTAAACTTTGGAGATGCAACCCTCATAGGGATATTTCTTGAGGACAACCAAACCAAGTCCCCCACTTTAAACCGAGGACCATCAGTCCTATGCCAGTTGGCAAACCGTTGGGCCTTCTCCTGAGAGAGAGACAACCTCTCCACTACCTGGTCCCAAATCTGCTGCATTCTCTCCACAACAGAGTCAACACCCGGACAGACAGAAGCCTCCGCCTGTCCCGAAGAAAATCGAGGGTGAAACCCAAAATTGCAGAAAAATGGAGACATCAAGGTGGCAGAGCTAGCCCTATTATTAAGAGCAAACTCAGCCAAAGGCAAAAAAGAGACCCAGTCATCTTGATCAGCAGACACAAAACATCTCAAATAAGTCTCCAAGGTCTGGTTTGTTCTCTCGGTTTGTCCATTGGTCTGAGGATGAAAAGCAGAGGAGAAAGAGAATTGAACATCAAGTTTAGAACAAAATGTCCTCCAAAATCTGGAAACAAACTGGACTCCTCTTTCAGACACAATTGTAATGTATGTAGTACAGTTCATATAGCGTCTTGTGCTTGGGTGCGATGAAAATACATGAGACACAGGTTTGATATAGAAGGTCTTGTATTACTTCATACAAGTGGCAAAAATAGTCACACAGTTTGCAGATACAGAAGCAGGAGACACAGCAGGCCAGAGTAACTTAAGCTCAGCAATCACTCTCCACAACAGGTTCAGGGTCTTCTTCTCTGTTACCGTAAGTCCATGCAAACGTGGATCTTTCAAAAAGCAGGGTTCCAGAGTCCACAAGTGTTCAGAGTTCCTCAGTAGGAATAGCTGGAGTACATAGTCCAAGGATTCCAGGAGTCAGGTCACAGGTTCACTGCAGGCTAGATTCTGAAGCACTGATTGCTCAGCTGTGGCTGCTTAAGAAGCAAGAGGGAGAGAATCAGGGCGGGAACATGAAAGCTGAAAACTCCATATTGACTGAGGGCAAGATAGCTGCAGCAAGACAGAAAGCAAAATGGCTGACGGAAAACTGAGTTTCAAGAACATGTACAAAGAACCTTACATTACTCCCCCCTTAGGGACAACCTCCGGATGGCCTCAGACCAGGCTTGTCTGGGTACCTCTGATGAAACTGGCGGAGCAAACGAGGAGCATTAACGTTATTGACTGGTTCCCATGAGTTGTCCTCCACTGGGTAGCCCTGCCATTTAATCAAATATTGTAACTGATTTCTGTATAACCTGGAATCTAGAATTCTTTCCACCACAAATTCTTCCTGACCATCGACTAGCACTGGGTCAGGGCAAGGAGAAGAACGTCCAGGAAACGTATTGGGTGTTGCAGCCTTTAGTAGGGATACATGAAAGACAGGGTGGATTCTCATAGTTCTAGGCAATTGAAGACAACAAGCAACGGCACTTATAATTTTACTGATTTTATAGGGTCCAATGTACTTATGTCCCAACTTAGACGATGGAATCCTTAACTTAAGATTTCTGGTTGACAGCCAGACCAGGTCTCCTACCTTGAAAGCTGGTGCAGGTTTACGAAATGTATCTGCTGCTTTCTTGTACCTTTCCTGAGCCAATTCCAGATTCTCCTTTAGAAGATCCATATTCTTCTGTAAAGACGTGATTCTTTCGGCCACTGCTGGTAAAGGCGTTTCTATGGGAAATCGTGGAAGAATGTTAGGATGATAACCTAGATTGGAGTAAAAAGGAGACTGCTTAGTGGAGGCGCTCTGAGAGTTGTTATAAGAGAACTCAGCCAATGGAAGTAGATCCACCCAATCATCCTGTAGGTGGCAGATAAAGCAGCGGAGATACTGCTCCAGAGTTTGATTGGTTCGTTCGGTCTGTCCATTAGTCTGGGGATGAAAAGCAGAAGAAAGGTTTACTTTAATGTCCAATGCTGCACAGAAATTTTGCCAAAACCTTGAAGTGAATTGCACCCCTCGATCCGAAATAACCTCATCCGGTACTCCATGTAAGCGAAACACATCTTTAATCATCAAATCTGATGTCTGTTTTGCAGTGGGTAAGCCGACACAAGGAATAAAATGAGCTGCCTTTGTTAAACGATCAACCACCACTAGAATGGTGTTTTTCCCTTGAGAGGTTGGTAACTCCACAATGAAGTCCATAGAAATGGATCCCCACGGGCGGGACGGGGTGGGAAGAGGTTGTAACAGACCAGTTGGTGAGGAGCGAGGTGTTTTGCATCTTGCACAGACTTCACATGAAGTGACATAGTTTAAAACATCCTTCCTGCAAGTGGGCCACCAAAAGAAACGAGAAAGAAATTCCTGTGTC
>JARQOD010000001.1:610406540-610491450 GCA_033576555.1 Oophaga sylvatica
CCGCTTCTTACATCAATACTTATCCTCACAAAAACTCTTCTGGATGAATGGGCAAAAATTCCCACAGACACGACAAAATCTTGAAAGCTTTCCCAGAAGATTAAAAGCTGTTAAAGCTGCAAAGGGGATAACAACGGCATACAAAAGCTACTGTAGATATAATGTGTAAATGTCACAACACTTTTGTAATGTAGTGTATGTATACAGAATATATCTTTATTTGTCTTTATGAGTTTTAATTATATATAGATACAACCTCAGTAAATTAAAATTGTTCTTAGAGAAAAATCGTTAAGTGTTCATTGCGTATTCTAGCTTTTAACAGGACATGCCACAAGGAAATACTATTGTTAATAACAGGAAGAGATGCCTCTTTGATTAGTATTCAGGACTATTTGTACAGAATATTTGCATAAAGCAGACAACAATGAAGAAAGCGTCATTCATTTTCATGTAAAAATTGTACACTTCACAGTGATTTTTTTGTTGTATGATATCTGTTCATGCTTTTTCTATATGTATGCTCATGCACTCATAGGTCAATGTTGACGTAAACTGCTGTAACAGGATGGGGTAAGTCTGTTATTTCACACCAAACAAGATATGTCACAATTTAATTTTTTTCTGAACTTATGTGCTCACTATGATTAGGGACAAAGACCCAGCATTTTCAGTTGCACAATAAATAGTAATTACACTAAGGTAAAAATATTAATTTTAGCATATAGAGTACTGATAATGAGGTTTCACCCACGGCTCCCGATGATCAGTGCAATGAAGGGTCCACTCTACTTCACAAGAGGAGCTTCAGTACTAGGCACTAGAGATGAGCGAATTAGTTTGGAAAACGTTCGCCAATCTCAAATTCAGCACGAATGCTGCACATTCGGATTCGTGTTCGGTTTCCCAAGCTTCTTCCCTAATAAATCAAAAAAATTTGACCAAAGCCAAGTAAATGATCGAGTTCACTAAGGCTCTTTCAGACATCAGTGTTTCTGGTAGCAGCATGGGCTGCAAAATGTCCCGCACACGTGCACAGTGATGACACATGGATGACATGCATGTGTCATCATCAGTGTGACATGTACAGGGGACAATGTTGAGAGTTGTATTCAACTGTAAACAGTGAGAGCATGTGGCGGCTGAAGGCAGAATTCATCAGCCGCCTGCACTATAAATAAATAAATTATTAAAAAAAAATGAAATGGAGTTCCCCTGTATTTATTAACCAGCCAGACAAAGCAGACAGCTGCGGGCTGGTTATCAAGAATAGAGGAGTCCCTAAGCCATATTTTTTAATTATTTAAATAAATAATTACAAAAACAGTGTGGAGTCCCCCCATTTTTGACAACCAGCCTCGCTAAAGCAGACAGCTGGGGGCTGGTATTCTCTGGCTGATAAAGGGCTATTGATATTGCCATCCAGCTTAAAAATAGTTGCCCCTCCATTCTTTTAGCTGCACCAATTCTGGCGCTTTGCCTCCTGGCTCTTCCCACTTGCCCTGTGGCAAGTGGGGTTCATATTTGTGAGGTTGATGTCACCTTTGTATTATCCGGTGACATCAAGTCTGGTTGTCAAAAATGGGATCCCACACCATTTTTTAAAATTATTCTTGATAATCAGCCTTGCTGAAGCTGACAGCTGAGAGTTGCAGCCCGCAGTTGTCAGTTTTGCCAGACTGGTTATCAAAAATACAGGGTAACCACACATCATTTTTTTGGGACGTTCGCCGAGCTGAACCTTGAAAGGATCACTCATCCTTACAAGGCACAGGCATTTGTATGAAGTAGCCTTTTGTTTAAAGTCAACTCACTGTGCTAATAGAAAGTCAGATTCACCACAATTATTGTAACCTAATTTGTAGTACTGTGGAAAGGTTTCAGGCTACGTTCCCACAATGAGTATTTGATGAGTTTTTGATGTTTCAGATTTTCTGCACCTGTTAGGTAAATTAGGCTACTTGCGTCTTTCTCATTGTGGTTTTGAGTGTGCTTTTTTCATGCGTCTTAGCTCGTTTTTGATGCTGTGCTTTTTTTCTCTTTTTTTGTCATATTTAAACTAAAGCTGCTTTTTGTCACTTACTCCAATTCAGCTTACCTGAAATCTATTTAGCCCATGATTACTCACTTTTTGTGTTGTTTCACTGTGTACCTGATACATACTTATTCTCCTCTTTTTATGTTAGGGCTTATGATAATTAATCTTGTATGATATTGGATTGATTTCTTTCTTTAACATTACCCTGGAAATGTGGCTCTCTTTTGTATAATTGGTCCCTATTTATTCATATTTTTAATATACTTTTTAAAAAATATTTTCAATAAAAATTGGATACCGTATATACTCGTGTATAAGCCGACCCCCCTAATTTTGCCACAAAAAACTGGGAAAAATTATTGACTCATGTATAAGCCGGGTGTATAAACTGCCCTCCTGCTCTGTGCTGCCCCCGTCCTGCTCCTTGCTCCCCCATCCAGCTCTGTGCTCCCCCATTCTCCTCTGTACTCCCCCCTCCTGCTCCATCCTCCGCTGTGCCCTCCATCCTCCCCTGTCCTGCTCCATGCTTCCCCCGTCCTCCTCCACGCTTCCCCCGTCCACCGATCTCCCCCCGTCCTGCTCCATGCTTCCCCCTTCCTCCGTTCTCCCCCCGTCCTCCTCTATGCTTCCCCCGTCCTCCTCTATGCTTCCCTCGTCCACCGATCTCCCCCCCGTCCTGTTCCATGCTTCCCCGTCCTCCGTTCTCCCCCTGTCCTCCTCCATGCTTCCTCCGTCCTGCTCCAGCTTCCCCCGTCCTCATTTATGCTTCCCCCGTCCACCGTTCCCCCCCCCGTCCTGTTCCGTGCTCCTTGTCCTCTCCTCCATCATACTCACCCCTCCCCGTGCCATCGCTGAGCGTCCCTGCAATCCTGCGTTCTCCCCGTCTTCCTGCAGCTCTCTCCAGCACTGAGTGGTGATGTAATACCGCTCATTAAGGCCATGAATATGGAGGCGACGCCCATGGGAGTGGCGTCGCGTCCATATTACATGACCTTAATGAGCGGGTATTACGTCACCGCTCAGTGCTGAACTAATAGCTTGTGGCCGCTGTGCAAGAAATGTGTCTGGGCTCCCCCCCTGCCCGGTACGCTGCTTATAATGGGAGCAATCTGGCAATGGGACCCAGGGAGCCTCGGGCTCCGAGAAAAGGCAGATTTCCCTCATTATTACTGCCCTGCAAGCAGGGGCGTACATAGCAATCACAGGGCCCCATAGCAAAAGTTCTATTTGGGTCTCCCACACCACTAAAAAATATATGAATTTATATTTTTTCACTGAGATGGAGATATATATATATATATATATATATATACTGTATGTGTGTGTAATAAATATAAATAGCAGAGTCATACTTGCAGCCAAGTGACAACTAGTGTCAGCTATGTCAGTGAATAGAACACTGCAACACGTGGCTGACACGCTAGTTGGCACGTGCCAGCAAGTGTGCAAAGCGCATCCTCGTGGTTACATGATAACTGCTGGAACCGGCAGAGTCCAACCATGTATATATTACATTACAATATATGTCTGGAATCTGTATTGTCATAGGGTTACCGCAACAATGTGGAGCCAGAAGACTACAGCGTCTGATTGCTTCTACTCCGGTGCTAAGAAGAAGCACTTCTCCTTCATTTTAATAGTGTTTATTCCTTCTGGTAGAACAGGGGTTAATCGGCCATGTTGGAAATCTCTGTGCTCGCAGCTGAGCTCAGTTAGCCACTCCTTTCCCCTTTATAATCTGGGCTCCGTTACAAATCCTTGTCAAAGCTAGCATTTGCTGCATGGCTTAAGGAGGGAGAGGTGTTCATTTGAGAAGGAGTGCTGGTGGAAGTTATCTGCGACTGTTGCTTGGTTTGTAAGTGTGGTAATTCCATATCCTTCTCTATTTTGGTTGATTCCCCTACCTCCACTCCCCGGTGCAGTCCTCTGTTATATGTGTGTGAATATTTTGTATGCCTGGAGTTTTCTGTTAATCCTTGATTGTGTATCTTTGTTGGTCGGATTGGTGTACTACAGTGCACAATAGCACCCCTCTTCCCTGGGTGGGGGAAGAGAGACAGAGGTCTAACTCAGGAGATAAGGCAAGGGTGGAGGCCCCGGCATCTTCACCTTCAGAAGTATCCTGGGAAGTTGGGCGAGCTAGGGCGCCCCCTAGTGTTAGGGACAGGGAAGGAGCCCCTGGTCCCGGGTCACCCGACAGCTGTGTCGTGACATGTATCATCTGGTATCTACTTTATTCATTGTCTATGGAACTGATGGAAATAGCCAAGCGCAACGCTCAGCAACTCTATAGATAGAGGCCGAGCATGCACAACTCTGCTCCATCCAGGACGAGACTGCAGATCCCTGTTCTCAGAATCTCTGGGGCCAGCAGTCAAATCCCCAGTGATCACACGTACACTGTAAATACACATACTGTACATACATACACAGATACACATACATATACCGTACATACATACATACACATACCGTACATGTATACACACATGAAAACAAGGAGAACAAAGAGTTTTTGGTGATAATAATAAGAAATCATTTATTACATAATTAAATAGTATCACATAAGTCACCCATAATATCAAATTATATGTGCAAATCAAGAACTAGAACAGACAGAAGGGACCAAAAAACCTCCAGATAAGATATTAATCACATGTGTGCAATAATAAACTCCACCATAAAAATAACCCCAAAGGCAACCCATGCAGAGAGCTCAATCTCTGAAAAACCGTAACAACACTACATATGATGAGGGGCTTACCTAAAGAAATGGTGGAGGGCAGGAGGGACGGGTCCCTGGAGTGATGTCCACCCCGACGCGCATTTCGCGGATGCTACACGCCGCTTTTCTCAAAAGAAATGCCCTCCACCATTTCTTTAGGTAAGCCCCTCATCATATGTAGTGTTGTTACGGCTCCCCCCCAGCCCCGCTTCCACCTCTTGAACTGTCTACAGTTCCACCGCTCTCTCTTGAAAAAATTCCACTTCTCACCAATCACACATTAGCAGTTCCCATCACCAGATCACACATATAGCCAGAAGCTCTTGTTTTGGCCAAACGATTTTTTAAATCAGCCACCATGACAAGGTAGACTCTTTTGGCCTGGCCCTATTCTTCTCTAACCTATTAAACATTTGTTAAAATATCCAATACAATTTAGGTATATTTTTATTTTTCAATTTTAAAATGACCAATAATATCACATCAAAAGAGACAAATACCACCACACCATGACCAGACCACATATTTCCACCACATTGTGACCTATAATACCACATGCAAGGAACAAATACCATCGCACCATGGCAGACCACATATTCCCACCACAGTGACCGAATAATATCACATACGAGGGACAAATAACACCGCACCATGTCCAGACCACGTGTTACCACCACATGGTGTCCAGTAATACCACATGCAAGGTACAAATACAGTCACACCATGACCAGATCACATATTACCACCACATAGTGACCAAATAATAGCACATGCAAGAGACAAATACTACCACACCATGACCAGACTGCATATTACCACCACATGGTTATGGAATACTACAATACTAAAAGTCATATTGCGCGCTGTTAATCATTCGGCACCTGTGATCACAACTAATAAAGACACCTCTACACCTAGTCTCCATTCTTGCCCCAATTTGAAGAAGCTTAGTAGCGAAACGGCGCTCGTTGGTGCGCAGGGTCGGTCACAGCACCTCTCATTCAGCTGCACCGCACCCCAGCATTTAACAACATCTACATCCTTTGCAGGTAAAAAGTTTACTACAATGTTTTCCCAAAGGAACTGCCATTCCTTCTGCTGTTTTGCTGTATAATGTGTCATTTGAGTGTGTCGTATTAAGGGTAGGGTTGAGCATTCCGATACTGCAAATATCGGGTATCGGCCGATATTGGCTGTATCGGAATTCCGATTCCGAGTTCCGATATTTTCGTCATATCGGATACCGGAATCGGGATGTCACTGTCACTGTCAGTGTCCGTCTGTCGGGTCTGTCAGGAGTCAACGGCACTTACCTGGCAGAAGATCTCCGGCGGTCACGTCCTGGACTGCTTCATGGCCGCCATCCTCTTCTCCCCGGCGGTCACATGCAGTTTCTCGCGATAACTGCAGTGACTGCTGGGTAATCCCGGCCGTAAAGCAGTCAGTCCGATGACGTCACCGCCGGGGAAGCAGGTAATCAGCTGTGCTGCGTTGCAATGACAGGCTCTGCCTGTCATTGCGATGTAGCAGAGCTGGATCGTCGTGGGACTGTCGTTATGGACTGCGTCGGACAGGTGGTATACTGTTGGTTTTTTTTTTTTTTTTTACAGGAGATCGATGGCGTCGCAGGAATGAGAGAGTAATAAAAAAAATGAAAACTGTGTTGTCTCTTTTATTTCATTAAAAGACTTTTTTCTTGCTGTGTCTTTTTTTTACACATTTAAAAACTTTGGGATTAATAATGGATCGGTGTCTTATTGACGCCTATCCATTATTAACCGGGCTTATTGTCACCGTGCAATCAACGGTGACATTAACCCCTTATTACCCCACTTGCCACCGCTACAGGGCAGTGGGAAGAGCTGGGTAAAGTGCCACAATTGGCACATCTTTTGATGCGCCAAATGTGGGGCTGCTGTAGCCTGGTATTATCAGGCTGTTGAGGGCCAAAATCCATGGGCCTTGACAGTCTTTTAATACCAGGCCGCAGCAGTCTGCATTTTACTTGGCTGGTTAACAAAAATAGGGGGACCCCTACGCCGTTTTTTTTTTCGAGGGGATCCCCTATTTTTGTTAACCAGCCAAGCTAAGCAGACTGCTGTGGCCTGGTATTATCAGGCTTGCAAGGTCCATGGATATTGGATCCTTACCAGCCTGAAAAACCAGGCCTCAGCGGTCGCTTCATCTGGCTGGTTAACAAAAATAGGGGGACCCCACGCCAATTTTTTTCGAGGGGATCCCCTATTTTTGTTAATCAGCCAAGATATGCAGACTGCTGTGGCCTGGTATTATCAGGCTGGCAAGGTCCATGGATCTTGGCTCCTTAACAGCCTGAAAATCCAGGCCTCAGCGGTCTGCTTCATCTGGCTGGTTAACAAAAATAGGGGGGACCCCACGCCAATTTTTTTCGAGGGGATCCCCTATTTTTGTTAATCAGCCAAGATATGCAGACTGCTGTGGCCTGGTATTATCAGGCTGGCAAGGTCCATGGATCTTGGCTCCTTAACAGCCTGAAAATCCAGGCCTCAGCGGTCTGCTTCATCTGGCTGGTTAACAAAAATAGGGGGGACCCCACGCCATATTTTTTTCGAAGGGAACCCCTATTTTTGTTAATCAGTTCCCTCTGACGTCACTGATGGTGTCCCTGGCTGACCTGAAGTGAAAGTGGAAAGCAATCAATTAAGCTTTCCACTTCCTCTCCTGTCAGCCAGGAGAGGAACTCATTCATTTGGGGGTTTACTGTGAGGCTGCAGCATTAGCTGCGGTCCCTGCAGTAAACATTAACCCTTTCTGAAGGATTACACCGTGGGACCTGACTGTGCATCGGATTGGTAAGAATAATTTTGCTTTATTATTTTATTTTTATTACAGGAAATGGTTTTAGCAGGTAAATAAAATATGGTCAAAAACTGTGTGATTATTTCATTAAACTTCTTTTTTATTAAAGTGTGTGTGTTTGATTTTTCTTTCATACAATAGGATTAATAATTGATAGTTGTCTAATTGACAGCTCTCAATTATTAACCTGGCTTAAAGTGACCTTTCAATTGCAAGGTCATTTTAACCCCTTATTAACCCATTCGCCACCGCTACAGGGCAATGGGAATAGACGGGCAAAGTGCCAGAAAGGGCAAATCTAATTAGAGATTTGCCCTTTCTGGGGTGTCTGGGGGCAGATGTTAAGTAGCCGGGGGGGCCAAAAAAAATGGTCCCTCTCTGGGCTATTATTATCTGCCCCCACTCACTGGCTTTGTCTGTCTGGTTGCGAAAATAGGGCGGGAGCCCACGCATTTTTTATCAGCAATTTTACACCTCATATATATATATATACATGTCATTGAATTTGTGACACATATATATATATATTTATATTTATAGTTCATACACTTCTACATAGTATAATAGCCGCTAATTCAATTGCCGGCTTTTGTGAAAATGCAGAACCCGACATGAAATGACACTTGGTGTACATAGGGTTAACCATGTCTTTTCATGTAGTTTGATATCTGATTTGCACAAACAATTACATGAGTGTAAGTGTGCAAAATTTCACACCTGTAGGGGTTAATTAAAGGTGTAAATTCGTAGCAAAAAAGTCCGTTTTATTTACAACGAATTTACACCTTTAATTAACCCCTACAGGTGTGAAATTTTGCACACATAGACTGATGTAATTGTATGTGCAAATCAGATAGCAAACAACATGAAAAGACATGGTTAACCCTATGTACACCAAGTGTCATTTCATGTCGGGTGCTTCTGTCTTTTCACAGAAGCCGACTTTACCCGCAATTGAATCAGAGGATATTTTACTATGTAGAAGTGTATAAACTATACATATATGTATATATATATGTCACAATGACATGTATATATATATATATATATGTATTCTATGTGTGTATATTTAGTGTTTATAAGGAAAGAAAGAGGTTTTTTTTAGTTGCGATATTTTGTTCCCATAGACTTACATGGGACTTCCGGTATCGGTATCGGGTATCGCCGATATTTTAATGGTATCGGCGATACCATTCCGATTCCGATACTTTTGGATATCGGAAAGTATCGCTCAACTCTAATTAAGGGGGATTTTTCTGATACATTTGGTCACTTTCACTTTGTTGCACTTTGCCAGTGTATACAGTGATTTTTTCTCAGTTCCCCCTCTCTCTCTTGAGCACTTTTGGTCTGTTTTGCAGGTACAATTTATGCTTCAACTGTGCCCGTCCCTGATATTTCTTTGGAGGTTTTTTCACTATTTTCCCGTATTTTTAACTATAATTTTTATAATTTTTAATAATTTTTTGTATCTAATGAAATTTACTTTCAAATTCACTTCCTCTTTCAGTCATTTTGTATGGCCATGGCAGATTATGTGTTTATCATCTGTGTGTGTACGTACTGTATATGTTATGTGTGTGTACAGTCATGGCCAAAAGTTTTGAGAATGACACAAATATTATATTTTCACATGATCTGCTGCCCTCTGGTTTTTATGTGTGTTTGACAGATATTTTTATCACAGACAGAAATATAATAATTGCAAACATATGAGTAACAAAAGCTTATATTGACAGTTAGAATGAGTTAATGCAGCAAGTCAATATTTGCAGTGTTGACCGTTCTTCTTCAGGACCTCTGCAATTCTCCCTAGCATGCTCTCAATCAACTTCTGGACCAAATCCTGACTGATAGCAGTCCATTCTTGCACAATCAATGCTTTCATTTTGTCAAATATTTAGACTTGAGAGTCCTCAGTGGTTGATACCTTTTAATGGCTAACTGAAAAGATGGTAACAAATTGCAAGCTTTCGAGACTACTCAGGTCTCTTCATCAGGCATAGACTAATACAACATCTGAAGAATCACATATTTATACACAAAATAGCACAGAAAAAATGCAATAGGTAGGACAAGTGACATGAAGCAGAACTGTCATTATGGCAGAGGGATTAACATAAATATGACTAGTTCATAGATAAGGAGTGAAGGTTTTATTACCCTCTGATTGGGGTCTGGTATTGTGTTGTGATGACCCTAAAAGGTCAGGGAGGCAGATTCCTTAATTGTTGTAGAACGACATAAAACTCTGGGATATATTCATCCCAGCACTAAGAGTGTCAAAGGTCATCATAAGTTTATATTCCCAGACTTTTCTATCCTTCTCAGATTTGAAGTTAGATTTTAATACAAGTAATTCCATATCTGTCATGCTATGACCGGGCATACAAAAGTGTTTGGCCACAGGTAAATCCATTCTTTTTTCTCTTATCGTGTGGCGATGAGAATTCATCCTTGTTCTCAGTTTTTGCCCGGTCTCCCCCACATACAGACCCCCAGTTGGACATTTAGTACATATAATTAGGTACACCACATTAGATGTGATGCAGCTGAAAGTACCTGGTATCTTGTAGTCCTGATGGGAGTTGGGGATCTTTATCCTGTCCGTGGTCATTATAGATGTACAGGTCTTGCATTTCTTTTGTCTGCAAGGAAAGGTTCCTGCAGCTGTTGGGGAGGACAGGGAGCTTCTGACAATGATGCTTCTTAGATTTGGGGGCTGCCTAAAACATAGTAGTGGGGGTCTGGAAATATGGATTGTAATCGGGCATCTTTTTGTAGTAAAGGTTGTAGTTTCCGTGCAGCTCCCCTTAGCATCTCCAGACTTGGATTGTAGGTGACCACTAGAGGCACCCGGTTATTTTCTTCTTTAGCTTTGTAATGTAGCAGGTGATTCCTTGATATTCTGGTGGCTCTTGTAATTTGGTTTTCAATTGTTCTTGGATGGTAGCCCTGGTTCAAAAAAGTCTTTCTGAGGCGACCAAGGTGTTCATCTCTATCCATGGGGTTGGAACATATACGGTTGTATCTGATGGCTTGGCTGTAGACAATAGAGTTTTTTATGTGTTTAGGATGGAAACTGTCCCATTTAAGATATGTTGGACGGTCGATTGGCTTCTGATACAGGGATGTCTCTATTTCATTGTTCTTTAGCTTAATGGTGGTGTCTAAAAAGTTAATTTCAGTACTGGAGTAGTTAAGTGTTAAGTTGATGGTGGGATGAAATTGATTGAACTGTTCATGGAACGTCTTTAGCTGTTGTTCAGACTCCGTCCAGATGATTAAAATGTCATCAATGTAGCGGTAGTAGGCCCGAGCCTGATGGGGCAGGAGGACAAAAATTCGCTTTCAGCTTGGCCATGAAAAGATTTGCATACTGTGGAGCCATTTTATTTCCCATGGCTGTGCCAGTCTCCTGAAGATAGATCTTGTTGTCAAATTCGAAGTAATTGTGGGTGAGGATGAATTTTTGTGAGTTTCACCACAGAATCAGCATCATTCCCGGTGTTTCCCATGAAGACTTTGCAGGCATTTAATCCATCCTGGTGTGGGATATTAGAGTACAAAGATTCCACATCCATGGTGGCCAGGATGGTTCCTTCTGGTAGAGAACCTATTGCTGCTAGTTTATTCAGTAGGTCAGTTGTGTCCTGAATGTAGCTGGGTGTATCCTTTACCAGGGTTTAAGAACACCCTCTACCCATCCAGATACTTGCTCAGTGAGGTGTCCACACATGAAATAATCGGCCTCCCTGGATTTCCGGCTTTGTGGATTTTGGGAAGCATGTAGAATGTCCCTGTTCTTGGACTTTCTGGTATCAGGTCATCAGCTCTTATGGATTTGTCAGACAGACAAGATACCAACTTGCTTAGTTCCTTGTAATAGTCCTGTGTAGGTCCGACTCCAGTTTTCTGTAGTAGCGTTGTCCGTAAGTTGTCTGTTTGCTTCCTTCATGTAGTCTGATGTGTACATCATGACTATTGCACCTCCTTGTCAGCAGGTTTAATGATGAATTTCTTTGTTGGTTTTCAGAGACTGTATGGCCTTTCTCTCCTGGGCACTGATGTTGGAGGCTTGTCTCTTGTTGGTGGCTATGATGGTGGATTTTATCAAATGTCTGAATTCCAGACCACCAAAAGCACTAACTGTGTCATCAATCCTCTCAGATTACAAACCCAGCAAAGTGGAGCTTGCCGTGCTTTCTAGAGGACTCTCATTTTGTCTACTAAGCCCTGGATAAAAACCGAACTCTGCAGTGATATGGAACATTTTTTTCAGGAGACTGCGCCTGAGGGAATACTTCAATGATACAGAAGATTCAGATAACACTCGGACTGAAGGAAGAGGGATCCCAATAACCAAGAAGAGGTCAGACTGGACACCTCCACCTGGACGTAACCCTCATTTGGATAAATATATAGACTCATTCAGACATTTGATAAAATCCACCATCATAGCCACCAACAAGAGACAAGCCTCCAACATCAGTGCCCAGGAGAGAAAGGCCATACAGTCTCTGAAAACCAACAAAGAAATCATCATTAAACCTGCTGACAAGGGAGGTGCAATAGTCATGATGAACACATCAGACTACATGAAGGAAGCAAACAGACAACTTACGGACACACCTACTACAGAAAACTGGAGTCGGACCCTACACAGGACTATTACAAGGAACTAAGCAAGTTGGTATCTTGTCTGTCTGACAAATCCATAAGAGCTGATGACCTGATACCAGAAAGTCCAAGAACAGGACATTCTACATGCTTCCCAAAATCCACAAAGCCGGAAATCCAGGAGGCCGATTATTTCATGTGTGGACACCCTCACTGAGCAAGTATCTGGATGGGTAGAGGGTGTTCTAAACCCCTGGTAAAGGATACACCCAGCTACATTCAGGACACAACTGACCTACTGAATAAACTAGCAGCAATAGGTTCTCTACCAAAGGAACCAACCTGGCCACCATGGATGTGGAATCTTTGTACTCTAATATCCCACACCAGGATGGATTTAAAAGCCTGCAAAGTCTTCATGGGAAACACCGGGAATGATGCTGATTCTGTGGTGAAACTCACAAAATTCATCCTCACCCACAATTACTTCGAATTTGACAACAAGATCTATCTTCAGAGACTGGCACAGCCATGGGAAGTAAAATGGCTCCACAATATGCAAATCTTTTCATGCCAAGCTTGAAAGCGAATTTTGTCCTCCTGCCCCATCAGGCCTCGGGCCTACTACCGCTACATTGATGACATTTTAATCATCTGGACGGAGTCTGAACAACAGCTAAAGACGTTCCATGAACAGTTCAATCAATTTCATCCCACCATCAACTTAACACTTAACTACTCCAGTACTGAAATTAACTTTTTAGACACCACCATTAAGCTAAAGAACAATGAAATAGAGACATCCCTGTATCAGAAGCCAATCGACCGTCCAACATATCTTAAATGGGACAGTTTCCATCCCAAACACATAAAAAACTCTATGTCTACAGCCAAGCCATCAGATACAACCGTATATGTTCCAACCCCATGGATAGAGATGAACACCTTGGTCGCCTCAGAAAGACTTTTTTGAACCAGGGCTACCATCCAAGAACAATTGAAAACCAAATTACAAGAGCCACCAGAATATCAAGGAATCACCTGCTACATTACAAAGCTAAAGAAGAAAATAACCGGGTGCCTCTAGTGGTCACCTACAAACCAAGTCTGGAGATCTAAGGGGAGCTGCACGGAAACTACAACCTTTACTACAAAAAGATGCCCGATTACAATCCATATTTCCAGACCCCCCACTACTATGTTTTAGGCAGCCCCCAAATCTAAGAAGCATCATTGTCAGAAGCTCCCTGTCCTCCCCAACAGCTGCAGGAACCTTTCCTTGCAGACAAAAGAAATGCAAGACCTGTACATCTATAATGACCCGGACAGGATAAAGATCCCCAACTCCATCAGGACTACAAATACCGGGTACTTTCAGCTGCATCACATCTAATGGGGTGTACCTAATTATATGTACTAAATGTCCAACTGGGGGCTGTATGTGGGGGAGAACCGGGCAAAAACTGAGAAAAAGGATAATTCTCATCGCCACACGATAAGAGAAAAAAGAATGGATTTACCTGTGGCCAAACACTTTTGTATGCCCGGTCATAGCATGACAGATATGGAATACTTGTATTAAAATCTAACTTCAAATCGAGAAGGATAGAAAAGTCTGGAATATAAACTTATATGACCTTTGACACTCTTAGTGCTGGATGAATATATCCCAGAGTTTTATGTCGTTCTACAACAATTAAGGAATTCTGCCTCCCTACCTTTTAGGGTCATCCCCAACACAAATACCAGAACCCCAATCAGAGGGTAATAAAACCTTCACTTCTTATCTATGAACTAGTCATATTTATGTTAATCCCTCTGCCATAATGACAGTCTGCTTCATGTCACTTGTCCTACCTATTGCATTTTTTCTGTGCTATTTGTGTATAAATATGTGATTCTTCAATGTTGTATTAGTCTATGCCTGATGAAGAGACCTGATGTCTCGAAAGCTGCATTTGTTACCATCTTTTCAGTTAGCCATTAAAAGGTATCAACCACTGAGACTCTCAAGTCTAAATATTTTTCTATCTACGGGCTAACACCGTACGAAGATACACATCTTCCTATATCAAAAGGAGGATACCAGAATGTACCGCATCTTTATGGAACTGAAACCACTTCTGAAGAAACTTTCACAAATGGACAGCGACATTTTTTTTCTTATCTAAATGCAAAAAGGAGAATCTAATTCCCAAAGGACTCTGGATTACAAACCCAATTCTTCACACCTACAATACCATTATGCACAAAACCTTTGTCACAGGACTTCTGAAAGACTAAGGAACCATCTTTTGCATGTCGCTACAGCATAAGGAGTAAAGTCCAAGGACAATTGGAAACTCTGAGGAAAACACTTACAAAAAAGCACAGAGCAAAAATTACAACAATACTACAACAAACTACGGAACCTTTCGATTCAAAACAGGAAAAGAAACTACACAGATTGCGCCTCCATTCCGACCTATACAAACAGATACAAAACAAAACCAAAACCTGACAACTCTGACAACCACTCCATTCCAGACACAAAAGCATCTAACTGGTCATCAATCTCACAGATTACAAACCCGAGCAAAGGGGAGCTTGCCGTGGCTTTCTAGAGGACTCTCATTTTGTCCTACTAAGGTCCCTGGATAAAACCGAACTCTGCAGTGATATGGAACATTTTTTCAGGAGACTGCGCCTGAGGGAATACTTCAATATACAGAAGATTCAGATAACACTCGGACTGAAGGAAGAGGATCCCAATAACCAAGAAGAGGTCAACTGGACACCTCCACCTGGACGTAACCCTATTGATAAATATATAGACCATTCAGACATTTGATAAAATCCACCATCATAGCCACCAACAAGAGACAAGCCTCCAACATCAGTGCCCAGGAGAGAAAGGCCATACAGTCTCTGAAAACCACAAAGAAATCATCATTAAACCTGCTGACAAGGGAGGTGCAATAGTCATGATGAACACATCAGACTACATGAAGGAAGCAAACAGACAACTTACGGACACACGCTACTACAGAAAACTGGAGTCGGACCCTACACAGGACTATTACAAGGAACTAAGCAAGTTGGTATCTTGTCTGTCTGACAAATCCATAAGAGCTGATGACCTGATACCAGAAAGTCCAAGAACAGGGACATTCTACATGCTTCCCAAAATCCACAAAAGCCGGAAATCCAGGGAGGCCGATTATTTCATGTGTGGACACCCTCACTGAGCAAGTATCTGGATGGGTAGAGGGTGTTCTTAAACCCCTGGTAAAGGATACACCCAGCTACATTCAGGACACAACTGACCTACTGAATAAACTAGCAGCAATAGGTTCTCTACCAGAAGGAACCATCCTGGCCACCATGGATGTGGAATCTTTGTACTCTAATATCCCACACCAGGATGGATTAAATGCCTGCAAAGTCTTCATGGGAAACACCGGGAATGATGCTGATTCTGTGGTGAAACTCACAAAATTCATCCTCACCCACAATTACTTCGAATTTGACAACAAGATCTATCTTCAGGAGACTGGCACAGCCATGGAAGTAAAATGGCTCCACAGTATGCAAATCTTTTCATGGCCAAGCTTGAAAGCGAATTTTTGTCCTCCTGCCCCATCAGGCCTCGGGCCTACTACCGCTACATTGATGACATTTTAATCATCTGGACGGAGTCTGAACAACAGCTAAAGACGTTCCATGAACAGTTCAATCAATTTCATCCCACCATCAACTTAACACTTAACTACTCCAGTACTGAAATTAACTTTTTAGACACCACCATTAAGCTAAAGAACAATGAAATAGAGACATCCCTGTATCAGAAGCCAATCGACCGTCCAACATATCTTAAATGGGACAGTTTCCATCCTAAACACATAAAAAACTCTATTGTCTACAGCCAAGCCATCAGATACAACCGTATATGTTCCAACCCCATGGATAGAGATGAACACCTTGGTCGCCTCAGAAAGACTTTTTTGAACCAGGGCTACCATCCAAGAACAATTGAAAACCAATTACAAGAGCCACCAGAATATCAAGGAATCACCTGCTACATTACAAAGCTAAAGAAGAAAATAACCGGGTGCCTCTAGTGGTCACCTACAATCCAAGTCTGGAGATGCTAAGGGAGCTGCACGGAAACTACAACCTTTACTACAAAAAGATGCCCGATTACAATCCATATTTCCAGACCCCCCACTACTATGTTTTAGGCAGCCCCCAAATCTAAGAAGCATCATTGTCAGAAGCTCCCTGTCCTCCCCAACAGCTGCAGGAACCTTTCCTTGCAGACAAAAGAAATGCAAGACCTGTACATCTATAATGACCACGGACAGGATAAAGATCCCCAACTCCCATCAGGACTACAAGATACCAGGTACTTTCAGCTGCATCACATCTAATGTGGTGTACCTAATTATATGTACTAAATGTCCAACTGGGGTCTGTATGTGGGGGAGACCGGGCAAAAACTGAGAACAAGGATGAATTCTCATCGCCACACGATAAGAGAAAAAAGAATGGATTTACCTGTGGCCAAACACTTTTGTATGCCCGGTCATAGCATGACAGATATGGAATTACTTGTATTAAAATCTAACTTCAAATCTGAGAAGGATAGAAAAGTCTGGGAATATAAACTTATGATGACCTTTGACACTCTTAGTGCTGGGATGAATATATCCCAGAGTTTTATGTCGTTCTACAACAATTAAGGAATCTGCCTCCCTGACCTTTTAGGGTCATCACAACACAATACCAGACCCCAATCAGAGGGTAATAAAACCTTCACTCCTTATCTATGAACTAGTCATATTTATGTTAATCCCTCTGCCATAATGACAGTTCTGCTTCATGTCACTTGTCCTACCTATTGCATTTTTTCTGTGCTATTTTGTGTATAAATATGTGATTCTTCAGATGTTGTATTAGTCTATGCCTGATGAAGAGACCTGAGTAGTCTCGAAAGCTTGCAATTTGTTACCATCTTTTCAGTTAGCCATTAAAAGGTATCAACCACTGAGGACTCTCAAGTCTAAATATTTTTCTATCTACTGGCTAACACGGTACGAAGATACACATCTTTCCTATTCATTTTGTCAGAATTTTAGGTTTTTGTTTGTCCACCCATCTCTTGATGATTGACCACAAGTTCTCAAGGGGATTAAGATCTGGGGAGTTTCCAGGCCATGGACCCAAAATCTCTATGTTTTGTTCCCTGAGCCATTTAGTTATCACCTTTGCTTTATGGCAAGGTACTCCATCATGCTGGAAAAGGCATTGTTGATCGCCAAACTGCTCTTGGAGGGTTGGGAGAAAGTTGCTCTTGGAGGACATTCTGGTACCATTCTTTATTCATGCTGTGTTTTTAGGCAAGACTGTGAGAGAGCCGATTCCCTTGGCTGAGAAGCAACCCCACACATGAATGGTTTCAGGATGCTTAACAGTTGGCATGAGACAAGACTGGTGGTAGCGCTCACCTTGTCTTCCTCCGAATGAGGCGTTTTCCTGATGTCCCAAACAATCGAAAAGGGGATTCATCAGAGAAAATAACTTTACCCCAGTCCTCAGCAGTCCACTGCCTGTATCTTTTGCAGAATATCAGTCTGCCCTCCTTGAGACCAGGCCTTGCTCCAAGAGTCTCCGCCTCACAGTGCATGCAGATGCACTCACACCTGCCTGCTGCCATTCCTGAGCAAGCTCTGCACTGCTGGTAGCCCGATCCCGCAGCTGAAACACTTTTTAAGAGACGGTCCTGGCGCTTACTGGTCTTCTTGGGTGCCCTGGAGCCTTTTTGGCAACAATGGAACCTCTCTCCTTGAAGTTCTTGATGATGCGATAGATTGTTGACTGAGGTGCAATCTTTCTAGCTGCGATACTCTTCCTGTTAGGCCATTTTTATGCATTGCAATGATGACTGCACGTGTTTCTTTAGAGATAACCATGGTTAACAGAAGAGAAACAATGATGCCAAGCACCAGCCTCCTTTTAAAGTGTCCAGTGGTGTCATTCTTACTTAATCATGACAGATTGATCTCCAGCCATGTCCTCATCAACACCCACACCTGTGTTAATGGAGCAATCACTGAAAAGAGGTTAGCTGTTCCTTTTAAGGCAGGGCTGCAATGATGTTGAAATGTGTTTTGGGGATAAAGTTCATTTTCTAGCCAAATTTGACTTTGCAAGTAATTGCTGTTAAGCTGATCACTCTTTATAACATTCTGGAGTATATGCAAATTGCCATTAGAAAAAGTGAAGCAGTAGACTTTGTAAAAATTAATATTTGTGTCATTCTCAAAACTTTTGGCCATGACTGTATCTATGTGTGTGTGCATCTGTGTATGTACAGTAAGTGTATGTTTCTTTGTGTATCTGTGTATGTTTGTGTGGTATATGTGTGTGTGTATGTATGGTATATGTGCATGTCTGTGTGTATATGCATGTACAGTATATGTGTATGTCTATGTGTGTATGTATGTACGGTATATGTATGTACAATGTACAGTACAGACCAAAAGTTTGGACACACCTTCTCATTCAAAGATTTTTCTGTATTTTCATGGCTATGAAAATTGTAGAATCACACTGAAGGCATCAAAACTATGAATTAACACATGTGGAATTATACATTACACTTTACAAAAAAGTGTGAAACAACTGAAAATATGTCTTATAGTCTAGGTTCTTCAAAGTGCCACCTTTTGCTTTGATTACTGCTTTGCACGCAGAAAAGGTGAACGGATGGACTCTACATGCCTGGTTCCCACCGTGAAGCATGGAGGAGGTGGTGTGATGGTGTGGGGGTGCTTTGCTGGTGACACTGCTGGGGATTTATTCAAAATTGAAGGCATACTGAACCAGAATGGCTACCACAGCATCTTGCAGCGGCATGCTATTCCATCCGGTTTGCGTTTAGTTGGACCATCATTTATTTTTCAACAGGACAATGACCCCAAACACACCTCCAGACTGTGTAAGGGCTATTTGACCAAGAAGGAGAGTGTTGGGGTGCAACACCAGATGACCTGGCCTCCACAGTCACCAGACCTGAACCCAATCGAGATGGTTTGGTCTGGACCGCTCACCGCTTCAATTTTGAATAAATCCCCAACAGTGTCACCAGCAAAGCACCCCCACACCATCACACCACCTCCTCCATGCTTCACAGTGGTAAGTAGGCATGTAGAGTCCAGCCGTTCACCTTTTCTGCGTGCAAAGCAGTAATCAAAGCAAAAGGTGGCTACTTTGAAGAACTTAGAATATAAGACATATTTTCAGCTGTTTCACACTTTTTTGTAAAGTGTAATGTATAATTCCACATGTGTTAATTCATAGTTTTTATGCCTTCAGTGTGAATGTACAAATTTCATAGTCATGAAAATACAGAAAAATCTTTGAATGAGAAGGTGTGTCCAAACTTTTGGTCTGTAATGTATGTGTGTGTATCTGTGTATGTACGGTATATTTGTATGTACATATGGTATATGCGTATGTCTGTGTGCTTGTATGTACGGTATATGTGTATATATATGTGTGTACAGTATGTGTATACTATATTTGTTTATAACTATGTGGGTACGTACAGTATATGTGTATGTATGTATGTATGGTATATATTATTTTTATTATTATTATTTATCTATATAGCACAATTAATTCCATGGTGCTGTACATTGGAAGGGGTTACATACAAATTTATAGATATCGTTTACATTATAGAAAAAAGAATTAGATCAGCACAAAAAAGAAAAAGCAAGAAGTCTGGGTGCACAAGTTCCAACAGGCAAATACCAAACCTTGCAATATAACAGTCCAAAGAAAGGAACAGCACTCCGTTCAGATGGGTGAAAAAAGAGCTACTTTATTGAGCCCATTGATTCAACGTTTTGGTTCAAGGTATGAACCTTTTTCAAGCAGTGAACATATGCCAATGTGAAACATTTATAGTTTTATACAGAGATGCAATAGTTAATAACAATCAAGTAAATATGAGCAAAAGACTCCCCATTACAGAGAGTTTACAAAAAGTGCAAAGTGCCAAAAAAGCTGACAGATGACAGACTGGTACAGAGGGGAAAGGACCCTGTCCTTGCGGACTTACATTCTACGGGATAATGGGGAAGAGACAGAAGGTCGGGGGTGCAGCAGCTATGGTCGTGGTGAGGCGGCAGAATGGTAAGCTTTCCTTACCCGTTACCTCTCCACTCACTCCCTCCTAGACCCTTCACAGTCCGGCTTCCGCCCCCTACATTCGACTGAAATGCACTCATCAAAGTGACCAATGACCTTCTGACAGCAAAACGTAACGGTGACCACTCTCTGCTCATTCTTTCTCGACCTTTCTGCAGCTTTCGACACAGTTGACCACCGTCTCCTACTGTCTAGGCTCCACTCACTAGGTATTAAAGACACTGCCCTCTCTTGGTTCTCTTCCTATCTTTCTGACCGCTCCTTCAGTGTTTCGTTCTCTGGCTCCACATCATCTCCTCTTCCTCTCACTGTCGGTGTACCCCAGGGCTCAGTCCTTGGCCCCCTTCTCTTCTCTCTCTACACGGCCCCAATTGGACAGACCATCAGCAGATTTGGCTTTCAGTACCATCTTTATGCTGATGACACAACTGTACACGTCATCCCCCGACCTTACCCCCGCTGTACTACAGAACGCCAGTGACTGTCTGTCCGCAGTCTCCAACATCATGTCCGCTCTCTATCTGAAACTCAACCTCTCCAAAACTAAACTTCTTCTGCTCCCGCCGTCTACTAACCTCCCTAAATCTGACATTTCCCTCTCCGTGGGCGGCACCATAATAACACCCCGGCAGCAGGCTCGCTGTCTGGGTGTTATGTTTGACACCAATCTCTCCTTCACCTCCCATATACAATCTCTTGCCCGCTCTTGCCGCCTACACCTAAAGAACATCTCTAGAATCCGCCCTTTTCTCACCATGGAAACAACAAAAACCCTCACTGTAGCATTGATCCACTCCCGCCTGGACTACTGCAACGCTCTATTACTTGGCCTCCCCATTACTCAACTATCCCCTCTCCAGTCCATCCTTAATGCAGCAGCCAGGGTCATCCATCTGGCTAATCAGTACTCGGACGCGTCCGCTCTTCGCCAGTCCTTACACTGGCTGCCCATTCATTATAGGATCCAATTCAAAGTACTGTTCTCACCCACAAAGCTCTCCACAGTGCAGCACCCCCCTACATCTCCTCCCTCATTTATCTATCGGCCTAACCAACTGCTGCGCTCTGCAAACGACTTTCGAATAACCTCTGCACTAATCCGTACCTCCCACTTCCGACTCCAAGACTTCTCCCGCGCTGCGCCAATCCTCTGGAATGCTCTACCCCAAGAAATTAGGACTATCCACAATTTGCATGGTTTCAGGCGCTCCCTCAAAACGCATTTGTTCAGAGCGGCCTATCACATTCACTAATCAAAGTCATTCTATGTGTGTGTGTGTGTAGCCCATTCACTATCTCCATCCATCCCTCACTCCCTCAAGATGGCTGGACCATCATTGTAAATGCACCATTGTATATACACACCTGTACGTTGTATCTCCCCCACCTCATTGTAGATTGTAAGCTCTCACGAGCAGGGTCGTCTTATTTTGCTTTAATTATTGTATTGATAACGTTGTTACTTATGACTTGTGTTTTGAAACTGTTAAACTGTAAAGCGCTGTGGAATATGAGGCGCTATATAAATAAAGATTATTATTATTATTATTAGATGGGTTTTCAGGTTCCGTATGAAGGATCTGAGGGTGGTGGATAATCGGACGTGTTGAGACACAGAATTCCAGAAGATGGGGGATATTCAGGAGAAATCTTGGAGGCGGTTGTGTTAGGAACGAATAAGTATGGAGGAGAGTAGGACGTCTTGGGAGGATTGAAGATTACGTGAGGGAAGATAATGGAAGATTAGGTCAGAGATATAGGGAGGGGACAGGTTGTGAATGGCTTTGTAGGTAAGTGTTAGTAGTTTGAACTGGATTTGTTGAGGAATTGGGAGCCAGTGGAGGGATTTGCAGAGGGGAGAAACAGGGGAGTAGCGAGGAGAGAGGTGGATTAGTCGGGCAGCAGAGTTGAGGACAGACAGGAGTGGTGCAAGAGAGTTAGTGGGGAGGTCACAGAGGAGAGTGTTGCAGTAATCAAGGCGGGAGATGATGAGAGTTGTGGGGGCGGAAGTCAGATTGGAGGTTGTCAAGGAGAGAGTTAGATGAGAGGTGGGAGAAAGTGGAGCATAGACATGCTGCTCAAGGAGTTTGGAAGCAAACAGGAGTAGTGATATGGGGCGACAGCTGGGCATAGCAGTTGGGTCAAGGTTAGTTTTTTTGAGGATGGGTGTGATGGTGGCATGTTTGAAGGCAGAGGGGAAGGTACCAGAAGATAGTGATAGGTTGTAGAGATGGGTTAGGGCTGGAATGAGCGTGTTAGTGAGGTTGGGGAGCTGGTGGGAAGTGATGGAGTCAAGTGCACAGATGGTGAGGTGTGATTTGGAAAGGAGATGAGTAAGCTCTCCTTCAGTGATGTTGGAGAGGGAGGTTATTAGGGAAGGGCAGAGGTCTGGTATATGGAGTGGTTGGGGTGGTGGAACAGTAAAGGTTTGCCTTGTTTGGTTGATCTTATTTTTGAAGTAGGTGGCAATGTCCTCGGCAGAGATGAGGGGAGTTGGAGGTGGCAGTGGTGGGCGAGGAGAGAGTTGAATGTGCTTAACAGTTGTTTTGGGTTGTAGGATAATGAAGATACAAGGTTTGTGAAATAGGTCTGTTTAGCAGAGGTGAGGGCTAATTTGAAGGCGAGTGTAGCTTGTTTGAAAGCAGTGAAGTCGTCTGGCAGGCGTGTTTTCTTCCAACGCCGCTCCCGACCCTGGATGCTTGTCAAAGTTTTTTTGGTGAGATTGTGCCAGGGTTGCCTATTGATTTGTCGCACTTTGCCATGCATGAGAGGGGCGACTGAGTCTACTGTATATATATATGTATATACATATCTATATGTTTGTGTATCTGTGTATGTATGGTATGTGTATCTGTGTGTATGTACGGTGTATGTGTGTATGCAAGGTTTTTGTGTGTGTATGCATGTATGGTATATGTATGTGTATCTGTTTGGATGTACGGTGTATCTGTGTATGCATATTTATTAACATATTTATTAATGATCTGGTAAAAGGTTTACACAGTAAAATATCGATATTTACAGATGATACAAAACTATACAATACAATATACGATACAAAACTATGTAAAGCAGTCAATACAAGAGAAGATAATATTCTGCAGCAGATGGATCTGGATAAGTTAGAAACTTGAGCAGAAAGGTGGCAGATGTGGTTTAACAATGATAAATGTCAGGTTATACACATGGGAAGAAGGGATCAATATCACCATTACACACTGAATGGGAAACCACTGGGTAAATCTGACATGGAGAAGTACTTGGGGATACTAGTTAATGATAAACTTACCTGGAGCAGCCAGTGCCAGGCAGAGGCTTCCAAGGCAAACAGGATCATGGGGTGCATTAACAGAGGTCTGAATACACATGATGAGAGCATTATAATGCTTCTGTACAAATCCCTTGTTAGACCACACATCGAGTACAGTGTTGAGTTTTGGGCACCTGTGCTCAGGAAGGATATAATGGAACAAGAGCGAGTACAAAGAAGGGCAACAAAATTAATAAAGGGATGGGGGAACTACAATACCCAGAGTGATCAGCAAAATTAGGATTACTTAGTCTAGAAAAAAGACGACTGAGGGGCGATCTAATAACCATGTATAAGTATATAAGGGGACAATTCAAATATCTCTCCGAGGATCTGTTTATACCAAGGAATGTGACAGTCACAAGGGGGAATTCTGCGTCTGGAGGAGAGAAAGTTTTCCATCAACATAGAAGAGGATTCTTTACTGTTAGGGCAGTGAGAATCTGGAATTCCTTGCCTGAGGAGGTGGTGATATTGAACTCAGTCGAGGGGTTCAAGAGAGGCCTGGATGTCTTCCTGGAGCTTAACAATACAGGTCCTTCTCAAAAAATTGCATAAAGTGCTAAATTTCATTATTTTCCATAATGTAATGATTACAATTAAACTTTCATATATTTTAGATTCATTACACACCAACTGAAATTTGTCAGGTCTTTTATTGTTTTAATGCTGATGATTTTGGCATACAACTCCTGATAACCCAAAAAACCTGTCTCAAAAAATTAGCATATCAATAAAAGGTTCTCTAAACGACCTATTACCCTAATCTTCTGAATCAACTAATTAACTCTAAACACATGCAAAAGATTCCTGAGGCTTTTAAAAACTCCCTGCCTGGTTCATTACTCAAAACCCCCATCATGGTAAGACTAGCGACCTGACTGATGTCAAGAAGGCCATCATTGACACCCTCAAGCAAGAGGGTAAGACCCAGAAAGAAATTTCTCAACAAATAGGCTGTTCCCAGAGTGCTGTATCAAGGCACCTCAATGGGAAGTCTGTTGCAAGGAAACAATGTGGCAGAAAACGCTGTACAACGAGAAGAGGTGACCGGACCCTGAGGAAGATTGTGAAGGACCGATTCCAGACCTTGGGGGACCTGAGGAAGCAGTGGACTGAGTCTGGTGTAGAAACATCCATAGCCACCGTGCACAGGCGTGTGCAGGAAATGGGCTACAGGTGCCGCATTCCCCAGGTAAAGCCACTTTTGAACCATAAACAGCGGCAGAAGCGCCTGACCTGGGCTACAGAGAAGCAGCACTGGACTGTTGCTAAGTGGTCCCAAGTACTTTTTTCTGATGAAAGCAAATTTTGCATGTCATTCGGAAATCGAGGTGCCAGAGTCTGGAGGAAGACTGGGGAGAAGGAAATGCCAAAATGCCTGAAGTCCAGTGTCAAGTACCCACAGTCAGTGATGGTGTGGGGTGCCATGTCAGCTGCTGGTGTTGGTCCACTGTGTTTCATCAAAGGCAGGGTCAATGCAGCTAGCTATCAGGAGATTTTGGAGCACTTCATGCTTCCATCGGCTGAAATGCTTTATGGAGATGAAGATTTCATTTTTCAGCACAACCTGGCACCTGCTCACAGTGCCAAAACCACTGGTAAATGGTTTACTGACCATGGTATTACTGTGCTCAATTGGCCTGCCAACTCTCCTGACCTGAACCCCATAGAGAATCTGTGGGATATTGTGAAGAGAAAGTTGAGAGACGCAAGACCCAACACTCTGGATGAGCTTAAGGCCGCTATCGAAGCATCCTGGGCCTCCATAACACCTCAGCAGTGTCACAGGCTGATTGCCTCCATGCCACGCTGCATTGAAGCAGTCATTTCTGCAAAAGGATTCCCGACCAAGTATTGAGTGCATAACTGAACATTATTATTTGATGTTTTTTTTGTTTGTTTTTAAAAAACACTTTTATTTTATTGGACGGGTGAAATATGTTAATTTTTTGAGACAGGTTTTTTGGGTTATCAGGAGTTGTATGCCAAAATCATCAGTATTAAAACAATAAAAGACCTGACAAATTTCAGTTGGTGTGTAATGAATCTAAAATATATGAAAGTTTAATTGTAATCATTACATTATGGAAAATAATGAAATTTAGCACTATATGCTAATTTTTTGAGAAGGACCTGTATTGTATCTTACAGTTATTAGGTTCTTTAGAAGGACATAAATCTGGGTATTTATTCTGACAGAATATAGGCTGAAATGGATGGACAAATGTATTTTTTCGGCCTTGCTAACTATGTTACTATGTGTGTGTATATAAGTACAGTATACAGTACAGACCAAAAGTTTGAACACACCTTCTCATTCAAAGAATTCATAATTTTGATGCCTTCAGTGTGATTCTACAATTTTCATAGCCATGAAAATACAGAAAAATCTTTGAATGAGAAGGTGTGTCCAAACTTTTGGTCTGTACTGTATGTGTGTGTATGTACAGTATATGTGTATGTGTGTGTATCTGTGTATGTACGATATATTTGTCTGTATACAGTACAGACCAAAAGTTTGGGCACACCTTCTCATTTAAAGATTTTTCTGTATTTTCATGACTATGAAAATTATACATTCACACTGAAGGCATCAAAACTATGAATTAACACATGTGGAATTATGGAATTATATACTTAACAAAAAAGTGTGAAACAACTGAAAATATGTCTTATATTCTAGGTTCTTCAAAGTAGGCACCTTTTGCTTTGATGACTGCTTTGCACACTCTTGGCATTCTCTTGATGAGCTTCAAGAGGTAGTCACCGGAAATGGTCTTCCAACAATCTTAAAGGAGTTCCCAGAGATGCTTAGCACTTGTTGGCCATTTTGCCTTCACTTTGCATTCCAGCTCACCCCAAACCATCTCGATTGGGTTCAGGTCTGGTGACTGTGGAGGCCAGGTCATCTGGCGTAGCACCCCATCACTCTACTTCTTGGTCAAATAGCCCTTACACAGCCTGGAGGTGTGTTTGGGGTCATTGTCCTGTTGAAAAATAAATGATGGTCCAACTAAACGCAAACCGGATGGAATAGCATGCCGCTGCAAGATGCTGTGGTAGCCATGCTGGTTCAGTATGCCTTCAATTTTGAATAAAACCCCAACAGTGTCACCAGCAAAGCACCCCCACACCATCATACCTCCTCCTCCATGCTTCACGGTGGGAACCAGGCATGTAGAATCCATCCATACACCTTTTCTGCGTCGCACAAAGACACTGTGGTTGGAACCAAAGATCTCAAATTTGGACTCATCAGACCAAAGCACAGATTTCCACTGGTCTAATGTCCATTCCTTGTGTTCTTTAGCCCAAACAAGTCTCTTCTGCTTGTTGCCTGTCCTTAGCAGTGGTTTCCTAGCAGCTATTTTACCATGAAGGCCTGCTGCACAAAGTCTCCTCTTAACAGTTGTAGAGATGTGTCTGCTGCTAGAACTTTGTGTGGCATTGACCTGGTTTCTGATCTGAGTGTTATACTATTGTAGGAACTCGAGGATTCTGATGAACAATCAGAGACGGGTTTCTTTGAATGCAAATAGTGTATTTGTGAAACAGCAAAACACCCAAAAACAATATACAAACAACCCGTAGTGACATGCAATAAAACGAGTCCATATATATTGTAAGCTTTTCAGGGGATATAGCTCTGGGATCGCCGTCCGGGTAGACGGAGTGGCACGGAAACAGTTCATTCACAGACAGCAGTTCTGGTAAAAACTGGCCGCAACCAGTTTTATTAAAGTCCACAGCAAACAGAACATAATCAAAACCAAATCATAAACATAAGACCTGGGCTTGTCCAGCCGCTAATTACACTTAGATAGATTTCCCTTTCTATCCGGGTCCAGACTCTAATAGCCTGGGCCAAAACAACACATATGTTCAGCATTTACCAGCATGGAGTTTCACAGAGTCTCCTCCTTGTGTCTGAAGGCACCTTCAACGTCCAGACTTGAGAGAGCTCCCCTCCTATTCAGCAGCTATCCGCATGGATTCTCACAGAGACTACTCCTGTGTCCGGGGTACATCGAGCACCCAGACTGAGACAGCTCATACTCCTGGAGACTGCTTCTTGTGCTGGGACTCCTTGTCCAGACTAAGCGAGCTCTCTGACTGTGTTCCCAGGCACCTACTTCTGGCTTCCTAATTATCACCTGAATGGCCACAGGTTTGAGCTGCAAGCGTGTACTGAATGGAAGGTGTAGTGACCTTTCTCCACCACTAGTTTTACAAAGCCACACATTTCCCTTATACCAGTTAGCAAAGTATCTAGGTGAAATGTACACCCCATTCAATACATATGCTTTCACTGTCTCACATATCCCCCCCCTCTTCTCCAGACCGGAGGGCTGGTCAACAATCCAAAAGAGACAGTGAACTCCGGACCAGTCATGGCCATCATCGACTTCATCTTCACTACCGTCCATTTACCTTCCAAGGCCACTAGCATCCACACAGGATCCAGTCTCTGACCTTTCAGGCAGTCAGGCTTCACTCGGCCTCACATAAACGGTGTCCCCCACACCAGGGGAACAGGAAACAGGCCTGACGCCTATCACTGACACACCTGTCTCCAATTAAGCAGGGTTTATATACCCTTACACACACCTACACACACACACACACACACACACGGGACCTGAGCTGATGTCATAGTCATGTGTTCAGACTTGTGTGTGTGTAAAAGGACCTGTGTGATGTCACAGTCATGTGACTAGTCAGCTGGGGGAAGGAACATGGACAGTCAAACACACACACTGAGCCATTAAATGAATACCAGCCAAGGGCTGCATTACATATTCCCCCCCTTTTTCAAACTTGTAGGGTTGAACACAAAATACATCCAATCACATCAACCCACAGTTCACACAGAGACCATGTACTTGTCCATTGCTCTGTTCAGCCCCCCGGAATATTAGTCAATGACATTCGCTTATTCCTTAGGGACCTACCGTCTGTCATTGTCACAGACTTCGTCCAGTTACATTTCTGGGTCGTAACCTTGTCAGGTCTCCCCTTCGCTCCCAGCGGTCAATCGTAACCTTGTCAGGTCTTGCCTGGGTATCTAAGGTCCGGTTAGACTTCGTACTGTCCCGTACTCTATCGGGTCATCTGTATGGGCCTCTCAAACCTGAGTTACTGGAGGTCTCACTACCTCTAAACCCACGCCCACTACCCTCAGGACGTCTTCAAAGGTCCCTAACTTCAGCCTTAGCTGTTCTGTTATTTAGGGGGCCCTTTCTCTGTCGGGTCTCACTATTCTTAGACGGCTGCCATCTTCTGCTGCTCAGGTGATGCTGTCTATCTACTCGCTGTCTAGCGAGATTCAATTGTTCTACCTCTCGCAGGTAGGTCATACGGTACGCCACCAGCATGCGCACATATTCCACACTTTCTTCCGTTCCTATAGCGTAGAATGACACCATGCCGTCTTCATCTGGTATCCAGTCCCGACGATCACGTGGACTGCTTACTTTCACCACACCAGACCTCTTCACCATCATCTGCATGGCTCGGCCATTTCTCCCAATCAGCTTTCTCACCAGAACATGAGGCACCCGGATGACCTTTTCCCGCAGACTGTGAGCATTTCTCATAAGCTTCAGTTGTCTAACGGCTTGTTCTGTCTTCAACCGGAGAAACCGCTTTGTGCGAATACATCGCCAGTGCATGTCACTTAGGATTGCCACCCTCTTCACTGTAACTTCGGTCGTGGACAAGACCACCAGCTGTTTAGCTCCTGAGGTCGAGTACACCTTACAGGCTCCCACAGCCTTCCTAAACGCTTCATGCACAGACTCACGGGTGCATTCTTCTCTCAAGTCCTCGGGTACATCTACGAGGCACTTGTACCGACACGTTTCGGTCTCACCAGTGGTTTCCAGACGATCAATCAGCTCAGGGTTCAGGGATAACTGACTTTCAGCTTCTTCCCCCTTTACGCTTCTTCTGAGCTGACTCACAGCTACAAATTCGTGAATTTCCATCCTGACCACTTCCATTTCACATTTATCTTCCGTTACCACCCTCTTAGCTCTCCTCAGGTCTATCTTCTCCTGGCAAAAGGGAGCGAGTGCAATGTGTTTGCCCTTTTCTTTCTCCAAGGAGGCCTTGTTCACCAAATGACACTTAATCAGGCAACTTTTCAGCCCGAGAACTTCTTCCTCTAGTTCTACCATTCGCCTCTCAGCTGCCCGTCTCTGAAGCTTCTCTTGCGTCCACTGGGCTTGTAACCACTCCTTAAGCTCCTTGATCTCGGCTCCGACATCCACCGAATCATCCGAACTCACATCACTCGAGGAAGTATCTGCTTTACACCTCCCATCTCCAGTGGCCAACTCCTGGCCCTGGTCTGTAGCTTCTCTGATGGACTCCTCCATCTTTTCCCGCTCAGCTTCCATCTGTCTGAGCTTTTCCTTAAGGCACATCTCCGCCTTCTGGAGAGTATCACAGGACATCTGTAGCTCCTTCACCTGAGCTTCCAGACCTAGGGTCTTTCTGCGCAGATCACCATTTTCATCACGGGTGTCCTGCAGAGTGGTCTCAACCACCTGGCGCATTTGCTCTGCATCCATCTTATCCTCTTCTAGTTTTTCTTTGACCCTGAGGAGATCCACATAATCTCTCTTCATCTGTTGCAGTTCCCTACTGCGTTCACCACACTCCTTCTTGGAGTCACACAGCTCCTGGTTCAGCTGTTCGCGCAGTCGTTCTAGGATTTGTTCACTTCCAGAAACTCCATCCTGCAGCGCCTCCTTCTCACGCTTCAACTGCAAAACCTCTTCTCTGATTTTGCGGCGGTCCTCTTTAATGGCGTGGAACATCTCTTTCCACAGGGTAACTTCCTCGTTGCTTCCTTCTAGATCTCGCTGGTCTGAGGACACGTCCTCCAGGTTTTCACATAATTGCAGCATGTCACTTTGATACTGCAGCCGAATAGGTTCCAGCTCTTGGCCATGACTGGCCCCCCTCTTCTACCTCTAAAGGAGAATCCACACTTGAAGCATAGGCAGACAGTACTACATTCTCTTCATTTTCATTTTCAGCGAGTACTACCGGAACAACCTTTTTGTGGCCCTTGCGCCGTCGACGACGAGAGATGGACTCTCTTCCCTCGTCTAGCCTCTCCTGACTGACCTCACTTTTTACTTTCATAGTGTCCCAGTCAGCTACGGGGTCTGTGTCACTCCCCATGGTGTTGTGGACTAACAGCTCACCTCCCACTTTGACGTCACCCCCTTCTACTGGAGCTACCCCGTTATCAACGGTCACATTGTCATTTTTAGGAGGTACCAACCCACAACCAGTAACAATTTTCAGTTTTCCACACTCTACACTCTTGTGAAAATCCGCCCCTTTTTAGACTCCGCCCCCTTTTTAACAACCACACCGGCAGGGTAATTTTTACACAAAAAATCAGCAGTAGTCTTAGGACTCAGTTCACAACATCTCTTACCACCTCCCCGGGCACTCTGTGACAACACTGGCACCCCCGGAGAGTCCATAGAATGGTCCACTGCCGCCATTCTATACGGTGCCCACAGCTCCCGCACCATGTCCAGTTGCATGTCCAGTAGACATTTCTCAAATATGCGGTCCGACTTGTCAGACCCATTCGTTGCTCCGTTCACAGCCATCGCGGAGCACTGTTCACACCAGAACTTCACCGCTTTCCCTTGAAAAAATCTTCGTGGCCCCGCCGAGCCACAGCAAAACTGGATTTGAGTGCGATGACAATCTTCGCAACCCCGCCGAGTTGCAGCCAAAAACCGGATTTGAGTGCGACAACAATCTTCGTAACCCCCACTGAGTCACAGCAAGATGCCTTCGTGACCCCACTGAGTCACAGCAAGATGCTTGTATCCACACTCGTCGTCCATGCTGTCAGACTTCTCTGTCTCAAAAACGGCAGTCTTCACTCAAGACCTACACACTCCACAGTCTTTTCCACAGAAAATTCAGCTTTGCTGTGCAGACATACTTTTTTTTTTTTTTTTGCAAAGTCTATTAGGGCTACTGTCTCTTTAAGACTGCTCCAATCAGACGTTTTTGCTGACACACTTTTTTTTTTTTTTCTGCTGCTGCTTCAACAGACTTCACCTTTATTGCTGTCTCTCGCCACTGTGCAGCACGCACATTCTAGCACTAATTGTAAGCTTTTCAGGGGATATAGCTCTGGGATCGCCGTCCGGGTAGACGGAGTGGCACAGAAACAGTTCATTCACAGACAGCAGTTCTGGTAAAAACTGGCCGCAACCAGTTTTATTAAAGTCCACAGCAAACAGAACATAATCAAAACCAAATCATAAACATAAGACCTGAGCTTGTCCAGCCACTAATTACACTTAGATAGATTTCCCTTTCTATCCGGGTCCAGACTCTAATAGCCTGGGCCAAAACAACACATATGTTCAGCATTTACCAGCATGGAGTTTCACAGAGTCTCCTCCTTGTGTCTGAAGGCACCTTCAACGTCCAGACTTGAGAGAGCTCCCCTCCTATTCAGCAGCTATCCGCATGGATTCTCACAGAGACTACTCCTGTGTCCGGGGTACATCGAGCACCCAGACTGAGACAGCTCATACTCCTGGAGACTGCTTCTTGTGCCGGGACTCCTTGTCCAGACTAAGCGAGCTCCCCTCCTATTCAGCAGCTATCCGCATGGATTCTCACAGAGACTACTCCTGTGTCCGGGGTACATCGAGCACCCAGACTGAGACAGCTCATACTCCTGGAGACTGCTTCTTGTGCCGGGACTCCTTGTCCAGACTAAGCGAGCTCTCTGACTGTGTTCCCAGGCACCTACTTCTGGCTTCCTAATTATCACCTGAATGGCCACAGGTTTGAGCTGCAAGCGTGTACTGAATGGAAGGTGTAGTGACCTTTCTCCACCACTAGTTTTACAAAGCCACACATTTCCCTTATACCAGTTAGCAAAGTATCTAGGTGAAATGTACACCCTATTCAATACATATGCTTTCACTGTCTCACAATATACAAGTCCAATTATATGAATCCAGATATATAAGTCCTTGAACCTCTATAGCAAGGCGGTAAGGTTTTTACGACGGAGTCCTCACACAAATGTGACCATAAGGTAAGTCTGATGCACAGGTAACGTGGCTGGATTCACACACTGCTGGTGTGTAAAGACTCAGATCCAGGTATGCAGTAGACACAGGGAAGTCCAGGAACAAGTTAATCTCAGTTGTGGCATAATCCAGTGAAGTCCAACAACAAGTTCATATGTCAGTAAGATTCCAGTAACAGTTCCAACAGCTCTCACCAGAGGGAGTGAACGAAGGGTTAAACAGCAACACAGTTCAGAAACACAGTTCTTACCAGATGGAGTGAACCAAGGGTTAAATTCCAAAGTCAACAGGTTAGTGATAACACAGTAAGTGCAGCTTACATATGCAGAGAATGTCCAGAGCCATGGGTAGAAGCTGCTGTAGCTGAGAAACACCTGAAGATAACCTGGTTAGGCACTTTCCCGGTAAATACACAAAAGATCTGTGAGGAACAAAGCAGCTGGGTTGCAGGGAAACGGAAGCAGAATACTCCAGCAAGGAAGCCAGCACCTGAGCCGGGTTTTAAACAAACGAACAGGAAGTAGGGCACACAAAACAGCAAACTCCATTTTAACAAAGGGCAAAATCATTGACAAAGTTACCTAGAAAACCCGGAATACTGACATTACTCCCCCCCTAAAGACGGCCTCCGGACGGTCCTGGCCAGGCCTGTCCGGGTATCTCCGATGAAACTGAGCAATCTTCAGGGGCGCATTGATGTTACTTACTGGTTCCCAAAACCGAGCAGAAATGAGATGCAATACAGTGTAGAAAATATATAATAAAATCGATTAAATAATAATGCTAAAAGATAAATCTACACATGACAAATGAATCTCAAATCAAACAAGTGGATGGCAGAACCAGCCGGATTGTGAAACACAACACCTAAGTGCAAAAGGAACAGGGGGAATAGAAGAAAAAGAAACTTCACCCAGGCAGTGGGAGTAAAAATGTAGAATTTTATTAAATATTCATATAAAACTGTAGCACAAGCATCAATTATAAAATAAAAAGGAAGCCAGGGCACCACACATTAAAATCCAATACCCTGGTATTAGTATAAGTAAATCAGGTAAATGTATAGATATTACATGGAATATGCTGAGCAAAGTAAAAGGTAGTCCGTCATAATATATGTATTGGTGCACACATAAAATTTTTTTTTTATATATATATACAAAGGAAATAGAGCAGTATATGATAAAGTGTACACAGAACTATGTATATGTGCTATATAGTGCACACAAAATATATATGTGCCACTATTAAAGTGTAAAAAAGTGTGGTGAAAAAAAGAAATATAATATCCTATCAAAAAACACAGTGCACAACCAAAGAATGCAATATTACCCACTTAAGACAAGCAAAATAAGCACCACTAATAAGCCAAAATGTGTATTACATAAACACCAACACCATGACTGCCGTGACTGCCAAATCGCTATAAACTACCATCCCCCTGACGAAGGAAAAACCTTTCCGAAACGCGCGTCGGGGCTCGTTCTAGGTAGCCCGATCACCACTAGGTGTCTCCTCCCCTGGTATTTTCAGGTATTATGCTGGTAGTTTATAGCGATTTGGCAGTCACGGCAGTCATGGTGTTGGTGTTTATGTAATACACATTTTGGCTTATTAGTGGTGCTTATTTTGCTTGTCTTAAGTGGGTAATATTGCATTCTTTGGTTGTGCACTGTTTTTTTGATAGGATATTATATTTCTTTTTTTCACCACACTTTTTTACACTTTAATAGTGGCACATATATATTTTGTGTGCACTATATAGCACATATACATAGTTCTGTGTACACTTTATCATATACTGCTCTATTTCCTTTGTATATATATAAAAAAAATTTTTTATGTGTGCACCAATACATATATTATGACGGACTACCTTTTACTTTGCTCAGCATATTCCATGTAATATCTATACATTTACCTGATTTACTTATACTAATACCAGGGTATTGGATTTTAATGTGTGGTGCCCTGGCTTCCTTTTTATTTTATAATTGATGCTTGTGCTACAGTTTTATATGAATATTTAATAAAATTCTACATTTTTACTCCCACTGCCTGGGTGAAGTTTCTTTTTCTTCTATTCCCCCTGTTCCTTTTGCACTTAGGTGTTGTGTTACTGGTTCCCAAGAATCATTTTCAGGAGAGTAACCTTGCCATCTAACTAGATACTGAAACCGGTTTCTATGAAGTCTCAAATTAACAATATCCTGTACCACAAATTGTTCTTCGCCATCAACCAACACTGGTGGAGGGGGAGATACGATACGTCCCTGAAACGTGTTAGGAGAGACTGGTTTTAATAAAGAAACATGAAATACTGGGTGTACCTTTAAAGTCCGTGGTAGCTTCAACCGACAGGCAACAGAGCTCACAATCCCAGTGATCTTGAATGGACCGATGAATTTCTGTCCAGTTTCTGCGAAGGAACACCCAATTTTAGATTCTTGGTGGATAACCAAACCGAGTCTCCTACCTTATACATAGGTGCTGGTTTCCGGAATCTATCGGCCAACTTCTTGTAACGCTCCTGTGCTGTGGTCAGGGAGTCCTTCAAAACTTCAAGATTACGTTGCAACGCCATCACTCTGTCTTCAACCGCTGGTACCGAAATAGCAACCGGAGACCTAGGCAAAATACTTGGATGATAACCCAGATTGGCAAAAAAAGGCGTTACCTTCGTGGAACTGCTTTGAGAGTTATTGTATGAAAATTCCGCTAAAGGAAGTAGCTTCAGCCAATCGTCCTGCAAATGACTGACGTAACAGCGTAGATATTGCTCCAAGGTTTGATTTGTCCGTTCGGTCTGCCCGTTGGTCTGAGGATGGTATGCAGAAGACAAGCAAACATTAATGTGGAGCGCAGAACAAAATCCTTTCCAAAATCTAGAGGTAAATTGTATTCCCCGGTCAGAAATGATCTCATCTGGTACCCCATGCAGCCGGAAAATGTTCTGGATAACTTGATCTACTGTCTCTGTAGCTGAGGGAAGACCAGCACACGGAATGAAATGAGCAGCTTTCGTTAAACGATCTACTACCACCAAAATAGTATTTTTACCACCAGAGGTGGGTAACTCCACAATAAAGTCCATCGAAATAGACCCCCAAGGGCGAGACGGTACAGGTAGCGGTTTAAGAAGACCAGTAGGTGAAACGAGAGGAACCTTGTACCGGGCACAAACTTCACAAGAGCGGACATAGTCATTCACATCCTTCAAGCAGGTAGGCCACCAAAAAAAACGAGTTAACAATTCCTGCGTCTTCTGTACCCCCCTATGACCAGCCAAAATAGAGTCGTGGACCAATTTGAGAACTCGAAGTCTTACAGCCTCTGGGACATAAATAAACCGGATTACTTACCGGTAATGCTCTTTTATAGAGCCCACGACAGCACCCACTGAGAGAGGGGATCCGCCCCTAGGAACAGGAAACCTACAGAGAGATAAAAGGGGCGGCCCCCCTCGCTCCTAGTTGGATTACAGAGAATGAGAGGAACCGCCACACAAGTTTCAGTTAATTTGCTCCATAATACGTTTAAGATATATATACATATTTACACTGCTAGACTATGTACAGTAATTACATACACTTAACCCTTCACCCAACGGAATACACCGTGTATACTATAACTAGGGGAGGGAAGTGAGTGGGTGCTGTCGTGGGCTCTATAAAAGAGCATTACCGATAAGTAATCCGATTTTTTCTCTTCGCCACGACAGCACCCACTGAGTGATTTTCAGAGACAATCACCTGGGAGGGACCACCGTGTCAAGGACTGATCTACCAAACACTAGGTCTGTTGAGGAAGATAGATCTAATCTATAGTGATCATAGAAGGTAGAAGGTGAAGCCCAGGTTGCGGCCTTACATATAAGGTCTATCGGGAGATCTGCTCTTTCTGCCCAGGAGGAAGATATGGCTCGTGCGGAATGTGCTTTCACGCCCTGTGGTGGGACTTTCCCCTTTGTCACATACGCCAGAGATATTGCGTCTCTAATCCATCGAGACAGTGTACTCTTCGTCACTCCTGCACCTTTATGGCTGCCCTGGAACGAGACAAAGAGAGCCCTGCTCTGCCTCCAGGGTCTAGTCCTGTCCAGATACGCTAAGACGGCCCTTTTAACGTCTAAAGTGTGGAATCTTTCTTCCTGTGGTGATGAGGGGCTATCATAAAAGGAAGGAAGGTAGATCTCCTGGGATCTATGAAATTTTGTCGTCACTTTAGGGAGATAAGACGGGTCTGTTTTTAAGACTATCTTGTCCGAAAATACCGACAGGAAAGGAGGATCTATCGATAAGGCCTGGAGATCACTTACTCTTCTTGCTGAGACCAAGGCCACTAACAAGATGGTTTTAAATGAAGCATTTCTTATTGGTACTGAATGAAGGGGCTCAAATGGACTTTCCGTTAAGGCGTCTAGAACTAAGTTTAAGTCCCAAGATGGCATCCGTGGTATATGGACTGGTTGTGCTCGATGGCAGGCTGAGATAAACCGAGCCACCCATTTATTGCCTGCTACGTCATGATTATATAAGGCTCCCAGAGCTGACACTTGGACTTTAAGTGTATTTACTGATAGTCTTAACTCATGTCCTTTTTGCAAAAATTCTAGGATAGCCGGAATAGGTACTTCACCGGAGAGGCGTGCTGAATGAAATGTTAAAATTTTTTTCCAGACTCTGGCATATATATTAGTTGTGATCTCTTTCCTACTATGCAGAAGGGTATTAATTAGACCATCTGAAAAACCTCTTTGCTTTAATAGCTGCCTTTCAAATTCCAAGCCGTGAGGCGCAGGCCTTTGACCTGAGGGTGATGGAAGGGCCCCTGTGAGAGAAGGTCCCGGTCCCAAGGGAGGATCCATGGATCTGAGACCGACATGGCTCTCAGCCATGAGAACCATGGCCTCTTGGGCCAGAACGGAGCTATTAAGATTATTCTTGCTCCTTGCTCCCTGATTTTCTGGATGACGATTGGTAGTAACATCATTGGAGGAGAGGCATAAGCTAGGCGAAAAGTCCATGGGGTCTGCAAAGCATCCAGTATGTCCGGACTGTCCACCTTGAAAAGTGAAGCGAACCTTTCGACTTGCCTGTTGTTCCTCGCGGCAAACAGGTCTATTTCTGGCTTGCCCCCTCTGACTGATATCATGTTGAAGATTCGGCGACTGAGCACCCATTCTCCCTGATGTAGAGTATGGCGACTGAGAAAATCTGCTTTGATATTGTCTGCCCCTCTGATATGCAGTGCTGATAGGGACAGGAGATGACTTTCTGCCAATTTTAGAATTTCCCCCGCGATAGACATGAGCGCTACCGATCGTGTTCCTCCTTGGTGGTTTAGGTATGCTACAGAGGTGGTGTTGTCTGATAGAATCCTTGTATGAGTTCCTTGTAGCTGCGGAAGAAAGTTACATATAGCATGATATACAGCTTTTAATTCTCTCATATTTGACGAGTCCTCTACCTCTGATCTAGACCACCTTCCCTGTACCATATTGTCTTTTAAATGTGCTCCCCATCCCAAGGGACTGGCATCTGTGGTTACTATATTTGAGGGGACCACTACCCAAGGAACCCCTCCCGAAAGATTTTCTGGATCTAGCCACCAACTTAGGGAACTGACCACTTCCAATGGCAGGGATATTATACTCTCTAACTGTCCCTGTAGGCTCTCTCCTTTTTGCAGAATGATTCTCTGTAATTTCCTGGTATGAAACTGGGCCCACTGGACTGCCGGAATACATGAGGTCAAAGAACCTAGCAAGGACATACCTCCTCTTAGGGATATTATGGGATTATCTACCACAAGACGTACTTTATTGATCATGGTTAATTTCTTTGCCTCCGGCAGCAGACATCTCTGACTTACTGAATCCAGATGAAGGCCTAGGAACGTCTGACAGGTTACCGGGTGTAGCCTGGATTTTTCCCAGTTTATCAGCCAACCTAAGTTCTGCAAGGATGAGATTACGTCAGATAGTCTGTGCTCACACTGTAGATACGAATTTCCCACTATCAGAAGATCATCCAGGTATGGGATTACCAGGGTATCTTTTATTCGCAAGTATGACATCACCTCCAGCATTAGTTTGGTGAAGACGCGGGGTGCCATAGATAGTCCGAAGGGCATTGCCGCGAATTGAAGATGACAGATCCGGCCTTCTAATGTAACCGCTACTCGTAGAAACCGCTGATGCGAGATTTGTATCGGCAGATGGTAATACGCATCCTTGAGGTCCACGACCGCCATGTAGCATCTGGGAAATAGAAGTTTAATGGCTGACCGTATAGACTCCATTTTAAAAGTTCGGACCTTCAAAAAGGTATTCAGCTTCTTTAAATTAACTATGGTTCTGAATGAACCATCTGGTTTAGATACCAGAAACAAGGGAGAATAAAAGCCTTTCCCTCTTTGATGAACCGGAACCTCCACTAGTACTTTCTTGTGTAATAGGCCTTTAATTTCTAATTCTAATGACTCCTGTTGAGCCTGAGACTTTAAAGAAGTCAATAGAAATGAGTCCGGAGGGTTCCGGACAAATTCCAATGCTGAGCCTGATTTTATAATATTAATGGCCCAGGGGTTTGATGTGATTTTTCCCAGTGACAGTAGAAGTGTAACAGCCTGCCACCCACAGGTAGGTTGGCACTACCGGAATTTATCTCCTGATTTGAAGGGACGTTTACCGAACAAGTTTCCTTTCGGCCTGAAGTCCTTATTATTCCAGGAGTTCTGGGCTTTAAAGTCTTTCTTTCTGCCAAACGCTGGCTTCCTGAATGACCTCCTGTAGGATGGAACGTATGGATTAGGGAAGCCTTTCTTTCTCTCTGCTGCCTTGGTTAGGATGTCATCTAGTACTGCGCCAAACAGATACTCACCCTGGCAGGGTATAGCGCAGAGTTTAGACTTAATCTGCGTGTCCCCCTTCCAGCCTTTTAGCCATAACGCCCTCCGAGCTGCGTTAGTTAAACCCGCCGTTCTTGCCGCTAGGCGGAGAGAATCTATTGAAGCATCCGACAAAAAGGCTGCTGCACCTTTAATTAGCGGAATGGAGGCACGTAGCTTATCTCTGGATAGGCCATTTTTTATATTGTCCTCCAACTGGTCTAACCATATTAACATGGCTCTGCCCGTACATGTGGCCGATATTGCTGGCTTGAATGCCCCTATACATGATTCCCATGATCTTTTAAGCAGTGCGTCTGCTTTCCAATCCAGGGGGTCCGATAGCATTCCAGTATCCTCTACTGGTAGAGAGGACCGGCGAGAAGTTGAGGCTACAGCCGCATCTACTTTAGGCGCTTTTGCCCAAGAGGCCAGATCTTCATCATTGAAGGGGTATCGTCTTTTGGATGCCGCCGGCATAAAGCCTCTCTGCCCCTGCCTCTCCCACTCCTTTTTAACCAAATCTTTTATGGCTGGAATTATAGGGAATACTCGACCCTTTCGTTGGGAGAGACCTGAAAACATAATCTCTTGGGGAGTTTTAGGGTCTTTAACGTCCGACAATCCCATAGTGTTCCTTACTGATTTAATCAGGTTATTTATGCTATCAGTCGGAAAGCACGTATGTTCCTCTTCCTCCGAGGACACGGATTCCTGCGACGCCTGAGAATTAAGCTCTCCACTGTCCGAAGAAGATGCTACTCTGGGCGGAGTGACCTCTCCAAGGGATCTCCTTCCCGTAATACTACTTGCTCCCCCTAGGGCCTGTAGCTCTTCTCTAATCATCAGGCGGATGTCTTCCGTTCTAACTGAATCCTCCTCCTGAAGCGTATGGCCAATGCATATTTGACACAATCTTTTAGGATACGTGTCTGGGAGGGGCTGGGAGCATAGGGCACATTCCTTGTGTTTGGATTTGTCCGTTTTTTTCCCCTAAGGACAGACAGAAAGAGGGGGAAGGGCTGTCAGCTTGACAGGTGTGATTTAAAACACTCACCCAGTAAAGCTCTTTAGACAGCATGGTACTGGCTTCGAAGTCGAAGGACCTGGCTGCGGCGTGGAGTGAGATGATTTTCCTCCATCTCTGTTAGTGCAACCACTTCGTTTGGAGTGTCCACTTCCACCTTTTTTGCTGTTGCTGCTGCTGCTGCTATGACGTGGATCGACCATGTCGTCAGGGGGGCGCGAAACAGGGTCACCCGGAGCTGACATTGCTGCACACCGGAGGCCAAACAGCCGATGCTTTTATGCAGCTCCCCGCAATAAGCAAAAAAAAATTTTTTTTTTTTTCTCCAGCGTTGACCCGGAAGTGTCTCGCCTTCAATTCCGGGTTTTGCCTCTCCTGCGCCTGCTCTGTACCGCCGTCTTCCTCTATGGTATCCCCGGAGGTAGAATTAGACCTTCGGGGAACACTGAACGCGCGCTCCTGCTCTGCTCCGCGTTTCTCTGCCCAGGAACTCCGGTCATGCCCCTACTCCACAGCAGAGGGAGGCGGCGGTCCCTCCACGCCGTCTCACATCGCATCAAGGCTCCCAACATTCTGAAGGTAGGGCAGCCCCAGCGTTCACACACACACCGTACCTATGCGAGCCAGAGCTATATCGCTCCTGGCCTCGCATTACCACCTGGTCTCCATATGTCCCATGTTCTCCATTCACTGGACCAGGGTATCTCTTCTCCATGACAGCGTTGAGAGTTTCAGGTGGTTATTCCTCAGTCGAGGGGGGAGTTGAATTCAGACTCCCCCGACGCTGCGTCTGGTGCCGGAGCCCCTGCCGCTCTCATAGAAACTGCGCAGGCGGCTACCATAGCCCAGGCATCCTCTTCTTAGTAGGTTCCTCTTCTAGGAACAGGAAACCAACTGAGGAGCGAGGGGGGCCGCCCCTTTTATCTCTCTGTAGGTTTCCTGTTCCTAGGGGCGGATCCCCTCTCTCAGTGGGTGCTGTCGTGGCGAAGAGAAAACATCGATCTCTAAGCCACACACCATTCCGAAGGACAAGATTCACGTTGTCAGGTGGAGCCGCAAGAAATACGTCACCGTCATAGGCCAGCTTGATCTCCTGCCACAAGTCCCGGTTCCGGAGCACTCCAACGAAATTGGCCTCAGACAAGATGGTCTTAGACGGGGTCCCAGGCACGGAATCCACAGTATGGATTCGGGATAATGCGTCAGCTTTCCTATTACGTGAACCTGGGCGGTACGAAATAATAAAATTAAACTGGTTCAAGAACAAACTCCACCTAGCTTGTCGAGGAGAAAGACACCTGGCAGACTTAAGGAATTCCAAACTGCGATGATCCGTGAGTACTACTACTACCTGCTGAGTTGCCCCCTGCAGATGGTGTCTCCATTTCTTAAAGGCAGAAATAATTGCCAAAAGTTCCTTATCTGCCACATCATAGTTCAGTTCTGCAGAAGATAACCTACTAGAGAAGAAGGCACACGGGTGCAGCAAACCTTTGTCTCCGGTACGTTGTGAGAGGATAGCTCCCAATGCACAGTCAGACGCGTCCACCTCCACGATAAAGGCAGTGCACGATCCGGATGCATCAATATTGGAGCCGTGGTAAAACAACCCTTCAGGCGATCAAAGACTTCCTGAGCTTGCGAAGACCATACAAACTTCTTCCCCTTCTTGGTGAGGAGAGTGATGGGACGGACAATTTCTGAAAAGTTTCAGATAAACCGTCTATAAAAGTTAGCGAAGCCAATGAATCGTTGTACTTCCTTAATGTTACCTGGTACCGGCCAGTCCAAGATTGCCTGGATCTTGCTGGACTCCATATTTAATCCCTAATATAGCCTAAAAATTGAATTTCAGAACAATGAAACTCACACTTTTCGAGTTTGATGTACAAATGATTATCTCTCAAACGTCTAAGCACGGTTTTGACATGTTCCTGATGTTCCTGTAAGGAGTCAGAAAAGATTAAAATGTCATCGAGGTAAATTACCACATATTGGTCCAACAAATCCTGAAAATATCGTTGGCTAAATGTTGAAAAGCAGCAGGAGCGTTACAGAGTCCGAATGGCATCACCAAATATTCAAAATGTCCATACCGGCATCTAAAAGCTGTCTTCCATTCGTCTCCGGGCCGTATACGGAGTAAATTATATGCCCCGCGAAGATCTAATTTGGTAAATACTTTGGCCTGGCGAACTCTTTCCAACAATTCTGGAATTAGGGGCAACGGGTACCTGTTACGAATGGTTACCTTATTTAACTCCCGGTAGTCAATGCAGGGTCTTAGAGTACCATCCTTCTTCTTTACAAAGAATATTGGAGCTCCCGCTGGTGAAGAAGATGGTCGGATAAACCCCTTGGCTAAATTCTCATCTATATATTCTCGTAATGATTTTAATTCCGGAGCCGCCAACGGGTAAACATGGCCGAAAGGAATCGCTGCTCCAGGAAGCAATTCTATGGGACAGTCATACGGTCTATGTGGGGGAAGTTGATCTGCCTTCCTTTTATCACAAATGTCTGAGGATTCCTGATAAATCAGAGGGAGAGTAGGTACCTGTGTCACCTCTTCCAAGTTCTGGGTAACTGAAGCCGCTACAGTTGGACTGATGGTAGAACTGCACTTCGGGAGAAAGGATATCTCCTTGGTTTCCCAATTGATGTTTGGATTTTGTGACCGTAACCAGGGAATTCCTAAAATTACAGGAAAATAAGGAGAAGATATTAACATAAATGAAAGTGTTTCTTGATGGTCTGGTTCCATCTTACACTCCAGAGGCACTGTCTCCTGGTCTACTGGTCCAGAAACTAATGGGGAACCATCCACCGTTTCCATAGTGATTGGTGAAGCTCTTAGTTGTGTCTTTATACCATGTTCCTTGGCAAAAGAAGAATCCATGAAATTCCCACCTGCTCCAGAGTCTATCATGGCAAAACTTGATATCCACTGTTCCTCCCACTGAATCTGAATAGGAAGAGAACAATGTGAATATTTCTCCCCTTGATCTTTAGGGGAAGTCGGCATCAGTATTGGGGGGAAAACCGCATCTAGATGTAAACTGGTCTCCGAAACTTCAGACTCAGCGTCTGTGTTATCATAATCCCCTACTACCGCCATCACCTTGTTGGGTCGCCTGGGACATTTAGGACAATTGATGAGGAAATGGTCCGATTGACCACAATAGAAACATAAGCGCTCACGGAGACGGTATTCGCGGCGTTCATTACTCTCACATCTCTGCAGTGAGTCCACCTGCATAGGCACCTCCTCAGCCTCTCGTGGCTTTTTGCCTGTGGTTTCCCTGGACGGAAGAGAGAAATTAGTAATGCGATTTACAGCGGCCCATTTTTCTTGTCTGCGTTCAGTTAAACGGATATCAGTACGTACACAGTGCTGTATAAACAATTCAAACTCCTGTGGAGACTCTGAACGAGCTAGCTCATCCTTGATTGCATTTGACAAACCCTTTCTAAAGATTGGTAATAAAGCATTGTTATCCCACTGGGTGTCCATCACTAACCTTTTAAATTCAGTAACATATTCTATGACTGACCGTTTCCCCTGGCGTAAGGAAAGCAAGGCAGATTCAGCGGTAGCACGGCGGTTGGGATCGTCGAACATTTGCGCCATGGCTGCCAGAAAATTATCCAAATTATTTAGACTAGTATCGTAACTTTCAACCATAGGATTTGCCCAAGCCAGTGCCCGTGATGTCAACAACATAATAATACATAGAACCTTAGATCTATCAGACCGGTAATAGGAGGTATGTACATCAAAAAATAATATACATTGATTAACAAACCCACGGAATTGACTTCGGTCACCATTAAACCGGAATGGAGGCAATTTGGGCATACTGGTGGATGAGGTAGGCTCAGTAGGTAAGACCTCCAGGACTTCTAACCTAGTACGTAGATCTTGGAGAGCCTGACCAAACCCCTGTGCATTGTGGTTAACCCGAGACTCCAAGTCTCTAATCTGATTGTGTGCAGCCGCCACCTCCTGCTGCAAGGAGTTAACTATGGTGAACAGTTTGTCTGCCCGTGTCTCTGTCATTGCCCCAGCAGAATCCCCTTTTTTGGCTGGAGTATCCTGTTATACTATTGTAGGAACTCGAGGATTCTGATAGCGTGGGGCAATGAACAATCAGAGACGGGTTTCTTTGAATGCAAATAGTGTATTTGTGAAACAGCAAAACACCCAAAAACAATATACAAACAACCCGTAGTGACATGCAATGAAACGAGTCCATATATATACAAGTCCAATTATATGAATCCAGATATATAAGTCCTTGAACCTCTATAGCAGCGATTCTCAACCTGTGGGTCGCGACCCCCGCAGGGGTCGAACGACCAAAACACAGGGGTCGCTTATAGGAGCTGGCGGCTGCAGCACTGTAGTGACAGCTGCAGCCGCCGGCTTCATTAGACATCCATACTTACCCTCCTCGCTCCGTCGCTGCAGGTTCCTGCGTCCCTGTCGGCGGCGTCAGCTTCCTCCTGGCAGTGCGGTGACGTAGTACCGCTCATTAAGGTAATGAATATGGACGTGACGCCACTCCCATAGGCGTGGCGTCCATATTCATGTCCTTAATGAGCGGTATTACGTCACCGCTGCGCACAGGAGGAAGCTGACGCCGCCGACAGGGACGCAGGGACCTGCAGCGACGAAGTGAGGAGGGTAAGTATGATGGGGGGAGGACGGGGGAGCGGAGTCATGTATACAGGATGGGAGGGGGGAGCGGAGCCATATATACAGGATAGGAGGGTGGGAGCGGAGCCATGTATACAGGATGGGAGGATGAGAGCGGAGCCATATATACAGGATGGGAGGGGGGAGCGGAGCCATATATACAGGATGGGAGGGGGGAGCGGAGCCATATATACAGGATGGGAGGATGGGAGCGGAGCCATGTATACAGGATGGGAGGGTGGGAGCAGAGCCATATATACAGGATGGGAGGGTGGGAGCGGAGCCATGTATACAGGATGGGAGGGTGGGAGCGGAGCCATAGATACAGGATGGGAGGGGGAGCGGAGCCATGTATACAGGATGGGAGGGTGGGAGCGGAGCCATATATACAAGGATGGGAGGGTGGGAGCGGAGCCATGTATACAGGATGGGAGGTTGGGAGCGGAGCCATATATACAGGATGGGAGGGTGGGAGCAGAGCCATGTATACAGGATGGGAGGGTGGAGCGGAGCCATATATACAGGATGGGAGGTTGGAGCGGAGCCATATATACAGGATGGGAGGGTGGTGCGGAGCCATATATACAGGATGGGAGGTTGGAGCGGAGCCATATATACAGGATGGGAGGATGGGAGCGGAGCCATGTATACAGGATGGGAGGGGGAGAGGAGCCATATATACAGGATGGGAGGGGGGAGCGGAGCCATATATACAGGATGGGAGGATGGGAGCGGAGCCATGTATACAGGATGGGAGGATGGGAGCGGAGCCATATATGGAGGATGGGAGCGGAGCCATGTATACAGGATGGGAGGGGGAGCGGAGCCATATATACAGGATGGGAGGATGGAAGCGGAGCCATATATACAGGATGGGAGCGGAGCCATATATACAGGATGGGAGGGGGGAGCGGAGCCATGTATATAGGATGGGAGGGTGGGAGCGGAGCCATGTATACAGGATGGGAGGGGGGAGCGGAGCCATGTATACAGGATGGAAGGGGGGAGCGGAGCCATATATACAGGATAGGAGGATGGGAGCGGAGCCATGTATACAGGATGGGAGGGGGAGCGGAGCCATATATACAGGATAGGAGGATGGGGAGCGGAAGCCATGTATACAGGATGGGAGGATGGAAGCGGAGCCATATATACAGGATGGGAGCGGAGCCATATATACAGGATGGGAGGGGGGAGCGGAGCCATGTATATAGGATGGGAGGGTGGGAGCGGAGCCATGTATACAGGATGGGAGGGGGGAGCGGAGCCATGTATACAGGATGGGAGGGGGGAGCGGAGAGCCATATATACAGGATAGGAGGATGGGAGCGGAGCCATATATACAGGATGGGAGGATGGGAGCGGAGCCATGTATACAGGATGGGAGGGGGAGCGGAGCCATATATACAGGATGGGAGGGGGGAGCGGAGCCATATATACAGGATGGGAGGATGGGAGCGGAGCCATGTATACAGGATGGGAGGATGGGAGCGGAGCCATATATGGAGGATGGGAGCGGAGCCATGTATACAGGATGGGAGGGGGAGCGGAGCATATATACAGGATGGGAGGATGGAAGCGGAGCCATATATACAGGATGGGAGCGGAGCCATATATACAGGATGGGAGGGGGGAGCGGAGCCATGTATACAGGATGGGAGGGGGGAGCGGAGCCATGTATACAGGATGGGAGGGGGGAGCGGAGCCATATATACAGGATAGGAGGATGGGAGCGGAGCCATGTATACAGGATGGGAGGGGGAGCGGAGCCATATATACAGGTGGGAGCGGAGCCATATATACAGCATATTTCCGATGGCTTTAGCCAGTGGCATAGCAGGGGCGTAGCGTGGGCGGGCATAGGGCGCGGGCGTAGCGTGGGCAGGCGGGAGGCGGTCCGCCCCAGGCAGCACGTGTGTGGAGCGGCGTGGCAGCAGCAGCAATTCCTCCTCCCACGGAGTCACAGTGCAGCGGCCCGGGACCCTCCGGAGCTGAGCGGCGGGTCGGTGAGTCCACTGTGCGGGGAGAGGGGGGACCCGGCCTGAGCAGGCAGCGCAATACTTACCTCTCCCCGTGCCTCCGTAGCTCCGGGCTCCAGGGGGCGCCTGCAAGGCGCCCGCGCTTCCTGTCACAGCAGCGCCGCTGGATGATGTCATCATTCAGCGGCCGGCTGTGGCAGAGAGCGCGGGCGCCGGACAGGTGAGATGTGAGGTGTATGTGTCTGTGTGTATCAGTGTGTTTGTATGTGAGAGAGTGTGGGGTGCTGTCTGTGTGTGGTGCTGTATGTGTGATGGTGATGGGGGGAGGCAGTGATGGTGGTGAGGAGGCAACGATGATGATGGGGAGCCAATGATGATGGGCAGGCAAAGATGATGATGATGGGGAGGCGATGATGATGGGCAGGCAATGATGATGATGATGATGATGGGGAGGCGATGATGATGGGGAGCCAATGATGATGAGCAGGCAATGATCATGATGATGGGGAGCCAATGATGATGGGCAGGCAATGATGATGATGATGATGGGGAGACGATGATGATGGGGAGCCAATGATGATGGACAGGCAATGATGATGATGATGGGGAGCCAATGATGATGGGCAGACAATGATGATGATGGGGAGGCAATGATAATGATGATGGGGAGGCAATGATGATGATGGGGAGGCAATGATGATGATGGGGAGGCAATGATGATGATAATGGGGAGTCTTTCCACAGTGCCCTTTCCTGAGCCGTAACAGTGCAGAACGCAGCACAGTGCAGAGGAGAGCTCCATATTTTGTATGGAGCATTATATGGTGACCAGTATTCTTTATGGAGCATTATATTTGGCCCATAATACTGTATGGTTGACTATGTGGTGCCCATAATATTGTATGGAGGACTGTAATTATTTTTTTGTTTGGGGGTCACCGCAACATGAGGAACTGTATTGTGGGGTTACGGCATTAGAAAAGTTGAGAACCACTGCTCTATAGCAAGGGCGGTAAGGTTCTTACGACGGAGTCCTCACACAAATGTGACCATAAGGTAAGTCTGATGCACAGGTAACGTGGCTGGATTCACACACTGCTGGTGTGTAAAGACTCAGATCCAGGTATGCAGAAGACACAGGGAGGTCCAGGAACAAGTTAATCTCAGTTGTGGCATAATCCAGTGAAGTCCAACAACAAGTTCATATGTCAGTAAGATTCCAGTAACAGTTCCAACAGCTCTCACCAGAGGGAGTGAACGAAGGGTTAAACAGCAACACAGTTCAGAAACACAGTTCTTACCAGATGGAGTGAACCAAGGGTTAAATTCCAAAGTCAACAGGTTAGTGATAACACAGTAAGTGCAGCTTACATATGCAGAGAATGTCCAGAGCCATGGGTAGAAGCTGCTGTAGCTGAGAAACACCTGAAGATAACCTGGTTAGGCACTTTCCCGGTAAATACACAAAAGATCTGTGAGGAACAAAGCAGCTGGGTTGCAGGGAAACGGAAGCAGAATACTCCAGCAAGGAAGCCAGCACCTGAGCCGGGTTTTAAACAAACGAACAGGAAGTAGGGCACACAAAACAACAAACTCCATTTTAACAAAGGGCAAAATCATTGACAAAGTTACCTAGAAAACCCGGAATACTGACACTGAGCTGCTGTAAACCTGCGATTTCTGAGGCTGGTGACTCGGATAAACATCCTCAGAAGCAGAGGTGACTCTTGGTCTTCCTTTCCTGGGGCGGTCCTTATGTAAGCCAGTTTCTTTGTAGCGCTTGATGGTTTTTGCAACTGCACTTGGGGACACTTTCAAAGTTTTCCCAACTTTTCGGACTGACTGACCTTCATTTCTTAAAGTAATGATGGCCACTCCTTTTTGTTTACTTAGCTGCTTTTTTCTTGCCATAATACAAATTCTAACAGTCTATTCAGTAGGACTATCAGCTGTGTATCAACCAGACTTCTGCACAACAAAACTGATGGTCCCAACCCCATTTATAAGGCCAGAAATCCCACTTATTAAACCTGACAGGGCACACCTGTGAAGTGAAAACCATTCCTGGTGACTACCTCTTGAAGCTCAACAAGAGAATGCCAAGAGTGTGCAAGGCAATCATCAAAGCAAAAGGTGGCTACTTTGAAGAACCTAGAATATAAGACATAATTTCAGTTGTTTCACACTTTTTTGTTAAGTATATAATTCCACGTGTTAATTCATAGTTTTGATGCCTTCAGTGTGAATTTCCAATTTTCATAGTCATGAAAATACAGAAAAATCTTTAAATGAGAAGGTGTGTCCAAATTTTTGGTCTGTACTGTATTTAGTATATGTGTATGTGTGCATGTGTGTACAGTATATGTGTATATATATGTGTGTACGGCACGTGTATACTATATGTGTATATAATTGTATATGTACAGAATATGTGTGTGCATGTATGTATGTACGTACGGTACATGTATTACTCTAGCATCTGTTCTGGGCCCGTTTAGGTTCCAGTGCGGGTGCTCTTCTATTATTCAGGTCCCAGCGTGCTTCCCATTGCGCGCTCTGCTCTGCCCTCTTCCTATGCCAGTATGCTTCCTAGTGCACGCTCTGCTCACTCCTGATACCAGAGTGCTTCTCAGTGCGCGCTCTGCTCACTCCTGACTCCAGCGTGCTTCCCAGTGTGCGCTCTGCTATCCTGATCCCGGCATTCTTCTCAGTGCGCACTCAGCTCACTCCTGATCCCAGCGTGCTACCCAGTTCACACCCTGCTAACTCCTGTTTCTCGTGTGCCATCTTTTCTTACAGTGCCTGTCCGTCCCTGGGCTCTGGTGGTCTTGGATCTGGTCCCGTCTCCTCATCCCCCGTTCCTCGGTGTCTCTAGTCCGTTTCCTCCGGTTTCCCATAGCCTTCTCCGTCTCCTACGAGCAGGCCTCCTGGTACCAGCAGTCGTGGTACTTTACCCCCCTGGGTCTGCTCTTGACGCTCCCTGTATAGGGGGTGGTACCTTTAGGTCAGTTCGCTCAGAGTGGGTTGGTATCACGGCCCAGAGGGTCCACTCTAGGAGTTGTCACAGAATAATCAGGCCATGGACCCGCTGGTGCCTCTGCTGCTGCTCAAAAAGAGTTAGTATATTTGCAGGAGAATCAAAGTCGCATTATGTCCTTCATGAAGTCCATGGTCTCGGTTGTCTGCTTTACAGGCTGCTGACCCAGGGAATGCTACACAGCTTGCTAGTCTTGCAGGAGCTTGTTCAGCAGTGTGACACGCAGACCCACATATTAAGTTATATGGCCTCTGTGGATCACCGTCTGCTTTCCCTTCAGTCTGCCGCCTCGGCTTTGGCTCAGGCGGCGTCCCTTGACCCCAATTCTACTCCTCACCCTCCACCTTGCCTTGGTAATCCGCCTCCATATAATGGCAATCCCAAGCTTTGCAGGTTTTTTTTAAATCAGTGTCGCTTTCACTTTGAATTGTTGCCACAGCTATACCCCACCGATCGGGCTAAGGCGTTTGTGGTTTCACATCTGGAGGGTGAGGCTTTGGCTTGGGTAAATCCCTCGTGGGAGCGTGACGACCCCATAGTCTCTCAGTTGCTAAATTTTTTGGAAACCTTCCGTAGAGTGTTTGATGAACCGGGTCGCTTGGCCTCTACCACTGATTCCCTTTTTAATCTCCGTCAAGGTTCTCTCACTGTTGGGCAATATGCCATTCGTTTTTGCACCTTGGCCTCGGAGTTGGGGTGGAATAACAAGGCGCTGGTTGGTGCCTTCTGGCGTGTGTTGTCGAGTCGGATTAAGGATGAGATTGCTGATCGAGATACCCCAACCTCTATCGAGGATTTAATCTCTCTCGCTACGCGTATTGATCTACGGTTCTTGGAGCACTATTGTGAATCTGCTCGAGATAGGAGACCTACTCGCTCTTCCCAACCGTCCGCAGGCCACTCAGCCCACGTTCTGCGGGGTCTTCTACTGCAGCTTCCGAACCGATGCTACGTTATTGTCCAGTGCGGCCGGGAAACTCCTCCACCTAGTACAGGTAAGAGAGGCCTTCCTATGTGTATGTGATTCCTCTCTACCTTTAACCCTGCCTGTCCAGTTGTCTTTAGGTCTTAAACGCTATTCTGAGGTGGCTTACGTGGATTCAGGCACGGCTGGGAACTTCAATAGGCTTGAAGAGGTGGAGAAGTACAGATTCCAGTTACGACCCTGGAGAATCCGCAATTGATTGCTTCTGTGGACGGCAGACCTTTACCGGAGGCTGTTACTAAAGTTACTGAGGAACTGGAGTTGCAAGTTGGGGTTCTGCATCGGGAAAGGATCGCTTTCTTTGTTCACTCTGACATGTCCCACGCCCTTTTTTTTGGTCTTCCCTGGTTAAGGGCGCACGAGCCAACCCTCGGTTGGCGTTCTTGTAACATACTTCATTGGGGTCGGTTCTGCCAGGAGAGGTGCCTGTCGCCAGTTCGACCGTTGGGACATCACAGCCTCCTTCTGTTCCTGTTGGGTTACCCTCAGTTACTGGTCTTTTGCCGATGTCTTCAACAAGAAGGAGGCGTAGAGTCTTCCTCTGCATCAGCCGTATGACTGCCCGATTGAACTCATTCCTGGTTCGACCCCTCCTAGGGGCAGAATATACCCGCTCTCCAGATGAGACCCAGGCCATGTCAGAATATATCCAGGAGAATCTGGCCAGGGGCTTTATTCAGAAGTCCTCCTCTTCCGCAGGCACGGGATTCTTCTTTGTTAAAAAGAAGAACATCTCCCTCTGACTGTAAGGTTCTTTGTCTCTTTTGACATGTTCCCTGAAACTCAGTTTTCCGTAGGCCATTTTGCTTTCTGTCTTTCTGCAGCTCTTGCCCTCAGTTAATATGGAGTTTCCAGTTTTCATGTTCCCGCCCTGATTCTCTCCCTCTTGCTTCTTAAGCAGCCTCAGCTGAACAATCAGTGCTCCTGAATCAAGCCTCAGTCAGCCTGTGACCTGACTCCTGGAAACCTAGGATTTTGGACTCCAGCTATTTCCTACTGAGGAACTTTGGAACACTTTTAGACTTTGGAAACCTGCTGTCTGGTGAATCCATGTTTGCAGAGGAATTACGGTACAGAGAAGAGATCCTGAACCTGCTTGGAGAGTTATTGTAGAGCTTGAAGTTACTCTGGCCTGCTGTGTTCTCCTGCCTCTGTTCCTGCAAACTGTGTGACCTTTTCTGCATGCTTGTATGAAGTAATACAAGTCAGTTCATATCAACCTATGTCTCATGTGTTTTCCTCGCACCCAAGCACAAGACGCTATAGGAACTGTACACTATACATGACAAGATTCAGGAGCCAATGTTTAATGTCTGCTGGGTCTGGGAAAGCCGTGTCTGCTGTGACTGTGGATATCAGATGTCCGTTTAATACCTTCTGTGATGACAGTGGTTGTGACTTCTCACAACCATTCCAGGTGAGCGCATTCCCTTATATGTTACTCTGGAGTGTTACCACAGGTAAACACTATTGTTTTTTTTTTTTTTTCTTTCCTCTTCTCCTTCCAGCACTTCTGCCTTAAAAGATCTGGAAGATGGAGGCCCGCATAAAAGAGCTTTGCGGAGTGACTGATACAATCCTTGCAGATATACAGACTATAAAGACCCGTTTTGCAAGCCTACAGGACCTCACTAATCATAATTTGCAAGTGTTTGGACAAACTACTCAGGAATTACGAGCCAGGATTGAGGCTCTAGAGGAACGAGTCCAGGCTCCTGCCATAACCCCGAGTTCTGGGATCCCCAAGTTACCTCCTTTTAGTTTTGGCGGTGAACGTGAGAAATTCAGGGGATTTATTAACCAATGCAATCTATTTTTCTCTGCACATGCTTCACAATTTCCCACTGAACGATCCAAAGTGCTTACTATAATCATGTTGCTTACCAATAAGGCTTTGATGTGGGCAAACCCTCTGATTGAGACTGAGGATGATTGTTTGAATCACCTTGATGCTTTTATTTCAGCCATGGGGCAGGTGTTTGATGACCCCATTCGAGGTGCAACAGCTGAAGCAGCCATGTTAACTTTGCGCCAAGGTAAGCGTTCAGTAGCCGAATATGCCTTGGATTTCAGGAGATGGGCTCTTGATACCACTTGGGACACTTCCGCCAAAAAATCTATTTTTCGGAAAGGGTTGTCTCCACTGATTAAGGATGAACTTGCTCGTGCCGACCCTCCCACTGCGTTAGGTGACTTTATTAACTATTGTATCCGTATTGATGCTCGTCTGACTGAACGCAGACAAGAGAGATGGTTCGAAAATAATCGCACTAACCTTTTCCTACCTCCCTCCTCAGCTAAGGAACCTTTGAGTAGGATCACAAGGGAACCAGAACCTGAACCCATGCAGGTGGACTCTTTACAAAGACGGGTTAGTGATGCACGCAAAGAACATCGTATAAAGGAAAATCTATGTTTTTACTGTGGTAAGTCAGGGCACTTCATTATAAACTGCCCCAGCCGTTCTCGTAAGACTACTGCAGCAGTCATTCACTGTGAGTGTTGCGAGAGGAGCTCTGTCATGTCCGAGCCTCAGACTCCAGAGAGATCTGCTGCAAGAGATCTTGATTTTTCGGACTTAAACTCTGTTAGTTCTGGGGACAATGACGGTATAAACGCTGCAATTTTTCAAGTTTCCTCAGCGGTGTCCCAGCTGAGTTGTAAAAGAAATAATTCTCATTGCTTCCTTTCCATCAAACTTTGGGTGGACTCAGTCTGGGTGTCTAGCTCTGCTATGATCGACTCAGGAGCAAGTGGAAATTTTATGGATATCTCCTTTGCTCTGAAACAGGGGATACGTTCAGTGAAGAAGGCTACTCCAGTACAGATGGAGACTGTGGATGGCTCCCTGCTGACCTCTGGACCAGTGGATCAGGAAACAGAGCCTTTGAGGGTCCTTATGGGTAAAGATCATCAGGAGAAAATGTCTTTTATGCTTATCTCTTCTCCCCACTTTCCCATTATTCTAGGGCTACCATGGCTGCAGGCGCAGAATCCTACGATTAACTGGGAGACCAAGGAATTACACTTTCCGGAGAAACAGATGAGTCAAGGAGTTTCAGCTTGCTCTGTTCCTAAAGGAACCATGTCAGTCACTGAACTACCAGCTGTATACCAGGACTATGTGGATTTATGTGACAAGAAGAACGCTGATCAGCTTCCTCCTCACCGTCCATATGATTGTCCAATCGAATTATTGCCTGGAGCCGAGATACCTTTTGGTAGGATCTACCCCCTAGCGGGGCCCGAGCTAAAAGCTTTGAAGGACTACATAGATGAAAATCTAGCCAAAGGCTTCATACGCCCCTCTTCATCTCCCGCAGGTGCACCCATCTTCTTTGTGAAGAAGAACGATGGATCTCTGAGACCCTGCATAGACTATAGGGAACTCAATAAGGTTACTATTAGAAACCGTTATCCATTGCCTTTAATCCCTGAGTTGTTGGAGAGAGTGCGGCACGCCAAAATTTTCTCTAAACTGGATCTCCGTGGGGCCTATAACTTGGTCCGTATTAGACCTGGGGATGAATGGAAGTGTAAGGTTCTTTGTACATGTTTCTTGAAACTCAGTTTTTCCGTCAGCCATTTTGCTTTCTGTCTTGCTGCAGCTATCTTGCCCTCAGTCAATATGGAGTTTCCAGCTTTCATGTTCCCGCCCTGATTCTCTCCCTCTTGCTTCTTAAGCAGCCTCAGCTGAGCAATCAGTGCTTCAGAATCAAGCCTGCAGTGAGCCTGTGACCTGACTCCTGGAAAACCTTGGACTTTGTACTCCAGCTATTTCCTACTGAAGAACTTTGGAACACTTGTGGACTCTGGAAACCTGCTATTTGATAAATCCACGTTTGCATGGAATTACGGTAACAGAGAAGAGATCCTGAACCTGTTGTGGAGAGTTATTGCTGAGCTTAAGTTACTCTGGCCTACTGTGTCTCCTGCTTCTGTACCTGCAAACTGTGTGACTATTTTTGCCACTTGTATGAAGTAATACAAGTCCTTCTATATCAAACCTGTGTCTCATGTGTTTTCCTCGCACCCAAGCACAAGACGCTATATGAACTGTACACCATACATTACAAGATTCTGAAGCCAAACGTTAGTGTCTGCTGGGTCTTGGAAGGCTGTGTCTGCTGTGACTGTGGATATCAGATGTCCGGTTATACTTTCTGTGATGACAGTGGTTGTGACTTCTCACAACCATTCCAGGTGAGCAATTCCCTTAATTTTACTCTGCAGTGTTACCACAGGTAAACACTATTGTTTTTTTTTTTCTCTTCTCCTTCCAGTACTCCTGTCTTAAAAGATCTGGAAGATGGAGGCTCGCATAAAGGAGCTTTGCGGAGTGACTGATACAATCCTTGCAGATATACAGACTATAAAGACCCGTTTTGCAAACCTACAGGACCTCACTAATCACAATTTGCAAGTGTTTGGACAAACTACCCAGGATTTACGAGCCAGGATTGAGGTTCTAGAGGAACGAGTCCAGGCTCCTGCCATAACCCCGAGTTCTGGGATTCCCAAGTTACCCCCTTTTCATCCCCAGACTAATGGACAGACAGAACGAACCAATCAGACCCTGGAGCAGTATCTCCGCTGCTTTATCTGCCACCTACAGGATGATTGGGTGGATCTACTTCCACTGGCTGAGTTCTCTTATAACAACTCTCAGAGCGCCTCCACTAAGCAGTCTCCTTTTTACTCCAATTTAGGTTATCATCCTAACATTCTTCCTCGATTTCCCATAGAAACGCCCTTGCCAGCAGTGGCTGAAAGAATCACGTCTTTACAAAAGAATATGGATCTTCTAAAGGAAAATCTGGAATTGGCTCAGGAAAGGTACAAGAAAGCAGCAGATAAATTTCGTAAACCTGCACCAGCTTTCAAGGTAGGAGACTTGGTCTGGCTGTCAACCAGAAATCTTAAGTTAAGGATTCCATCGTCTAAGTTGGGACATAAGTACATTGGACCCTATAAACTCAGTAAAATTATAAGTGCCGTTGCTTGTCGTCTTCAACTGCCCAGAACTATGAGAATCCACCCTGTCTTTCATGTATCCCTACTAAAGGCTGCAACACCCAATACGTTTCCTGGACGTTCTTCTCCTTGCCCTGACCCAGTGCTAGTCGATGGTCAGGAAGAATTTGTGGTGGAAAGGATTCTAGATTCCAGGTTGTACAGAAATCAGTTACAATATTTGATTAAATGGCAGGGCTACCCAGTGGAGGACAACTCATGGGAACCAGTCAATAACGTTAATGCTCCTCGCTTGCTCCGCCAGTTTCATCAGAGGTACCCAGACAAGCCTGGTCTGAGGTCATCCGGAGGTTGTCCCTAAGGGGGGAGTAATGTAAGGTTCTTTGTACATGTTTCTTGAAACTCAGTTTTTCCGTCAGCCATTTTGCTTTCTGTCTTGCTGCAGCTATCTTGCCCTCAGTCAATATGGAGTTTCCAGCTTTCATGTTCCCGCCCTGATTCTCTCCCTCTTGCTTCTTAAGCAGCCTCAGCTGAGCAATCAGTGCTTCAGAATCAAGCCTGCAGTGAGCCTGTGACCTGACTCCTGGAAAACCTTGGACTTTGTACTCCAGCTATTTCCTACTGAGGAACTTTGGAACACTTGTGGACTCTGGAAACCTGCTATTTGAGAAATCCACGTTTGCATAGAATTACGGTAACAGAGAAGAGATCCTGAACCTGTTGTGGAGAGTTATTGCTGAGCTTAAGTTACTCTGGCCTGCTGTGTCTCCTGCTTCTGTACCTGCAAACTGTGTGACTATTTTTGACACTTGTATGAAGTAATACAAGTCCTTCTATATCAAACCTGTGTCTCATGTGTTTTCCTCGCACCCAAGCACAAGACGCTATATGAACTGTACACCATACATTACAGGAAGACTGCATTCAGGTCACGCTATGGACACTTCGAATATCTAGTTATGCCTTTTGGTCTGAGTACCGCCCCGCCACTTTCCAACACTTGGTGAATGACATCTTCAGGGATCTCCTAGATACATTTGTGGTGATTTATCTGGATGATATTCTAATTTTTTCTAACTCCACAGAGGAACATCATGGACATGTGAGAATGGTCTTAGAACGCCTAAGACAAAACCATCTCTACATCAAACTTGAAAAGTGTGAATTCCATAGGACCGAAATTCAATTTCTGGGGTATGTACTATCTACGCAAGGGATTAGTATGGATGGAAGCAAGACCCAAGCCATCAAGGATTGGCCAATTCCTAGAAATGCTGAAGGAGGTGCAGCGCTTCATCGGGTTTGCCAACTTCTATAGAACGTTTCATTAGGAATTTCTCTGAGGTAGTGTCACCTATCACCCAACTTACCCGGAAACAGTCTAGGTTCTCCTGGACCCCGCAAGCTCAGGAAGCATTTTCCTGTTTAAAGGATAAATTTACCACCGCACCTATCTTAGTACATCCCAACCCCGAGCTTGCCTTCATAATAGAGGTGGATGCTTCAGACTGTGCCGTTGGAGCTATACTCTCTCAGAGAACAGGTGAGAAGAATGTCTTGCATCCCTGTGCCTTCTTTTCCCAGCAGTTGTCTTCGCCTGAGAGGAACTACGATGTGGGCAATAGAGAATTGTTGGCCATTATTGCCGCCTTCAAGGAATGGAGACACCTTCTTCAGGGAGCTGCACAGCAAATAGTCGTCCTGACAGACCATCGTAACCTTGAATTTATCAGGTCGGCTAAGTGCCTGACTCCTCGCCAGGTCGCTGGAATCTTTTCCTAAACCAATTTAATTTTGTCATTTCTTATAGACCAGGATCGCGCAATGGAAAGGCTAATGCACTCTCTAGGATTCATTCAGCAGAGACACGTCCACTTACTCCTCCTAAGACTATTCTTCCTGACTCTAGATTCCTGGGAGTGATTCATAATCAAGACCTACTTAAGGACATCAAGGAAGCATACCATGCGGATTCTTTGTTGGCTCAACCCCAAGGGACGTAAGTCTTGTCTTTAAGAATGGTGTGTGGATTCAGGGACAACGTCTGTATATACCTGAAACAGTCAGATTGAGAGTATTGCAACTCATCCACGATTCCAAGATAGCCGGGCATAGGGGAATTCTAAAGACACAAGAATTTCTTTCTCGTTTCTTTTGGTGGCCCACTTACAGGAAAGATGTTTTAAACTATGTCACTTCATGTGAAGTCTGTGCAAGATGCAAAACACCTCGCTCCTCACCAACTGGTCTGTTACAACCTCTTCCCACCCCGTCCCGCCCGTGGGGATCCATTTCTATGGACTTCATTGTGGAGTTACCAACCTCTCAAGGGAAGAACACCATTCTAGTGGTGGTTGATCGTCTAACAAAGGCAGCTCATTTTATCCCTTGTGTCGGCTTACCCACTGCAAAACAGACATCAGACTTGATGATTAAGAATGTGTTTCGCTTACATGGAGTACCGGATGAGGTCATTTCGGATCGAGGGGTGCAATTCACTTCAAGGTTTTGGCAAAATTTCTGTGCCGCATTGGACATTAAAGTAAACCTTTCTTCTGCTTTTCATCCCCAGACTAATGGACAGACAGAACGAACCAATCAGACCCTGGAGCAGTATCTCCGCTGCTTTATCTGCCACCTACAAGATGATTGGGTGGATCTACTTCCACTGGCTGAGTTCTCTTATAATAACTCTCAGAGCGCCTCCACTAAGCAGTCTCCTTTTTACTCCAATCTAGGTTATCATCCTAACATTCTTCCTCGATTTCCCATAGATACGCCCTTGCCGGCAGTGGCTGAAAGAATCACTTCTTTACAAAAGAATATGGATCTTCTAAAGGAAAATCTAGAATTGGCTCAGGAAAGGTACAAGAAAGCAGCAGATAAATTTCGTAAACCTGCACCAGCTTTCAAGGTAGGAGATTTGGTCTGGCTGTCAACCAGAAATCTTAAAATAAAGATTCCATCGTCTAAATTGGGACATAAGTACATTGGACCTTATAAGATCAGTAAGATTATAAGTGCTGTTGCTTGTCGTCTTCAACTGCCCAGAACTATGAGAATCCACCCTGTCTTTCATGTATCCCTACTAAAGGCTGCAACACCCAATACGTTTCCTGGACGCTCTTCTCCTTGCCCTGACCCAGTGCTGGTCGATGGTCAGGAAGAATTTATGGTGGAAAGGATTCTAGATTCCAGGTTGTACAGAAATCAGTTGCAATATTTGATTAAATGGCAGGGCTACCCAGTGGAGGACAACTCATGGGAACCAGTCAATAATGTAAATGCTCCTGCCTGCTCCGCCAGTTTCATCAGAGGTACCCTGACAAGCCTGGTCTGAGGTCAACCGGAGGTTGTCCTTAAGGGGGGAGTAATGTAAGGTTCTTTGTCTCTTTTGACATGTTCCCTGAAACTCAGTTTTCCGTCGGCCATTTTGCTTTCTGTCTTTCTGCAGCTCTTGCCCTCAGTTAATATGGAGTTTCCAGTTTTCATGTTCCCGCCCTGATTCTCTCCCTCTTGCTTCTTAAGCAGCCTCAGCTGAACAATCAGTGCTCCTGAATCAAGCCTCAGTCAGCCTGTGACCTGACTCCTGGAAACCTAGGATTCTGGACTCCAGCTATTTCCTACTGAGGAACTTTGGAACACTTTTAGACTTTGGAAACCTGCTGTCTGGTGAATCCATGTTTGCAGAGGAATTACGGTACAGAGAAGAGATCCTGAACCTGCTTGGAGAGTTATTGTAGAGCTTGAAGTTACTCTGGCCTGCTGTGTTCTCCTGCCTCTGTTCCTGCAAACTGTGTGACCTTTTCTGCATGCTTGTATGAAGTAATACAAGTCAATTCATATCAACCTATGTCTCATGTGTTTTCCTCGCACCCAAGCACAAGACGCTATAGGAACTGTACACTATACATGACACTGACCCTGTATTGACTATAGAGGCTTGAATAACATCACGGTCAAAAACAGGTATCCTCTGCCGCTAATTCCGGAGCTTTTTGATTATTTTTGAGGAGCACAGATCTTCACCAAACTTGACCTTCGTGTTGCCTACAACCTGATTCGTATCCACGCTGGGGACGAGTGGAAGACCGCGGTTAATATGCCAAAATATCTTTTACCTCAAAAACATTGTCGGTAGAAAACGGTTGAGGGATGGTACCAGGGGCAGGGTGAAAACGATTCAGTATGACAGGCTTCAGGAGAGAGTCGTGGAAGACATTGGGAATGTGGAGCGAGGCAGGTAACTTCAGCTTGTAGGCTACGTTGTTGATGCGCTTGAGAACCTCGAAAGGACTGATGAAGCGAGGCCTTAACTTGTAGGAGGGAATTTTCAATCTAATATACTTAGAGGAAAGCCAAATCTTATTACCCGGATGATAAGTCGGGGAATCTAGACGCCTCTTGTCAGCATGTTTCTTCATGCGTTCTCCGGCCCTTTTGAGCGCCTCCTTAGTCTCCTGCCAAATTCTGGAAAATTCTAAGGTCATGGAATCAGCTGCAGGCACCCCTGAAGTAGCGGAAACTGGAAGAGGAATACCAGGATGCAATCCAAAGACAATTAAAAATGGCAACTTGGCCGAAGTCTTGTTTGGATGGTTGTTGTAGGCAAATTCTGCCCAGGGGAGAAGGCAGACCCAGTCATCTTGATGTGTGCTGGAAAAGTGACGCAGGTAAGATGCTAATACTTGATTAACATGCTCCACTTGGCCAATAGTTTGAGGGTGGTATGCCGAGGAGAAATCCAACGTTACACCCAAGAGTTTACATAACGCTCTCCTGAACCGAGAAGTAAATTGAACTCCACGATCAGACTCAATATGTTGCGGAAATCCATGAAGTCGGAAGACATGTAGAATAAAGAGTCTTGCAAATTAAGGTGCGGAGGGAAGCCCTGGTAGTGGAACAAAGTAAGCCATTTTATAGAACCCGCCCACTACCACCAAAATAGTCGTGCTACCGGAAGAACGAGGCAGATCCATGATAAAATCCAAAGCTTTTTGTTGCCACGGAGCCGATGGAACCGGTAAAGGAAGCAGAAGCCCTGAAGGTAACCGTCTGGAGACCTTGACTTTGGCACAGGAGGGACAAGAAGCCGTGAAGTCAGTCACGTCTTGGCAAAGGGAGGGCCACTAGTAGGACTGAGAAATGAGGGCTACAGTCTTTTTAACTCCGACATGTCCAGAAATCTTGGAGGAGTGTTCCCAACGTAAAACTTCCTTTCTATCGACCTCAGAAACAAAGGTCTTGCCCGGAGGTGGGGTAACCAGCTTCATGGGAGCCACAGTGATGATCTTGGCTGGATCAATGATATGCGAAGGTTCCTCCACAAAGTCTGAAGGCTGAAGGGATCGGGAAAATGTGTCGCCTTGACGTTATTTAGACCACGATGGAAATTAAGCTCTAAGTCAAAGTGTCCAAAGAACAGAGACCATCTGGCTTGCCGAGGGTTGAGCCTCTGGGCTGATTGGATGTAGGCCAAATTTTTATGGTCGGTGAAGATGGTGAAAGGATGAACTGCCCCCTCCAGTAGGTAGCGCCATTCCTCCAGGGTTAATTTTATGGCCAACAGTTCATGATCTCCGATAGAATAGTTACACTCCACAGGGGAAAAGGACTTGGAGAAGAATACGCAAGTAACCAACCGGCCGGAAGACGACCTCTGGGATAGTACTGCGCCGACACCCATGGAGGAAGCGTCCACCTCAAGGACGAATGGTTTGTTAGCCTCGGGACGATGTAATACGGGCTCGGCCGCAAAAGATTGTTTTTAGACTTAAAAAGGCCTCTTCGGCCTCCGGGGACCAGGATATGAGGTTGAGACCCTTCCGAGTAAGACATGAGATTGGCTTGATAACCGAAGAAAAATGCGGAATAAACTGTCGGTAATAGTTGGCAAAACTGAGGAAGTGTTGGATGGCCTTGACCCCCACCGGACGTGGCCATTGGAGGATTGCAGACAGTTTCTCAGGTTCCATTTTCAATCCAGAATCGGAGACGATATACCCCAAGAAGGGTAAAGAAGACTGCTCAAAAACACACTTCTCTATCTTGGCATAGAGGCGCTGCAGTACTAGACGAACACTCCTCCTATGTGAAGATAGGTCCGGAGAAAAAACGAGGATGTCATCAAGGTATACCACAACGCATGAGTAGAGCATATCCCGGAAAACGTCGTTGACAAATTCTTGAAATACCACGGGGACGTTGCAGAGGCCGAAGGGCATGACGAGATATTCGTAATGCCCATCCAGGGTATTGAAGGCGGTCTTCCACTCATCACCGCAGCGAATACGGATTAGATTGTAGGCTCCGCGTAGATCTAGTTTTGAGAAAACCCGGGCCCCTCTCAAGCGGTCAAAGATTTCAGGGATGACCAGTAGGGGATACTTATTCTTAATCGTAATGTCATTCAGACGTCTGAAGTCAATGCAAGGCCGAAGAGAGCTATCCTTCTTCTTTACAAAGAAAAAACCGACTCCCTCAGGGGAAGAGGATTTCCGTATAAACCCCTTAGCAAGGTTCTCATGGATGTATTCCGACATGACAGAGGTCTCGGCTGGAGAAAGGGGGTAGATTCTACCCTAGGCGGGGTGGTCCTGGGCCGCAGCTCAATTGGGCAGTCATATGGCCGATGAGGTGTAAGGCTCTCAGCCTCCTTCTTTTCAAATATGTCAGCAAACGAGCAGTACACGAAAGGCAATCCCTCTGGGCCAAAAGAGGGTTGAGAAGAACTGGCTGGCCGGACAGATTTTAGGCACCTCTCTAGACATGGATGCCCCCAACGAAGGATCTCACCAGAACGCCAGTCAAGAACAGGCTCATGAGTCCTAAGCCAGGGCAGACTGAGAAACAAGGCATGAGACAAGTTGGGTAAGACGTAGAAGGCAATCTTCTCCTGGTGTAGAGCTCCAATATGTAGCACTACTTCCTCAGTAACCATGGAGACTGACTCTTGCAGAGGTTTGCCATCCACAGAAACTATCATAAGTGGGTTATTCATGGAGATGATGGGAATCCGACACCTGTTCATCGCCTTAAGCCTAATAAAGTTCACTGCCGAGCACGAATCCACATAGGCCACTTCTGATCCACTTCTCTGACCCTCGATAATCAAAACTGAAAGAGTAAGAGGGGGAGAGGAATCAGACACACCTAGGGAGACCTCTCTTACCTGACCCAGGTGGAGGCGTATTCCGGCCTTTCTGGACACGAAAGCAGAAAGTGAGATGCTCCACCTCAATAAAAGCACAAGCCCTGTGCTAGTCTCTCTCTCCAACGTTACTCTGCCATCTTAACCCTATCCACCTGCATCGGCTCTGGTGCAGGACCGCCGGAGGACCCAGAAGGTCGTGGACTGGGTGGCCTGTAGACGGAGGAAGAAGATCTGTGAGGTCTCCTCTCTCTGGCAGCGTCTCGAGTCCTCTCCTGAAAACGCAAGTCAATGCATGTGGCTAAGGATATGAGATCCTCCAAGTTGGTCGGAGTATCTCGACCTGCGAGCTCATCCTTAATCCTCCCAGAAAGGCCTCGCCAAAAGGCCCCAACCAAAGCCTCATTATTCCACCCCAGCTCAGAGGAGAGGGTGCGAAAGCGGATAGCATATTGTCTGACCATGAGGGGCCCTGGTGGAGGTTAAAAATGGACTCTGTGGTGGAGGCCAGATGCCCAGGTTCATCAAAGACCCTACGGAAAGTCTCCATGAAAGTTAGTATACTGGATACAATGAGATCGTCACGCTTCCAAAAGGGATTCACCCAAGAGAGAGCATCTCTCTCCAAATGGGACACTATAAATGCCGCTTTAGCCCGATCAGTGAGGTATTGCTAGGGTAATAATTCAAAATGTAACCAACATTGGTTTAGAAATCCCCTGCACATCTTAGGATCGCCGCCATACCGAGGTGGTTTCCCAAGACTAGGAGGAGGATGGGAAGCGGAGTCAGAGTTGTGGGCCGCTGCCTGCAAGGCGGCTGATTGCAAGGAAAGCAAATGATCATCCATGGAAGCTATATATGACAAAATGTGGGCCTGGGTATCACGCTGCTGGACCAGCTCCTGCTGGAGGCTGGCATTACCGGGATCTGCGGCCTGTAAGGCCAACAAATGAGAATCCATTGTCTTCATAAAAGACATTATGCGAGTCTGATTCTCTCGCAGAAACACTAGCTCCTTCTGAGCGGTGAAGGGCGCCCTGGCGGGGTCCATAGCCTGATTATTCTGTTACCCAAAGGGGCAGCAGGGAGCGAGAGTGGACCCTCTGGACCGTGGTACCGAAACTTCCCAGAGTGAGAACACCAGATGGGACCAACCCCTATACAGGGATTGTTAGGGGCAGGCTCAGGGACCTCGAGTACCACGGCTGCCAGGACCAGGGTCGGCTCAAAACGAGGTACGCCAAGAACTAATGGAGACAAAAGGAGTTGAGGGACGGGAACGGATGAGGCAGGAATGGATACGGGGAGGCTAGGAGGATGGAAGGAACGAGGTGGAGAGGATCCAGGGGCAGAAGGTATATGGAGGTGGAACAGATACGGAGAGCCATGAGAACAGAGGACAGTAACAGGCACTGAAAAGACACAGAAGGATATGCAAAAGTCAGAGGGCACGCTTAACAAAATGAGGCAAGGCAATAGTAACAGGTAGCCCAAGTAAGGGTATAGAATACACAATAATCAGGCGCCTCCATTAAGGGAGGGCGGCCTGAAATACCTAATGCCTGTTCCTGATTGGACAGGCAGCGTTACCGGGTCAGGTCATGCTGGAGGATAAAGGATGCGGGTACCTGTGTGGTCGGGCCCTACGGCGCATGCGTGAGACGACTGTGCATGCGGCCGAGGGCACAGGAGAAACACGCCAGGGTGTCGGTGCAGCTGCACACTGGTGAGCTGGAGGAGCAGCAGGCAGGACGGGAGCAACATCGGACGCGGACCCTCGGGCGGTAAGTATGGAGTTGATACTGCTATATCTAGATGACAGGCTGCATGGTTGCATGATGCGACCATGCAGCCTGTCATCCAGTAGACACTGAGCACTGTGTGCTCAGTGTCTGCCTGTGAACTGCTATTCCCTGTCTAAGGGCACTGCGAGTGTGAGAAAGTTCTGCTCGCGGTGCTATCTGACAGGTCCTGCGAGTTCACGGCTAATGAACTCACTTCACCTTTCTGAGAAATTTTTTTTTACTGTATGCGGCGCATGAATTGACGGTTTTTCAAAGGACACCGGTGCGTAAAAATTGGACAGCACTCGCATGGTCCGAGTGCTGTGCGATTTTTTTCTCGCACCCATAGGCTTGCATTGGCGAGTCTCAGCCGAGTCTCGGTGACGATCGCAGCATGCTGCGATTTTATACGCATGCTGAATATGCCCGAGAAAATAAACGGTGAGCTGCCCCATAGATTAACACTGCCGAGTTCTATGCGATGTTTTCTCGCATAGCACTCTCCCGTATTCTACGGTAGTGTGACGCCGGTCTAATTCCTGCTTTTCCTTCACTGTTGTCCCTAGCTGTGTGCTGTGCGGTCGAGGCCCCTGACTACAGGTGAATACTCACCATTGGGACACGCCATGCAGGAGGACAGAAACGGCAGCCATTGAGTGATCTCATTAGTCTGGTGGGGAAAGCCTTCATTGGCCAGCGTCTCTCCCTGCATGACACACCCCCTTTTGGAATCCCTGCACTCAGCGCACCGCTCTCTTCCTGGCTCTCTGTATCCACTTGATTACTCGAGGGGGGCCTGATGCTGCATGACACCGGGCCCCTCTCACTCCCGCCCATAATCTTGACTGAGTGGCCCCGTAGCGGCTGCATACTCTGCCACTATGGGCAGTACGCCCTCCACCTCCGGGCCCAGTGCAGTTGCATCGGCGGTATGTCCGCCCCTGCTTTGAGCTACCCTCTTTTGCACATATTGTAGGGACGTAAATGATTATAATGTGAATGTAAAAAAAATATTTGTATTGATTGCTGACTACAATTTATTGAGGGTGGGGGATTATTATATTACATTATGGGAAAAATGCAAAATAAACAGACCGTTGCAACTTTAACATAGGAAGGAATTTGCTTGCATTGCCATTGTTTTTACAGTACATATGGTATTTCAACAGAACATTATTTGGAAGGAAAAACAAACACCATAACTGTGCTAAGGGTATAGGACTATTAAACTACATACAAAGAAAAGAGGAAACAAACCTATAGTTCACTTAAGTTCATTGACATTATTACTGGAGATAAATTAGTCGGACATCTAAAATCTACATGGAATTTCCCACAAAAAAGCATTTTACTGTGTCCTTTAAATATTTTTATTTGTATATGGAGCCATGGGGAAAAAAGCTAGACAATGCACACAGGATAATTTACTGTATAATGAACACGCAATAAATGTTGCTTGAAGAATGGACTGTAGACTGTTTGAGTCATTGTGTTTGTAAAACACATTGAGTGCCAGAACTTTTTTTTTTTGTTATTTCATGTTTATGTAGCTGCATGAGGGCTTGTTCTTTACAGGATGGGTTTAGATTAATGGCATACAGATATAATTTGTTGATTTTGTTTTGATTGTAATATTTTATATCCAGCCTTGCTAGTTTCTTCAGCTGTGATAATCGTCAAACTCTTAATAATGCAGCCTATTTAAAATAGAAATGAATGAAATCAATGCTGGATGTGAAATGCAAAGTCTTGTACAAATTTCTGCATATGGATTAGATTCATTACAGATTTTCCAAAATACGTAGAATATCCAATCCACGTGAACAATCCCTTAAAGGGAATCTGTCAGCAGTATTTTGCTACCTAATCTGAGAGCAGCATAATGTAGGCAAAGAGAGACTGAATCTAATGATATATATTACTTACTGTATTTTTCGGATTATAAGGTGCACTTTTTTTTCCTCCAGATTTGAGAGGAAAATGGGGGTTCGTTTTATAATCTGAAGTGAGCTTACTGGAGGAGCAGGGGTGGTGGAACAGGGTCACAGTACTCAGGGTCGCTGCTTCAGGAGCCGGCGGCGGCAGGAGCGGGGTGATGCTGTGGTGCCCGGGATCTCAGAAGGTGTTGGTGCCGGTGAGCGGAGTTAATTTTCCCTGGGCTTCGGGAAAATGGCCACCTCCGGTGGTGAATGCGCCTGTTGAGATCTCAAGAGACGAGATTTCGTCTCCTGAGATCTCAATTTGCGCATGCGCCTCCTCCACAAGCCATTTTACTGAAGCCCCCCGCAGGGATATCATAGGGAGTGCTCACTGGCACCAACACCTTCTGAGATCCCAGGCACTGCAGCATCACCCTGCTCCTGCCACTGCCAGCATCCTGAAGCAGCGACCCTGCCTCCTGTGACCCTGCTAGTAGTGTAGGAGGGGTACCTTTCGTCAAACTCAATCTGACAGGTCGTCACGCCCCCTATCATTTTATCCGTCTCCTTGTGATTTGATCTGTCTGGGAAATCAGGACTGTTGAATCTGGGAAGTTCTATCAAGGTGTTTCATGATTTTATTCTCCTCTATTTATATTTTATCCATCTCCTTGTGGATTTGATCAGTCTGTGGTCTGGGGGAAAGGTCTATCAAGGTGATTCTTGATTTTTATAAGCCTCAAAACTTTTTGTGGTAGATCTTTTAAGTCCAGCAGTAAATGTATGTAAAAGATAGCCTTTTTCTAGCCTGCCATTAAATCCCTATGTGAGTGTCTGCTTCACTTGCTGGAAACTTATTGTACAGCCTAAAGGATTTTATTGTACACTATCATTCAGTATAAAAGGCCTGTTTTATATGTCTGTAAAAACAGTAAATGTATGTGAAAGACAGCAAGTTTTCCCCATAAAGAATTTAAGAAAAGTTTGGAGATGTATATTTTAGCAGGACTGCCCCAGGGAAGGCATGCCCGGGCATGTTTAGGTCAGCACAATTGATAGAAACTTACATCTTAACAGGCTATTTACATAGGCTAATTCTGTTTCACTTGATAGAATAGATTATTTATACACACCAATTATCACTGTGGGGGTGAAGTTTCTGAGTAATTTTAGAACAATTGGTTTCTGTTCAGAATAATTTAAAATCAAGAGTTAGAGTAATTAACACATAGGTGAATATTACCACGGACTTTCTGTGGAACTTGTTTCTAGCAGGTATTGTAGTTTCATTAATTGTAACACAAAAATATACAGCCAGGTCAAGGGATTCTCTCTAGACAGGCACAACCAAATGTCATTATATGTTGGAGTAAATCTCAATATTATATGATAGTATGCAGATCATTTTATATTCATGTATGTGAAAGACAAACTTTACGTCTAGGACATCTCAGCTATATTGTGTATAGCCCAGGCATGTTGGGGCATGTTTAAAACTGACGAAACTTATAACCGGCGTCTCATTGTACGGGCATATTATGTATATGGCCGTGTTACAATATCACTCACTATAAAGCGATTGTTTTATTCGTATTTTTTAAAAAAAGCAATGACGCGGTATTGTAAAACAAGATTACAAGATTTTATTGTAATAAATAAATACCGTATTTTTTGGACCATAAGATGCACTTTTTTTCCTCCAAATTTGGGAGGAAAGTGTGGGTGCGTCTTATGGTCGGAATGTAACATGTGGGGAGGGGGGCAGGGGGCAGCGGTGGAGTGGGATCAGCAGGAGGCAAGAAAATATCCCCTCTGCTGCAGGAAACAAGTGCTGGGGAAACCCCTGGTCCCTACTTAAGTGCAGTGAATATTAATCAGCCGCTTCCCTGCCCACCTATCAGCTGAGCAGTGAGCGGAGAGCAGCAGATCACAGAGCCACACAGTTTCCCCAGCGCCTGATTCCTGCAGCAGCTGGGCAGATCGGTGTCTGAAGGAGAAGGAGGCAGCAGGAGCAGCTGGCATACCTGACAGCCTGGGGCTGTGCTTATGGGAGGCTGAATGCTCCTGTGAAGGACCTGTGATGAGGTCATGAAGAGGGTGGGCTGGAGCATCACATGACCAAAGCCATGCCTCTTCATGATGTTATCACAGGTCCTTCAGACACACTGTACAACAGAGAATTAATTAAAAGGTTAGGCTACTTTCACAGTTGCGTTTTTTTGTGCAGCGCATCATGCGCACATGAAACGCATACGTGTCACATTTCTATCAACTCTGTCTCTATCATCTCTGTTTCTATCATCTGTCTCTATCATCTGTCTCTATCATCTGTCTCTATCATCTCTGTCTCTATAATCTGTCTCTATCATCTCTGTCTCTATAATCTGTCTCTATCATCTCTGTCTCTATCATCTGTCTCTATCATCTCTGTCATCTGTCTCTATCATCTGTCTCTATCATCTGTCTCTATCATCTCTGTCTCTATCATCTGTCTCTATCATCTGTCTCTATAATCTGTCTCTATCATCTCTGTCTCTATAATCTCTGTCTCTATAATCTCTGTCTCTATCATCTGTCTCTATCATCTCTGTCATCTGTCTCTATCATCTGTCTCTATCATCTCTGTCTCTATCATCTGTCTCTATCATCTGTCTCTATCATCTGTCTCTATCATCTCTGTCTCTATCATCTGTCTCTATCATCTCTGTCTCTATCATCTGTCTCTATCATCTCTGTCTCTATCATCTGTCTGTCATCTCTGTCTCTATCATCTGTCTCTATCATCTCTATCATCTCTGTCTCTATCATCTCTGTCTCTATCATCTGTCTCTATCATCTATCTCTATCAACTCTGTCTCTATCATCTGTCTCTATTTCTATGCAGCATGTATTTCTATGCAGCCGCACGATCCAGTCTGAGTGCCGGCGGCAGTGCCGGGTGTTCATGCGAGAGACTCACACGAAATCGTGCGAGTTTCTCGCATGTGTGACCCCGGCCTTATACTCACCCTCCAGCGTCTTCACATAGTAGTTTACAGCACCATCTCCTACCCGTAGCTTCCAACATAATAACATACTATTATATATAATAACACCACATATAATAGTATGTTATTAAATATTTTACCACATTTTTTGCTTCAAATATATTTTTCACTATTTTCACCTCTAAAACCTGGGTGCGTCTTATAGTCCGGTGCGTCTTATAGTCCGAAAAATACGGTACATCTCAAAGACATTTCAAGCATTGAACTAATTGTGACAGCAAAAATGGCGATACAGACAGGTTATGGGGTTCTCTCTAGACAGGCACAAGCTTGGTGAATATTCCAACAGATGTAGTACAGAGTTTTTAAATTTTATTTTCTCTCAGCAATAAAATTTCTCACAATTGTATCATTATGCGGTTTATCACCAGAAAAGTTCTCCAATATCTTACTGAACGGCATGTTCCGAGCTAAAAAAATGTAAAAAGTACACGCAGTAATGACCGCAGACAGTACTATACGTGTCTTGGATTTGTCTGCTTTGATAATAATAAATCTCACAATTCTTGTTCAAGAATGTCACAAACTCGCTCGGAAAGATAGCGCTGTCAGCACATAATCCGTAGCTATCAAAAAATATGGCGTTCTTATCGTCACAGAGTACGATTAATATCCAATGGCGGCCTGGTTTTAGTGTGGGGTCTGTATTTACGATGAATCCGACAGGCCTTTGATTTACCCATTGTGGCGGAAGGAAATCACACGGGAACACACCACCAAACACTCGCTCTTTATAGCTATCCCCCTTCAGTATGGTCGTGAGTTGTAGACTATCCATCATTAATTAAAATCGTACAAGATCTCTCTTCTATTATTAATTTCCAGAATGGCTGGGTTGATTGCAAAAACAAGCATGTTTATCGTATGCGGTGTCGGTAGAGCAAATCGGACTTCAGCACGCAGGTTACCTGTTTTAATGAGGGAGAAATGACCGCCGGGTTCCTGATCAGCTGATAAATCAAACGCAAACAGAGTGAATCCGGACATAAACTCTTCATGATCCACGGCCATGGCACAATCAGCTTTCTGCTTGCCGGATATATGGGCGAGAGCCATATACTCTCTGACGGCTAAATAGTCATTAAAGTTAGGGTTATAAGGCCTCGCAGGGATCTGCTGCCCGTCCAGGTAGAGGGCTGCGTGGTTGACATTGTAGTGATGGAAGAACAGTGGATTTCTGGCGTAAGACCCGCTAAATGCTTCATTTTCTACAAAGCCCAATATAACAGTTTTCGGTATCTGGCCTAGGAAGAGATTCTCGTGGTTCGTGATCCGTGTTCCAGCGGCTATACTGTACACTTTCATGCATGTCCGGTCAATAGCGTACTTGGCTGTCGCTGCCAAGAGGGCCTGACTGTGGCCTATTCGGACCGCCAGAGACACTTGTACTCTCTTTACAAAGAGAGCGGCTTGCATGATTTGCACTTTCAGAGGGTCGGCCTCAGCCGACATGAGGCAGAAAGCGTCCTTATTTCTCGTTAGCTTAACCTTAAGATTGAGTCCGTTCAATATTAGCTTTGGTTGGTTAAATATATCACCAAAAATTGGACCAATGAGGTCCAGTGGTTTGGAGCAGTGGGTTGCAGCGGCTCTTTTAATAAATCCAACATTTGGGCCATCCAAGCTTCGGTCAATATGGTGACCAGCTATGTCTTTATAGAACAATCCGGCTGTAAATTGCGAGGACAGTGTCTGCGAACTGTAATTTAAAAGAGTCTCTATGTACGCTCTATAGCTGTAGAGATTGTCCAATTGTGAGATAACTCGGTCGCCCAGAGTAATATCGACCTGATTAAAAAGAGTAGCTAGAGGATAGTTTATGAGCGCTACACGCGCGTCATCTGCGATATTCGAATTATCCTGCTTGACGATGCGACAATTTATGTACAGCAGGGTGTTATTCATGTCGTAATAATAATCCCCGCTACCCGATATGAAAAATTCCAGCGGGGCATTGTCCGTCAGAGCGGCAACCGGTTGAACTTCTACAAATAGGGATTTCTCTATACTCGTCTGTGTCAGGGGTATGTCAAAAATATCCAGTTCAGATTTTGCGCACTCTACAGAAGCATCGTGCAGGAAAGCCATGCTGATCAGAAGATGTCCTCCACAGTACGTCTCACTCGTTTCTGATGGGGTCGGCGCTTGGTTGATTTTTTATTCATGAGGATCCGGGGTAAAGCGGGGCATGAGCGACGCTTTCTTTTATGTGATTTTTTAGCGACATAAACTAGACCTGCGCCAGCTTGCTCGGGCTGCGTATTTATCCTGTTCATAAGCGCTGACGAGACAGTCGTGACGGCGTCTTTAGCAATGTTTTTGACAGCCGTCTTCACGTGTGGTTTTACCAATTCTAAGCCTCTTCTGAAAAGCGGTACCGCGCGGCGAAATAAGCCTTTAAATATCCCCGCCAGACCCGATCCGTACATGTACTCGCTCCCGCTGAACCCCTCTAACCCGTGCCCCGACTGTGCAATATAGTAGCGGGCATAAACAGCGGGATCCCCGTACGGCCTCTGAGCCACCATTTTCTAGCGTGCTAATCGCGTCTCTTCCGGAAATGTAGTCTCACAATACACTTACCGTACTTGAATTTAACGGGAGGTCCGATAAGATGGAGATTGTTACAGAATCAAAATGATGCTTGCATAAGAGCACGTATTCGGGCCGTGTGTATTGAAGCGTGGTAATTTCACCGCTCCTGCTGCTTATTTGCGCCGTTCTCAGAAGTTGGACGTAGCTGCCGCCCACAAACTGATGCTGGATGATGTCGCTGTAAATAAAAACCAGCTTTTATATCGGCATAAATCTTCTTCCGCTCAGTCTGGTTATTATCATACGCTTCGATGTATGGCTGGAGGCCTAAAATATGCGCCAATTTCTGACTCGGGGCAAACTGTATTGTGGGGAAATCCGGTAGGGTAACACTCCTCCTCACTTCATCATAGCGCAGCTTAAATCCGTCGCCGGCAATCTTCAAAATATCAATTCTCTCATTAATAGCACGTATGAGGTCGGGGATTGTGGAATAAAAACTCGGCTTTACATAATATTCCTTCAGCACATCACCCCGCTTGCCTATATAGAAATTCCCTTCACCCGCTCAAACGTGTACCATGTATGGGGGTATTGAATCTCAGTTAGAGCAACTTCGTATTGTCCTGAAAGCTGAACGGGCTTAGATAATTTTGTGGTATACTCGGCGATTGTGTTTTCCGGATATATATCGCCAGAAGCGTTGGAGGGAGGGTGATAAAGAAGGAGCCGGATTCCATGGTTATATGTCCGTCAGCGCCGACGCGGGTACCCACAAATTAAATTTATCAGGATAACCTTTCCATTTAATATAGCAATGAATCGCCCCTGACACGTTTTTTTCTCAAAATCGTCTCAACGCGGTAGACGTGGTTTTCATCTAAATGTATTTTTTGCAGCTCCTCCTTATAAAATGATCCCTCGATAGCGCCGCCCGCTAAGTCGTTAATTTTATAGAGAGGTTTATGAAATTTATTGGAAATGGCGCTAATTAAAAATATCTCCTCGCTGAATGTCTGCTCATAACCCTTGGTAAAAGGGTTCTTAAAACGGGATATCCTGACATGATCTCCAATTTTTAAAGATGGTTTAATACGCTTTTTAGTCATACTACAGCTATAAATATTTTTCCATATTTGTAACGAGTTCTGCTTCGTCACATCGCACGGCCGTGTCTGTATCGTGGTGTGAAAGGTGTGGTTGTAACTGTGTACCAAACCTGGTAAAATGTCGATATACCTAAAGGTATTATGTTTCGTCAGATAGCGCCACATACGCGTTTTTAATGTACGATTAAATCACTCTACTATAGAGGCCTTTACGGTATTGTTGGTGAAAAAATGGTGAATTTTATGCATTTTACAAACACACTTCATGTGTGAATTCATAAATTCTTTGCCTCGATCCGTCTGTAGTTTCTGCGGCGTACGTCGGTCGCTTTCAAATATTAACTCGAACGAACGAGCTACAGCCGCGCTGGTTTTGTTGGGCAAGGCGGCAACCCAGGCGTGTTTGGATAGTACGTCTATCACGGTCAGTAGATATTTCACGGCGTCATTTTCCCTAGAATATTCAATTAAGCTAACAAAATCAGCCTGCCACTGCGAATCAACATCCGAGACAAAAATCTTATTGGTGGTGAATCTTGTCCTTACAGGCTTATGAAGAGTGTAAGTATCTTGTTTATTCAGCCAATCGATCACCTCGTGTTGTTTTATACCCCGCGTTCTGACCGATCTGTATAGATTTGTAATGCCACTGAATGATGCAGGAGCTTCGGGAGTGAAATATTGCTTCTCTAATATTGTTTCAGCGCGGTTAGCTGCCATGATCCATCTGTAATTGAAAATCATGGGTATAAAATGTCCGATTTTAATTCTAGTGTAAAAGAGAAGACATGAGAACATATGGTTTTTTTTTTCTGTCTCACCATGGGGGTATTGACAGAGGGCGTGTTCTCTCTGCTAGCCCTAATAAATACAAGCCACTCACAATCAATACAACTCTCACTTGTAGGGGTTCACACCTCACAGGACACACGGCAGCTCTGAACAGGCCTAAAGTGAGTATTTTTATGTCTTTCGTTTCAATTATATTTAAGTTTGCATAGTTGAAGGGTTGTTTACTTGAATAAGTTACCAGTGTTTTCATACTTGAACTTTATTTGTTTTAATAATATATCACGCCTGTGTTGTTTAATAGCTGGATGTTTACGCTGTAGAGGTAAATTTAGGTCGCTTACTATTAATATTAATAATTAATATAGATTGACTCTAAAATTCATACAATTAATTTTATTTTTAGATGGCTGAGCAAATTTTTTCTAACAATCTTTCAGAACTCTTACTGGCTTTGCAATAGGGTATGCTTTATGACTTATATAGACACAGAAATGCTATTCTAGTTAAGAGTTGTTTTGCACATTATTTTTATACCGCTTTATTCTTTCTTGTTTAAGAATCGTGTATAATGAACGACTATGTACCTGATGAGATTTTAGCCACCATGAACTATTCTGATCATGAGTACAGTATTTTACCCGAGGCCGCGTGTAGTAATGCTACTGATGGGTGGAACGTGAGCGGTCAGGCGGCGCTGCCCAGCGCGGGTACGTTGTGTGGATGCGTGGTTGTGTGTGTGTATATATATATATAGAATTGTTTTGCATATTATTTTTGCTTTATTCTTTAAGAATCGAGTATAATGAGCTGCGACGTCCCTGATGAGCTTTTAGCCTCCTTGAAGTATTCGGATCCCGAGGCCTGTATTTTACCCGGTGCCGCTTGTAGTAGTTCTAGTGATGCTGGGCCCTGGGACCAGTGGCGTACCGTCAATTGTAGCAGACCACGCAGCTGCTATGGGGCCTGGACAGGTGAGGGGGCCCGCGACGGCGGCTGCGGTTTGGCAGCTGTGCTGACACAGTACTACCAGGGCAGGGGAAGGCGAAGCGCAGCTGTGTGCTTTATACTCACCTCCTCCTGGAGCGGTCTCTGCCCTGCTCTTCTCCCGCGGTCTCCGGCTCCTGTGTTCAGCGGTCAGGTGATACCGCTCATTAAAGTCATGAATATGCACATATTCATGACTTTAATGACCGGTATCACGTGACCGCTGAACACAGGCGCCGGAGACCGCGGGAGAAGAGCAGGGCAGAGACCACGCCAGGAGGAGGTGAGTATAAGGGATATTTACCTGTCCCGTTCCACCGCTGCGCTGCTGTGTGCTCGCATCCTCTCTTGCTGTGAATGTTCAGGCAGAGGGCGCGATGACGTAGTTTGTGCGCGCCGCGCCCTCTGCCTGAGCATTCACTGTGGAGGACCCAGAAGACAGCGGCGGTCAGCGTTGCACCGGGTGACAGGTAAATATCACAGGTGCCGGGAGGTGAGTATGTCTTTTTTTTTTTGGTTTCAGCTGCTGCAGCAGTATAAGGGACCTATACTATGGGGTACAATCTATGGAGCATCTATGGGGCATTATCTATGGAGCATCTATGGGGGCATTATCTATGGAGCATCTATGGGGGCATTATCTATGGAGCATCTATGGGGGCATTATCTATGGAGCATCTATGGGGGCAATATCTATGGAGCATCTATGGGGCATTATCTATGGGGCAGCATCTATGGGGGCATAATCTATGGAGAATCTATGGGGCAGCATATATGGGGGCACAATCTATGGAGCATCTATGGGTGCACAATCTATGGAGCATCTATGAGGGCACAATCTATGGAGCATCTATGGGGCACAATCTATGGAACATCTATGGGGGCATAATCTATGGAGCATCTATGGGGCAGCATCTATAGGGGCACAATCTATGGAGCATCTATGGGGGCACAATCTATGGAGCATCTATGGGGGCACAATCTATTGAGCATCTATGGGGGCATTATCTATGGAGCATCTATGGGGGCACAATCTATGGGCAGCATCTATGGGGCATAATCTATGGAGAATCTATGGGGCAGCATATATGGGGGCACAATCTATGGAGCATCTATGGGGCACAATCTATTGAGCATCTATGGGGGCATTATCTATGGAGCATCTATGGGGGCACAATCTATGGGGCAGCATCTATGGGGCATAATCTATGGAGAATCTATAGGGCAGCATATATTTGGGCACAATCTATGGAGCATCTATGGGGGCACAATCTATGGAGCATCTATGGGGCATAATCTATGGAGCATCTATGGGGCAGCATCTATGGGGGCACAATCTATGGAGCATCTATGGGGGCATAATACATTTTTTTGTTAAATGTGTCTCCTCACTGTGCTGGCACTTTACATTTACAATGGCTCTGGCTTTTTTTTTTTTTGGGGGGGCCCCATTCAGACTTTTGCTATGGGGCCCCATGATTTCTATGTACGCCCCTGCCTGGGACGGTCTTTCACCGCCGGGCATCGAGGGTACGCTGTGTTTCTGTGTGGCTGCATATATATATACAAATATATAACTCTTAACTATGTGAATTTAAGCGTGTAAGTGAATATTAACTCCTTAGAGATGTCGCGATGATGGCGGAGCGGCATTCCGCCGAAATGCCTATGAACCCATGCACTAACAGCGGCCAAGAAGACACCGCATTTTCTAAAGCTCCTAAAAAGCGGGGAAGGGCGGTGGTCAAGAAAGGTAAAGGTACGTGCTGCATGAAAAGCTGTTTTGCCCAAACGGATGAAGAAAATTGCTGATGCCCCTACTAATAATTATTATTATTTATAGGCCGTAAACTGAAGCCTAGGGGGATTATATTTACAAAAGAGAATATACACCTGCTAGTGGAGAACTCCTTAGGCGCCCCAGAAACCAGTGCTACAACCGTGCAGACATCATCGTTAGCCGGTAAGTGTAGATTTTGATATATCAGACTAGTCTTAATACAACGTATGTTACTCTTGTCACACCAAGGATCACGATGTTCCGCACGTATCCGCTACATGTAGAATCTTTCCTTAAAGATAGTTGTAAAGTCAGATTGACACATGTACAATCTCATCCACAGATAAATCTAAAGTCGAGAGAAAAACAGCCACGAGCCCTCTGCAACCACTACGCATCAACGAGAATCACGCAGCACCATTCTTGACACCGATACAGACAGCTATGGGACCTGTTAGAGCACAGCCGCAACAGCAGCTCTATGTGATGCAAGGCGTGCTGCCCCATTCAAGCGATGCGCAACCATCCAGTAGTCTTGTGAATGACGCTGAACTATACTCTGAAGTGCTGGAGCGGCCACGTAAACACACGCAGAAAACAAAGCATACTTCAGAAGCATCACCCGTCATGTTTGCCGCCATGAATTCCTCAACCCAACAGACTCGTGAGGCGCTTGACCGTGAGATTGATCAGCTCGCTGATGGTAAGAAGTGACCCGTAGAACGGCTCATTATACGGACGACGCATACTATACAGCCGTTACCGCCACCTGTAACTATGTCCGCTAATTCCACAGGTGTTGATCTGACAGATACCATCAATTTACCCAGCACATCTCACGCTGATGTATCTAATCCAGTTAATGTTGTGAAGGGGTTAAAGAGAGTGTTAACGACTAAGCATAAAGTGTGTAAAAAGCCGAGGATTCATACAGCTGTGTCTGTACTGGTTAGCAGTGCGGATTCTGCGGCCTCTGTACCTGTTAGCATTGCGGGTTCTGCAGCCTCTGTACCTGTTAGCAGTGCGGATTCTGCGGCCTCTGTACCTGTTAGCAGTGCGGATTCTGTATCTGAGGCCGCTACAGCGCAGATGTATGATGCCATCGGCTGGGCTCCCGCCGAAGCGGCAGTGTTTAAGGAGCAGTTAGACCGCTACTTACGCTACAAAATCTGGGTACCCAAAATACTATTTTTCTGTGATACTTTTGAAAGGTTGTTGTCTGAAGCTATCACAACAGATGCTCGTAAGGCCGAGCTATACGCGCTTTGCCGGCTGCAGGTAGACACCGAGATACCAGATGGTGCTAACCCGTTATGACTAAATATGACCGGTTCGGGCCTGCATAAACCAACTAAAACAGCCCGTTATAATAGGTCCAGAGTTATAAAACGAGCTCTAAAACTGCTGGTCAGTGCACGACGCGCACTATGCGCTAGGAGGCGGCGTGGAGGCATCTGTCCTGCTATACCACCACAGACAGCCCAGGAGTCCCCACACACAGATGCTCCTGTCTCACATAGCCAAGATGTTCCTGAAAATGCTAACCATACAGCTACACAAAGCTCACAAGCCTCTGATGCGGCTGCTGACTCTGGTGATGATGTGAGGGGATCAGACCATACAGTATTTTTACAACACTTCCATCATCACCAGAGGGACAACCGTAATTTCAGTGCGCGCATACATACCGATCATTTTAGGTTTGTAAATTTGGAGCGTGTACGATCATTTGTCGAGGCTGTGAACATTGTTCATGACAGTATTCAGTCATTACTGGATAGAGTCATCAGGGATATTGAACCGGGCGACTTTGTGCAGTTAAGGCTTGAAGGTGGCGATGCTTTAGACCCCATTTTCACTACAAAGCAGAGCCGTGAGGATTTTAATTCTGAATCTTTTTTAAATGCTGTTGCTCGCACACTTCAAAGTAATGCTGAATGCATGGCAAGCAATACCCTAAAACTCGTCATCACCACCATTAAAAACCGCCGAGGCGGTGTAAAAAGACGCTTGAAATCTATAGTGAGCAGCCGAATCATTAAACAAAAGAGGCAGTGGCTGTATGATTGTAACAATTACAGTACAAATCTGTGTTTGGCCGCTAGTGTGTGCGCGCTGATAGATGACGCGGATGTCGGTGATGTGGTTTTACTGAATCGCTCTAAAAACATACACACGGCGCTGGGCATCCCTGATGCGCGATTAGTGAGTTTTAACGACATTCCGGCATTTGAAAAATATTTGGGGGTCACCATTAAAGTACTGTACTACAGTCATGGTGATTGGCGGTACTTTCAGACCGACAATGCAACTAGTTGTAAAACCGTATTCATACTGTTCCATGATAACCACTACTACGGTATCAAAAATATGAAAGGTTTTATCGGGGCGATTACTTTTGTGAGCTCTGCAATTCGCTGTATAGTAACAAGAACACCCATTCATGTCAATATTTTTGTAAAGCGTGCCAAAGACAGGGTTGTGTGGAGAGTACCGGTGTACAACAAACCCCGCGTTGCCCCGTATGTCGGGTTCATTGTCGCTCTAGTGAGTGTTTAGATCGTCACAAACAAATAGCTCTGGATCATCCGCCATTCTACAGGCTTAAAATATTTTGTGATGAGTGCCATCGCTTTGTGTTCAGGAATAGCGAGGGCGTGCATTAATGTGATGGTTTACGTTGCCCTGTATGTCGTGGTCGTGTAAATAAATTTGACGCCCATCTCTGTTACATGCGCCGCTATGTACCAGGGGACGAGACAGATTGTTATATCTTTTACGATTTTGAATGTATGCAGGAGACAGGTACCCACATCCCAAATTACATTTATGCCACAACACTGAGTGGTGAGCAGTCCTGGGAGTTTGAAGGTGATAGCTGCATGCATGACTTTTTACTGTTCTTTACCAGCGGGAAATTTTCAGGCTATACATTTATAGCCCACAATGCAGGGCGCTACGATTCTTACTTTATTGTTAAGGAGCTGATTTTTGAAAAACTACAGGTAAAGCTGATAGCCCAAGGTGGCCAGCTCTTGTGTGTGATGGTGCCCGATTTGTCTATAAGGTTCATAGACTCGCTAAATTTTATCCCCATGAAGCTCAGTAAATTACCTCAGGCCATGGGCTTTTCAGGTGCCAAAGGTCATTTTCCACACTTTTTTAATACCCAAGAAAACCAAAACTATGTAGGTGCCATACCCGATGTGAAATATTATGGGTTAGAGTACATGGCACCGGATGAGAAGGTAGAGTTCCTGGCTTGGCTTGAGGGTCAGAAACACACAGTTTTTGACTTCAAGAGTGAACTAAAATCATACTGCAAACAGGATGTTGAAATTTTGAGACGAGCCTGTGAGATCTATAGAGAGCACATTATGGAAATGACGCTGAAAAGTGTTAAAAAATACTGTGACATTCAAAAAGAAATGGTTGTGGAGAGCAGCTGTATTGACCTATTTCAACTCATCACCCTGGCCTCTGTATGTATGTCAATGTATCGGTTTAAATTTCTACCAGAAAAAACGATCGCCATTTTATCGGGTGATAATTATCACAAGGTGAAAAAGCGCTACTCATCCGCCGCTATACAGTGGCTCATGTATGTAGCGCATACCGAGAACATTGACATTCAGCATGCCTTAAGAGGGGTGAGAAACAACTCGGTCAATATTTTCTAGATGGCTATGCCTATGTTAACGGACAGCACATAGCTTTTGAATTTCAGGGTTGTTTTTTTCCACGGCTGCCCGTCGTGCTATAATGAGAATGATACAAATAAAGTTACAAACACCACCTACGGTCAATTATATCATGCTTTTTTACCTAAAAAGCGCTACCTGCAGAGGTGCGGGTACACCATAAGAGTGATGTGGGAGCATGAGTGGCGTGAAATGGTTAAAAATGATTCTAACCTTCAGGCATTTCTCCATCAAATGGATTTCCCCGCTCCCTTAGACCCCCGCGATGCGCTTTATGGGGGTCGAACTAACGCCATTAAGCTCTATCACCAGGTGGAAGCTGATGAGACTTTACATTACTACGATTTCACCAGCCTGTACCCCTTTGTAAACAAAACTAAAACATACCCTGTGGGGCACCCCGACATCATCTATGACAATTTTGGTTTCATTAAAAAATACTTTGGCTTTGCTAAAGTCAAGGTCTATCCCCGAGAGATTTATTTTTTCCCTTTCTACCGGTAAAACTCGACAAAAAATTAATGCTCCCCCTTTGCTATACATGCTCTGTAAATTCACAGGCCGAGGAATGTAGACATAGTGATGAAGAACGCTCCCTGACAGGTACCTGGTGCACTATAGAGCTAGAGCTGGCGATAGATAAAGGGTACCGGATCGCCCACATCTATGAAATATGGCATTTTCCAAACACCAGCGACGATCTGTTTGCACCCTACATTAAATTACACCTTAGGGATAAGCAGGCGGCGTCAGGGTATCCTAGCTGGTGTACTGATGATGCCAAGAAAAAGCAGTACATTGACAGTTTTCTTGAAAAAGAGGGTGTGCGGTTACGACCTGAAAATATAGCTGTCAACCCTGCTAAAAGACAGATCTCCAAACTTTTCTTAAATTCTTTATGGGGGAAGTTTGCTCAGCGGTCCAATCTACCAAGCACCAAGATTGTTAGGGATCCTGATGAGCTTTTTAGGTATCTCTTCCTGCCCTACGATGACATTTCTACGCTGGATTTTATCGATGATGAAACCGCAACCATTAACTGGAAATATGCGGATGGGCACCACACAGTCAATAAAAACACAAACATCTTTATAGCCTGCTTTACCACCGCGTATGCGCGGCTAGAGCTCTATTCTCTGCTGGACAGGCTGCAGGAGAGGTGCCTTTATCATGACACAGATTCAGTTATTTTTGTGCACAGGGAAGGTGAGTGGCAGCCGCCTCTAGGCGATTACCTGGGGGAATTGACGAGTGAGATACCCGAGGGCACATACATCACAGAGTTTGTTTCTGCAGGGCCCAAAACTTACGGGTACAAGCTCAACACAGGGAAAACTGTCTTAAAAGTGAAGGGAATAACGCTAAATGTTGGTAACTCTCAATCTATCAATTTTAGCAGTTTGAAAGATCTAGTTCTGGACTACCCCCATAATTCAGCCGCCGAAACTCAGAAGCGCATCGTCGTACAGCAGCAGGGCATTGTGAGAGATAAAAAATATTGGAATATTGAATCCCGTGGCCTACAAAAGACCCAGAAGTGCGTCTACACAAAGCGCCGACTATTAGACGAATTCACCACCCTGCCGTACGGCTATTAGCACAGTATTGTGATGGATACGCGTCTACAACACCCGCTCTCGTGCATTCTAGCTGGGCCGTCTAATTCTGGAAAGAGTTATTTTGTAAAACAATTGCTGTATAATATTGAAAGTAATTTTTCTCACAAGCCGGATAATATTGTTTGGTTTTATTCATGCTGGCAGAAACTATATGATGAAATCTCTCTCTCTTTTCCCAACACCAGATTTGTGGAGGGTCTGCCGAATACATTCGTAGATGATGAATTATTCCCACCGGGCAAGGTGAATTTGGCGATTGTTGATGATCTCATGGATAGCGCTAGTGAAAATTGCGAGATAGAAAAAGCGTTCACCAAGTATGTGCACCACAGAAATCTCAGTATTTTCTACCTGGTACAAAACATATTTTGTCAGGGTAAGAAAAGCCGCACCATAAATTTAAACACAAAGTACATGGTACTTTTTAACAACCCTCGAGATAAATTACAAATTTTAACACTAGCTCGTCAGATGTACCCCGGAAAAACACGTTTTTTCCTAGAAGCATTTGAGGATGCTACGCGGGAGCCTTATGGGTATTTGCTCGTCGATTTGAGAGCTAATACACCTGAGGATCTTCACTTATGGACGGGGGTTGTTTCCACCAGCGTTGCCCGCTGTCTATGTGCAGAAGAAAACCGCTTCTAAAAAGTGAATTTTATGCGGGATTGCACATTCCACGCTGTGTGCATTGTGCTGTAAAGATGTCTGAGAGACTCCGGCGTAACTGGGCTCTCTTAAAAACCCTGGTGAAGGCAACCCCATCCGTCTGGAAATCTATTTTGCGCAATGCGAGCGTGGATTTAATCACAGCTATAGGGGAGATTGCTTTAAACATCTTAAAAGGCCGAATCCCGCTTAAAGAGCGCCAAAAAGGCATACTGAAGAAGTGGCGTAAAGCTATAAGAACCATGAGTGATAGATCGCAGTCCATAAAGAAAAAGAAACGAGTACTGAATCAGACCGGTGGCTTTATCGTTCCTCTTTTAGGTTTTGCAATACCCATAATAACGAGTCTGCTCGCGGGCAAATAATGGAGCATGCTGAGAAAATGTATCTAGTCCCCAAACAGGACCTACACAAGCTAAGGCCACCAACCACCGAGAGCATGGCCATATGGGAGGAACGTTTTGCAATATATTTGGGGGTTTAGCCTTCAATAATGATAGTAGTATTTGCATACTCTCTGCTAACTGTCATACCTATTAGGATTACGGACTAATGCCTGTGTGTATATATATATATATATATGTATATATATATATATATATATATATATATGACAATAGCAGCATTTTACATGTACAGTTCTCTGTGATATATTTTTGTATATGGCCTGATTAGATGAATCCCACTTAATATATAACCTATAGCAATGAGTAGCATTTGCACATGCCTTGCTGATTGACATATTCATCTGGCTCACTATAGGATTATGGACTAATGCCTGTGTGTATATATATATATATATGACAATAGCTGCATTTTTCATGTACAGTTCTCTGTGATATATATTTGTATATGGCCTGATTAGATGAATCCCACTTAATATATAACCTATAGCAATGAGTAGCATTTGCACATGCTTTGCTGATTGACATATTTCACTAATATACACTTGTATGCTATAGTCCTCTATAATCATTATAGCAGCATCTGCATGCACTCTCTCTCTTGTATATATCATATAATATATATATATATATATATTGATTTGATTTATAGGCTTCTGCCTGATTCTAAGATATATATTTATGCACATTTTTATGTGTATTTGTACCTTATGAATTTTATATGCTGCTATAGGGTTTGTGGCCTTTTATATACATGTCTATCTTGGATGTACTACTTTAGAATGCTGTGGTATTTTTTTCAACACTGTCCATCTATATGATTATGTCTCTAGTATCTGATGCAGTTTTGCTGTTCAAATTACAAATTGTTTATCTTGATGATTTTCTACTGACTGGTGCACTGTGCACTTTATTCACTTTTGATGGACAGCTTTGAATGATCAGGTGTTCTTAGTTAGCGCGGCATTTATTTTTATATTTTTTTGTTTATTAACCC
>JARQOD010000001.1:610491550-610642147 GCA_033576555.1 Oophaga sylvatica
GGGGCTTCATAATCTGGAAATATCTGACTTGACCATCAATTCCCATACAGGACGCAGAAGATTCTGATAGATAGGTGAGGTTGCGGAGTTCCACAAGAAAAGATCTGACTACGCCATCCACTCTCAGGATATTGGTCCCACTGGTGGGGTTCCCTGTGGACTTGGCGTGCTCCTGTCCTATGGACGAGGTTCTTCACTGCTTTCTGTGTTTCTTCTTCTTCTGGGCGAAGTCGGTGTTCTGCACCGGTTCCGGAAATGACCAAACTTGCCACAGTTGTAACACTGGACATCCCTTCTGTCCCGGCGGGACTCAATCCTTTTTGCTACTGCGAGAAGGGTATCCATTGCTATTGACGTGTACTCAGGCCGGGCTACTACCAGTGGTTTCCTGATTGGTTATCTCAGTCCATGCACAAAAGCCTGTGCCAACATCCGTCTGTGTGTCTGATCATGGGTAATGAGGCCCAAATCTTGAAACACTTGCATCACTCTATCATGGAACTTCTCCACAGACTCTGTCTTGTCTTGACTCATGTCATGTAGGCTGAGAGCTTGTCCTGCTAGTCTGCCTTTGGCCCACTCTCTGAGCTGCTCAATTAGCTTTGGTCCTGTCTCCCAGGCATACGCATCTAATTCTGCTGGAAGCTTGAAGTGTTCTCTCATAATTGGCCAGAATGCCTCACCTGCTTTTATTTCCATTACGGCCCAGAGATCAATCCAGGCTGCTGCATACGTTCGCTGGATCTGTTGCATTTTTTGGCAAAATGGCATGGGGTGTATCCCTGGGTCTGGCAGCATACTGATCACCTGGCTTGGGATGAAGGGCTCATAGGATGGTGCCTCTACCTGTCCCTGCCCTCTTGGTGCTTGTGTGTTTTCTTCCCTAGTATTGGGCAGCATGTATGACGTTGTGTCTTCATCTTCATCAGATGAGAAGTGACATGGTGTGCTTGGTGCATACACTGGCTAAAATTTGGGCTTAAAAGTTGTCTTGCTGCACTGAGGTTCCTCATTTGTGTCTGCAGCTACACATTCCCCCTGTGAAGCCCTGGCTGTGGGCTCTGCTAGCTGTTGTGTCTGGGGGCTACCTGCAGCGTTTTGTGTAGGGAGATTTGCACTTTCTTCTCCTGATATAATGACTGGCAATGTTTCCATGACATTTGCTGACAATAAAACACCTCTAGTGAAACACCTGTTCCAAGTGCCCTCTACATTACAATACTTAGTCTTATAAGGTGATCACCGGGTCACAACTACAGTCTTTATTCCACTCTCTGTCTCATGCAGATTGGGTATAATCCACACCCTGTCTCATGCAGATTGGGTTATGTCACCCATACTTTACAATACACCTCTTCGCTCTGATGTCAGTGCTATGGTAGGTGATGTTGGATTAGCTCCATCGTCTTTTCAGTCTGCATACTCCAATAGATTAATGCAGACTGAAGAGACGGAGCTAATCCACCTCATATTTAACTCACCTGCCCGTGTGTCAGAACAAGTGCACTAGGATGCAGAAAACCCACGTAGTAGCAACACAAGTGCAAAAGACTGATGACACGGCCACTCATAGTCTGCCAATTCATGGAGGTGTGACTGCTCAGTGTCGTTCTGAGCAGTGGTCTCATCAGTGTTTTTCAACCATCTTTACTTCATGGGTTTGCTGCATCCTGAGTACAGTCATGGCCAAAAGTTTTGAGAATGACACAAATATTATATTTTCACATGATCTGCTGCCCTCTGTGTTGTGAATGGACTTGAATTGAGTTCTGAGCAGAGGCTCCCTCTGGTGGTTACAAGCGGTACTGGACTGTCCAGTGAAGATTGTGAGGATTGGGAATCAGGTGTTACTGACTGGTCTTATTTAAGGGAGTCGCCTTCCCATCTGGGTTGCCGGTAATCAATTGTTCTGGTCTCAATCCTTGATTCCTGTTTCCTTTGTAGCCTGCTGTATCGTGTCTGCATCTCCTGCTAACAGATAAGACATTTTCTTCTTTTTGTTTTTGTGCTTGATTTTTGCATTTTGTCCTGCACTTCTGTTGGGGCCTTCAGGGTCCCCTCCGGGGGCTTTTGCCCTCTCAGTTTAGTTCAGCCACTGATGTTTTGTACATTTGCTTTTTCCAGTTTTTTCAGTGGCTGCTGTTTTGATTTTGTTACACCAGAGAACTAATTTAGGTGGTAGAGGTCGTGTGATCTCAGGTGTTTTTGAAATTAGTAGAGTTGGTGCTTTTCAGGGTTTTTTGGGATTGCAGTAAGTGCCCTTCCTATCCTTTTCTATTTAGATAGTTTGGGCCCCAACGTTTGCTCATACTATTTTCTGTCTGTGTCAGTATTTCTTCTTGTCTCCATTACATGTTTGGGGGCTTTCTATGTTCTTTGGGGGTCTTCTCTGGGGCAGATAGCTTTCCTCTTTCTGTCTTTAGGTATAGTTAGTTTCTCAGGCTGTGACGAGGCGTCTAGGACCAACGTAGGAACGCTCCACGGCTGCCTCTAGTTGTGGTGGTTAGTCAGGGTACTGCAATCTCATAGATTCCAACTGCTCTGGTGTATTGCCTTTTTACCTGCACTCCTCAGCTACCAAATCATAACAGTATCACCGGCCAAAAACTGAAATTTATATGGTACTCACAGAAGGGAAAAATATTGTGAAAGAAAAAAAAAGGTTGTCAGAGTTGTCAGAGATATTTTTCTGTTTGTTGCATTTTTTTTCCCTCTGTATCTCTGGGTGCTGGGGAGGATTTTTTTTTTTTTCTCTCAATGGAGTTTGCACAGTTGTCTGGCCGTGTGGATCAGCTTGCCACTGAGGTTCGGAGTATTGCTACCTATCTTGCTAGGTTGCCTGTTGTGGAACCTAGGATTCCCATGCCAGATTTATTTTTGGGGGATCGAGCCAAGTTTCTGAATTTCAAAAATAATTGTAAATTGTTTTTTGCCTTAAAATCTAAGTCCTCAGGGAACGCAGCGCAGCAGGTTCAAATTGTCATCTCATCTCCTGCGCGGCGATCCTCAGGATTGGGCTTTTTCCCTGACACCTGGGGATCCTGTTTTGAGTGATGTCGATGCATTTTTTCAGGCCTTGGGGTTATTGTACGATGAGCCTAATGTCACTGATCAAGCTGAAAAAGCCTTGTTGGCATTAACTCAGGGGCTTGATGACGCTGAGTTATACTGTCAGAGATTCCGCAGGTGGGCAGTCCTGACCAAATGGAATGACGACGCTTTGGCAGCCCTTTTTCGGAAGGGTCTGTCAGATAATGTAAAGGATGTTATGGTGGGATTCCCTGTCCCCTCTGGTCTCAATGATTCTATGTCATTAGCGATTCAAATTGACAGACGTTTGCGTGAGCGGAGAAGTATGCGTGGAATAGTGTTGCCTTGTGAACCTGCTTCTGAACCCATGCAGTGTGATAGAGTGGTTTCTGGGGCACAGCGTCATGAGTTTCGAAAGCGCAATGGGTTATGTTTCTACTGTGGTGATGCCTCTCATGCTATTTCAGTCTGCCCTAAGCGGGGAAGACGTTTTGCAAGCTCAGTTGTCTTGGGCAGTGTTCAGACTAAGTTTTTATTAACTGTTACTCTGATATGCTCTCTGTCCTCATTTTCTGCTCAGGCTTTCGTTGATTCGGGAGCAGCTATTAACCTGATGGATTTTGAATTTGCTAAACGTTGCGGGTTTCCCTTGATACCCCTACAGAAGTCTATTCCCCTACTGGGGATCGATTCTACCCCTTTGGCTGAGAATAAACCTCAGTTCTCTACTCAGGTGATAATGAGGGTTGAACCTGATCATCAGGAGAGCTGCAAATTTTTGGTTCTGTATAATCTGCATGACATTATCGTGCTGGGTTTCCCTTGGTTACAGTCTCATAATCCTGTTTTGGATTGGAAATCTGTGTCTGTAACCAGTTGGGCTGCCAATGTGTTAATACCAACACTCCTGTTTTTTCTGCCTCCCCCCAGGCTCAGGATGTTCCTGACTTTTTGATTGATTTTTCTGATGTGTTTAGCGAAAGTAAATCTGCATCCTTGCCTCCCCATAGGAGCTATGACTGCGCTATTGAATTAGTGCCTGGTAGTAAATTCCCTAAAGGTCGCCTTTTTAACTTGTCTGTACCTGAACATGACGCTATGCGGTCTTATATCAAGGAGTCTTTGGAGAAAGGTCATATCAGACCATCCTCTTCACCCTTAGGTGCCGGTTTTTTCTTTGTGGCCAAAAAGGATGGTTCATTAAGGCCGTGTATTTTATCGTCTTTTGAACAATATTACTGTGAAATATCAATACCCGTTACCCTTGATTTCTGACCTGTTTTCCAGGGTGAAAAACGCTACTTGGTTTACCAAGCTTGACCTCAGGGGGCATATAACCTTATTCGCATTAAGCACGGGGATGAATGGAAGACGGCATTTAACACCCCTGAGGGGCATTTTGAGTACCTTATGATGCCCTTTGGGCTCACTAATGCTCCTTCCGTCTTCCAGTCCTTCATGAATGACATTTTCAGGGATTTTGTGGATAAATTTCTGATTGTTTATTTGGATGATATCTTGATTTTTTCCAATGACTGGGACTCTCATGTGAAACATGTTCGAACTGTATTCCAGATTTTGAGAGAGAATGCTCTGTATGTGAAGGGATCAAAGTGCCTTTTTGGCGTACAGAAGATCTTATTTTTGGGATTTATTTTGTCCCCATCTGTTATTGAAATGGACCCGGTCAAGGTTCAGGCCATCTGTGATTGGGTCCAACCTACTTCATTAAAGGCTCTTCAAAGATTTTTGGGTTTTGCCAATTTTTATCGTAAATTTATTGGTAATTTCTCGGTTATTGTTAAACCATTAACTGATTTGACAAAAAAGGGTTCTGATGTGGTGAATTGGCCTCCTGAGGCAGTCTCTGCATTTCAGGAACTTAAGCAGAGATTCACTTCTGCTCCTGTTCTACGGCAGCCTGATGTTTCTCTGCCATTTCAGGTGGAGGTTGATGCCTCTGAATTTGGGGCAGGTGCCGTTTTGTCCCAAAGAGATCCAGAGACCTCTAAAAGTAACCCTTGTGCCCTTTTCTCTCGAAAATTTTCTCCTACTGAACGTAATTATGACGTGGGTAATCAGGAGTTATTGGCCATGAAGTGGGCTTTTGAAGAGTGGAGACATTGGCTGGAGGGAGCCAAACATCAGGTGGTGGTCCTTACTGACCATAAGAATCTGGTTTATCTGGAATCTGCCAAGCGACTTAATCCTAGACAGGCCAGGTGGGCCTTGTTTTTCACACGTTTTAATTTTGTGGTTTCCTTTCTTCCTGGCACTAAGAATTTTAAGGCGGATGCCCTCTCGAGGAGTTTCCTTGCGGACTCTCCTGAGGTATCTGATCCTTCTGGTATTTTGAAAGAAGGTGTAGTTCTTTCCGCCATCTCGCCCAATTTGAGACTGGCTCTGGAGGGGTGTCAGGAGGATAGGCCCGAGCGCTGCCCTGTTGGGAAATTGTTTGTCCCGGACCAGTGGAAAAAGAGTGTGATGTCTGAGATTCATTGTTCCGCGTTGGCCGGTCATCCCGGAATTTTTGGTACCAGAGACTTGGTTAGTCGGTCCTTTTGGTGGCCTACCTTGTCTCGTGATGTCAGGGAATTTGTGCAGTCCTGCGGGACTTGCTCTCGCTCCAAGCCTTGCTCTCGCTCTAGTGGTTTGTTGATGCCATTGCCTGTGCCCAAGAGACCATGGACCCATATCTCTATGGATTTCATTTCCGACCTCCCTGTTTCTCAGAGAATGACCGTCATCTGGGTGATTTGTGATAGGTTTTCCAAGATGATACATCTTGTGCCATTACCTAAGTTGCCTTCCTCCTCTGAATTGGTGCCTTTGTTCCTTCAGCACGTGGTTCGTTTACACGGCATTCCTGAGAACATTGTCTCTGACAGAGGAGTCCAGTTTGTTTCCAGATTTTGGAGGACCTTTTGTTCTAAGCTTGGTGTTCAGTTGTCTTTCTCCTCGGCGTTTCATCCTCAGACCAATGGTCAAACTGAGAGAACAAACCAGACATTGGAGACTTATCTAAGATGCTTTGTGTCTGCTGATCAGGATGACTGGGTCTCTTTTTTGCCTTTAGCTGAGTTTCTCTTAATAATAGGGCTAGCTCTGCCACTTTGATGTCTCCATTTTTCTGTAATTCTGGGTTTCACCCTCGATTTTCTTCAGGACAGACGGAGGCTTCTGCCTGTCCAGGTGTTGACTCTGTTGTTGAGCGTATGCAACAGATTTGGGACCAGGTAGTGGAGAGGTTGTCCCTCTCTCAGGAGAGGGCCCAGCGGTTTGCTAACCGGCATAGGACTGATGGTCCTCGGTTTAAAGTGGGGGACTTGGTCTGGTTGTCCTCAAAAAATATTCCTATGAGGGTGGCATCTCCTAAATTTAAGCCTAGGTTCATTGGACCTTATAAGATCATGGAGATTCTTAATCCTGTTTCTTTTCGTTTGCTTCTTCCAGGGACATTTAAGATCCATAACGTGTTCCACAAGTTCTTGTTGAAGAGGTTTGTTGAGCCAGTGGTTCCTACTGCTTTGCCTCCTGACCCTGTTCTGGTTGAGGGCAATATGGAGTTTGTGGTTGAGAAAATATTGAATTCTCGTTTTTCTAGACGGAAACTCCAGTATTTGGTTAAGTGGAGAGGTTATGGTCAGGAAGACAATTCTTGGGTGTTTGCTTCGGACATCCATGCTAGGAGACTCATCCGTGCGTATCATAGAACTCATCCTGACCGACCTGGTTGCTCAAGTGAGGGTTCGGTGACCCCTCCTCAAGGGGGGGGTACTGTTGTGAATGGACTTGAATTGAGTTCTGAGCAGAGGCTTCCTCTGGTGGTTACAAGCGGTACTGGACTGTCCAGTGAAGATTGTGAGGATTGGGAATCAGGTGTTACTGTCTGGTCTTATTTAAGGGAGTCGCCTTCCCATCTGGGTTGCCGGTGATCAATTGTTCTGGTCTCAATCCTTGATTCCTGTTTCCTTTGTAGCCTGCTGTATCGTGTCTGCATCTCCTGCTAACAGATAAGACATTTTCTTCTTTTTGTTTTTGTGCTTGATTTTTGCATTTTTTCCTGCACTTCTGTGGGGGCCTTCAGGGTCCCCTCGGGGGCTTTTGCCCTCTCAGTTTAGTTCAGCCACTGATGTTTTGTACATTTGCTTTTTCCAGTTTTTTCAGTGGCTGCTGTTTTGATTTTGTTACACCAGAGAACTAATTTAGGTGGTAGATGTCGTGTGATCTCAGGTGTTTTTGAAATTAGTAGAGTTGGTGCTTTTCAGGGTTTTTTGGGATTGCAGTAAGTGCCCTTCCTATCCTTTTCTATTTAGATAGTTTGGGCCCCAACGTTTGCTCATACTATTTTCTGTCTGTGTCAGTATTTCTTCTTGTCTAACCGCCATTACATGTTTGGGGGCTTTCTATGTTCTTTGGGGGTCTGCTCCGGGGCAGATAGCTTTCCTCTTTCTGTCTTTAGGTATAGTTAGTTTCTCAGGCTGTGACGAGGCGTCTAGGACCAACGTAGGAACGCTCCACGGCTGCCTCTAGTTGTGGTGGTTAGTCAGGGTACTGCAATCTCATAGATTCCAACTGCTCTGGTGTATTGCCTTTTTACCTGCACTCCTCAGCTACCAAATCATAACACCTCTGGTTTTTATGTGTGTTTTGACAGATGTTTTTATCACAGACAGAAATATAATTGCAAACATATGAGTAACAAAAGCTTATAATGACAGTTAGAATGAGTTAATGCAGCAAGTCAATATTTGCAGTGTTGACCCTTCTTCTTCAGGACCTCTGCAATTCTCCCTGGCATGCTCTTAATCAACTTCTGGACCAAATCCTGACTGATAGCAGTCCATTCTTGCACAATCAATGCTTTCATTTTGTCAGAATTTTTAGGTTTTTGTTTGTCCACCCGTCTCTTGATGATTGACCACAAGTTCCAATGGGATTAAGATCTGGGGAGTTTCCAGGCCATGGACCCAAAATCTCTATGTTTTGTTCCCTGAGCCATTTAGTTATCACCTTTGCTTTATGGCAAGGTGTTCCATCATTCTGGAAAAGGCATTGTTGATCGCCAAACTGCTCTTGGAGGGTTGGGAGAAGTTGCTCTTGGAGGACATTCAGGTACCATTCTTTATTCATGGCTGTGTTTTTAGGCAAGACTGTGAGAGAGCCGATTCCCTTGGCTGAGAAGCAACCCCACACATGAATGGTTTCAGGATGCTTAACAGTTGGCATGAGACAAGACTGGTGGTAGCGCTCACCTTGTCTTCTCCGAATGAGGTGTTTCCCTGATGTCCCAAACAATCGAAAAGGCGATTCATCAGAGAAAATAACTTTACCTCAGTCCTCAGCAGTCCACTGCCTGTACCTTTTGCAGAATATCAGTCTGTCCATGATGCTTTTTCTGGAGAGAAGTGGCTTCTTTGCTGCCCTCCTTGAGACAGGCCTTGCTCCAAGAGTCTCTGCCTCACAGTGCGTGCAGATGCACTCACACCTGCCTGCTGCCATTCCTGAGCAAGCTCTGCACTGCTGGTAGCCTGATCCCGCAGCTGAAACACTTTTAAGAGACGGTCCTGGCGCTTGCTGGTCTTTCTTGGGCGCCCTGGAGCCTTTTTGGCAACAATGGAACCTCTCTCCTTGAAGTTCTTGATGATGCGATAGATTGTTGACTGAGGTGCAATCTTTCTAGCTGCGATACTCTTCCCTGTTAGGCCATTTTTGTGCATTGCAATGATGACTGCACGTGTTTCTTTAGAGATAACCATGGTTAACAGAAGAGAAACAATGATGCCAAGCACCAGCCTCCTTTTAAAGTGTCCAGTGGTGTCATTCTTACTTAATCATGACAGATTGATCTCCAGCCATGTCCTCATCAACACCCACACCTGTGTTAATGGAGCAATCACTGAAAAGAGGTTAGCTGGTCCTTTTAAGGCAGGGATGCAATGATGTTGAAATGTGTTTTGGGGGATAAAGTTCATTTTCTAGCCAAATATTGACTTTGCAAGCAATTGCTGTTAAGCTGATCACTCTTTATAACATTCTGGAGTATATGCAAATTGCCATTAGAAAAAGTGAAGCAGTAGACTTTGTAAAAAATAATATTTGTGTCAGTCTCAAAACTTTTGGCCATGACTGTACACTAGTGCTGCTGATACCTGGGCAGGTGAGCATTAATTATGTTTTTTTGGAGGATTTTCAGTCCTCTTTGTGTTTTTGTCACCGCATAGCTCCATGACAGACACAAGAAGCAAAGCTGCAGTGTAAAGCAAAGAAAGAAAAGGAGCAGCAGATTCTGTCTGTCATGGAGCTATGAGGTGGCAAAAAAACACAATTCTTTACACTGCATCTTTGCTTCTTGAGTAAAATACTTCTATAGCGGCAACGTGTGTGTTGACAGCGACGGCGACGAAAGAGCCAAAGAACAAGCAGTGATAGGGGAAAAAACCTCACAAATTTATTTTACAACACAATTAACTTTTACGAAAGAATGAGGGCCAAATGTTAGGGACCTGGGGGGTGTGGAGCTGGGATGATTGGCTAGGTGTGGATGATGAAGAGGTTCCAGGGGAAGGGCCAACTAAATGTGTGGGGTCTGGGAGTTCAGGATGGAAGTAGACACATTAGGAGTGTAAACATGGGATGGGACAGACACACTGGAAGGGAGAGAGAAACTGGACAACAGAGACACATTGGGAGGTGAGGGTGGAGGTAGTTGGACAGTTCTGGTGCCACGACACTTCACGTCTTAGGTGGCTGCCTTCTTCTTTTGTGTCTCCTTGGGATGGTGGGAGTGGTGGGTTCAGCATGGCGTGCAGTACCAGGACTCTGCATCATGGATGTGGACGGGCGTGCAGGATCTGGACCTGGCCTGATGGTGGCGGTGGACAGCCGTGTAGGATCTGAACCCAGCCTGGTGGTGGCGGTTGACAGTCGTGCAGGATCTGGACCCAGCCTGGTGGTGGCGGTGGACGGCTGTGCAGGAGCAGGACTCGGTATGGTGATGACGGTGGACTGGCGTTCAGTAGGACCCGTCATAGTGTTGGCGGTATAGTGGTGTGCAGCAGTACTGGGCATGGTGGTGGCCGTACAGTGGTATGCAGCAGAACTTGGTAAAGAAGTGAAGCGGGTTAGTGGTGGTACATGCGGAAATGCCATGTGTGGCTGCTGGAAGTACAGAGTCTGCTGCATAGCCTGAACGTAAGCAGCATTGCAGGTCTGCATCACATTAAGCTGGAATTCAGGCGTAAGGTGTTCTGACATGCCCCGCTGTATCGCAGTAAAATGTTGTGCCGGTCTCTGAAGGTCGGCCTCCAGGTGGTCAAGGCGTCGGTTGACATCCTGTAAAAGTGTGTTTATATGGGAAAACTACTTTCCAGTCTATCTCCGAGTGCCTTCAGGCCATTCTGGAAGACCGAGCTCAATGAACAAACTCGGGCGTGAGTATCCTGTCCAAGGCCTTCTGCCGCTGGCGTGAAGACACAAAAAGAACAGTGGCAGAGGACTGGGAGAGGGGAACACCTGAAGGACCAGCTGCCTGTTCTCCAGCCTGTGAAGCCAGCCCACTTGCTGCATCGCTGTTGGATGGCTGGGACTGTTCTGTGGCTGTTCGATGAGGAGCCACTCCAGAGGACGATCCTGGTTCGAGGGTGCTGCTCCAGGTTTTGTGTGGTAAAGAAATGAAAAACATTACTACAAAAAAATTACAATTGTAAAAGCGCCAACATATCCTGTGGAATAGAAAAAATCAGATTAGGGAATACAATACAATGCAATACAACACAAAAATACGTTCGCTGAGCAAGGACAGGCCTCAGGAAAGACAGCATCCTGTGGTACTAGTATTTCCTGATCCTTGCAGCAGCACCACTGAGAACTTGGATCTCCTGTCTCAGGTCCATATTGAAGCGATCCTTCATCGAATGCCAACGGGTTCTGACTTTGTTCACTGTGAAGGGAAAAACAAGAAATTGTTAAACAATGCACTTCAGGCCGGGATCACACAACCGTGTGTGATGCGAGAAACTCGCAGGAGTTTTTTTCGCATCACACACGGTTGTGTGATCACGGCCTACAAGTTCACTGCCACGTCAGACCACATTGCAATACTTACGAAAATCCTTTCGGACTTGTGGCGTTGTCCCAGTCATAAATCAGCGACTGGGCCACTTCATTCCACAGCCGCCGAATCACCACAGCGTCCGAGTTTTGCTGCTCCCAGGTGTCCCAAAATGGAACTCTCTCTTCCACCAACGTTATGAGGAGGTCATTGTCGATGTGGAACCTAGAAATGAAAGAAAGACATTAATGTAGTAAAGACAGAACGCGTAAAACAAAAACAGTCAACAAGAACAAAAAACAGTCAAGAGTAACCAAAAACAGTCAAGAATAACTAAAAACAGTCAAGAATACTTACACGCCGTCTTGCCACCGGAACTTGGGCCTGAGTCTGCTGCTCCTCCTCGTCTGCACTTGAAGTGTTCTGTAAAGAAAAAACATGATTTTGCCACATGTGTAAATAGTGACAGTGAATACTTACTTACCAATCAGTAGCAAATGTACTCACTTCAGTCTCCTGTTCACTGTGTGAGGTCTGCTCTGCACTGGAGGACAGACTATAGCTGCAATAGAGACAGAAATGATTACAGACTGCAGGGAGAAAAACAGACAGGCAGACATATAGCTTGTATATTCACATTTTGTAAATTTCTGAGTCTTCCCAGAATCCGATAATTGCAATCCCTTCCAGAGGCTTGAGAGTACTGGACTTCCAGTGCCCACACCCTCTTTTTATAGATCTTTGTTTAGGGGGTGGCTTAAACCAGTTCCTGGACATGTTTACTCATACCTATGCGTTCCCATAGACTGTAATGCGTTGTTTTGATGCACTCCATCCGCAAGCATTCACATGCATATGGTCGCACATATTTGATGCCCCAAAAAATGCTACATGTTGCGTTTGCTGTGCCCAGCCACACACCACGAAACGACGCATGCGTAAGCATCCGCAGGTGAACGCATGCAAATGCATGTCCCTGCATATACCATGTTAAAGATATGTACGCTGGACGCATGCGGATGAAACGCTGCGTTCACAGACGCAAATGTGAAACCAGCCTAACAGTTTGTCTGGTATCATGAGCCCACTTGATTGCTGTAATCCACCTTCTCATGGCACCCGCCTGTGCGACGACAGTCCGGAACTGAGAGATATTGTCATCCCTTCCGCATCCGCCTCTGCTTCCACCTCTTCCCCTAGTACCACCACCTTCTCTCCGCATACTATTCAAAGTGTGCTCCATCATGTAAATGACCGAAATAGTGATGCTGATTATGGCATTGTCAGCACTAACCATCTTAGTAGCCATTTCGAAATTGTGCAGAAGGGTGCAAAGGTCCTTTATCTGTGCCCACTCCGCAAGCCTTATTTGCAGCACGTCCGTACTACGTTGGCCCAGGCTATTCAAAAGGACATACTGCACAAGGGTTTGTCAATGACCTGCAGGGTGCAAATGGCAGAAGTGAGCACAAAGCGACCTTGCTTTCTGCAGAAACGCATCCAGGCTGGGATAGTGGCAGAGAAATTGCTGTTCCACCAGGTTGGGGATGTGAGCCATGCAAGGCACATGTGTGAGGTTGCCCCAGCGTAAGGCTGCCATCAGGTTTACACCATTTTCACACATGGTCTTCTTTGACCTCAGGTTCTGTGGAGACAGCCATTGATCAAACTAGGCCTCAATAGCTGTCCACAACTCTTGAGCTGTGTGACTGCAATCTCCAAGTCATATTAATTTAAACACTGCCTGATTGCGGTGAGCCCTGGTTACGCAGTACGGAGGTGGGAGGATTCTCTTTGCACTGTTGGAATGCGTGTCTCATTAAGGGAGAGGTTGAGGGCGCAGTTGGAGGCCCTAGAGGAGGTAAAGGAGGCAGAATACAGAAGTTTGGCCCACAAGCTTTGGGGATTCCAATACTTGTGGAGCAGTCCCTTTCCTGCCTGCCCCCACAGTCACCAGAGTCACCCAGTGCCCAGTCAGTGAGATGTAACACCCCTGGTCATGTTTGCTCGTCCAGGTGTCAGTGGTGAAATGCACCCTGGCAGACATAGATTCATGGATTACAGTCCCAAACCACTTCTGATTGTTTGGATCGTCCCTGAGTGCAGCTGCAGGGCACACAGACCATAATAGAAAATTCACTGCACTGGCTGTTTTAGATGGCTTCCTGCCAAGGCACGATGAACAGTCTTTCTTCTTGAATGGGTGATGTTGTCTGCACATGCTGGTGTAGCGCAGGCACTGCTTTATTATAGAAGTAATGGCTACTGGGCAACTGGTACTGGGGGACTGCGACGGCAATCAGCCTTTGGAAAGCACCTGTATATACCAGGGGGAAAGGCAGCATTTCGGTGGCCAACAGATTCGAGATAGTGATGTTCAAGCTCTTAGCTTTAGCATGTGTAGGAGGAAAGATTCTTTTACTTGACCACAACTGCGGGATTGAGGGCTGGCTGCTGCGCTGAGAGAGATGGTAGAGTAGGGTGAACAGCACAAACTGCTTCATTGTGAATGAAGTACAGACGGAGATGTTATGGTTGAATGAGAAAGATGTGATGTGCTCAGTGTCTGAGATCGGTCAAAGACAGTAGGCATGTCCACTTCCGTACCAGCTGACTGTCTGTCAGTCACCCCGACTTAGATATTAGAAAAAACTTTTTGACAGTTAGGGTGATCAATGAGTGGAACAGGCTGCCACGAGAGGTGGTGAGTTCTTCTTCAATGGAAGTCTTCAAACAGAGGCTGGACAGACATCTGTCTGGGATGATTTAGTGAATCCTGCTTTAAGCAGGGGGTTGGACCAGATGACCCAGGAGGTCCCTTCCAACTCTACCATTCTATGATTCTATGACTGTAACGGGTAAACAAGTGGAGGTTCTGCAGCCAGAGACATGTGTGAGAACACTTGCCATGGTGACTAAGGAGAAAGAAGCAGCAGATGCCGGTGATGGGGTGGCAGGTGGTTAGCGAGGCCTGCTAGGCTGCATTTTATCGCAGTGAGATTCCCAGACTAAGGCATATTGATCACCCATGTGCCAGTTTATGCATGTAGTAGTCCAATTATTGGAATTTTTGCCTTTACTGAGTCTTTTTTTTTTACAAAGCTGGCAGATAACGTGAGTTGGGTCATCCTTTTAGGTCTCTAAAAGGTCCCAGGCTAGGTAATCCATGCAAACTGCAGACCTGCAAACTGCAGCCAGAGTTGTGGCTGAGCAGTGCTTGTCGTGGTTGCATCATTCCATGTCTGAGCGGCATGCTGCAACGTATCCTGTTCATCATCCTCTTCTACCTCCTCTGCTGAGCTACTCAGCTGCGTGCATCTGGGTTCACACCAAGTTGGATCTACAACCTCATTGTCATCCTCTCTGTTCTCCCACTCCTCGCCCTGAGAGTCACCCTCCTCCTCTTCCTGTCCTGACAGCACAGTACAGTATACGTGCGCCTCAGGTTTCTGAGTCTTATCAGGATCACCTCTACCCCCGTGGGTTAACATCCCTACTTTGTCCGGCTCCGGATACTACTGAAAACATTTTTTGGCATCGGTGCAGATGCTTCCCTCCTCTTCAGTTTGTGAATCTTGGAGAAGACTTCTGATGCCCATGGAATCGAATGTAGCACCCATATATTTAATATATACTCTTGTAGTGCACCCTGCCTTCCTCTTTTTCACATGGAATAGAATGTGTGAACAGTGCTACAGACTCGCCCATTTGTGGTTCCCCACAGTCAGTTGAGAGGTTGGAGAGTTGTGATGCAGGAGGAAACAAGGGTAATTCGGGTGCCACCTCTGAGGACTGTACTGTGGGTGATGTTAAGGTGGAAGAAGGGAAGGAGAGGCCACTTGATGCAGCACTTGCCATCCACTGAAGCACATGCTCTTTCTGGCCCTCATCTACAAGGCATAGATGAAGGCATCCCTCAATCTCATTGCCTCTGGATAACCCTGGACTCTGACGTCTCCTTCAAAACTCATATCCATGCCCTTTCCACTTCCTGCCGTCTACAACTCAAAAATATTTCCCTGATCCGTGCATTACTTAATCAAGAATCTGCAAAAACCCTAGTCCATGCATTCATCATTTCCCATCTAAACTACTGCGACCTCCTGCTTTGTGGCCTTCCTTTAACAGTTTTTCACCACTCCAATCTATCCTAAACTCTGCTGCCCGACTAGTCGACCTATCCCCCGCTATTTCCCAGCCTCTTCTCTCTGTCAATCCCTTTACTGGCTCCCCATTACCCAGAGACTCCAGTTAAAATGCCTAACCATGGCATAGAAAAATATTTAGACTTGAGAGTCCTCAGTGGTTGATACCTTTTAATGGCTAACTGAAAAGATGGTAACAAATTGCAAGCTTTCGAGACTACTCAGGTCTCTTCATCAGGCAAAGACTAATACAACATCTGAAGAATCACATATTTATACACAAGAGGACACAGGAATAATGCAATAGGTAAGACAAGTGACGTGAAGCAGAACTGTCATTATGGCAGAGGGATGAACATAAATATTGGAACAGTTCATAGATAAGGAGTGAAAGTTTTATTACCCTCTGATTGGAGTCTGCTATTGTGTTTTGATGCCCCTAGAAGGTCAGAGAAGCAGATTCCTTAATTGATGTACACAGACATGAATCCGTGTGATATATTCATGTTGTATTAGTCTTTGCCTGATGAAGAGACCTGAGTAGTCTCGAAAGCTTGCAATTTGTTACCATCTTTTCAGTTAGCCATTAAAAGGTATCAACCACTGAGGACTCTCAAGTCTAAATATTTTTCTATCTACTGGCTAACACGGTACGAAGATACACATCTTTCCTATAACCATGGCATACAAAGCCATCCACAACCTGTCTCCTCCATATATCTGTGACCTAGTCTCCCGGTACTTACCTGCACTCAACCTCCGATCTTCTCAAAATCTTCTCTGTTCCCCTCTTATCTCCTCTTACCACAATCCAATCCAAGATTTCTCCCATGCATCTCCTCTACTCTGGAACTTGCTACCCCAACATATCATACTCTTGCCTACCATGGAAACCTTCAAAAGGAACTCTTCCGATAAGTCTACAATCTACAATAACCATCGTTCCACCATACCGCTGCACAACCAGCTCTACCCTCACCTATTGTATTCTCATCCATCTCTTGTAGACTGTGAGCCCTCTCACCTCTTGTACCAGTCTGTGACTTATATTGTTTAAGATTATTGTACTTGTATTTTATTATGTATACCCCTTTTCACATGTAAAGCGCCATGGAATAAAAGGCGCTATAACAATAAATAATAATAATAATACCACAGTGTGGCAGCCAAAGAAAGGCAGTCGAGTAGTCTGTCCAGTAATAGAAGTTGACAAAATGCTGTGCAATTATACTTTTTCTACTCTTGGGAAATTGATGTCACTTTAGTAGTGTGTGGCAATAATTTTTTGAAACGTGGAGACTCCAAGTTGGGTTGCCTGTAGTGTCAGAGCCCCATTATACTATTGAAATTGATGCCAGTTTGGAGGTATCCTTCATGTGTGTTGCCTGTAGCAGTAAGGCTCCCAGACCTGCAGGCATTCACTTACTTTCAGCCAACTACCCGTGTTACTATCCTTAAATTTTTTAAACAATAGTAGTCTACGAAGCTGATATTTGTGCCACCTAAGTGTGGTTGAGCAGAAAAGCAGTTTCAGATGTTACAAGAGGTATCAGGGCTCCCAGCACAGCAGTCTTTCACCGGTCCCTCACCCACCTCATATTAATTTAAACTTAAATTCAAAGCTGTAAATGCTGGCCTAGATGCTGATACCTCATGCATGGCCCATGGCTTACTGCTGCTGTGTCATTATAACATTTCTACTGAGGGTCAATTGATACCACTTTGGGTCTCCTTCATGTGTGTTGCCTCAATTTGGCAGGCCTCTCAGAGCACCAGGCCTACACCTCTCACTCATCCTGCTGGTACTGATCAATGTTTAAACTAGAAATGCTGGTCAAAGCCCTGTCTCAGGCCCTGTCCCATGCATCCATGCTGCACAATTATACTATTTGTATTCTGGGTCAATTGATGCCACATTTCTTGGTGTCTGCCCCTAATTTGAGCTGTTTTGGCATCTTTTTGACTGCCCTGAAGGTGTTTTCTAAGCATTTGGTTTTGTCTCCTATTGAATTGGGTTTGGGTATGTTCGACAAACCATTCGGCGAACATCGGGACGTTCCCCGAACCGAACCTTGAAGGGTTCGCTCATCTCTAATTATAACAACTTGAGTGCAAATCAGCAAATAGGATGGTCATATTTTGGGTTAGATTGTTGACACACAAAAACGGCCACTCCAACTACCTTTTTTTTTCTTGAATTCGCTGCAACCAACTTTCATCAAGATCACGAGTAAATCAAGGCAGTCTGATCTCTAGCTAAACATTACAGCTCTTTAGCTGTTAGGGTGTAAGCTCAACACATCAAAACAAACTAATCATACAATCTAGTGATTTTTGTGGTTGCCATGGGTGCTAACTTCTAATTAAATTAGTCAAATAAATTTTAATCTAACACTGTTTTCACATATCAGTTTTTTGCCGTCAGTCACAATCCGTTGTCTCGACGGATCGAAGGATCTGTCGCAGATTGTGAAAAACTGATGTGACTGATCTGTTTTTTCTACGGATCTGACGTCGGATCCGTTGAAAAAACTGATCCATCGCTTCAGTTTTTTCATCCGTTTCTTCCGGTTTTGAACGGATCCGTTTTTTAAAAGCCGGCAATTCAGTGCGCTGTACAGTAAAATCACACTGACATGTTTAATAAAGAATAGATATATACACATAGAATACATATATATATATACACATGTCATTGAGACACATATATATATATATTTATAGTTCATAGAGTTCTACATAGCATAATAGCCGCTAAATCAATTGCCTGCTTCAGTAAAATCGTTGCCGAACCCAACATATGATACATGGTTTACATGTAGTAAACCATGTCATATCAAAACGATTTATATATGTCAGTGTTTAATCAATTTAGTAGTTTGTGTTACGAAAAATTGGGAACTCTAGGGGTTAAATTTAAGGCTATAATCGCGGAAAAAAATTGTGCGGGCTCCCGCGTAATTTTCTCCTCCAGAGAGGGAAAGCCAGTGACTGAGGACAGATATTCATAGCCTAGAGAGGGACCATGGTTTTTGGCCCCCCCCGGCTACAAACATCTGTCCCCAGCCACCCCAGAAAAGGCGCATCACTGGCTTTCCTTCTCTGGCAGAGAAAATTGCGCAGGACCCAACGCATTTTTTTCAACGAATTTACCCGTTAATTTAACACCTACATGTGTTAAATTTTTCACACATACAGTAATCTAATTATTAGTCAAAAACATATATAAAACTGAATGAAATGAAATGGTTTACTGTATTTAAACCATGTTTCATTTCATGTCGGGTTCTGTAATGATTTTACAGAAGCCGGCAATTGATTTAGCGGGTATTGTGCTATGTAGAACTCTATGAACTATAGTATATATATATATATTATATGTGTCTCTATTCTATGTGTATATATCTATTCTTTCAATTCTTTATTAAACATATCAGTGTGATTTTACAGTAAACCGCACTGAATAGCCGGCTTTTCTAAAGGACACCGCTGCGTATTGCTCGTAAGTCACGCGTGTGGTCCATGTGTAATCCGTATTTTTCTCACCCCTATAGACTTGCATTGGCGTATTACGGGCGTAATACGGTGACAATCGCAGCTTGCTGCGATTTTCTCAGCCCGTATGATACGGCCGAGAAAAAAATTGGCTGATGGGAGCTTCCACATAGATTAAAATTGGTCCGAGTGCAATGCAATTTTTTCTCGCATAGCATTCGTCCGTATTTCTCGCTAGTGTGACTCCGGCCTAAGTGTGCAAATCACATATGTGCTTGGGGGGGCACCAAACTGAATTCTTACCCCGGTTGCCAGAAAACCTAGATACACCTCTGTCCATGTGAATTACAAGAAGGTCAGGTAAGGTCTGGCAGAACTGACTCAGTACACTCTTACTCCGGTGCATGCCAAACGGTGGGAGTTATATAACACGTAAGTATGCTTTACTATTTTCTCTCTGCATTTATCTAGCTACAGATGGACAATATAATCTGGTTGTAATTAAAGGCAAGCCTTTTTTTATCCACTTTATAGTAGAATCTCTGATTATGTTCCTAGTACTTACCACTGAGTAATGAAGGAAAAGCAATGTTCAGCTTGCCAGTATTAATAATAGATTCCTATCATGCTGTCTGCACAGGGAGAAAATTAAATGAGATGTTTTAACATTTAAAGTGATACTCCCTCTTTGTTATTAGCACAATGATTTACAATTAAATTACATTTTATGAATGTTTGTGGAGAAAATAAGGGCTGATATTTATGTTAAATGCTGGATATTTTACACATAGAAAACACTATACTTCTCAGAAATTACAGGGGCTCTCCAAAATTTTGCCCAGTAATCAGACTAATCAGAAATCACTCTAAGGCCGGGGTCACACTAAGTAGGAATACGGACGAGTGAGAGGCATGAAAACCACGCATTACACACGGACCAATACGTCTCTATGGGGCAGCTCTGATCATGCGTATTTTTCTCGGCCGTATGTTACGGTGCGAGACACCCGCAGTATGCTGCGATTGTCAGTGTATTACGCCCGTTGTACACCAATGAAAGTCTATGGGGGCGAGAAAACAACGGATTACACACGGACCAGACGTGTGACTTGCGAGAAATATGCAAGACTTCTGCAGCTCACAGGAAATGGTGCAACACATGCAGGAGGAAGCTGACACATGCAAATTAGCTCAAAAAGAGCGCCAGACATCCCGGAAGAACGCCTCCACGGAGTCGGCCATGATGTCAACCCTCATCAATGTCGAGATGCTCATTGTGTTGGTGCAGGAGAGGCCCGAAATTTGGGACCAACGAGATGCACATTATGCTGACCACGCAAGGAAAGAGGCGGCATGGAGGCGCATCTGTGGGCAGATGTTTCCCCACTTTGGGGACAGCCCACGCGAGGAGCAGCAGCCAATCAGTAAGTTACTTGATTTATTTGCAAACTTCTTCACGGTCAGACCGTAGTTATAGCGATGATTTCCCCTAAAATAGTGTTTGGTTTTTTTTATGCGCCAAAATGTTAGGATAGTCACATCCGACTAGGCCCCCATGACTATATGATGTGTATGGAGAACAATTTGGCATTGTGCAGCTAGGTAATTTCTTACATTATATGTCACATCGCAGTGGAGGATGTTATGAGAAGATGGATCAACCACAAAAGAACAATCCAGTATAAAGTGCCATTTAAGAACAATTTTATTGAAATAATCAAAATAGACATTCACTTAGTAACATAATATCACAAAGATATTCATAAAGCAGTAATCAATAGGCTGCTGCCATCTAAAATAGGGACCATATCTCAACACTAACAATTAGAGTTGAGCGATACTTTCCGATATCCTAAAGTATCGGAATCGGAATGGTATCGCCGATATCACTAAAAAATCGGCGATACCCGATACCGATACCGGAAGTCCCATGTAAGTCTATGGGAACAAAATATCGCAACTAAAAAAACCCCATTCTTTCCTTGTAAACACTAAATATACACACATAGAATACATATATATATATACATGTCATTGTGACATATATATATACATATATGTATAGTTTATACACTTCTACATAGTAAAATATCCTTTGATTCAATTGCCGGGTAAAGCCGGCTTCAGTGAAAAGACAGAAGCACCCGACATGAAATGACACTTGGTGTACATAGGGTTAACCATGTCTTTTCATGTCGTTTGCTATCTGATTTGCACAAACAATTAAATCAGACTATGTGTGCAAAATTTCACACCTGTAGGGGTTAATTAAAGGTGTAAATTCGTTGTAAAAAAAACGGACTTTTTTGCTACGAATTTACACCTTTAATTAACCCCTACAGGTGTGAAATTTTGCACACATAGTCTGATTTAATTGTTTGTGCAAATTAGATAGCAAAGGACATGAAAAGACATGGTTAACCATATGTACACCAAGTGTCATTTCATGTCGGGTCACCCGACATGAAATGACACTTGGTGTTGTGAATGGGTTTGAGATGAGTTCTGAGCAGAGGCTCCCTCTGGTGGTTACAAGCGGTGCTAGTGAGGATTGGGAATCAGGTGTTACTGATTGGTCTTATTTAAGGGAATCATTTTCCCATCAGGGTTGCCGGTGATCAATTGTTCTGGTCTGAATCCTTCTTTCCAGTTTCCCTTGTAGCCTGCTGTGTTGTGTCTGCATCTCCTGCTATCAGATAAGACAATTTCTTATTTTGTGTTTTTGCTATATTTTTGCATTTTGTCCTGCACTTCTGTGGGGGCCTTCTGGGTCCCCTCCGGGGGCTTTTTGCCCTCTCAGTTTAGTCCAGCCACTGTGTTTTGTACTTTTGCTTTTTGCAGTTTTTTCAGTGGCTGCTGTTTTTGTTACACCAGAGAACTAATTTAGGTGGTAGAGGTCGTGTGATCTCAGGTGATTTTGAAATTAGTATGTTGGTGTTTTTCAGGGTTTTCTGGGATTGCAGTAAGTACCCTTCCTGTCCTTTTCTATTTAGATAGTTTGGGCCCCAGCGTTTGCTCATACTATTTTCTTTCTGTGTCAGTATTTCCTCTTGTCTAACCGCCATTATATGTTTGGGGGCTTTCTATTATCTTTGGGGTTCTGCTCCGGGGCAGATAGCTTTCCTATTTCTATCTTTAGGTGTAGTTAGTTTCTCAGGCTGTGACGAGGCGTCTAGGACCATCGTAGGAACGCTCCACGGCTGCCTCTAGTTGTGGTGGTTAGTCAGGGTACTGCAATCTCATAGATTCCAACTGCTCTGGTGTATTGCCTTTTTTACCTGCACTCCTCAGCTACCGTAACATAACAACTTGGTGTACATAGGGTTAACCATGTCTTTTCATGTCCTTTGCTATCTAATTTGCACAAACAATTAAATCAGACTATGTGTGCAAAATTTCACACCTGTAGGGGTTAATTAAAGGTGTAAATTCGTTGTAAAAAAACGGACTTTTTTGCTACGAATTTACACCTTTAATTAACCCCTACAGGTGTGAAATTTTGCACACATAGTCTGATTTAATTGTTTGTGCAAATTAGATAGCAAAGGACATGAAAAGACATGGTTAACCCTATGTACACCAAGTGTCATTTCATGTCGGGTTCTGCATTTTCACAAAAGCCGGCAATTGAATTAGCGGCTATTATACTATGTAGAAGTGTATGAACTACAAATATAAATATATATATATATGTGTCACAAATTCAATGACATGTATATATATATATGAGGTGTAAAATTGCTGAAAAAAAATGCGTGGGCTCCCGCCCTATTTTCGCAACCAGACAGACAAAGCCAGTGAGTGGGGGCAGATAATAATAGCCCAGAGAGGGACCATTATTTTTGGCCCCCCCCGGCTACTTAACATCTGCCCCCAGACACCCCAGAAAGGGCAAATCTCTAATTAGATTTGCCCTTTCTGGCACTTTGCCCGTCTATTCCCATTGCCCTGTAGCGGTGGCGAATGGGTTAATAAGGGGTTAAAATGACCTTGCAATTGAAAGGTCACTTTAAGCCAGGTTAATAATTGAGAGCTGTCAATTAGACAACTATCAATTATTAATCCTATTGTATGAAAGAAAAATCAAACACACACACTTTAATAAAAAAGAAGTTTAATGAAATAATCACACAGTTTTTGACCATATTTTATTTACCTGCTAAAACCATTTCCTGTAATAAAAATAAAATAAAAAAGCAAAATTATTCTTACCTATCCCATGCACAGTCAGGTCCCACGGTGTAATCCTTCAGAAAGGGTTAATGTTTACTGCAGGGACCGCAGCTAATGCTGCAGCCTCACAGTAAACCCCAAATGAATGAGTTCCTCTCCTGCCTGACAGGAGAGTAAAGGCTGGGTGTCACATAACGATACACCAGCGATCCCGACAACGATATGCACTTGTCAGGATCGCTGGTGTATCGCTACATGATCGCTGCTGAGCTGCCAAACAGGCAGCGATCTGGGACAGCGACACTGCGGGTAACATCGCTTAAGGGCCCGTCTCACATAGCGATATCGCTACCGAGATCGCTGCTGAGTCACTAGTTTTGTGACGCAGCAGCGAGCTCACCAGCGATATCGCTGTGTGTGACATTCAGCGACGATCAGCCCCCCTGCCGGGTATCGCTGATCGTCGCAGAAATGTCAGGACCTTTTTTTGATCGCTGGTTTCCCTCTGACAGGCACGCATCGCTGCGTGTGACAGGCGGGAGACCAGCGATCCGCTGGTAACCAAGGTACACAGCGGGTTTCCAGGCACCGCGCAGCGCTTGGAAACCCGCTGTGTACCTTGGATACCAGCTCCCTGCATCAGGGCGCTGGTATCCAAGGTACACAGCGGGTTTCTAGGCACAGCCCCGCGCCTGGAAACCCGCTGTGTACCTTGGTTACCAGCGGATCGCTGGTCTCCCGCCTGTCACACGCAGCGATGTGTGCCTGTCAGCGGGAAACCAGCGATCAAAAAAAGGTCCTGACATTTCAGCGACGATCAGCGATACCCGGCAGGGGGGCTGATCGTCGCTGAATGTCACACACAGCGATATCGCTGGTGAGCTCGCTGCTGCGTCACAAAACTAGTGACTCAGCAGCGATCTCGGTAGCGATATCGCTATGTGAGACGGGCCCTTAAGTGGAAAGCTTAATTGATTGCTTTCCACTTTCACTTCAGGTCAGCCAGGGACACAATCAGTGACGTCAGAGGGAACTGATTAACAAAAATAGGGGTTCCCTTCGAAAAAAAAATGGCGTGGGGTCCCCCCTATTTTTGTTAACCAGCCAGATGAAGCAGACCGCTGAGGCCTGGATTTTCAGGCTGTTAAGGAGCCAAGATCCATGGACCTTGCCAGCCTGATAATACCAGGCCACAGCAGTCTGCATATCTTGGCTGATTAACAAAAATAGGGGATCCCCTCGAAAAAAATTGGCGTGGGGTCCCCCCTATTTTTGTTAACCAGCCAGATGAAGCAGACCGCTGAGGCCTGGATTTTCAGGCTGTTAAGGAGCCAAGATCCATGGACCTTGCCAGCCTGATAATACCAGGCCACAGCAGTCTGCATATCTTGGCTGATTAACAAAAATAGGGGATCCCCTCGAAAAAAATTGGCGTGGGGTCCCCCCTATTTTTGTTAACCAGCCAGATGAAGCAGACCGCTGAGGCCTGGTTTTTCAGGCTGGTAAGGATCCAATATCCATGGACCTTGCAAGCCTGATAATACCAGGCCACAGCAGTCTGCTTAGCTTGGCTGGTTAACAAAAATAGGGGATCCCCTCGAAAAAAAACGGCGTGGGGATCCCCCCTATTTTTGTTAACCAGCCAAGTAAAATGCAGACTGCTGCGGCCTGGTATTAAAAGACTGTCAAGGCCCATGGATTTTGGCCCTCAACAGCCTGATAATACCAGGCTACAGCAGCCCCACATTTGGCGCATCAAAAGATGTGCCAATTGTGGCACTTTACCCGGCTCTTCCCACTTGCCCTGTAGCGGTGGCAAGCGGGGTAATAAGGGGTTATTGTCACCGTTGATTGCACGGTGACAATAAGCCCGGTTAATAATGGAGAGGTGTCAATAAGACACCGATCCATTATTAATCCCAAAGTTATTAAATGTATAAAAAAAAGACAAAGCAAGAAAAAAGTATTTTAATGAAATAAAAGAGACAACACAGTTTTCATTAATTTTATTACTCTCTCATTCCTGCGACGCCATCGATCTCCTGTAAAAAAAGAAAAAAAACAAACCAACAGTATACCACCTGTCCGACGCAGTCCAGAACGACAGTCCCACGACGATCCAGCTGTGCTACATCGCAATGACAGGCAGAGCCTGTCATCGCGACGCAGCACAGCTGATTACCTGCTTCCCCAGCGGTGACGTCATCGGACTGACTGCTTTACGGCCGCGATTACCCAGCAGTCACTGCAGTTATCGCGAGAAACTGCATGTGACCGCCGGGGAAAGAAGATTGCGGCCATCAAGCAGTCCAGGACGTGACCGCCGGAGATCTTCTGCCAGGTAAGTGCCGCTGACTCCTGACAGACCCGACCGACGGACACTGACAGTGACAGTGACAATCCCGATTCCGGTATCCGATAAGACGAAAATATCGGAACTCGGAATCGGAATTCCGATACAGCTAATATCGGCCGATACCCGATATTTGCAGTATCGGAATGCTCAACACTACTAACAATAATACATCCTATGTAAAAAAGTGCACACTTTATGCCTAGTACCAATATGTATATACCATGCTGCTGCTCACACTGAGTATCGCAGGATTGCATCTAAGTGTAACATCATATGAGTGTGAGCAGCAGCATGGTATATACATATTGGTACTAGGCAAAAAGTGTGCACTTTTTTACATGGGATGTATTATTGTTAGTGTTGAGATATGGTCCCTATTTTAGATGGCAGCAGCCTATTGATTACTACTTTATGAATTTCTTTGTGATATTATGTTACTAAGTGAATGTCTATTTTGATTATTTCAATAAAATTGTTCTTAAGTAGCACTTTATACTGGATTGTTCTTTTGTGGTTGATTAGTATTTTCAGTTTAGGTGCCTTGGTTATATGTTTATGGGAATAGTATATTATGAGAAGATGGAGAAGCATCAGTGATCAGTACCGGCGGGAACGGCAGCAGAGGTTCAGGAGCGGGTCTGCGGCCCCACAAAACGAAAATACGTATATTTTGACTGCCTTTCTTTTCTGCTCCTATTCTGGATCTCAGACCGTAAATACACTGTAAAGCGCTGTGGAATATGTTAGCGCTATATAAATAAAGATTATTATTATTATTATTAAGTACATACATCATACCAAATAACACATATGCAGTTTAGTGTCACCTCTCCAACATCTTCTAATCCCATTTAATTTCCTAACAGAACTCAGTCCAACCTCACTGAGAGGGAGACAGGCTCCGAATCAGAGGCCATTATTGACCCGGTTGGGGGAGGGGAAGAGGTGGCTGGCCCATCTTGTGACCCTCCCATCAGCATCCCCCAAGGTTCCCAAGCACAAGGACCTCAGCAACCACCTCCTCTACCTGTACCAGAGGCACCAGCTGCAGCAGCATCCGCCATTGGTGATGAAGCAGGAAATCCTGTTTGTTATTTTTTTTATATTTAGTTTAAACTCATGTTGTGTCAAAGACATTTGCACTAATCTTAATGCCTCAAAAAACCATATAGGTACCAATATACTCTTCAGTAGGCATAGTCAAAGTTTGTTACTTTCATTATCTCTTATTATTTACACAAAAGTTTATTTTTTATATTAATTTTTACACCATGTTGTGTAAAGCATATTTGCACAAATGTTAATGCCTACAAACAGCATATGGTACATATATGGTGTTAAATGGGCTATCTCAAAGTTTGTTATTTTCTTAATATCTTATAATTTATACCAATGTTTGTTATTTTTTTATATTTCTTTTGAAAACATGTTGGCTTATGCATAATTGCTACAGTCTAGTCTTAAAACCCAACCATATGGGTCAGATATGGTGCTCACTAGTCATAGTGAAAGTTTGTTATTTTCCTTATCTATTATTATTTATGCGAATGTTTGTTATTTTTTTATGACTTATTTTGGTACTTGTTGTTTAATAATGCACACTTACAGTATAGTGCTATGAAGACATATACCATATGACTAAAATATGGTTGTCACTACCACAAGTGAGAGTTTGCACATATAAAAATATATTTTTATAGAAATTTTGGTGTCTTGTTTCATGAGTAAGTTCTACTACATCACCAACACATCTGCTATGAACATAAAGACCATACACAGACTATATCATACCAAAAAAATATTCATATACACACAAAAATACATTACAGCATGGATAATGCATCATCTTGCCATGTTGTACTACCTTCAGGTGACACAAAATATTGGGTAAAGATATCACGGTTTTCAGTCCTGAGAGTGGGCGACGTAAAGGGATGACATGGGGCGTAGGCATATTACCATTGGTCACCACACTTTCACCAACATCAGATGGTCCATCATGCATTCTGGTGAAATTATGTAGAACAACACATGCTTTTTATGACCTCATTGACGTTGGCTTCACTCAGCTGAATAGCAGACTGGAGAACCCGCCATTTTGCACACAGAATGCCAAAGGCACACTCCACCAGGCGCCTGGCCCGTGATAGGCGCAAGTTGAAGATCCGACGCCGGTGGTCAAGGTGTCGTCGTGGATATGACCTCATCACATTCCTTGATAGCTGGAAGACCTCATCCCCAACTACAACATATGGGACAGGTTCTAGATTGGAGCCAGGAAGTTGGCGTGCTGGTGGTAGGTGCAACTCATTATTGCGAAGCCGCCGCCCCATAATGGAAGAATTGAAGACTCTAGAGTCTCCAGTTCTTCCATAGGCCCCAATGTCTACAATTATAAACCTGTAGTTACTTTCAACCAGAGCTAACAGCACTACAGAAAAATATTGTTTATAATTATAGAATTGGGACCCTGAGTTTGGCGGCTTATGCACACGGATGTGCTTCCCATCAAGGGCTCCTATACAATTTGGGAACTGGCATTGCTCCTCAAATCCCCTGGCAATCCTCTTCCAGTCTTCCATCTTTGGCTCAGGCATCACCAGTTGATGAAGTCTGTCCCAGAGTTGTGAGCAGGTATCACGCACAATGCCAGATATGGTGGACCTCCAATCAAAAACTCCAGATGGAGTGCGGCATAGGATATGCCAGTAGTTAGGAACCTACAAGTAACCAAATGTAGAGAGAACAATCATTACACATGCACAAAGGTAGAACAAACGCACTATACATAACCGTTACATCATTTGATTTACAAACAATCCTAAGTTCCATTTACCACAAGTCTAAGCTTTCTGTCATTTTTACATACACATAATTGTTGTGGTACTTTCAGGTGATATATGGGATATATTATGAGGATATTTCAGCAACAGCCATAAGGGTAAAGGGAAAGTTATGGGAAAACACATCATCAACAGAAAGTATGTAGGTGAGGAATACATACCGTAGCGTAAGGAGAAGTCGTTCCTCTGCAGAGATAGCTTTGTGCATCCTGGTATCCTGGTAGGTGATCCCAGGGTGCACAATCTCCAACAAAACATCAAATGTGGGAATGGTCATCCAACAAAACAGGAAAAACATGTCTGAATGAGTCCGCAGAGATGCATAAAGGCGGTGAAAATGGCCTTTAGTGAGGCGTTGCATCAAATGCGGATGCACCCACATTCACCTGCTCCTCCGCGGATCAACGATCACCGGGTATTGCTGCCCAAAGCGGCGGGACAAAACCCAGTGGTACAAAACTCGATCAGATGGGGTGAACTGAAGAGTGTCAGACATGTTGGCAACCAAGCAGCAGTACTCCAACACAAGCACACCACCAAAATGGCCAAATTGGGGGCTGGCACCTGATGCAGAGGCAATAAATAGGGTTGCTGATGATGGTTTGAATGAGTTTCAGGCCTAAAAACCGTTAAATGTCCATTTTGCAAGGCTGCAATAAAAAAACGCAGTACGGATGCCATACGGATTGAATACGGATGCTTACATGCGCAAAATACGCAGCCACACCCTGACAACGGATGAAATACGGATTTTGGCGTATTACGCTCGTACAATACGGTCCGTATTTTTCTATGGTGAGTGTGACGCCGGCCTAAGGGTTCATACTCACTTGGAGAGAAAAACGGACGAGTGCAATCCGATTAAAAATTGGATTGCACTCGGACCAATGTTATTCAATAGGTGACATCTCATTTGAGATTTTTTTTTCTCAGCCGAATTCGGACTGAGAAAAAAATCGCTGCATGCTGCGATTTGCTGCAATTCTCGGATGAGACTCACCAATACAAGTCAATGGGTGCGAGAAATAATCGGATAGCACTCGCACCATGCGAGTGCTGTCCGATTTATACGCACCGGTGTCCTTTGAAAAGCCGGCAATTCATCCCCAGCTACTGTAAAATCACACTGACAGCTCACAAAACACTAGATAGATACACATAGAATACTTACATACAATACATACACTGTGACACAGTGTATGTGTCACAGTGTATGTGACACATACAGTATATATATTTATAGTTCATACACTTCTACATAGCAGAATAGCCGCTAATTCAATTGCCGGCTTCTGTAAAATCATTACAGAACCCGACATGAAATGACACATGGTTTACATACAGTAAACCATTTCATTTCATGTAGTTTGATATATGGTTTTGATTAACAATTATATGAGTGTATGTGTGCAAAATTTCATACATGTAGGTGTTAATTAAATGTGTAAATTCGTTGAAAAAAATGCGTGGGCTCCCGCAGTATTTTCTCCACCAGACAGGGACAGCCAGTGACGAAGAACAGATATTATTAGCCTAGGGAGGGAGCATTTTTTTTGTGCCCCCCCTGGCTACTAACATCTGCCCCCAGCCACCCCAGAAAAGGCACATCTATTATTAGATGCGCCTTTTCTGGCACTTAGCCCGTCCATTCCCATTGCCCTGTAGCAGTGGCTAATGGGTTAATAATGGGTTAAGGCCACCTTGCTATTGGAAAGTGACATTAAACCGGGTTAATAATGGAGAGTTGTCAATTAGACAACTCTCCATTATTAATCCTATTGCATTAAATAATTAAAAAAACACACACATTAATTTAAAATTATTTTAATGAAATAAATTCACATAGTTTTTGACCATATTTTATTGTACTGGTAATCCTTCTGAATCCCTTGTTCTCCTGTAATAAAAATAAAGTAAAAAAGCAACATTATCCTTACCTCCCTGCCGTTCAGTCAGGTCCCATGCTGCAATCCATCTGAAAGGGTTAACAAGTTTACAGCAGGGACCGCTGCTAATGCTGCAAGCCAGCTGTAAACCCCCGAATAAATGAGTTAATCTCCCGGCTGACAGGAGATGAGCTGAATAGTGTGGGAAGCTTGATTGTTTCCCACGCTATTCAGTTCACTTCAGGTCAGCCGGGGACTCCCTCTGACGTCACTGATGCTGTGCGGCAGCAGCTTACCTGACAGAATAATTAGTGTGATGTCAGAACATCTTACCTCCATAAAACCCACCTGTGATGTTTTAGTATCTTAATTGATTGAAGTGCACTTATAGTTTACCTAACTAAAACTTACTGTGATGTGACGGGAACTTGCATGATAGAAACCAAGTAGAACTCTCACAGCTTATCTGACATATGACCCACTTGTGATGTTACAACTAGTGATGAGCGAGTATACTCGTTGCACACTAACAAGAAGGCAATCCCCACATGTATTCAGGCTGTCAAATAGCCGCAAATCATGCAGCTGCGGCAACAGAAACTAAATCTCCGAGCACTTCCAAATACTCGGAGACCACCAGAGCATGCTCGGGAAAACCCGAGCAACGAGTATACTCGCTCATCACTAGCTACAACTAAATAGCAGAGCAACATCACTGTAGGTTATCAAGTGTCAGACACTAACAACAAAGGTTCCTTGTACATAAACAGTCCATGGGACACCTTGAGTTGCAACTATGGGCAAAGTCGGACTGGCCCACCGGAGAACCGGAGGATTCTCAGGTGGGCCCAGGCACTGACACCTACTGGTATACAGGGCCAGCAGCTGCCTGGGGCCCCCCGCTGCTCCAGGGGCCCCAAGTCAGTGGCTTGTCACTAATAGTGGCACACCATGAAGCTGCTATGGGAGCCCTCGATGCCAGTGGAGCAGCAGTGGGTGACGGGAAGGCAGAAGCCAGCTGCGGCTAAAACCTGTCCCCACTGCTAAAGAGAAATGAATATACACTCCCCATGGGGGTGTGGAGAGGATCTGAATATTTCTTTAATTTCACTTTAATAATGGGCAGTGTTAGCTGCAGGCTGTGGCTAAAACTGCCCGCTATCAGACCAGGGCCTCGCTCCCCCAGAGCCCCCAGCCCATGTGGCTGCTATGGAGCAGTAAGTTGGGGGGGCCCAGCAGCAGCGCCGCCCCCAGTGCGCGCCGCATTCAGCTATATCGGCATTATAGATAATCAATAATGGAGGAGAGAGCATCAGATGACGCTCCCTCTTCCATCTTCCCCTCTCTGACACTGTGGGTGCGTGATGATGTAACTTCATCGCGTACCTGCTGTGTGCCGGGCAGATGGTAGCGCAGCTCCTGACATCTGAGCAGAGTCGGAATCAGCATGGGAGCGAGGAGGAGAGGTGAGTATTGTGTTTGCATTATTCCCATGAGGGGGCAGCATTATTCCCTATGAGGGGGCAGCATTATACCCTATGATGAGGCAACATTATACCCGATGAGGGGGCAGCATTATACCCTATGAGGGGTCAACAATTATACGCTATGAGGGGGCAACATTATATGCTATGATCGGGCAGCATTATACCCTATGAGGGGTCAACAATTATACGCTATGAGGGGGCAGCATTATATGCTATGATCGGGCTGCATTATACACTATGAAGGGGCAGCATTATACCCTATGAGGGGCAGCATTATACCCTATGAGGGGGGCAGCATTATACCCTATGAGCAGCATTATACCGATGAGGGGGTGCATTATACCCTATGAGGGGCAGCATTATACACTATGAGGGGGCTACATTATATTTTATGTGGGGCTGCATTATACTCTAAAGGGGGCTACATTATATTCTGTGGGGGCTGCACTATACTATTTCAGGCTGGCTGCATTATACCCTATGAGGGGGCTACTTTATATTCTGTGAGGTGCTACATTATGTTCTATGACTGGGCTGCATTATACTATATGAGGGGGCTGCATTATATTCTATGAGGGGGCTACATTATACTATATGAGGGGGCTACATTGTACTATATTAGGGGGGTACATTATATTCTGAGGGGGCTACATTATATTCTATGAGGGAGACTACCCCAACTCCTGCTACATAATTAAGACGGGTACTACCTTATATTATAGCCCCATATTAGCGTGTTTTACCGCACAATTGGTGGTCTTGTATGTATTTATATTTATTTCTATGTAGCTACATAGTGGGCCCCAAGAATGATTTTCTCTGGTGTGCCTAAGGTGCACCAGTCCAACACTGACTGTGGGGTACTAGAAATAGACCACTTCATTCATGCATATGTAGAAAATCCAGCTGTAACGATTCATCAGTAACTGTGAGACATAGATAGCTTGTAGTGTACAAAAATCTATGACATCTTCCTATTCGCAGTGTAGGATTCTCTCAATGTTTCTCTATGGGACCTACATAAACAACTAAGCATACTGAACGTGTAAACGTGGCCTTAGACTTTATGAGCCCCAACAGTTATTCCTAAACAATTCCCTATTGCGAGCATAAGGCTTTAAAGGGAACCAGCTATATTAAACAAACAATTCTCTGCGCAGGGAGCAGATAATAGAGCTCAAAGAACTGAGCAGATACAGTACATACTGTACTGTGCAAATGTTTTAGGCTGGTGTAGAAAAAATGCAGCAAAGTAAGAATGGTTTCAAAGAATAGTAGTGATAATAGTATGCTTTATCAATTAAAATAATTCAATGTGAATGAACAAAAGAGAAATCTAAATCAAATCAATATTAGGTATGGCAACACTTTGTTGTGAAAATAGCATCAGTTCTTCTAGGTATACCTGCACACAGTTTTTCAAGGAACTCGGCAGGGAGGTTGATGAAAACATTTTGTAAAACTAACCACAGATCTTCTGTGAATATAGGCTCTCCCAAATCTTTCTGCTTTCATGTAATCCAAATACAGACTCAATAATTTTGAGATCAGGGCCCTGTTGGGGGCCATATAATTTCCAGGACTTGTTGTTCTTTATGCTGAAGATAGTTCTTAATAATATTTGATGTATGATTAGGGTCATAGCCCTACTGCTGAATAAATTTGCAGCCAATCAGATGCCTCTGATGATATTGCTTGATGAATAAAGAGGAACTTTCACCAATTTTTTTCTTGTTGATTTGGACATATGATTTCAGTGGATGAAGAATGGAATAAAATGTTTTTTTTTTTTTTTTTAACTAGCTGAAGAGCCCGGCGCTGCCCGGGCATAGTACCTAACTACGGTTAGTTATAACAAATTGTAATGATTATATCTATATACAAGTATTCAGCTTTCTCCCCATTATGTAGATAGGGCCAAAATAGTTTGGCGATTTGGAACGTGCGGGGGTTAAAATTTCCATTCAACACATAGCCTATGATGCTCCTGGGGTTGAGATGTGCGGGCATGCAAAATTTCATGCCCGTAAGTACAACGGTGCAGATTCCTATCCCGGGCCAAAATTATTTGCCGATTTGGAATGCGCGGGGTTAAAATTTCGACTCAAAACCTAGCCTATGACGCTCCCGGGGTCGAGACGTGCGGGTGTGCAAAATTTCATGCCCGTAAATGCAGATTCCTATGCCGGACATACACACAAGCATTCAGCTTTCTCCCCATTATGTAGATAGGGCCAAAATTGTTTGGCGATTTGGAACGCGCGGGGTTAAAATTTCGATTCAAAACATAGCCTAGGACTCTTTCGGGGTCGAGACGTGCGGGCGTGCAAAATTTCATGCCCATAAGTGCGACGGTGCGGATTCCAATCCCGGACAAACATACCCAAATACATACACACATACATACATTCAGCTTTATATATTAGATTCTACCTTTCTTTTGCAGAGATATTAGCAATCAAAGTATTTGGCATCTGACGCACCACATTGGTACTACCAGGGTTATGGGGTACTCGGCACCGAGCCCATGGAAGTCTATGGTGAATGTCACTGGCAGCAGGACTCGGTCCATGGCCCTGGGCGGTCATGCAATGGGGGATATTTACAGGGGATTATAAAGATAGATAGTTCGTGACGCCACCTGTGGTTTCTGATCAATTTGACCAGCGCTGCAGGGTGAATCTCTGAGGGGATGTTATGGCAGCTAGATGTTAAATCCCCCACAGGTGGGACTGGTCCCTCAAAGTCTATGGTGGTGCAGGGTGCAGATAAGAAGTCAGTCACACACAATGCAGTCTCTTTCCATACCTTTACTTGTAGATGTTGCAGGTATGTCCCGGGAAGCTGGTCAGGTTGGAGAATGCACATTCGGGGAATTGCTGAGCAGGTTTAAGGCCTCCTTTCTCCTTAATGTGTATGTGAGTCCTAACTTGCATAAAGTCAAGTTTAACTCTTAATGCAACAGCTACGCCCGGTCGACATTGTGGTAGAGCCTCCTCTGTCTCTGATAATCAGATGTTGGCAAGAACGAAGTCCTTACTTTTGCAGCGTCCCGCTCAAAGTCCCTGTTCTCCCTGACTCCAGTTACGTATCGGCACTTAGGGCTACCTTCTGCGACTTGAAGTCCAGCAAGGCCTCCGATGTATCTTATTACTAGACGTGAAGTTCTAGCAACCCTTCGGACCCCGGTGTCCGGATAACTAAGTGAAGGTGATCTGTCACCTAGGTCACTTGTCCTTCTTTTACCACTCGCCTGTCGCCCTGCTCTTGTCCTTAACATAAGCACGGTAGCAGTGGTGTAGTCGTAAGCTTTCCTTCCAGTGCTCACTGACCTGTTCTCAGTTGCCTCGTTCTAATAACCGCAGTGGTTCCTTTCCTTCCTTCCTTCCAGACCCTGTCCAGAGCAGCTCACAGGACGATTCGTCAGACTGTATACACGCTGTAGCTCCGAGAGTCACTTTCCTCTTTCTTAGAGAACACAGGCAGCTTATCCTGAGGTAACTGTTTCACTTGCTTCAATTGCAGCTCTGACTAGGCTAGAGTGCTTCTCTTGTCCACTCGTACTAGCCTCCACTTCGGTAATGGTGAGCCACAGGAGCTCTGTCAGATCTCAGTCTTCTCTCCTCTCCCTCCAAGACCAGACACACATCCGTTCTGTCCTGAGACAGGAAACATTCTGCACTAACCTCCACCCTACTGCTACGTCACACCAACCTAAATAATCTAAGTTGCCCCCTGGTGGCAGTGTTGGGAAATGTGTGTTGTGAATGAATATCAGGCTTCACAATTACCTTATCTGTGCATTTTCCAGGAGACATGTGTGCCTTGCGCAGCTGGGCCACACACACCTATTTAGTTAATTTTTTTAAGTCCAAGTGGATGTTATCAGAGTTTTCGCTGGGGGTGTGTACTTCTTACCCCTGTATGATGCTGACCAATCATAAGCAGTCAGGAACACTCAGAGGAAAGAAGAACATGACCCCACCATAATTTATGGTAGCATTCTGTGTGTGAGATGAATAATGTCAGACAACACTGATCTCCTGATATAATCTCTTGCATAAGTCAGTATGAAGGGATGGGCAGTGCAGTTGAGTTTAGCTATGCAACATTACAAACCCTTGTATCAGGTATCCTGAATACTGAGTGTTTCAATAACTATACTTATGTTTACTCTTTTCAGGCAACTTGTAATTGCTCTGCAGTGAGATCAGGGCTGTGATTATGTCTCACACCAAAGCAGACTGCATGTTTTGGACTTCCCCTGTTTGAGATATACAGGTCCTTCTCAAAAAATTAGCATATAGTGCTAAATTTCATTATTTACCATAATGTAATGATTACAATTAAACTTTCATATATTTTAGATTCATTACACACCAACTGAAATTTGTCAGGTCTTTTATTGTTTTAATAGTGATGATTTTGGCATACAACTCCTGATAACCCAAAAAACCTGTCTCAAAAAATTAGCATATCAAGAAAAGGTTCTCTAAACGACCTATTAACCTAATCTTCTGAATCAACTAATTAACTCTAAACACATGCAAAAGATTCCTGAGGCTTTTAAAAACTCCCTGCCTGGTTCATTACTCAAAACCCCCATCATGGGTAAAGGCTGGGTCTCACATAGCGATACACCAGCGATCCCGACAACGATATGCACTTGTCAGGATCGCTGGTGTATCGCCACATGATCGCTGCTGAGCTGCCAAACAGGCAGCTCAGGCAGCGATCTGGGACAGCGACACTGCGGGTAACATCGCTTAGTTACCCGCAGTGTACCTTGGATACCAGCGCCCTGATGCAGGGAGCTGGTATCCAAGGTACACAGCGGGTTTCCAAGCGCTGCGCAGTGCCTGGAAACCCGCTGTGTACCTTGGATACCAGCTCCCTGCATCAGGGCGCTGGTATCCAAGGTACACAGCGGGTTTCTAGGCACAGCCCCGCGCCTGGAAACCCGCTGTGTACCTTGGTTACCAGCGGATCGCTGGTCTCCCGCCTGTCACACGCATCGATGCGTGCCTGTCAGCGGGAAACCAGTGATCAAAAAAAGGTCCTGACATTTCAGCGACGATCAGCGATACCCGGCAGGGGGCTGATCGTCGCTGAATGTCACACACAGCGATATCGCTGGTGAGCTCGCTGCTGCGTCACAAAACTAGTGACTCAGCAGCGATCTCGGTAGCGATATCGCTATGTGAGACGGGCCCTTAAGACTAGCGACCTGACTGATGTCAAGAAGGCCATCATTGACACCCTCAAGCAAGAGGGTAAGACCCAGAAAGAAATTTCTCAACAATAGTCTGTTCCCAGAGTGCTGTATCAAGGCACCTCAATGGGAAGTCTGTTGGAAGGAAACAATGTGGCAGAAAATGCTGTACAACGAGAAGAGGTGACCGGACCCTGAGGAAGATTGTGGAGAAGGACCGATTCCAGACATTGGGGGACCTGAGGAAGCAGTGGACTGAGTCTGGTGTAGAAACATCCAGAGCCACCGTGCACAGGCGTGTGCAGGAAATGGGCTACAGGTGCCGCATTCCCCAGGTAAAGCCACTTTTGAACCATAAACAGCGGCAGAAGCGCCTGACCTGGGCTACAGAGAAGCAGCACTGGACTGTTGCTAAGTGGTCCCAAGTACTTTTTTCTGATGAAAGCAAATTTTGCATGTCATTCGGAAATCAAGGTGCCAGAGTCTGGAGGAAGACTGGGGAGAAGGAAATGCCAAAATGCCTGAAGTCCAGTGTCAAGTACCCACAGTCAGTGATGGTGTGGGGTGCCATGTCAGCTGCTGGTGTTGGTCCACTGTGTTTCATCACGGGCAGGGTCAATGCAGCTAGCTATCAGGAGATTTTGGAGCACTTCATGCTTCCATCGGCTGAAATGCTTTATGGAGATGAAGATTTCATTTTTCAGCACGACCTGGCACCTGCTCACAGTGCCAAAACCACTGGTAAATGGTTTACTGACCATGGTATTACTGTGCTCAATTGGCCTGCCAACTCTCCTGACCTGAACCCCATAGAGAATCTGTGGGATATGGTGAAGAGAAAGTTGAGAGACGCAAGACCCAACACTCTGGATAAGCTTAAGGCCGCTATCAAAGCATCCTGGGCCTCCATAACACCTCAGCAGTGTCACAGGCTGATTGCCTCCATGCCACGCCGCATTGAAGCAGTCATTTCTGCCAAAGGATTCCCGACCAAGTATTGAGTGCATAACTGAACATTATTATTTGATGGTTTTTTGTTTGTTTTGAAAAATCACTTTTATTTTATTGGACGGTTGAAATATGTTAGTTTTTTGAGACAGGTTTTTTGGGTTATCAGGAGTTGTATGCCAAAATCATCATTATTAAAACAATAAAAGACCTGACAAATTTCAGTTGGTGTGTAATGAATCTAAAATATATGAAAGTTTAATTGTAATCATTACATTATGGTAAATAATGAAATTTAGCACTATATGCTAATTTTTTGAGAAGGACCTGTAGTGACACCCTGTTCTGATTTCACTGCGGAGCGATTACAAGATGAACACAACAGATATAATTGTAATTACTGACACATCTCAGGACATACAGTGTTGGGGGAGGGACAGTACAGCAAAGCTGACAGCGCTAGGAGAAGAGGAGAGCTGATAGATGGGTTTGTAATCTGACAGAGCTAAAGCCAGCTGCACTGCCTCTTCCCCCACACTAACTCAGATCCAGCATGGGTTTGTAGCAAACAAGTCATGCCAGACTAATCTAATTTCCTTCCATGAAGATGGAATCACTGACTAGGTGGATCAGGGAAATGCGGTAGATATAGTATGTCTCGACTTCAGCAAAGCATTTGATAAAGTATCTCATACTATCCTTATTGAAAAAAATTACTAAGTATGTGATTGACAAGGCTACGGTTAGGTGGAATCATATCTGGCTCAGGTGTTATGAATGTGCTAGAGATGGTTTCTGAGCAGAGGCTCCCTCTGGTGGTTACAGACAGTACTGAACCTTTCAACGAGGAGTGGCAATCTGGAATCACAGACTAGTCTGATATAAGGGAGGTTCCCTCCCATGATGGTTGCCGGTGATCAATTGTTCTTGTCTCAATTGTGGTTCCTGGTTCATTTGAAAGTTTGCTGGAGTCCTGCCTGCATCTCCTGCTTTCAGATAAGATATTTTTTGCTTTTCTTTTTGTGCTTGCTTTTTGCATTGTTTTCTGCACTTTTGTGGAGGTCAGCCAGGTCCCCTCCTGGGGCCTGAGTTCCTCACAGTTTTTCTGCAGCCACTGTTATTTGCTCATTTGCTTTTTCCTGTTTTTTCAGTGGCTGCAACTTGGTTTTTGTTCACACTGAGATCTGATTTAGTGGGAGGCGAGATCGTGTGATCTCAGTATTTTTGTAATCAGAATTGTTGGATTTTTGTAGGGTTTTCTGGGTTGCAGAAAGTAATCTCTCCTGTCCTATCCTATTTAGTCAGCTTGTGGCCTCAGCGTTTGCTCAGTCTATTTTCTGCCTATGTTTGTATTTTCATCTTGTCTAACCGCCATTATATGTTTGGGGGCTTCCTATTTTCTTTGGGGATCTGCTCCGGGGCAGATCGCTTTCATCTTTCTGCCTTTAGGTGTAGTTATCTCTCAGGCTGTGACGAGGCGTCTAGGATCAACGTAGGAACGCTCCACAGCTACCTCTAGTTGTGTCGTTAGTTTAGGAATCTGCAACCCATCAGTTACCAACATCTCAGGTGTTCGGCTGCCCTGCTGTTGTTCCTGTCCTCCTCAGCTACCGAAACATAACAGTATCACCGGCCATAACTGAAAATTATATGGTACTCACAGAAGGGAAAAAAAGTGTGGAAAGAAAAAAGTTGTCAGAGTTGTCAGAGATTTTTTTTTTCTGTCTGTTGCATTTTTTCCCTCTTTTTCTCTGGGTGCTGAGGAGGATTTTTTTTCTCTCTATGGAGTTTGCACAGTTGTCTGGCCGTGTGGATCAGCTTGCCACTGAGGTTCGGAGTATTGCTACCTATCTTGCTGGGTTGCCGGTTGTGGAACCTAGGATCCCCATGCCAGATTTATTTTTGGGGGATCGGGCTAAATTTCTGAATTTCAAAAATAACTGTAAGTTGTTTTTTGCCTTAAAACCTAAGTCTTCAGGTAACGCAGCACAGCAGGTTCAAATTGTCATCTCTCTCCTGCGTGGCGATCCTCAGGATTGGGCTTTTCCCTGATACCTGGGGATCCTGTTTTGAATGATATTGATGCATTTTTTCTGGCTCTGGGGTTATTGTACGATGAACCTAATGTCACTGATCAAGCTGAAAAAACCTTGTTGGCATTAAATCAGGGTCTTGAAGACGCTGAGTTGTACTGTCAGAAATTCCGAAAGTGGGCAGTCCTGACCAAATGGAATGATGATGCTTTCTGCTCAGGCTTTTGTTGATTCAGGAGCAGCTATTAACCTGATGGATTTTGACTTTGCCAAACGTTGTGGGTTTCCCATGATACCCCTGCGGAAGTCTATTCCCCTACTGGGCATTGATTCTACCCGTTTGGTGGAGAATAAACCCCAGTTTTCTACTCAGGTGATAATGAGGGTTGAACCAGATCATCAGGAGAGTTGCAAATTTCGGGTGCTGTATAATCTGCATGACATTATTGTACTAGGTTTCCCTTGGTTACAGTCTCATAATCCTGTTTTGGATTGGAAATCTGTGTCTGTGACCAGTTGGGGCTGCCAATGTGTTAATGCCGACACTCCTGTTTTTTCTGCCTTTCCCAAGTCTCAGGATGTTCCTAACTTTTTGACTGATTTTTCGGATGTATTTAGTGAAAGTAAATCTGCATCTTTGCCCCCTCACAGGAGCTACGATTGCGCTATTGAATTAGTGCCTGGTGGTAAATTTCCTAAAGGTTGCCTTTTTAACTTGTCTGTACCTGAACACGATGCTATGCGATCTTATATCAAGGAGTCATTGGAGAAGGGTCATATCAGACCATCCTCTTCACCCTTGGGTGCCGTTTTTTTCTTTGTGGACAAAAAGGATGGTTCATTGAGGTCGTGTATTGATTATCGTCTCTTGAATAAGATCACTGTGAAGTATCAATATCCGTTACCCTTGATTCCTGACCTGTTTTCCAGGGTGAAAAGTGCTAGTTGGTTTACCAAGCTTTACCTCAGGGCGTATAACCTTATTCGCATTAAGCACGGTGATGAATGGAAGATGGCGTTTAATACCCCAGAGGGGCGTTTTGAGTACCTAGTGATGCCCTTTGGGCTCACTAATGCTCCTTCCGTCTTCCAATCCTTCATGAATGAAATTTTCAGGGATTTTGTGGATAAATTTCTGATTGTTTATTTGGATGATATCTTGATTTTTTTCCAATGACTGGGACTCTCATGTGAAACATGTTCGGACTGTGTTCCAGATTTTGAGAGAGAATGCACTGTATGTGAAGGGATCAAAGTGTCTTTTTGGCGTACAGAAGGTGTCTCATTTCTGGGATTCATTTTGTCTCCGTTAGTGTTGAGCATTCCGATACCGCAAGTATCGGGTATCGGCCGATATTCGCGTTATCGGAATTCCGATACTTAATTCCGATACTTTTTCCATATCGTATACCGGAATCGGAAGTTCCCATAATTCTTTGAGAGGCAATGTGATTTTAGTCAGCCAATGAGGAATCCTACGAAGTGTGGGCACATCCTGTAATGCTGCGGTCATCTTAACTAATGGCATGGCTGTGATTGGCTGCTGAAATGATGTCAGAATGCACTATAAAAGGCGCCGCCGCCATTTTAGCGTCACTGTGCTGTGAACTCAGTAAGGGACAGAACGCTACTCTGCTCACTCTGAGGGACAGTTAGATATTGCGATTTTGTGTACTACTGTGCTTGAGGCAGGCTAGTTTACCAACCGCTGTGTAAAGCTTCATTTTGCCAGTGTTGTTTTAACAGCTCTGTGCAAGGTGTGTGTGTGACAGTGCAGGTGACGCTGCAGTTTGCTCTGCATCCACCGCTGTTTGTAGGCATCTGCACGTGTCACTGACTCTTTTTTTTTTTTTTTTTTTTTATTTTGTGGAATTGGTGCAGCTCCATTATATTAGAAAAAAAAATCAAATCTATTAGTGTGACGTGCTTCCATCCGTATACAATACATTGGTTGCAAACACTATAGAAGTACAGAAAGGAGCTTTTCACAGATTGTGGACAGTTGTGTTTCAGTGTTCACTTCAGTCTGTGTTTTTTACTTTTTTGAGTGCAGATCACGCTCCAGTTACATGTTCAAGCACTGCTGCTTGTACTCTGCTGAGCGTGTCTCAGTGGCTCATCCTTTTCATTTATCTCCAATTGGTTCTGCTACATTCCATTTAAAATAAATCTAATCTATTAGTGTGACGCGCTTCCATCCGTATACAATACATTGGTTGCAAACACTATAGAAGTACAGAAAGGAGCTTTTCACAGATTGTGGACAGTTGTGTTTCAGTGTTCACTTCAGTCTGTGTTTTTTACTTTTTTGAGTGCAGATCACGCTCCAGTTACATGTTCAAGCACTGCTGCTTGTACTCTGCTGAGCGTGTCTCAGTGGCTCATCCTTTTCATTTATCTCCAATTGGTTCTGCTACATTCCATTTAAAATAAATCTAATCTATTAGTGTGACGCGCTTCCATCCGTATACAATACATTGGTTGCAAACACTATAGAAGTACAGAAAGGAGCTTTTCACAGATTGTGGACAGTTGTGTTTCAGTGTTCACTTCAGTCTGTGTTTTTTACTTTTTTGAGTGCAGATCACGCTCCAGTTACATGTTCAAGCACTGCTGCTTGTACTCTGCTGAGCGTGTCTCAGTGGCTCATCCTTTTCATTTATCTCCAATTGGTTCTGCTACATTCCATTTAAAATAAATCTAATCTATTAGTGTGACGCGCTTCCATCCGTATACAATACATTGGTTGCAACTTGCAAACACTATAGAAGTACAGAAAGGAGCTTTTCACAGATTGTGGACAGTTGTGTTTCAGTGTTCACTTCAGTCTGTGTTTTTTACTTTTTTGAGTGCAGATCACGCTCCAGTTACATGTTCAAGCACTGCTGCTTGTACTCTGCTGAGCGTGTCTCAGTGGCTCATCCTTTTCATTTATCTCCAATTGGTTCTGCTACATTCCATTTAAAATAAATCTAATCTATTAGTGTGACGCGCTTCCATCCGTATACAATACATTGGTTGCAAACAATATAGAAGTACACAAACGGGCCTTTCACAGCTACTGAACATGGGTTTTTAATTTTTAACTAAAATATGTATTTTTTCAAATGACACAAATATAAGTAATGTTGAAGAGGAATAGTCCTACATCCATTGTTTGCACAATATTACAGGTGTACATCATGTCCCTTAATCAACAATGTATTATTATATTTACTTGTATGCTTTTATTTAAAAGCCAAGAACACAGAAGGATAACCTTCGCACTGCAGCTGTTGTCAAAGTTCAACCCACATTATGCACTTCCAACATTGCAGCATTTGAGGCATGATGTGAGTTGGATTGGTCAAAGTTATGGAGTGAGAAGGTTCACCATCAGTACCCTATAGCATAAGTATGCTTTTGTGTTAGCATTTGTGTTAGACATGTGGATATCTGCCATAATATGTCACAATTATTTAGTTACAGATTTGTTACCAACACTAATCATTGAATGGTTTTAAATTTGACGTTTCACTTGTTTACAGCTTAGAAATAAGGGTGTAGCCTGATATCTATGTGTAGCACTAGCCACTTTAACATGTCATGTTTTTTTAAACATGTGTAGGTAGGTAGCAGTAATTTTTGCCGGACACACAGCAGGGGAACAGCAGGCGTTACTGAACCCCACTATCACTATAGCTTGTGTATTGGTCTGTGGACACGACACTTCTGAGCAGCAACTGGCAGTGTTGTAGCCCAGGGAGTATAGCTCAGGTGGTAGAAAGATGAACATAACAGGAGACATGGAAAACGTTGTCAACCAGTTAGTTAATCTGAAACCGGACAGGCAAATTCAGGCGAGATCCATGCCTAGTTCATTTTCAGAAAAGTAAGCCGTTCTACATTATCGTAGGATAGTCGCATGCAACGGTCTGTTAGTACACCACCTGCAGCAGTAAAGACGCGCTCCGATAATACACTGCCAGCAGATCAAGCCAGCACCTCCAATGCATACTGGCTAAGCTCTGGCCATGTATCCAGCTTAGAGACACAAAACTTGAATGGGGAAGAGCCATCTGGGAGTACACTGAGAGGGCAAGACATGTAGTCTGTCACCATCTTACGGAAATGTTGCCTCCTGCTGACTGGAGCCGTCTCGGATGGTGTAGACATTGGTGGCGCTGCCACAAAACTTCGACACATTTGGAACATACTGTTCTTGCCCTGTGCAGAGGCGCTGCTTGTGCTCCCTCTTGTTGCAGAGCTGTCTCCACTGCCTCGACGCACAGAGCTGCTTTGTAAATCAGTAGCAGCAGCAGTGCTCTCGGCTGGAATGGAGAACATTATGGATTGCACCAGTGTGTCTTGGTACTTCCGCATTTTACGCTCCCGGTTCAACGGTGTGATGAGGCTTTGTAAGTTGTCCCGGTAGCGAGGGTCTAGGAGGGTGTACACCCAATAATCAGACGTGGTGTGAATGTGTTCGATGCGGCGGTCGTTTCTCAGCCACTGCAGCATGAAATCAACCATGTGCTGCAGACTCCCAACTGGCCAAGAAACGTTGTCCCCTGCAAGAGGCGTCATCTCCGCCTGCTGTGCATCACCCCACCCTTGGTCTACATACTGACTAGAGCATTGTCTACCTCCCTCTGGAGCGATGTCTTCCTCCTCCATTGACTCCTCCTCATCCTCCTCACAAAGTCCTTCAAATACATATAAATTTACAAAATTTAAAACTCAAAATTTAAAAACTTTGTATCATAATTCTGTAACATCAGTTTATGGAAACACAATAGCATTACAAAAGGATAGACAAAAAATGTACATTATGTGCTTTGTAAATACATTAAAAGTTTGTAATGGTTATGAAAATATAGACAGCGACTCTGGAGGTTCAATTGTTGATACAGCATGGTACTTTGAAAGTCCTCCAGCCCTTTGTGAGGAACCACGTTGCGCTGACTGTCCAGAAGGTGATGGAATTTGTGACTCCTCATCCTCCACCTCTTCCAAAACCTCATGCCTTAGTGCTTGCAGTGTTTTTTGAAGCAGGCAGATAAGGGGGACAGTCAGGCTGACTAGTGCATCATCTGCACTCGCCATCCGCGTTGACTCATCAAACGCACGCAAAACGTGGCAGATATCCTTCATAGAGTTATTCGCCACTCATTACACTGGCAGTGGCTGCCCATTCATTATAGGATCCAATTCTAATTACTGGTTCTCACCAACATAGCTCTCCACAGCGCAGCACCCCCCTACATCTCCTCCCTTATTTATATTTATCGGCCTAACCGACTGCTGCACTCTGCAAACGACCTTCGACTAACCTCTGCACTAATCCGTACCTCCCACTCCCAACTCCAAGACTTCACCCGCGCTGCGCCAATCCTCTGGAATGCTCTACCCCAAGAAATTAGGACTATCCGCAATTTGGATGGTTTCAGGCGCTCCCTCAAAACACATTTGTTCACAGTGGCCTATCACATTCACTAATCAAAGTCATTCTATGTGTAATTCTGTGTGTGTAGCCCATTCACTATCTCCATGCATCCCTCACTTCCTTAAAATGGCTGGACCATCATTGTAAAAACACCATTGTATATAAACACCTGTACTTTGTATCTCCCACACCTCATTGTAGATTGTAAGCTTTCACCAGCAGGGGCGGCTGATTTTGCTTTAATTATTGTATTGTTAACGTTGTTACTTATGACTCGTGTTTTGAAACTGTTAAACTGTAAAGCACTGCGGAATATTATGGCGCTATATAAATAAATAATATTATTATTCTTATTATAGAGGCCCACTCAGTAGTGGTGAAGTGTGAACGCCGCAAATTGCGAGTTGACTGCGCCTGATGCAGCTGATACTCCATTACTGTTGGCTGCTGCTCACACAACCGCTCCAACATATGTAACGAGGAATTCCACCTGGTGGGTACGTCACATATAATGCGATGTTCATGAAGGTGAAATCTGCGTTGCAGAGCTGCAATCAGCGATCTGGCCATGCTGGAACGTCGCAAGTGAGCGCACTCTAGGCGGACCTTGTGCAGCAGTGCATCAAGATCCGGATAGTCCCTCAAAAAACTCTGCACGACCAAGTTGAGCACATATGACAGACATGGTATGTGAGTGAGGTTGCCAAGGCCCAGAGCTGACACCAGATTTCGGCCATTGTCACACACTACCAAGCCTGCCTGTAGATTCTCTTCCAAAAACCACACGTCGCTCTCCTGCTTTATGGCATTACAGAGCTCCTGCGCTGTGTGGCTAAGATTCCCCATGGAAATTAATTTCAGGATGGCCTGTTGACATTTGGACACGGCTGTGCTCATATCGGTCGCAACAGGTAAACGTTCACGGGTCCATGTGGAGGTAGACCGTGACGGCTCCTGCAGCGATGATTCTGAGGAACTGGAATAGGAGGAATCAATGTGTACAGACTTGATTCCTGCAATCCTTGGAGTTGGCAGAACACGTACAGCGCCACTCGCAAGATCAGTACCCGGCTGCACAACATTGACCCAATGGGCAGTGAGGGAAAGGTATTGTCCCTGGCCATGGGTGTTAGAACCCTCTTGTTAGGTTTTGTTTCAGTTTGCTGGTCACATGACCTTTTTTCCCTATTTAGTCTGGCTCCGCCCTTCTGGCTTTGCTTGACTTCATTGTATTATCTACTGTTAAGCTAGCCGGGTGCTTAGGTGCCTTAATCTGTGAGTTTTGCTTGATGTTAGGATCACAAAGTATTTATTTTTCTGTTTAATTATCCATGCTACAATTTATGTTAGGAGGTGTCCACCTTTTCTCCCAGTCCCTAGATCTTGTAGGGATTACTCCCTCGCAACTATAGGTCTTCGTTCACACTAGATGAGGACTTTAGCGGGTCTGGTCGCAGGATCAGGTTCCCCGTTACATCGTAGGGATTCAGCTTAGTTGTATTGTAGGGACAGAATTCCCTTCTTTCCTTACTGGTTGTAGCAGATCATAACAATGGGTACTGGTCCACGCATCGGTGGTCAGGTGGACTTTGCTACTGAGGGCTTTTAGTAGCGCATGTTTAATTTTTCCCTCAACATGCTTTTGCAGACCAGGGACGGCTTGCCTGCTGAAATGAAATCGGCTTGGCACATTGTATTGTGGGATTGACAATGATATTCAGTTACGGAAACTGTCTGTCTCCACCAGCCTGAATCACAGCATTTCAAGGGACAGGAGTTTTGCAATGCCAGCATTCAGAGCCTGTGCTCGTGCATGGTTTGCGGAGTATGGCCGTCTTTTATCCCATGCCTGTGCTACCGCTGGCTGTTTTGTGGCCTGGGAGTGTGAGGATGACAGGGAACTTGCTGCTGTGTGTGGAATAACAGTTTGTCTCTGGACAACAGTGGCCGAGGTTCTTCCATGGCGATCCTGTGAGGAAGCATAACCAGCTGTGTGTGAGCTCGATGAAGAGGCTTCAACACAACCTGAAGATGTAGGTGCTGCTGTAGGTTGGCCTACATCTCCAGTGTGTCTTTGTAACTCAACTACGTGCTTTGTCCGCACATGTTTCCACATATTTGTGGTATTGAGGTGACTGACACTTTTAGCTATTTTTAATTTTTGATTACACAGCTTGCATTTCACATAGCAAATATCATGTGCAAGTGTGTGAAAAAAGGACCACGCAGTGCAAGTCCTGGGAGCGCACGTTTTGACTTTTGGAAGACAACTGCTCCGAACAGGTGCCAAACTGGAGGCTACAGGCAACCGAGTCTGCAGCCTAACTCTCCCTCCTGTTTGTACCGTTGGGGCAATGTCTTCCTCTATCTTCCTTCTATCACTAACCATTTCTCTAGGCCTCTCCCAGCTTTCAACCAAAGTACTGGTTCTCACCCACAAAGCTCTCCACAGTGCAGCACCCCTCCTACATCTCCTCCCTCATTTCTATCTATCGGCCTAACCGACTGCTGCGCTCTGCAAACGACTTTCGACTAACCTCTGCACTAATACGTACCTCCCACTCCCGACTCCAAGACTTCTCCTGCTCTACGCCAATCCTCTGGAATGCTGTACCCCAAGAAATTAGGACTATCCACAATTTGCATGGTTTCAGGCGCTCCCTCAAAACACATTTGTTCAGAGCGGCCTATCACATTCACTAATCAAAGTCATTCTATGTATTCTGTGTAAGTGTGTGTGTGTCTCTAGCCCATTCACTATCTCCATCCCTCAGTCCCTTAAGATGGCTGGAACATCATTGTAAATGCACCATTGTATATAAACACCTATACTTTGTATCTCCCCCATCTCATTGTACATTGTAAGCTGTCACGAGCAGGGGCGACTTATTTAGCTTAAATTATTGTATTGTTAACGTTGTTACTTATGACTTGTGTTCTGAAACTGCTAAACTGTAAAGCGCTGCGGAATATGATGGCGCTATATAAATAAATATTATTATTATTCCTCTGAGCTGCTCCCACCACCTTCCTGTTCTTCATGCCATGTTGGGTATTGGACCTCATCATCTCCACTACCCTCTTCCAACACCTGCTGTTGGGTGGTCTGGCCAGCACCATGCTCAACAGAAACTGGCACCTGGGTCTCATCATCATCATCAGATGCGTTCTGCGGTGTGCTGACCATCGGCACTGTCTCACCCGCCTCTTCAGATTCAGAGAGACACAGCTGTTGCGCATCACTGCATACTCCCTCTTCTTCACATTACAGAATGCTGCTTGGCTGGGCCCCTGTTTGCAAGCCAATAGATTCTGAGAACAGAAGCAGACACTCAGCTGGCTCCTGTACAGAACTCTCTGACTGCCTGGGCAATTTGCCAGGCGGTGAAGAGACAGATGGTTGCCCAACAGTGCTGTGGTCCTGAGAGGAGGTGGAAGCAATTGAAGTCGATGCATTGGCTGAGATCCAAACAACAACGGCTTCAATTTGTTCTTCCCGCAGCAGGGGGGTACTCCGAGCTCCTACAAAAGTGCGCATAAAGGAACGCTCACGGCCCGGGGAAAACTGGTGGATGCTGTGTCACTGGGGGCCGCAGCAGCCACAGAATCCCCACGTCCTCTCCCTGAAGAAACTCCACGACCACGTGCCTTACTCCCTGCCTTCTTCATCTTGGTAGATTGATAAAGAAAGTCTGAAAAGTTATAAGGCCTAAGTGTGGTTATTCCGCAGAGACTGCAGTGAACACTGCACACAACTGTTCAGTAGGTGTGAAAGGCCCCTTTGTGTACTTCTATAGTGTTTGCAACCAATGTATTGTATACGGATGGAAGCGCGTCACACTAATAGATTTTATTTATTTGTAATAGAGTGGAGCAGCAACAATTAGAGAAAAATTTCAAGGATGTGCCAGTGACACACGCTCAGCAGACTACAACCAGCAGTGGTTGAAGAACTAACTGGAGCGTGATCTGCACTCCAAAAAGGAAAACCTCAGACTACAGTGAACACTGCACACAACTGTTCACTACCCAACGCGTCTCAGCAGGAAGGCAGTCTGTGCGTCAAAACAAAGGCGCAAGCATACATCCACGTACCCTGTTTATAAAGCTATATAAAAAAAATTATGTAGTAGTGACGCACACTTTATTGAGGTACAGTATTACATCGCCATTCACCATCTGTGGCTATGCAGTCTCATCTATATATACCTTATCTATCCGTTGTCATGCTTGCAAGTCGACAGTCAGGCATAAATAGCAATTTTCACTATGCACTATGCACTTTTTAAAGGTTATGTTTGTTAATAAACATGATTATTGCCACATATTATGAGTATTACATGATGGAAATTGTATAATTTTGTATAAACTGTTTAGTGACATTATTCAGCAAATGTAACATTTTAGTAATGTCACAGATAACTTGTAATGCTGATGATGTTTTGAAGTCAGACATTCATTGTCTATACAATAAAAATGGTGTACATACTGTTACTTATCCATCATTAATGGATTCAGATATGTACTTGTATGCTTTTATGTACAACCGTATAGCAGATTCCTTAACTAATTTATTTTGTGGTTTGCATTGCTGTTCAACATGTTAATGTATGTGTTTATGTTTGTCAATTCTTTATTTATCTAGATATTAGTTTAAATGAAATCATCATCTTATGGTAGTAAAGGTTATCTTTCTCTTGTTTGAAGTATAGACATTTAAAATTGACAGGTAACAAGGAAATTACTTGATCTAGTATTTAAACATCCTCCTTGACCCTGGGCTCCAACACCGCCAGTTGTTGCTCGGAAGTGCTGTTAGCACAGTCAACACTTGCTCCTGTGTTACTGGGGTTCAGTAACGTCAGCTGGTCCTCGGTTGTGCCATTGGCTCTTTTCCTTCTGCTGCCCCTCCGGGTTCCAGTACCGTCAGCTGGTTCTCCGCAGTGCCTTTGGCCTAGGTGCCTCCATCTCGGTATCCGAGTTCCAGCAACGTCTGCTGGTCCTTGGTAGTGCTTTGGAGCACAGGTACCTCCTGCTTAGTAACCGTGTCCCAGTAACGTCAGCTGGTCCTCGGTTGTGCCATTGGCTCTTTTCCTTCTGCTGCCCCTCCGGGTTCCAGTACCGTCAGCTGGTTCTCCACAGTGCCTTTGGCCTAGGTGCCTCCATCTCGGTATCCGAGTTCCAGCAACGTCTGCTGGTCCTTGGTAGTGCTTTGGAGCACAGGTACCTCCTGCTTAGTAACCGTGTCCCAGTAACGTCAGCTGGTCCTCGGTTGTGCCATTGGCTCTTTTCCTTCTGCTGCCCCTCCGGGTTCCAGTACCGTCAGCTGGTTCTCCGCAGTGCCTTTGGCCTAGGTGCCTCCATCTTGGTATCCGAGTTCCAGCAACGTCTGCTGGTCCTTGGTAGTGCTTTGGAGCACAGGTACCTCCTGCTTAGTAACCGTGTCCCAGTAACATCAGCTGGTACAAGATTGTGCTACAAATACAAGATACGGAACAAGAGACACAAGAACAATAAGCAGAAGATCTAAAAAGCAGAAGAACATGAAGTATAAGACCAAAATGAAGAGCAAAATATATGCTCTAAATTCTAAGCAGAAGAAGACTAAGCAGTGTATGGGGGTGAGTCCGTTCCTCCTCGTGGTGCCCCTGGAAAATGCCTGCTGCTGCAGGCTAAACTGAACACGGACAAATACTGTTGTAATTTAAATCTTTTGTGACAGCAAGAACGGAAGGATGAAAAATTCATACTTTGACAGATTACAAGTACAGGATTCTCTGTCACAAATAAGAATATGATGAAGAAGATGAAGCAGAATATGAATAAGAATAATAGTTTAATAAGAAGAATATGAGTAATGTTAACAAAGATGAATAGCAAGAAGTTTAAGAAGAAGATAAAGAAGGTGAAGATGAAGAATAATTTGATGAAAAAGATGATGCTGCAGAAGATTATGAAGGAGAAAGTGTGTGAAAAGTTAAAAAGGTGAAGATGAAGAGCATGGAAGTTGTGTAATATACATATTTGCCAAAATATAAAAAACGTTAACATTGTCAATTTCTTCGTCAATCCGAACATCTTTAAAAAAAAAAATATTTATGCTATTCCATTTGATTGGGTTAAACATCTATGCCTTTAATGTCTCCTCAACCTTCCCCAATACATTCTACATTACTCTTTCTTGTTTTCCTTCATGTACAATTAACCAACAAGGCAAGAATGGGTTTTTTTTAATTTCGATATTTTGTTCCCATAGACTTACATGGGACTTCCGGTATCGATATCGGGTATCGCCGATATTTTAGTGATATCGGCGATACCATTCCGATTCCGATACTTTAGGATATCGGAAAGTATCGCTCAACTCTAGTCTCCGTCTGTTATTGAAATGGACCCGGTCAAGGTAAAAGCCATCTGTGATTGGGTCCAACCTACTTCATTAAAGGCTCTTCAGAGATTTTGGGGTTTTGACAATTTTTATAGTAAATTTATTGGTAATTTCTCCGGTATTGTTAAACCATTGACTGATTTGACCAAAAAGGGTTCTGATGTGGTGAATTGGCCTCCTGAGGCAGTCTCTGCGTTTCAGGAACTTAAGCAGAGATTCACTTCTGCTCCTGTTCTACGGCAGCCTGATATTTCTCTACCGTTTCAGGTGGAGGTTGATGCCTCTGAAATTGGGGCAGGTGCCGTTTTGTCCCAAAGAGATCCAGAGACCTCTAAGAGTAACCCTTGTGCCTTTTTCTCTCGAAAATTTTCTCCAACTGAACGTAATTATGACGTGGGTAATCGGGAGTTATTGGCCATGAAGTGGGCCTTTGAAGAGTGGAGACATTGGCTGGAAGGAGCCAAACATCAGGTGGTGGTCCTCACGGACCATAAGAATCTGGTTTATCTCGAATCAGCCAAGCAACTTAATCCTAGACAGGCCAGGTGGGCCTTGTTTTCACACGTTTTAATTTTGTGGTTTCTTTTCTTCCTGGCACTAAGAATGTTAAGGCGGATGCCCTCTCGAGGAGTTTCTTTGCGGACTCTCCTGAGTTATCTGATCCTACTGTTATTTTGAAAGAGGGTGTAGTTCTTTCCGCCATCTCGCCAAATTTGAGACTGGCCTTGGAAGGGTGTCAGGAGCATAAACCTGAGCGCTGCCCTATTGGGAAATTGTTTGTCCCAGACTAGTGGAAGAAGAGTGTGATGTCTGAGATTCATTGTTCCACGTTGGCTGGTCATCCCGGGATTTTTAGTACCAGAGACTTGGTGAGTCGGTCCTTTTGGTGGCCTACTTTGTCTCGTGACGTCAGGGAATTTGTGCAGTCCTGTGGGACTTGCTCTCGCTCCAAGCCTTGCTCTCGCTCTAGTGGTTTGTTAATGCCATTACCTGTGCCCAAGAGGCCATGGACCCATATCTATATGGATTTTATTTCCAACCTCCCTGTTTCTCAGAGAATGACCGTTATCGGGGTAATCTGTGATAGGTTTTCCAAGATGATATATCTTGTGCCATTACCAAAGTTACCTTCCTCCTCCAAATTGGTGCCTTTGTTCCTGCAGCACGTGGTTCGGTTACATGGCATTCTGGAGAACATTGTGTCTGACAGAGGAGTCCAGTTTGTTTCCAGATTTTGGAGGACATTTTATTCTAACTTGGTGCTCAATTATCTTTCTCCTCTGCTTTTCATCCTCAGACCAATGGACAAACCGAGAGAACAAACCAGACCTTGGAGACTTATTTGAGATGTTTTGTGTCTGCTGATCAAGATGACTGGGTCTCTTTTTTGCCTTTGGCTGAGTTTGCTCTTAATAATAGGGCTAGCTCTGCCACCTTGATGTCTCCATTTTTCTGCAATTTTGGGTTTCACCCTCGATTTTCTTCGGGACAGGCGGAGGCTTCTGTCTGTCCAGGTGTTGACTCTGTTGTGGAGCGAATGCAGCAGTTTTGGGACCAGGTAATGGAGAGGTTGTCTCTCTCTCAGGAGAAAGCCCAACGGTTTGCCAACCGCATAGGACTGATGGTCCTCAGTTTAAAGTGGGGGACTTGGTTTGGTTGTCCTCAAGAAATATCCCTATGAGGGTTGCATCTCCAAAGTTTAAGCCCAGGTTCATTGGACCTTATAAGATCATGGAGATTCTTAATCCTGTTTCCTTCCGTTTGCTTCTTCCAGGGACATTTAAGATCCATAACGTGTTCCACAAGTCCTTATTGAAGGGGTTTGTCGAGCCTGTGGTTCCTATGGCTGCACCTCCTGACCCTGTTTTGGTTGAGGGCAATCTGGAGTATGTGGGTGAGAAAATATTGGATTCTCGTTTTTCTAGACAGAAACTCCAGTATTTGGTTAAGTGGAGAGGTTATGGTCAGGAGGACAATTCTTGGGTGTTTGCTTCGGACATCCATGCTAGGAGACTGATCCGTGCCTATCACCGAGCTCATCCTGATCGGACTGGTTGCACAAGTGAGGGTTCGGTGATCCCTCCTCAAGGGGGGCGTACTGTTATAAATGTGCTAGAGATGGTTTCTGAGCAGAGGCTCCCTCTGGTGGTTACAGACAGTACTGAACCTTTCAACGAGGAGTGGCAATCTGGAATCACGGACTGGTCTGATATAAGGGAGGTTCCCTCCCATGATGGTTGCCGGTGAGCAATTGTTCTTGTCTCAATTGTGGTTCCTGGCTCATTTGGAAGTTTGCTGGAGTCCTGCCTGCATCTCCTGCTTTCAGATAAGATATTTTTTGCTTTTCTTTTTGTGCTTGCTTTTTGCATTGTTTTCTTCACTTTTGTGGAGGTCAGCCAGGTCCCCTCCTGGGGCCTGAGCTCCTCACAGTTTTTCTGCAGCCACTGTTATTTGCTCATTTGCTTTTTCCTGTTTTTTCAGCGGCTGCGGCTTGGTTTTTGTTCACACTGAGATCTGATTTAGTGGGAGGCGAGATCGTGTGATCTCAGTATTTTTGTAATCAGAATTGTTGGATTTTTGTAGGATTTTCTGGGTTGCAGAAAGAGCTCTCTCCTGTCCTATCCTATTTCGTTAGCTTGTGGCCCCAGCGTTTGCTCAGTCTATTTTCTGCCTATGTTTGTATTTTCATCTTGTCTAACCGCCATTATATGTTTGGGGGCTTCCTATTTTCTTTGGGGATCTGCTCCGGGGCAGATCGTTTTCATCTTTCTGCCTTTAGGTGTAGTTATCTCTCAGACTGTGACGAGGCGTCTAGGATCAACGTAGGAATGCTCCTTGGCTACCTCTAGTTGTGTCGTTAGTTTAGGAATCTGCAACCCATCAGTTACCAACATCTCAGGTGTTCGGCTGCCCTGCTGTTGTTCCTGTCCTCCTCAGCTACCGAAACATAACACTCAGGGATCGATGGTTGCACATCCAATTGGAAGAGTGATTCAATTGGGCTACCACTAGGCTCAGTCCTGGCCCTAGTGTTGTTCAACATTTTTATAAATTATCTAGATATGGTTACTGAAGGTAAACTGATCAAATTTGCAGACGATGCAAAGCTAGGAGTGATAGCTAACACTAGAAAATACAAAGAAAGAATTCGGATTCAGAAGGATCTACATAAGCTTGAACAATGGGCAGTGACTAATAGAATGGTATTTAGCAGGGAGAAATGCAAGATTTTGTATCTGGGCAAGAAAAACAAAAATAATATCTACAGAAAAGAAGGAATAGAACTAAGCAACAGCACGTGTGCAAAAGACTTGGGTATACTAATAGATTACAGACTGCACATGACTCACCATTGTGATGCAGCAGCAAAAGGGCAAACACAGTTCTAGGATGTATTAAGAGAAGCATACAGTCTAGATCACGTGCCGTGCAGTCATTATCCCCCTCTACCCCTCATTGGTCAGGCCGCATCTGGAATAGTGTGTCCAGTTCTGGGCTCCACATTTTAAAAATAGACATTGAAAAACTGGAGCAAGTTCAGAGAAGAGCTACCAGGATGGAAAGCGGACAGCAAACTATGTCCTACGTGGAACGGTTAAAGGATCTGGGAATATTTAGCTTGCAAAAAAGATGGTTAAGAGGAGACTTCATAGCTGTCTACAAATATCTGAAGGGATGTCACAGTGTAGATTCTAGAGGGATCATCCTTATTCTCATTTGCACATTGAAACACGAAGCAATGGAATGAAACTGAAAGGGAGAAGATACATATTAAATATTAGAAAAATGTTTTGTGTTGTGAACACTTTTTATCTGACTTCTGAGTTTGGGCTCCCCCTGGTGGTTGCTGATGGTAATAAAGCTGCTTTGGCTAACAGAAGTCTATTATCTGAGGGTGATGATTGGCAATCAGGTGTTACTGACTGGGGAGATTTAAGTGAGCAGCCTTCCCCTGATCCTTGCCGGTGATTTGTTTCTTCTTGAGCCCTTTGGAAGCCTGTTTGCTTCCTGCTTTGTCCTGCAACTTTCAGATAAGTTATTTTGCTGTTTATTTCTGTGGCATTTGTTTTCCTTTTGCTTATCTCAGCTTTCTGCCTTTCTGGAGTTAGTAAAGCCAGGTTCCCTGCAGGGGCCTGCGCTGGACTCTGTTCTCATTTGCCACAGCTTATGTATTTCCAGTTCCCTGTTATTTCAGTATCTGCTGATTTGCTACCAGTTCACACCAGAGTCAGTTTATGTATTTCCAGTTCCCTGTTATTTCAGTATCTGCTGATTTTCTACCAGTTCAAACCAGAGTTCTGATCTAGCGGGAGAGAGATCTTGTGGATATTTTTGCATATCAGACATGTTGGAATTCTTCTTAGGGTTTTTGCTGGATTGCAGACAGTATTCTTTCCTGTCCTGTTCTACCTAGACAGTGTGGGCCCCAGCATTTGCTTGCTCTATTTTCTGCCTGTGTTTGTATTTCATCTTGTCTCACCGCCAATATATGTTTGGGGCTACCTATTCCTTTGGGGCTCTACTCCGGGGCAGTTTAGCTTTCCCCTTTCTCTCTTTAGGCTTAGTTAACCCTTCGGCTGTGTCGAGGTGTCTAGGGCACCGTAGGTACGTCACACGGCTAATTCTAGTTGTGCTGTCAGTTTAGGGGTCTGCAATCTGCTAAGTTACCAACCTCTCTGGGTGTCTGGTTGCCTAGCCCATTTTTGCTACTGTCCTCCTTGGCTACCAATTCATAACAGTTTTGAAAGTGAGGGTGATCTATGAGTGGAACAGACTGCCATGAGAGGATACAAAGTTACATAGTTACATAGGTTGACAAAAGACCTATGTCCATGAAGTTCAACCTTCCTTCACCATTTATACATTTGTCACTAATTTTACTAACCCTCAATGTTATGTTTATCGAGGAAATCATCCAGCCCTTTTTTAAAAGCTGTCATAGTGTCTGACTTAACTACCTCTTGTGGTAGGGTATTCCACAGTCTAACTGCTCTAATTTAAAGGACCCTTTCCTATTTAGCTGCCAGATTTGCCTTTCTTCCACCCGCAATCAATGCCCCCTGGTCCTTAGAATGGTCTTTAGAAGAAATAAGTCATGTGCCAGTCCTCTGTACTGACCACACATGTATTTAAACATGTAAATGAGATATTCTCTGAGGCGTCTTTTTTCTTAGCTAAACTAGCCCAACTTTTCCAACCTCTCATCATATGAGAGGCTTTCCATCCCTTGTAATAATCTAGTTGCCCACCTTTGAACTGATTATATCTTCTGAATATCCTTTTTAACATGTGGAGTCCCAAACTGGATCCCATATTCTAGATGTGGCCTCACAAGTGATTTATAAAGAGGTAACAATACATTGGAATAACGAGATTTTTAATACATCCAAAAATCTTGACTGCTTTTGAGGCTGCTGCTTGACATTGAGAACTGCTGCTTAGCTTAGGCCTCTTTCATGTCAGTTTTTCGGCGTCAGGCGCGATGCGGCGTCTCGCCTGATCGCCGGATCCGGTTTTTGATATCTAAAACCGGATAAAACGGATCCGGTTTTTTGCCGGATTATTCTAACGGATCCGGCGGAAAACCGGATCCGTCTCATCCGGTGTATCCGTTTTTTTGACGGATTACACCTGATCCGGTATTTAAAAACGCCCTTTTTGGGGTTAAAAACATGATTGGCTGCTGAAAACCTATATATACACTGTTCCTATAGTTCATCTTGTTGTATAGAAAGCAAGTGCCGGTTGGAGAGAAGAGCAAGTTTCTGCTGAAGATGGATGTTGTGATAGGAAACATTCTGAAGATTGGATTTGGATTTCACGGCGGAGGCGAATCGTCTGAAAGCGATTGTTCTGGAGAAGGAGAGAAAGAGACTGCAGCAATAACGTCGACGACGCCGTTTCTGAGCCACCCCATCACAGCCCAGAGAATGACACGTAGGGTGTTTTCTACACTGTACATAGAGCTACGAGGAAACCCTCAGAATTTTTTTGCATATCTTCGCATGAAAATGGAGAACTTTGATTTGTTGGTGGAGCGTGTTGGAGACCTCATAAGATTGGACACCTATTGCCGCTTCTCCATTTCACTGGCGGAGCGTCTGATGGTGACTCTTCGGTAAGCCATATTTATTGCATCTGCTTGTTTCAGAGCACACTTGTCCTGGAATGTTGTTGCTGGTAGTTTGTATACGGCCATCTGACTCAGCTTGAACAATTGGAGATACTATAAAATAAATGTATTTTTAGAGTATCTCCAATTGTTAAAGCTGATGTGTGGTATGTAATGCTGTGATTTTAAACTTTTTTTTTGTTTATACACAGATTCCTGGCAACTGGAGAATCTCTTTCCTCACTGCATTTTCAATACAGACTTGGGATTTCCACCATCTCTGGAATTGTGAAGCACACATGCCATGCATTGTGGGACTCTCTAGTTGCGGAATTTCTACCAGAGCCCACAACAGACAGTTGGATTGCAATTGCAGAAAAGTTTCTTCAAATATGTCAGTTTCCTAATTGCCTGGGCACTGTGGACGGGAAACATATCAGGATTGTAAAGCCAGCAGGATCTGGATCCGAATATTTTAATTACAAGAAATATTTCTCCATTGTCCTCATGGCCATCGCTGACGCAGAATACAAATTTATTGCCATAGATATTGGTGCCTATGGCCACTCCAATGACTCTCAAGTTTTCAAACTTTCAGCAATGAGCCGTCAGCTGTATGGAAACAACTTCCATTTCCCACCCCCTAGACCGCTGCCTCAAACTTCTGGCCCACCAATGCCTTTTGTTTGTGTAGGGGATGAAGCCTTCCAGCTGTCAGAACACCTGCTAAAATCGTATTCTAGCAGAGGATTGACACACACCAAAAGAATTTTTAATTACCGCCTCACAAGAGCCTGAAGAATGGTGGAGTGCGCTTTTGGGATTCTGACAGCAAAATGGCGTGTTCTATTGACCGCTATCAACCTGAAAACTGAAACTGTGGACCAGGTAATCAAAGCTTGTGTGGTTCTACACAATTTTGTCATCAGCAAGGAACAGATTTCCATTGAGGAACACTGTGAACAAACCACCTTGCATGATTACCAGAACGTTACCAATAGAACTTCTGTGACTGTTTCCCGAATTAGGGACAAATTTGCCGAATACTTTATGTCCCCTGAAGGAAGAGTAGACTGGCAGGATGACAGAGTTTAATAAACTGCTCTGTGACCTTTGTACCTTCTGTACCCACATTTTACCTTTGACAACCAAATTTGTCTAACTTCTAGTGTATTATGTACAGTATGTTACCTTTTGTCCAAAGTTGTGTCCCTGGTTGTGTATTAGCAAAGTATTTCACCTTTTAAACAGAGATCTGTACTTTGTTAGGTAATCCCCAACAAGGTACAGAACTCTGTTTGAAAGGTGAAATACTTTACACAACCAGGGACACAACTTTGGACAAAAGGTAAAAATGTTTTACCTTTTACCCAAAGTTATGTGCCTGCTTTTGCATAACAAATAAATTTTACCTTTATTTTACCTTTGACAACCAAAGTTGTCTACCTTCTAGTGTATTATGTACAGTATGTTACCTTTTGTCCAAAGTTGTGTCCCTGGTTGTGTATTAGCAAAGTATTTCACCTTTTAAACAGAGATCTGTACTTTGTTAGGTAATCCCCAACAAGGTACAGAACTCTGTTTGAAAGGTGAAATACTTTACACAACCAGGGACACAACTTTGGACACAAGGTAAAAATGTTTTACCTTTTACCCAAAGTTATGTGCCTGCTTTTGTATAACCAATACATTTTACCTTTATTTTACCTTAGAAATAAATGACAGACAACCATTTTAATCAACCAAATAAACTTTTATTTTTTGAAAATGTTTAACAATGTCAAAAATGTTTAACTTCTTTGTTTTCAATGAGAAAAAGCTTTATTTTTTTCAATGTGAAAATAATTTTTTTTTTTTAATTTTTTTATTAAACACAAAATCACAGGTTTGTGTAATGTGGGGTGGAGATACTACTGGAGGGGCTGTGGGACCCTTCGACAGTGGGAGTGTGGAGAACAGCCTGGGATGGTGTTGGGGAAGGATCAGGTAAAAGAGGTGAAGGGGTTGAAAAAGAAATGGAATGGGTGGAGAGGTGGGAGCCAGAACAGGTAAGTGGTGGAGAGGAGGATTGGGCAGGTAGTACAGGAGCAGATGTGGTTGGAAGCTGGTATTGGGCAGGTTGTTGGTATGGGGCAGGTTGTTGGAAGTGGGAAGGTTGCTGGAAGTGGGAAGGTTGTTGGTACTGGGGAGGTTGGTGGTATTGGGGAGGTTGTTGGTATTGAATGGGAGGGGAGGAGGGACGGTGGCTGGAGGGGGGGCAGGTGTGGGAGGAACGACTGGGGTGGGTGTAGGTTGGGAGATAACCTTCTCTAGAGCACCGTGGCACGTATGCATTACATACATCTGCTGGCTAGGAGATAGTGTATCCATGCGCTCGGCTACAGACCGGAAAAAACTGTGGTTTGGCGAACTTCTTGCTTCTGAATGCATCGTTTGCAGAAGTGTCTTAAGCTCCAGAATGCTGGAGCTGAGCTGATTAAAGCCTGCAGCCATTTGCTCTGACAAGACTTTAAGACAGTTCTGAAATGATGCATTAAGATGCAAGAATTCGGGCGCATAGTTTTTTTCCTGACTCCTCTGCAGCAGCCGCCCAGTGGCCACAGGTGTACTAGAGGTGGCGGCAGAAGGGTGGGGTAAAGGGAAATCTATCTCCTGACCAGCAGCCTCATGCAATGCACTCGGCCACGATGCTGCAGCGCTGGTGGAGGGGACAGAGGGCTCACGTGTCTGGGAAGGTGTGGATCGGCCGGGGCTGTCAAAGGGTCCCTCGGTGCCGGTCTCCTGAGGGATCGCCCCAGAAGGGTACAACTCTGCGGGCGCCCGAGTGCTGGTCACCGTTCTGTGGAATAAAGAGGAAAAATACAATTAATATACTGTTATTGAATGGCCCTGGCTGAAAAAAAAATTTAGTTAGACATGTTATCATTTTGTAAAACTTGGGATGGGTAATATTTACCTTCTGGTGACCATTGTAACCCGGAGGAACGACAGGGCTTCAGCGTACTTGTATGTGCTCCTGCGTCCTCGAGATCCACTCGGGGCCCGCATCTCTTTGTTGAACTCCTTCTTGAAGCGATCCCTCACAGACCGCCACCGCTTCACAATTCTGTCCCCTGAAACGAGATAGCAAACATTGGTTAATATACAACATCAGTGTTTCCCAAACTCCAGTCCTCACAGACCACACCGGTTATGTTCTCAGGATTTCCAGTGTTGCACAAAAGTAAATCATGAAAACATGACCCGTGGGGGCCATGAGGACTGGAGTTTGGGAAACACAGCTTTGAGTTCAGCAACCTGAACTGTATATACTTATGGTGTTCAAGCTTGGCCCGAGCGTCGAGGTCCTCCCAGCGGTCCACGAGTTGTGAAAAGATCTCCTCCCAGAGCCGCCTTGTCACTATCACATCAGCATGGCTGCGGTCCCCCATGTTCCACAGTGGCTCCCTTTCTTGGACCAGATCAATGAGGAGGTCCACTTTGAGAACCCCCTCCTCATCGTCCGAGGCGGGAGCACGCTGTGAAGCCTGTTAAAGAAAAAGAGAAAAAATATACATTAGTCTCCAAACTACCAAGGAAAAAAAAAACATGTAAATAAAAAAGTTAAACAAAAAAGTTTACCAAAACAAATTTAAATAAAAAAAAAATAATTACTTACATGATGGTGACCACCGCGTTGCTCACGCCGACGACCCTGGGAGGCACTGCGATGACCTCTTTGCCGAGCACCATTTCCGGAACACTATAAAAAAAAAATAATTATGTGCTTGGAAGTAGGCATATGTGTTTGGGTGCAGTGTGATGTCTGTACTAAATTGTTTCTATGTGTTGTGTGTAGTGTGATGTTATGTTGAGCGATGCATGCAGGAAACTTACGAATTGCAAGCCCACTCCGGTGTCTCTCCACCCCTTCATTCTTCTCCTGGAGCTCCTCTTCAGGTTCCATTTCCTGTTTAAATAAAAAGTAATGCCATTAATATATAAATAACAGAGATGCGATTGTGCAATAAAAAAAAAAAAAAAACCTCTAGACGCTGACGATGCGTCGGAGAGCTCCCAGAAGAAGACGTGTCCTGTGCTGGTGGCATTGATGGCCGTCTTCTGCTGTGGAATAAAGACAAACAAAGGCCATGCAATATCAAGTGATATTGCATGGCCCTGGCTGGAAGGGTAGTGTGTGATATATTACCGTCTGCTGTCTGCTACTGTGGTCTCCTCACTGCCTGAACTGTCCTGTGCTGGCGTTAAGGGCTGTCTTCTGCTGTGGAATAAAGACAAACAAAGGCCATGCATTATCAAGTGATATTGCATGGCCCTGGCTGGAAGGGGTAGTGTGTGATATTTACCGTCTGCTGCTGTGGTCTCCTCACTGCCTGAACTGTCGTGTGCTGGCGTTGAGGGCCGTCTTCTGCTGTGGAATAAAGACAAACAAAGGCCATGCAATATCAAGTGATATTGCATGGCCCTGGCTGGAAGGGGTAGTGTGTGATATTTACCGTCTGCTGTCTGCTGCTGTGGTCTCCTCACTGCCTGAACTGTCCTGTGCTGGCGTTGAGGGCCGTCTTCTGCTGTGGAATAAAGACAAACAAAGGCCATGCAATATCAAGTGATATTGCATGGCCCTGTCTCGAAGGGGTAGTGTGTGATATTTACCGTCTGCTGTCTGCTGACGTGCTCTCCTGCTCTTCTTGGGCTGGTGGTGGTACTGCTGGCGTCGGCGTTGTTGGTCGGCTTGTTCTGTGGAATAAGGAGAAAAAAAGGCCATGCAATATCAATTGATATTGCATGGCCCTGGCTGGAAGGGTAGTGTGTTATATTTACCATCTGACCTCTGCTCCCATGCTCTCCATCAGCAGCCGCATCTGTTGGAGTCCTGGGGTGTAGGTGCTCCTGGTGACCGGCTTGTGCTGTTGAATAAAGAGGAAAAAAAGGGCCATGAATACCCCTCGCCATGGGCGTACCCACCGCGGGGCAGGGGGGGCAGCTGCCCCCCCCCAGAAGCAGGGTGACACAGTGAAAGAACCGGGCCCGCCGACAATGAACTGATAGTTCAGTGCCGGAGGGGCCCTTTAATCGCGGGCGCAATGTGCTGAGTGAGGAAGTCCTTGCGGCCTTCCATATGCAGCACAGACGACGTGATCGTCATCACGCCGCCTGCGCGCCCTGATGACGTCACGCCCCCTGTGCCAGGAGAATACGGAGTCCAGAGCGCGCTTCTTCAGAGCTGCTGGGGAGATAGGTGAGTACTGGCATTTTTTTTTTTAACGCTGGGCCCGGCCTATGGGGGATTCTGCTGCTTATGGGGGACTATGTTGGCTATGGGGGATTATGCTGCCTAAGGGGGATTATGCTGGCTATGGGGAATTATGCTGGCTATGGGGGATTATGCTGCCTATGGGGCCTATACTGCTTATGGGGGATTATGCTGCCTATGGGGGATTCTGCTGCTTATGGGGGACTATGCTGGCTATGGGGGATTCTGCTGGCTATGGGGGATTCTGCTGGCTATGGGGGATTCTGCTGGCTATGGGAGATTATGCTGCCTATTGGGGCCTATGCTGCTTATGGGGGATTATGCTGCCTATGGGGGATTATGCTGGCTATGGGGGATTATGCTGCCTATGGGGGATTCTGCTGGCTATGGGGGATTATGCTGCCTATAGGGGATTATGCTGGCTATGGGGGATTGTGCTGGCTATGGGGGATTTGCTGGCTATGGGAGATTCTGCTGGCTATGGGGGATTATGCTGCCTATTGGGGCCTATGCTGCTTATGGGGGATTATGCTGCCTATGGGGATTATGCTGGCTATGGGGGATTATGCTGCCTATGGGGGATTCTGCTGGCTATGGGGGATTATGCTGCCTATAGGGGATTATGCTGGCTATGGGGGATTGTGCTGGCTATGGGGGATTATGCTGGCTATGGGGGATTCTGCTGGCTATGGGAGATTATGCTGCCTATTGGGGCCTATGCTGCTTATGGGGATTATGCTGCCTATGGGGGATTATGCTGGCTATGGGGGATTATGCTGCCTATGGGGGATTCTGCTGGCTATGGGGGATTATGCTGCCTATAGGGGATTATGCTGGCTATGGGGGATTGTGCTGGCTATGGGGGATTATGCTGGCTATGGGGGATTCTGCTGGCTATGGGAGATTATGCTGCCTATTGGGGCCTATGCTGCTTATGGGGGATTATGCTGCCTATGGTGGATTCTGCTGGCTATGGGGATTATGCTGGCTATGGGGGATTATGCTGCCTATAGGGGATTATGCTGGCTATGGGGGATTGTGCTGGCTATGGGGGATTCTGCTGGCTATGGGAGATTATGCTGCCTATTGGGGCCTATGCTGCTTATGGTGGATTATGCTGCCTATGGGGGATTATGCTGCCTATGGGGGATTGTGCTGGCTATGGGGGATTCTGCTGGCTATGGGGGATTATGCTGCCTATTGGGGCCTATGCTGCTTATGGGGGATTATGCTGCCTATGGGGGATTATGCTGCTTATGAGGGACTATGCTGGCTATGGGGGATTATGCTGCCTATAGGGGATTATGCTTGGCTATGAGGGATTGTGCTGGCTATGGGGGATTCTGCTGGCTATGGGAGACTATGCTGCCTTTGGGGCCTATGCTGCTTATGGGGGATTATGCTGCCTATGGGGGATTATGTTGGCTATGGGGGATTATGCTGGCTATGGGGGATTCTGCTGGCTATGGGGGATTATGCTGCCTATAGGGGATTATGCTGGCTATGGGGGATTGTGCTGGCTATGTGGGATTCTGCTGGCTATGGGGGATTATGCTGCCTATTGGGGCCTATGCTGCCTATTGAGGACATATGCTGCCTATTGGGGACCAATGCTGCCTATTGGGACATTTACCTGCCTATTGGGGACCAGTGCTGCCTATTGGGGACATTTACCTGCCTATTAGGGACTCTCACACCACACCAGTCTGAGCCTGAGCTAAAAGCGGAGTTGCGCCAATATGTGCACTGATGAGGATGAAATGATATGGATTGGCAAGGCTGCAGTGATGGGCAGTGCAGGCTGTATGTCTCTGTGTGGGCAGTTTTATTGCTGGTATATTGTTTTTGTAGCGCTGTATATATATTGGTATTTTACTAATAGCAATTTGGAATCCCTAGGAAATAATGATATCAAGAAAGAAAAATTGCTTCACTTGTTACGACTAGCAGTGACAAATATGGAACCGAACATTGACCATCTCATTAGCCAAAAGCAGGCCCATAGTTCCCATTGAAATACCAGTAAGTTTGTTGATTTTTAACTTTACTTGTTCTTTATTTTAAGTATTGTATTTGCTCCTGTTTTGATTTTTTTTACTTCAAAATAAGAGTGTAGTATATGGTGTATACAGGGTCATACACATTGTGTGCGGTATATACAGTGTATATACACTGCTGTATTATACTTTTCATATACAGGTTATAATGCCTCTTATTCTTTGTATAGAGGTTAGTGTGCCATGTATAATATATGGTATATACAGCGTAGTGTCGCATACACTGCTGTATTATACAATATACAACAGTTCTAATGCTCCATACCTAATATGCAGTATAATGTACAGTGTATATGATGTAACCTGTATAAGATGTGACATTGGCTTGCCCCCCCCAGTTCTGATCCTAGGTACGCCCATGCCCCTCGCTGAAAGTGCTTGTCTATGATATTTACCGTCTTGCATCTGGTCCCGGCTGCATCATGGCCACAGATTCTTGGGGTCGTGCTGTTGGTGGTGGTGCTGGTCTGGCCTCCTGTTCTCCTCTCCTGCGGCTGGCTCCTCGGCGGCTGGCTCCATATCGTCCTCCTGCTTTCTTCGCTGGCTGCATGGTTATGGCTGAGGGTGGTCCCACAAACATTGCTTATATAGGTTGGCTGTGGGCTGGGCTACAAAACCCAAACCAGACAAAAAACCGGATCCGGCGCATTGAGGCGCTCATAGACTTTCATTGTAAAAAAAAAACCCGGGCCTTTTCGCCGGAGACAAAAAATGTTACATGAGACGTTTTTCCCAGTCGCTGGATTGAGACCAGACGCTGGATCCGGCGCGATCAGGCACTAATGTTAGTCTATGGTAAAAAACCTGATCAGGTTTTATTTTTTACCGGATCCGGTTTTCAGAAAACATGCCGGAACTCACCTGATTGAAAAAACCTGATGTGTGAAACAGGCCTTACTTGTAACAAGAATACCCAAGTCTTTTTCCTGTTCTGCAGTCCCGAGTATACTCCCATTTAATGTATATGCAGCAATAGGATTACTCAGTCCTAGATGCATTACTTTACATTTACAGTTTTGCTCAAAAGTCTACATACCCCGACAGAATTTTTGCTTTCATGGCCTTTTTTTCAGAGAATATGAATGATAACACCAAAACTTTTTCTCCACTCATGGTTAGTGATTGGGTGAAGCCATTTATTGTCAAACTACTGTCTTTTCTCTTTTTAAATCATAATGACAACCCAAAACATCCAAATTACCCTAATCAAAAGTTCAAATACCCCATTTCTTAATACCGTGTATTGCCCCCCCTAACATGAACAGCTTGAAATCTTTTGTGGTAGTTATGGATAAGGTTCTTTATTTTCTCAGATGGTAAAGCCCACTCTTCTTTTCAAAAAGCATCAAGTTCCTTTGAATTCCTGGGTTGTCTAGCATGAACTGTGCGCTTGAGATCTCCCCAGAGTGGCTCAATGATACTGAGGTCAGGAGACTGAGATGGCCACTCCAGAACCTTCACTTTGTTCTGCTGTAGCCAATGACAGGTCAATTTGGCCGAGTGTTTTGGATCGTTGTCATGTTGGAACATCCAAGTATGTCCCATGCGCAACTTCCTGGCTGATGATTGCAAATTTGCCTCCAGTATTTGCTGATAACGTGCTGCGTTCATCTTTCCTCTATCTTTGACCAAGTTTCCTGTGCCTTTGTAGCTCACACATCCCAAAAACATCGGCGATCCACCTCCGTAGGAATGGTGTTCCTTTCATCGATAGGCCTTGTTAACCTCTCTCCAAATGTAATTTATGGTTGTGGCCAAAAAGTTAAATTTTGGTATCATCACTCCAAATTACCTTGTTCCAGAAGTTTTGAGGCTTGTCTCTGTGCTGTTTTGCGTATTTTAGGAGAGACACTTTGTGGCATTTGTACAGTAATGGCTTTCTTCAAGGGGACTCAACCATGCAGCTCATTTTTCTTCAAGTGCCTCCTTATTGTGCATCTTGAAACAGCCACACCACTAGTTTTCAGAGAGTCCAGTATTTCTGCTGATGTTAATTGTGGGTTTTTCATTGCATCCTGAACAATTTTCCTGGCAGTTGTGGACGAAATTTTTGTTGGTCTACCTGACCGTGGTTTTGTCTTTACAGAGCCCCTGATTTTCCATCTGTTAATCACACTTTGAATGCTGCTGACTGGCATTATCAATTCCTTGGATATCTTTTTGTATCCCTTTCCTGTTTTATACAGTTCAACTACCTTTTCCCGTAGATCTGTTCACAATTGTTTTGCTTTCCCCATGACTCACAATCCAGAAACGTCAGTGGCTGGATGAAAGGGCAAGAGTCTGCCTGCATCCCAGAAACTCACTCAGCTTCTATGTACACACACTGATTACAAGTAAACAGGTCACAGGTGAGGATTTTACCTTTAGTAGGCATCCAAACCCATTTGTGTTAACTTCTGTGCATGTTACGAGGCCAAAATCACCAGGGTATGTGAACTTTTGATCAGGGTCATTTGGGTGTTTTGGGTTGTCATTATGATTTAAAAAGAGAAAACACAGTAGTTTGACAATAAATGGCTTCACTCAACCACTAACCATGAGTGGAGAAAAAGTTTTGATGTTATCATTCATATTCTCTGAAAAAAGGCCAAGAAAGCAAAAATTCTGCTGGGGTATGTAAACTTTTGAGCACAGCTGTATATATATATATATATATATATATATATATATTCCATGCATTGTAATCAGTTGTGTATATACTATACATTCACTGTGAGTTCCCCAATAACTAGCCTCGTCCATCAATTGCATAATTGTCCTGTCGATTGGAGGCAGTGGAGTGTTCGTTCTTGACAATTGGTACCAGCCGGGAGATCTGCACTATTCCCCAGCTGTAATCTCATGACAAATTGGTGGCAGCTTTGGGATCTCTGTGATCTCCCTGCTGTTCACTTTGACAATTCTATTTATTTTATAACAAATCTATGTATCAGTCTGCTCAGCTATTTCTGCTCTTCAACAGGAAGGCTACAGATTGGACTACATATTTAATGTGACATGTTACCGATTTTATTTACATGAATAAAAACAAAAGGTACAAGAATAATTTTATGCAAGATTTTCTTGTGCATACAAATTAATTTGAAGCGCACTTCTATTGTGCCAAAAATACAGTAACTGTCTAGTACTATAATTAGAACACCATTTCCTTTATTAGATGTGTTATCTTTGAGCATGTAAATTTGTTCCAAATTGAAATAAAACTTTGTTACAGAATTAAATTAAATTAAAATGCAGCTTATTGTTCAAAATATATATTTTTTTTGTTAAAACCAGGGTGCATCATAGGATGCATCCTAAACCAGATCCGAAATTATTGTATGTTGTTTATGGAAAAAAGTAGTAATTGAAGACTTGTCTATTCTAATGTATATGTACAATTTTCTAATGACTTTTACAGTCAATTGTGAATCACATTATTTAAATAAAATATTTGAAAATATGTAATATTCTTCACCCTATAATTTATGTAAACTTCACAAATTTATGGATTAAACTACTATCCAAGATATCTATTTGCTTCATATAAATATCTGAATAGTATCAGTAGGGTACATAAAAATCAAGGGGCCCTATTGCAGAAGTCCTTATTTGGCTCCAGCAAATAAAAAAAATAATATTCGGTAGGGTCACATAAGAGCATATCTCACAACTTTGCAGGCCTTACAAAATAATTTTGCTCCTGTTGAAGCCCCTTAGTGTTCCCAAGCACTAAGATAACACTTTCATGCCCCCTGTAAAATGTAATCCCAATATGATACCCCCAGTGAATTCCTCCACAATACCCTCCACATGCACTGTATGATGACTCTACAGTCATGATGTATGATACCACCACAGTGACTCCAACACTGTATGATTGTCCCTGTAGTCCCTCACACAGGGTATGATGGTCCCGAGACAGCCCTCCACCCAATATGATGGCCCTCACACAGCCTTTCATACAGTATGATGGCTCTCCATACAGTATAATGGCCTTCCATATAGTATAATGACCCTCACATGCCTCCACACAGTATGATTGATGCCACACAACCCTCTACACTGTAAGATAGCCTGCACACAGTATAGTGGCCCCCACTAGTCCTCCAAACAGTATAATGGCCCCCACATAGCCCTCTAAACAGTATAATGGCCTTCATATGCCTCCACACAGTATGATGGACCCCACACAACCCTCTACACTGTATAATGGCCACATACAGTATAAAGGCCCCCAATAGCCCTCCAAACAATACAATTGCACCCACATAGCCCTCCAAACAGCATAATGACCCACACACAACCCTCTACACAATCCTCCACACAGTATAGTGGCCCCCACTAGTCCTCCAAACAGTATAATGTCCCCCACATAGCCCTCTAAACAGTATAATGGCCTTCACATGCCTCCACACGGTATGATTGACCCACACAACCCTCTACACTGTATTAAGGCCCCCACTAGCCCTCCAAACAATACAATTGCACCCACATAGCCCTCCAAACAGCATAATGACCCACACACAACCCTCTACACAACCTTCCACATTGTGTAATGGCTTACATACAGTAGATTGGCTCCCACTCTAGCCCTACAAACAATATTATGGCATCCCACATAGCCCTCCAAACAGTATAATGGCCACCCAACATAGCCATCCAAATAGTATAATTATCCCCTACATAGCCATCCAGACAGTATAATGGCCCTTTCATAGCCTTCCAAACATTATAATTGGCCCCAACGAAGCCATCCAAACAGTATAATTGGTTCCCACATAGCCTTCCAAATAATGTAATGGCTCACACATAGCCCTCCAAATAGTTTTATGGCCCTCACATAGAACTCCAAATAGTTCAATAGCCCTCATATAGTCCTCCAAATAGTATAATGACCCCACAATGTGTCATTAGTTTAAAAAAATGCCTTCCTATTTCAGGATTCAGATACAGTTGAAAATGTAATTGTCACATATCCATCAGGACCTGCTCTACCGGCGACTGTTTCTGTCACCAGTATTAATTCTGTGACAATGCTGGTGATAGAAGAGATGTTGGAACCAGAAGCTCTGTACGGCACAGGCTCTGTCTAACCATTTAGATTTGGGTGGCTGGGACCTGCAGTACCATCCAGTCTGGCACCCACCCACATAGGAGTTATCAGCTCTCAATACAGCCAATTGGAGAGAATTACACCTTACTTAAAGCGAATCTGTCACACAAGGACAGCATGAGGTAGGGGTTAAAAAACAGAATTCAATTAAGTGTCGCATATCACGTTGTGTGGTGTTGTTTAGTTAGACTGAAGGTGTAATAACCTGGTAATTATCTTTGCTGTGACTCTCTGGTATGCTCTTTCAAGTCTGACTCCGCCCCTTCTGTGATAAGCAGCTCATTGTCTTTAGACAATGTACATAGAGAGCTTGGCGAGGGTGGGGTTAGGTTTCTCAGCACTGCTGCATTGCTAAATCTAGAAACTCTGAAAAGCTGCATCCAGTAACCTAAAGGTACTGCCACACTAAACAATCCCGCTAGCGATCACAATAACGACGCATACTAATGCGATCGCTAGCGGGATTGTTTCTATATCGCTAAATGCGGCCACATTTAGCGATATAGTTAACGACGCTATCGCCGTTAGCGATCTTCTTAACGACTTTAGCGGTACAAAAGTACCGCTAAATCGCTAAGAAAAGGTGCCACACTAGCGATATATACTTACCCAGCGGGAGCGCTGACGAGAAAATAGGGTCCGGAACGATTCCAGCGACGAGCGAGATCACAGCAGGAAGCTCGTCGCTGGAAGCTGCCGCACACAACAACATCGCTAACGGGATCGCTAAATAGTGACGTTTTTTAGCGATCCCGTTAGCGATATTGTTCAGTGTGGCATACCCTTAAGTGATACATGGTTGGATTCAGGGTCTTTTTGCCTACATCATGCTGCTCTCAGATGAGGTAGCAAAATCCTGTTGACAATTTATTTTAGTTTCCAGTTTACTGCTGAAAGCCGTCAGATATTGCTTTATGTTTCCCTGGTTTAGGTCTGTGGTTTCTACTCCTGTGTTATTTTTGTGCTTTTCTGTTCTGACCTTCACTTTTTTATTGACGTTTCTCATGCCAAACGATTTTGTACCTTTGCTGCCCTCTTGGTTTTGACCCTGCTAAATGTGAAGGCCAAGGCAACACCTAAGCTTTGGGAAACAGAGTAGCTTGCACTAAGCCTGTTTGTGGAAGCCATTTAAGAGCTGCAAGGCGACCACTAACAGAGCCACTTTACAGTAATGCTGGGTGTAGGTGAGAGGGTGGGGTAGTGGTGTCGGCATTAACACTGAATTCCCCTCATTCATGTGCCTGGTACAAATGAAATAGCATGGATAATAACTTTCTGTAAAGCAGGTACCTCTTGAGTTAGGTGAGGGCATCAGCATTGCTTCTCACTTTCAGAATTTCCTTGCAGCAAATGACTCATTCAGGCATCCTTTTTTCACATGAGTGTTCAATCCATGTTTTTCATGGATAGAATACGTACCCATTATAGTCTATGTTGCTGTTCACATGTCTAAAGACATGTCCGTTTTTGATCCGAGGCACCAATCAAAATTACCCATACGAGTCTATGGGCCTCATATACAGTACAGTTCATGTGCTGACCGTTTTTAACATTGCAATGAGTAGGAGAAGCTATATGATTTATTATCTTTGAGAAAATTACTGATGAAGCACTGATGGTGAAAACTGAAACATTTACCATAGAGTGATGAAAATTACATATAAACACTGACAAAACTCAGACAATTTTTTGCACATCAGGAAAATCACTGACATCTAAATGAGATCTAAGGCTGCATTCACGTATCCCTGTTTCACCCAAACAGCCTCATAAAATTATACACTTCTCCAGATTGAAACTGTAAACACCAAGAATGAAAAGTCGTGGAATTATGGAGAAAATATGATATGTGGTAATGATATGCAAGTGATGAAAACATGGAAACAAAATGCTCAAAACTTCTCGATTTATTCAGCATTGGGTATTAGCCCCATATGCAGAAATGCATGCAGTTTCATGTCATGGCAAGATATCAATGAGGTTATTAATGGTTGAGGTATGTTCTTCCACACTTAATGCATTGAGCATGCAAATCAGTAAGATACAGCTTTTGGCAGCTCCATTTGCAATTGCCAACCAACGATGTCCCAAATAATCTTAGTGGGAGACAAGACCGGAGATGCTGCAGGCCATGGTAGCATGTTTAGGCAATGCAGGCTGCTCCAGTAGCATGAGCAAAATAGGGCCTGTCATCATAGTGTTGAAAAATGGCTCTTGGAACACTCCGGAAAAATGGCTGCACCACTGTTTTCACAACCAAATTAATGTAAAGTTGAGCTGTTAGTGTTCCTGGAATGCAGATTAGAGGGGTCTGGCAATTGTACATTATTCCAGTGTAAACCATAATCCCAGTAGTAGTGCTAGTGTGACCTCCATTCCATCATCCATTGCTATCATGCTTTACACCACTATAGCCTTTGCAAGCAGTGATGTGAGGTCAATGGAACTCATGTAGCTGGACGTCTAGCTCATAGCTCAATGTTATCCAAACACATTCTGATGATTTGTGTAGATACTGTTTGATGCCTTAGTCTTGGTATGGAACATCCTATTTCACTTGCAGTACAGAATGAATCAATCGTGAAACTAGTTGTATGGCCATTAGTTCAAAGTTATCAAGGAGACATTTTTGAATATGACAAAGCAAGGTTGTTGCCCAAGCAGCAGACTGCTTGGCCTAAATGTGCTACCATGGTCTGAAGCATCTTCAGTGTACCTTGAATGAAGACTGAAGGGGTCCTTCTACTGTACATTATTCTATGACAAAACAATGCCAGGTATAGGACCAGTGTGATCTTCCGTCCGGAAGTCCTTCCACATTTCCCCTGTGATCTTCATCCAATCTCTGGCTATCATTGCTTCCAAGACAAAGGTTGGAGAGGTTGGTTGAAGAGGATAGCTCTCCATTGCTCCATTCCAGCCTCCAGTCTCCGTCTGGAGACCACGTGGGTAACAGTAAGAAAAGGCCTTCACAGGGGAATGACACATTGGTCCTACTTCTGAGGTTATGCTGACCCCTGGCCTGACCACTCTATTCTTCGTCCCAGCTCAGCATTACATTGAATTGGTCATGGAGCCAGTGGTACGGCCATTTGTCCAAAGTGTTCCAACAGTAAATTTTTAACAAAAGGCCACATGTTGCTCGTGCTACTGTGAGCAGCATGCATCACCTAAACGTGCTTCCACAGCCTGCAAGGTCTCTTGACTGTTTCCCTTCGAGCACATCTATAACAAGAGTGGTGGAACCACTGTGACATGGTCTGAGGAGAGCCTGGAGGGGTGTAGCTAGTTGAAGAGCTGACTCTTCACTAGAGTTAGACTTGACTTCAGATGGACACCAGTTGCTACACCAGGAAAGACCTCAGTCGCACATTTGCTGACCCCCAAGGGACAGGAAGCTGGCCCGGCCAAGAAGGGAAGGCTAAGCTGGCACAGGCAGGCACAGCGGGCTCGGCGGGTAGACAGGTTGGCACTGGCAGGTGCAGAACAGTGATGACTGATATACAAGTGGGCGCAGGCAGGTGCAGGCAGGTACGGTTGGAATACAGGTGGGCACAGGCAGGTGCATGCAAGCACGACTAGTATACAGACAGGAACTAGCAGGTGCAGGCAAATATGGATATATTCTGGCATGTGTCTTTCATACTTGATAATGAATACATTTTGTTTCCATTTTTTTATAATTTGCATATCATTAGCATGTCTAACATCCTGTGACTTCCATAATTCGATGACTTTTCGATCTTCAATTTCAATGTTGAGGCATATTTTAGGCTGTTAGTTTGGTTTAGGAGACTGCGGCCGTAGATATGATGTTTGCATCCATAATGTGTGTGTAATTTTTCCTGCTGGATATATACAAAGGGTTGCGCCAAAACTTTATTTTAAATCCTAAATGCCTATCTATTTAATGTAAGCTTTAAATGTAATACTGTAATGTATGATGATGGACAACGAAGATCTTGATTCAATAAGTGAATATTTTATTTTGTTTCGGCAAGGAAAGGTCCAATGTGTCAACCAACAACAGTCTTTATCAAGGACATAATAGTCAGATTAGAACAAACAAGCCAGCAGAATTATCAAAGGATATCATGTAGTCACATGCATTGAGGTATGGGGAGTGGAGATTTGTATTGTAGAGAACCCAGGTATGAGGTAGATGCGGCTGTGTGTGGGTCTTGGGCTCACTTGCACAAATGTTAGTCTATAGTGCCTGTGAAGAACCACACCTCACAGCCCTGCCTGACATCACTAATACATCAGGGGAAACACAGTACAGTCTCCCCACTTTTACCAACATGACATCCCGCACCCCCTGGGGGATAGGTAAGGTCAGGTTTGCACAGTTTTACAAAGACACCCTCTGTCCACACGGTCACAGGGAGTAAGAGAGGGTGGCTCACACAACTGCCAGAGTGACACAACACTCGTTCACAACCCTGACAGGCTGAGAGACCCCTTTCACTAGCACCAGTAAAACAGAGCCTTGCCAGCCCGGTAGGACTGCCACCAGTTCCTTGCTAGATATAAGCACGGTTAGTTAGTGGGATTATATCAGGACAGAAACCAGCCCGGTAACATGTTATGTTAAGCCGAGAACAGGTCATGTAGATTCGTGGATCGAGATAAAAGAGCAGCCCAAGGTTAAATGGTTATTTATTCGCCTCAAGGGCACACTAGACAAAATACTATATGCACAACTAACAAAAGGTCGGCAACCTCCCCTCATGCTAGTGGTACTACTGAAACGGAAGACTCCATCATAGCAACCTCCCATTCATTCTGGATACGGTGTGTAACCAGCTGAGGGGGTTTTGGTCCATCTCAATGGTGAATTGGCGCCAATACAAGTAAGGCTGAAGACATTGCAGGGCCCACACCACTGCCTGGCATTTCTTCCCCATCATGGAGTAGGCCACCTCCCTCAGCAGGAGCTTTTGGCTCAATAACAAAACTGTTCCTTGCCCATAGAATTGACCTGGCTGAGCAATGCACCAAGGCCAAAGTGACTGGCATTTGTCTGTTCTACAAACGGTCATGTGAAGTCTCTGCTTGTACCAGGAAGCTGGAAAGGGTTGTCCAATCAACTGTGGAGGGCAGTGTCTTCTTCGTGAGGTCCATCAGGGGCTTTGCCAGGCTAATATAGTGGGGAACGAAGATACTATAGTACCTGACTCTGCTCAGGAAGGACATCACCTGTTTATTGGTCCTGGGGGGTGGGCCAGGACGCAATGGCATCCATGTTCCAAGGCTCCGATTTCAGAGTCCCCGCCACCTACTTGATGCCCCAGAGAGTGGACCCTGTTTAGGCCCAGCTGGCACTTTTCTGGCTTAATAGTCAAGCCTGCCTTTTGGATCCCCCAAGCACCTGAGACTGATGCTCTAGGTGGTCCTCCCAGGTGGGCCTGAAGATGGCAATGTTGTCCAGGTACGCGTACCTTTCAAATTTCTTGAGCAGTGTGTTGGCCATCTGCTTAAAAGTGGCAGTGGCATTTTTCATGCCAAACAGCATCAAGGTGGACTCATTCAGTCCGATTGGGGTGATAAAGGCAGAGTGCTCCAATGCCTCGTGGGTCAGGGTATCAGACAATATCCCCAGATCAGATCCATAATAGTGAAATACTTTGCCCTGGCCAACTGATCGAGCAGGTCATCGATGTGTGGCATTGAGTACGTATCAGGGAATATACAATGACAGTGTTGAGCCCCCTATAGTCCACGCAGAACTGGGTTGTCCGATCTGTCTTTGGGACGAGGACTACAGGCAAGGCCAAAGTGCTGCTGGATACTTGGATGACTCCCCAGCTTCAGCATCATCTCGTCAATCTCCTGCCGCATGTGCTGCTACACCTCCAAGGAGACCCGATAGGCTGAACACCAGTTCGGGGGTGATTCCCGATGTCCACGCGTGCACAACTCCCAGAAAGAGTATAGGTTTGCCCAAAGCTGGGACTGTTGGTTCGCCAAGAGCTGGTTGCAAAGCTCCACATTCTGGCAGGTTGCATACGGGGAGTGCACAGGCCTCTCGCTCATGTCACACTTTCATCATGTTCATGTGAAAGGCCTTCTGCCTTCCCCAGTCATGGTCAGGGTGGCAAGCTATGTTACAGCGTTAAGCCGTGGATGCACAAGTTATGGACCTTCCCAGAAAGCCTGAAGCTTGTCCAGGGTAAGGGGACCACTACCCACACCTTTTGACCTACCTGTTAGGTCCTCTCACAAGAATTCTGATCATACTATTGATTTTGGTTGGCCTGGGCTTGCGCTATATTATTGTGCACCATCTGAGTCAAGGCCTGCATCTTGTCCTCTAAGTGCACAACATACTCAATGTCTGCTACTCCTGGTGTGGCTAAGTCTCCTTCCCAGGCCTCTTTCACCAGAGTCAGAGACCCCTGCACACATTGCCCATACAGGAGTTCAAAGGGGGGAGAACCCCGTTGAGACCTGTGGAACTTCCAAAATAACAGGTGTGGGGGTACCACTCTCAATCGCGCTCGTGCGAGTCAACCAACATCTTAAGCATCTGCTTCAAGGTGCCATTGAACCATTTGCATATGCTGTTAGTCTGTGGGTGGTATGGGCTGGTCACCAGATGTTACATCTGTATCTGCTTACAGAGAGACTCCATCAGCTGTGACATGAACTGGGTCCTCCGGTCATTTCCTGAGGAAAACCCACTTGGGAAAAAATCTCCAGTAAAAGGCGATGGTCACCTTGTCGGCCCTAATGGATGACAAGGCTACTGCTTTCTGGTACCGGGTGGCATAGTCTACTACCGTTAGTATGAAGTGTTTTGTGGAGCTGCTGGGAATAGACAGCGGTCCAGCTAGATCCACAACCACCCACCTTCCTGAAAGGCTCTGCATAATGGGCAGAGTTACTAGTGAGCTTTTGGGGTATGGCCCCACCTTCCCCACCCCTTGACAGGTGTGTAATGAAAGACAGTATGCAGCCATATCGGCCCCCATCTTCGGCCAGTAGAAAAGCAGGGCTAGCCTGGCCTTTGTCTTATTGACCCCTAGATGTCCGGCCATCAGAATCCTCATATGCAATTCGCAACAACTCTGTTCTGGACAGATAGGATACCACTATCTTTCGGTCCTTATGTCATGCCTCCAGAGAACCCTGCTGAAATGCCACCTGGTACAGCAATCCGCTCGAAGTCTGAGTCCAAAGGAGGCTGTGCCATCTACTCCTTGAGAGCTGTCATCAGTTTCCAGCACTGCCTGAAACCCCTGACTGGATGTGGCCAGAAAAAAATGAAACCACACGTCTTCTGTCAGTTCCCCCTGACCAGTCTCCTGGCCTCCGTTTGACCCGGCAGTCACTTGATTGGGAGGGGAGGAGCCGTCATGCCCCTGAAGAAACCCTGAGACCCCGGGGCTCCCACTGCTCATGACAGCGGCCACAGCTGCTGCATCCATGGTTTGTGCCCGCTTCCATTCCGCTTCTGACCAAGTCCCCAGTCCAGACTGACTAACCAAGCCCTCTGACATCCTGGTTGTGGAGGAACCCTGCAATGAGGCCTTACCTGGGAGCCCTACCTCTCTTGGGACAGCCCTGCCCTCAATTGCATGATTCCCCTCAGCAGCCCCCTTTTTTGTCCCCCCAGTGACAACCTCAAAGGACAAAAAGTTCAAGTACGCTTGCTGGCCACAACCTAAGTCATTGGTACAGCTTGCTTGATCGATCTCATTCCCCCCATGGGGAGAGCGCCGAGGGACACATTACCTCATCCACTCCCACATTCCTATCAATAGGCATGTTAATCACCTTGATGACATCAATTTAACATCAGGCTTGTACATTACATTATCATCTGGAGGATCAAACCTTGGGGCTTCAGTGGCCACATACTAGGAGACTAGCCACCCCATGTCTGTACCGAGCAAAACACTTGCAGGAATATTATACCCCCACCTCCCACACTCCCTGCCCGGCACCCCAGTCCAAATACACCTTGGTGATGGGTAGCGTTGGTTTGACTCGTCCAATTACGGAGACAGTGAGGGGTTTTCCCAGGCACCAAATCCTGTGGGACACCAGTTCAGGCTTTCAAGAATCATCTCAGCACTGGTGTCCCGCAGTTTCATGGCCACGGCCTGGCCTAAAGTTGTCAAGGAACCTCCTACCAACCCCACCTACACACAAAACAGTTGACAGTTGCAAAAGGAGCACAGTCAGAGTTCCTCCACCTATGTGGAGATGAGAGCATGGGCAGGTGCCCCCTTGTCCTTAGGGGCAGGTACAGCAGGCACCACATTCGTCTTGCCCCATCTCCAGCTAGCAGGTTTCTTGGCCTCTGGAGTCCTGTTGTTGGAGTACTCATCAGCAAGTGTTGTTGCTGTGTCTTCCAGACACGGAGATGCTGGAGATTCTTTGGGTAGTTCCACATGAACTGCTCGGTTGCGATGAGCTCTTTCAGCTGCTGGACAGTAGTGAGCTCCAATCCTGTAGGCCATTGGTCAAAAGCTCTCAGTAGTTTAGGGTGGTCTCACTAGGCAGGTGACCAAAGATTTCTGGTGCCTTACCCCTGTGGCGAGGGAGTTAAGAACTGGACCCACAAATGGTACTGATGACCAGTCTTTTCAAATGCTAGCAAGATGGTGTCCAAGTCCCCTCCTTTGTCCAGCATGGGAAAGTCCTCCTCTGTTATCTTCGGAACCTAGATCTCAGGGCCGGGCCGGCGTCAGCACCTGGCACACCCGGGCAAGTGCCGGGGCCCTGAGCAGGTGGGGGGGCCCACTTGCCGTCAGAGACACCGGCGTACTATAAGGGGCCCTGTGCCAGTGTCGGCGCCCACGAGTGGGCCCCCCCCTGCTTGCTCAGGGCCCCAGCACTTGCAATACTTACCTCTCCCTGCTCCACTGCTGTGATGTCTTCCGCGTTTTCTGACAGTGACATTCAGGTCAGAGAGCGCGATGACATCACGTCTGTGCGCCCTCTGCCTGAACAGTCACAGTGCAGAGAGCTGGAAGATGGCGATGCTGAGGAGTCCAGATTAGAGCAGTGCCCAGCTAGGAGAGGTATTTCATTTTTCTTAATGTTTGGAGCAATATATGGAGAGCATTATACACTGGAGAATTATATATGGGGCCCATCATACACTGGAGCATTATATACGGGGCCCATTATACACTGGAGCATCATATGGGGCCCATTATATATGGAGCATTATATATGGGGACCATTATATTTGGAGCATTATATGGGGCTCATCATACACTGGAGCATCATATATGGGGCCCATCATATACTAGAGCAGTGTTTCTCAACTCCAGTTCCTCAGGACCCACCAACAGGTCATGTTTTCAGGATTTCCTTAGTATTGCAAAGGTGATAGAATTAATGCTTGAGTAGGTGATAAAATTATCACCTGTGCAATACTAAGGAAATCCTGAAAACATGACCTGTTGGTGGGTCCTGAGGACTGGAGTTGAGAAACACTGTACTAGAGCATCATATGGGGTTCATTATTTATGGAGCATCATATAGGGCCCTTTATATATGAAGCATCATATGGGGCCTATTCTTTATGGAGCAATATATGGGGCTCATTATTCTGTATGGCACACTATGTGGTGCCCATAATACTGTATGGAGGACTATACTGTCCGGTCAGGGGCGTAACTAGGAACGCAGGGCCCCACAGCAAACTTCACAATGGGGCCCCCCCCCGCGCGTTGCCAATCCCGGTCTACCCAAGTTGTGTTAAGAAAGATACCTTTATTATCCAAAATTAGAGGTTTTTGGAGTAATGATAGTGAAATAACAGAAAAGAACCAACTCCCAGGAAGCAACTGAGGTAGTGACGAAGGTAGGCTTTCTCCAGAGTAAATGTGTGAAGAAACTTGTAATCCAGCCTGCATGTGAGGAGTGACAGCCTCAGCTCTGCTACATGTGAGGAGTGACAGCCTCAGCTCTGCTACATGTGAGGAGTGACAGCCTCAGCTCTGCTACATGTGAGGAGTGACAGCCTCAGCTCTGTACTTGTGAGGAGTGACAGCCTCAGCTTGCTACTGTGAGGAGTGACAGCCTCAGCTCTGCTACATGTGGGAGTGACAGCCTCAGCTCTGCTACATGTGAGGAGGACAGCCTCAGCTCTGCTACATGTGAGTAGGGACAGCCTCAGCTCTGCTACATGCGAGGAGGGACAGCCTCATCTCTGCACATGTGAGGAGTGACAGCCTCAGCTCTGCTACTTGTTAGCAAGTGAGCTGTCACTCGCCATGTAGCAAGTGAGGCTGTCACTCCTCGCATGTAGCAGAGATGAGGCTGTCACTCCATGTAGCAGAGCTGAGGCTGTGTCTATCTGCACATGTAGCAGAGCTGAGGTTGTTACTTGTCACATGTAGCAGAGCTGAGGTTGTTACTTGTCACATGTAGCAGAGCTGAGGTTGTTACTTGTCACATGTAGCAGAGCTGAGGTTGTTACTTGTCACATGTAGCAGAGCTGAGGTTGTTACTTGTCACATGTAGCAGAGCTGAGGTTGTTACTTGTCACATGTAGCAGAGCTGAGGTTGTTACTTGTCACATGTAGCAGAGCTGAGGTTGTTACTTGTCACATGTAGCAGAGCTGAGGTTGTTTGTACTTCGGTCACATGTAGCAGAGCTGAGGTTGCTACTTGTCACATGTAGCAAGCTGAGGTTGTACTTGTCACATGAGCAGAGCTGAGGTGGTTACTTGTCACATATAGCAGAGATCAGGGTGTCACTCGTCACTTGTAGCAACCATGAGGCTGTTACTGGGCCAGGGGGAGGCTACTGGTGACTGAGGTCCCGTGCCCAACAGGGCCCAGGGGGAGGTTAGTGGTGACTTGAGGCTTGCGTCAAACAGGGCCCAGGAGCCCGAGGCCCTGTTGGAATGCGGGCCCCTTGCTGCCTGAGCCCTGTTGGAATGCGGGCCCCTTGCTGCCTGAGCCCTGTTGGAATGCGGGCCCCTTGTTGCCTTGGCCCTGTGTTTAATGCGGGCCCCCTGCTGCCTGGGCCCTGTTGGAATGCGGGCCCCTTGCTACCTGGGCCCTGTGTTGAATGCGGGCCCCCTGCTGCCTGGGCCCTGTTGAATGTGGGCCCCCTGCACTGCAGCCTGGGCCCTGTTGAATGTGGGCCCCCTGCACTGGGGCCTGGGCCCTGTTGAATGTGGGCCCTGTTAGATGCTGCCTGCACCTGCCCTCCCAGTCACCATTGCAGCCAAGCCTCTTCTCACTGTTGAGAGACTCACGGTACTCACCCTGCTTGCCCGGGCCTCCACCTGCTTGTCCAGTCAGCCTGCTGCCTCATGTGGTCTGCCTGGCCGTCTGCTGTCCGCCCCCACATGCACACACACACGCTGTGACAGACGGACCATAATGCACTGGGGGCCGCCAGCATTAAAGCTACAGTCGGGGAGGGGGCCCGAGCGCGGATCGGGTTGCCAGCGTGCTCGGGCCCCCCTTTTTGCTCCTAATCACCGGGCCCCATACAGTAAGGGCTAGGGCTGTAATGCCCTGATGGCAGGTGAAGCAGCTGCAGCAGGGACGGGCCCCCTTCTAGCCCGGGCCCTGTGGCAGCTGCTTCCCCTGCTTCCACGATAGTTCCGCCCTGTGTCCGGTTTTTGAGCTATTGTAGAATTTACAATAGATATCACTCATGTAATGTAAGAAGTGGAGTATTTGTCATTGTACTATACCTATATTTCTCTGCCGTATCAGAGCATCATGAATTGTGGTATGTGTTAAAGGGGCCCACTGAGACTCTTTCGCCCGGGGCCCACGAAATCCTGGAGCCAGCCCTGTCTAAGGGGACTCGCTACTGCCTGTGTTGGGCTGCTGGAGCATTTATAGCTGGTGCTCGCGCTCACGCTGACATTCTGCAGTGAGGGTCTTGTAGGTGGCCTGGTTCCCAGTCTGGATACTGTCCAGGGAAGTTTGCAGAAGGGCATCTGAGCCTGCCTGGCTGGGGGGATGGTCAGGTGGTGAGCGGACCCACTTCGTGGCCGACCACCGGCGACTGGCTCCTTGGGGAGCCTTCACTGGGCTCTGCTTCACCTTGAACATCGCCTTCCACCTCCTCTCCACTGTCCATATCATTGGTCACCTCCTTAGAGCTGCCCCTGGTGCCACTGGCCATCCTTTAACCTTTGGACACTGACACAGGGCTGCAGCCTGATGCTGAGTTGATCTTAATACCCCAACAGCAAAAAGCTACTGCTGATAGTCTTTACTGTCCGGGAGTATGGGTCCCACACACTATTATCTTGATCCCACAGTGCTGCCACCAATATGTGAAGAACCGCACCTTACAGCCCCACCTGACGTCACTAAAACGCGGTACGGTTTCCCCACTGTCACCAACATGACGTTCCACATCTCCTGGGGGATACGAAAGGTCAGCTTGGCACATTTTTACACAGTCACGCTCTGTCCAGACGGGCACAGGGAGGCATGAGGAGTGAGAGAGGGGGGCCCACACGAACACCAGAGTGGCACAACACTCGATCACAACCCTGACAGGCTGAGAGACCCCTTTCACTAGCATCAGTGAAACAGAGCCTTGCCAGCTTGGTAGGACTGCCACCAGTTCCTCATTAGAAATAAGCCCGGTCCATTAACGGAATTATATTGGGCCAAAAACCAGTCCTGGTACCAAGTGACGTTAAACCGAGAACACAGACATGTGAATTTGTGGATCGAGATAAAAGAGCAGCCAAAGTTTAAATTGGATATTTAATTGTCTTAAGGGCACACTAGACAAAGCACTATATACACAATGGATATACATATACGATGGTCAGATATGCAAATACAGGTGGTAGTACAATAAGCATAAGCAGTTGATACAAAAGTCAGTTATCAGTTGGATGTTATGTCTTGCCGCTGGCAGACACATGAAAAATGTTGGGGTGCCAGGTGTTTCCAGTTTCTTCCAAAACTATACAAGGCGTGACCTCCCGTTTGAAGAGAACAAGGGCCACAGGCTCGCACAAGCAGTTCACACTTTGGTCGTCACTCCCTTTCCCGCCCCCAGAATAGTCCTAGTAACCCTCCCTTTGGAACTGGTAGATGAAACTCCAAAACTGATGATGGATCATAACTTCTCAACTGAGGGTTATAGGGAAGCGGTTGTGGAGCCATCGGATCCGGCTGGGCCCCCATTACGCTTGGAGATCAAACACATCTTCGCCAAATGACTTCCACTAGCTGTCCTAGTACCTGCCCACCTCGGGGTGCTAGAACAGGTCGAGACCCCGTGCCTTCTGCCCGTTCCTGAGATCTCGAAAATGTAACCAGTATACGGCTAGAACGTACGATAGCTCCTTATGGAATGACGGCTCCCATACGTCTGATCTTTGAAGCAGTTAAGCAGGTTGGGCTCCCAGCAGGGGTTTGTCCTGCCAGAAAGGCCTTGGTACCAGCTAGGCTGCTAGGGGGTGTGAACTTGGAGCTTTTGAAGATGGACCACTAGCTGAGCCAGGTGTCCTTTCTCAGCTTCACACTTTGAAGGAGGTCTATAATCTCGGACCGGATATCATAGTTGACTGGCATGAAATTATATCCCCCATATTCTTCACAGGGTTGTGCACATCTGATTTTTTTCCCTGGACAGAGTCTGTCTCAGTAAAAAATCGCAGTATTCCTGAGTTTGATCTGATATTCATATTGCACTTGGCCATGCAAGTCAATGAGTCCATGGAAACCATCGAACTGTACTCAGATGACATCTGAGTGCAGTCTGATTTCCACGGACTGACAGAATGGGGGTGATGGAGAAATTTTTTTCTACATGCTATCCTCATCCTAGAGAATCGAGTCACACTCTGATCAAACTCTGATCAGAGTTTGATCAGAGTGTGATTTGCATAATCTACCTGATTCTCTCATATTAGACAATCTACGGCTGTTTGCCCCGGGCGTAATACCTATAAATCGGTTGCAATTTCCTCCACTAATGCTGGATCAGTGAGTGAAAAACTAAATTCCTTAATTCTGGCATTGAATAATCAGTCTGATAGTCTGGCAATTGTCTTCAGCATTATACAAATAAGAATATTTTGGGATTTTTTCTGGCCTAATATTTGATAATCCATAATACAGCAGGTGCGAAATTCTGTCTTTTTTTTTTGTTCTGCCGAATATGGATAGCTTTATTGCTTTTTGTTGTTTTTGGCTCTGAGCAGTTTTCCAGTCTATTTTTACTATTTCTTTTTCTCTTGTTGACTGTGAATATGTCTTACTACAAAGTACATGACGTAGCTGTGAAATGACGTGGATTCTTTCCGTACACATTCCTGCTCATGTACAACGTGTGCCCATGTGATCACTGTGTTGAATTACTGGCTGGCACTGACACACATGATAATGACAGGCAGCAGTGACAGGGAGAAGAATACTCATATAGACACAGGGAGGTGGATGTGCCTGGTAGACATGATCTTCTACACTGATACCCCCCTTCTGCATGTGGAGGCTGGCAGAGGCGTGGATGATCACTGGTGCCACCTACTGGGAGGGATTGCCTTCAGCTTATGGAAGGAAGCCTTTAAGTATTAGCTTCAGTTGCAGAATCAGGCAGATGGTAAGGAAGGGGCTGAGAAGGGACAAGCTGTGCACTGAGGCTGCCTTGTCCTCATTACTGCCTTGTGTTAGGTGACTACTGAGCTGTAAGATCTATGCAGGATCCAAAGAGGCAGCTCGAACATCTGTGTATAGGCTTCTCCTTTCAATGAACAGACATTGATAAAGGGAATTGCTAGAAAAACTGTGGTGCCAGGGTGATCATCACCCTATTGGTTGTATATCATCAGCCTGTTTCGTCACGACACCTACGGCGAAGACCACAAAGTCTTCTATGACCTCAGAGCACGAAGAAGAGAAAACCTGATATCTCAAGGGTCCGCACTGCACGTCACATATCTGACCCGATAGCGAAAAAGTTATCCAGCTATGGCATCATTGAAGATATGGGATCATCTTCAGGCTGGAAGTTCAGAGGTGGACTGGTGTGAAGACAATTACAAAATTGTCCCCACTATTGCCGAGTTTTACAATACGGTTAGTATTAGACTTTGCGTCATTGTTTTTGTATCTTGATACATATTGTATAGCACTCTTACAGATTCCCAATGCAAGAAGATATTTAATTGATCTGTCGGGCTCTTTCAGATGACCATATTTTTCGTGTAAGTGGGATCCAACAAAACATTGGATCTCACTCAGACCAAGGTTATGCTATGGGGCCAAGCACATGTCCGATTTTCTCCTTCGACAGTCTGTCCAAGGAAAAAAAAATCACAGCATGTTCAATTTATATCCCATATTCGGATCACATGCAAGTAAGTGAATCCATGAAAATCATTGGACTGCACTCGAATGACATCTGAGCGCAATCCGATTTCCATGGAATGACAAAATGGAGAATTTTTTTCTCCATCTTGTCTTTATCCGAGAAAATCGGATCACACTATGATCACACTCTGATCAAACACTGATGTGATGTGATTTTGCATAATCGAGCTGATTCTCTCAGATGAGAGTAAATGTTGTCATGTGACCCAAGCCTGATAATGATAAAGTTAAAGCTGAGGTAAAATAGGACCCAACTTAGATATATAATTACACACTATCTGTAAACTTGTTAGGTCTGTGGTTACCTTTGTGCCACAATAATATTTATCTATGGCCATCTCTATTATTCCAAAGTTGGGATTCAGGACCCATATCTTAAATTATTGTCCAGATCCTTGACTTTTTTTAATTTAAAACTTAGAATGGTACAAAATACCAAAATGAGTAAGACTTATCTTCTTCTTCCCTTGCCACCACTGACATTGATCTCTATATTGCAGTCTACAGTGGTGACATTTCAGCATGGACATGTGAGGTGACCACAGCAGTGACCAGTTGTGTCCACTGTAACAAGTGAATGACTGCTGTGCTTACATGTCCACATTCATCTAAGAAGCTGCGGAAGGTAATCGGTAAGATTAAAAAATTACAAGTGGTTGAGCAACATCTTTGGTGTCCCTAACTTGCCATAGAGTAGTATGATTCCTTCTGCAGTGCTTACATAGTTGACATTTTGGACACATTGTTATTGGCTACCATAACATGTCAGAATACCATAAAGCAGATGATCTGATTGTCTCAGACCTTGTGACATCTTAGTTGGTTTGTTCACACAACAGTCTATTTCAAATGTGCTACAAGCCATTCATTATGCCTAATTTTACCCATCAGCAGATTCTGTTTACGTGTATACCATAGATTGTAATAATGTTCTACCAGTGCTTAGTGCTTATGGTGACATGTCTGCTTTTGAAGAGGTTGTCCCCTTTTCACTAATTTTATCCAACAGGGTTAGTGACATTTAAAATAACAAACTGGGCTTTACTTACCCTCCCTAGGTTATCTCTCTGTTTCTACCACTGCTCCTGTGTTTCTAGATCGGTTACAGAAACCATGCTCCAGCCAATCAATGAGCTAAAGTGGCTTTTGGTGGAGCTACTGAATTAACCCCTTTACCCCCAAGGGTGGTTTGAAAGTTAATGACCCGGCCAATTTTTACAATTCTGACCACTGTCTCTTTATGAGGTTATAACTCTGGAACGCTTCAACGGATCTTCGCGATTCTGAGATTGTTTTCTCGTGACATATTCTACTTCACATTAGTGGTAAAATTTCTTCGATAAAACTTGCGTTTATTTTTGAAAAAAACCGCAAATATGGCGAAAATTTTGAAAATTTTGCAATTTTCAAACTTTGAATTTTTATTCCGTTACAACAGAGAAATATGTCACACAAAGTAGTTAATAAATAACATTTCCCGCATGTCTACTTTACATCAGCACAATTTTGGAACCAAATTTTTTTTTGTTAGGAAATTATAAGGGTTAAAAGTTGACCAGCGATTTCTCATTTTTACAACAAAATTTATAAAGCCATTTTTTTAGGGACCACCTCACATTTGAAGTCACTTTGAGGGGTCTATATGGCAGAAAATATCCAAAAGTGACACCATTCTTAAAACTGAACCCCTCAAGGTACTCAAAACCACATTCAAGAAGCTTATTAACCCTTCAGGTGCTTCACAGAAAAATGAACATTTAACTTTTTAGTCACAAAAATTATCTTTTACAAACATTTTTTTATTTTGACAAGGGTAAAGGAAAAAATGGACAGATAAAATTGTTGTGCAATTTCTCCTGAGTACGCCAATACCCCATATGTGGGGGGGAACCACTGTTTGGGCGCACGGCAGAGCTCGTAAGGGAAGAAGCGCCGTTTGACTTTTTCAACAAAATTTACAAAGCCATTTTTTTAGGGATCACCTCACATTTGAAGTCACTTTGACGGGTCTATATAGCAGAAAATACCCAAAAGTGACACCATTCTAAAAACTGCACCCCTCAAGGTACTCAAAACCACATTCAAGAAGTTTAATAACCCTTCAGGTGCTTCACAGGAGCTGAAGCAACGTGGAAGGAAAAAATTAATATTTAACTTTTTAGCCACAAAAATGATCTTTTACAAACTTTTTTTTATTTTCACAAGGGTAAAAGGAGAAAATGGGCAGATAAAGTTGTTGTACAATTTCTCCTGAGTACGCCAATACCCGATATGTGGGGGAAAACCACTGTTTGGGCACACGGCAGAGCTCGTAAGGGAAGGAGCGCCGTTTGACTTTTTCAAACTAAAATTGGCTGGAGTTGAGATTGGACGCCATGTCGCGTTTGGAGAGCCCCTGATGCGCCTAAACAGTGGAAACCCCCACAAGTGACACCATTTTGGAAACTAGACCCCCTAAGGAACTTATCTAGATCTGTTGTAAGCACTTTGAATCCCCAAGTGTTTCACAAAAGTCTATAATGCCTGGGTGTGAAAAAAAAAACAACTTTCCACAAAAATTATTTTTTAGTCCCCAATGTTTGATTTTTCCCAAGGAAATTGGACCCCAAAAGTTACTGTCCAATTTGTCATGGATACGCTGATACCCCATATGTGGGGGGGGGAAACTGTTTGGGCGCACGGCAGGGCTTGGAAAGGAAGTAATAACGTTTTGGAATGCAAACGTTGATGGGTGTCATGTTCCGTTTGCACAGCCCCAGATGTGCCTAAACAGTGGAAACCCCCCACAAGTGACCCATTTTGGAAACTACACCCCTAAGGAACTTATCTAGATCTGTGGTGAGCACTTTGAACCCCCAAGTGCTTCACACAAGTTTATAATGCCCGGTCATGAAAATAAAAAATCCTATTTTTTTCCCACAAAAATGATCTTTTAGTCACCAATTTTTTATTTTCCCAAGGGTAACAGGAGAAATTGGACCACAAAAATTGTTGTCCAATTTGTCCTGAGTATGCTGATACCCCATATGTGGGGGGGTACCACTGTTTGGGAGCACGGCAGAGCTTGGAATGGAAGGAGCGCCATTAGACTTTATCCAACCAAAATTGGCTGGAATTGAGATTGGATGCCATGTTGCATTTGGAGAGCCCCTGATGTGCCTAAACAGTGGAAACCCCCCACAAGTGACTTCATTTTGGAAACTAAACCCCCTAAGGAACTTATCTAGATCTGTGGTGAGCAATTTGAACCCCCAAGTGCTTCACACAAGTTTTATAACGTAGAGCCGTAAAATTAAAAAATCAAATTTCATAACAAGACCACAAAAGTTATTGTGAAATTTGTCCTGAGTACGCTGATACCCCATATATGGGGGTAAACCACTGTTTGGTTGCATGGCAGAGCACGGAAGGGAAGGAGCGCCGTTTGACTTTTTCAACGCAGAATTAGCTGGACGCCATGTCGTGTTTGGAGAACCCCTGATGTGCCTAAACAGTGGAAACCCCGCACAAATGACACCATTTTGGAAACTAGACCCCTCAAGGAACTTATCTAGATGTGTGGTGAGAACTTTGAACCCCCAGGTGTTTCACTAAAGTTTATAACGCACGAGCATGAAAATAAAAAAATCATATTTTTTCCACAAACATGATCTTTTAGTCCCCAACTTTTTATTTTCCCAAGGGTAACAGGAGAAATTGGACCCCAAAAGTTGTTGTCCAATTTGTCCTTAGTACGCTGATACCCTATATGTGGGAAAAAACTACTGTATGGGCACACGTCGGGGCTCGGAAGGGAAGTAGTGACATTTTGGATTGCAGACTTTGATGGAATGGTCTGCGGGTGTCATGTCGCATTTGGAGAGCCCCTGATGTGCCTAAACAGTGGAAATCCCCCACAAATGATACCATTTTGGAAACTAGACCCTCAAGGAACTTATCTAGATGTGTGGTGAGAACTTTGAACCCCCAGGTATTTCACTAAAGTTTATAACGCCCGAACATGAAAATAAAAAAAATCATATTTTTTCCACAAACATGATATTTTATTTTCCCAAGGGTAACAGGAGAAATTGGACCCCAAAAGTTGTCCAATTTGTCCTGAGTATGCTGATACCCCATATGTGGGTGAAAACTACTGTATGGGCACACATCAGGGCTTGGAAGGGAAGTAGTGACGTTTTGGATTGCAGATTTTGATGGAATGGTCTGAGGGCGTCATGTCGCGTTTGGAGAGCCCTGATGTGCCTAAACAGTCCCCCACAAGTGACCCCATTTTGGAGAATATACTCCCCAAGGAACTTATCAAGATGTGTGGTGAGCACTTTGAACCCCCAAGTGCTTCACAGAAGTTTATAACGTACAGCCGTAAAAATAAAAAATCCTTTTTTTTTTAACAAAAATGATTTTTTCGCCCCCAATATTTTATTTTCACAAGGGTAACAGGAGAAATTGGACTCCAAAAGTTGTTGTTCAATTTGTCCTGAGTACGCTGATACCCTATATGTGGGAGAAAACTACTGTATGGGCACACGTCAGGGCTCGGAAGGGAAGTAGTGACGTTATGGATTGCAGACTTTGGTGGAATGGTCTGCGGGCGTCATGTCGCATTTGGAGAGCCCCTGATGTGCCTAAACAGTGGAAACCCCCCAAGTGACCCCATTTTGGAAAATAGACCCCCCCAAGGAACTTTTCTAGATGTGTGTTGAGCACTATAAACCCCCAAGTGCTTCACAGAAGTTTATAACGTACAGCCGTAAAAACAAAAAATCATTTTTTTTTACAAAAATGATTTTTTTTACCCCCAATATTTTTTTTTCACAAGGGTAACAGGAGAAATTGGACCCCAAAAGTTGTTGTCCAATTTGTCCTTAGTACGGTGATACCCTATATGTGGGAGAAAACTACTGTATGGGCACACGTCGGGGCTCGGAAGGGAAGTAGTGACATTTTGGATTGCAGACTTTTATGGTATGGTCTGCGGGCGTCATGTCGCATTTGGAGAGCCCCTGATGTGCCTAAACAGTGGAAACCCCCCCACGTGACCCCATTTTGGAAAATAGACCTCCAAGGAACTTATCTAGATGTGTGGTGAGCACTTTGTACCCCCAAGTGTTTCACAGAAGTTTATAACGTACAGCCGTTAAAAATAAAAAATCTTTTTATTTTTTTTACAAAAATGATTTTTTCTCCCCAATATTTTATTTTCACAAGGGTAACAGGAGAAATTGGACACCAAAAGTTGTTGTTCAATTTGTCCTGAGTACGCTGATACCCTATATGTGGGAGAAAATTACTGTATGGGCACATGTCGGGCTCGGAAGGGAAGTAGTGACGTTATGGATTGCAGACTTTGATGGAATGGTCTGCGGGCGTCATGTCGCATTTGGAGAGCCCCTGATGTGCCTAAACAGTGGAAACCCCCCACAAGTAACCCCATTTTGGAAAATAGACCCCTCAAGGAACTTATCTAGATGTGTGTTGAGCGCTATGAACCCACAAGTGCTTCAAAGAAGTTTATAATGTACAGCCGTTAAAAACAAAAAAATCATTTTTTTTTTTAAAAAATGATTTTTTCACCCCCAATATTTTATTTTCACAAGGGTAACAGGAGAAATTGGACCCCAAAAGTTGTTGTTCAATTTGTCCTTAGTACAGTGATACCCTATATGTGGGAGAAAACTACTGTATGGGCACACGTCGGGGCTCGGAAGGGAAGTAGTGACATTTTGGATTGCAGACTTTGATGGAATGGTCTGCGGTCTTCATGTCGCATTTGGAGAGCCCCTGATGTGCCTAAACAGTGGAAACCCCCCACAAATGACCCCATTTTGGAAAATAGACCCCCCAAAGAACTTATCTAGATGTGTGTTGAGCGCTATGAACCCCAAGTGCTTCACAGAAGTTTATAACTTACAGCTGTAAAAACCCAATTTTTACTTTTGGGCCCTCCTCACCATAACCAGTTTGTTTTTTCTTTTGGGCCCTGCTCACGATAACCTTTTTGTTTCTTGTTTGGGCCCTACTCACGATAACCTGTTTTGTTTCTTGTTTGGGCCCTCCTCACCATAACCTGTGTTTTTTCCTTTGGGCCCTTCTCACCATAACTTGTTTTTTTTTTCCTTTGGGCCCTCCTCACCATAAAATGTTGTTTTTTTTGGGGCCCTCTGAGTCCTCACCACAACCTGTTTTTTATGGCCCTTCTCACCATACTGTTTTGATTTTTCCTGAAAAGTTTAAGCAATGAAACAATATAAAAATGAACTAATTATTAAAAACACAAGCAATAGTAAGTGTATAACAGCAAGACCACCTCAAGGCTTACTCGCATGTAGTTTATTCACCAGACAAACCTTGCACATAATAATTAACCTTGTGCCTCTGTGAGCATGGAATCCTGCTCCTCTTGAGCTCTGGACCTCTTTGTGAGTAGTATGCCCACAGTGGGGTAAAGTTGATAGTGTCTCCACTTGTTGGACATATAGAGCAGAACAAACATACACTAAGTTTTTTCTTAATTTCCTATCAAAAGAATAGCTGTTCCCATTTTAGAATTGTAATAAACGGGAAAGGTTCAGATAATATACACTGTCCTACCCAATCAGAGATGGTGGTATCAGGCAGTTCCTGCTCCTTCAAATTCGGTAACATACATGGTCAGCTTAGTCAAATGCACAAGCTAATGGGCAAACAGGACTTATGACTGTTGGCCAAATGATCATTCAGTTAACAGTTATGTTAAGTCTTTGACCAATAAATTAGTTGAATACTTCATAGATAATAAGAAGATAATCTGTACTACTTTTTCTATCATAACTGCTACTGGCTAAATACAGACCCTATTTGTGCGATTATCGCATATTACTACATATATTGCACAGGATGTGACATACCATATATTGGCTTCATTCAGTGTAAATGATTATTCTGGTTTCTACATTGAAGGGAATGGACTAGGGAGCTTTTATTTCCTATCATTTGAATGACTACCAAGGAAATACATGTGCTTCTGACAAAATTTGAATATTATCAAAAAGTTAGTTTATTTCAGTTCTTCAATACAAAAGGGAAACTAATAAATTATATAGAGTCATTACAAACAGAGTGATCTATTTCAAGTGTTTGTTTATTTCTGTTAATGCTGATGATTATGGTTTAGATCCTATGAAAACGCAAAAGTCATTATCTCAGTAAATTAGAATACTTTATAGCACCAGCTTGAAAAATTATTATAAAATCTGAAACGTTGGCCTACTGAAATGTATGTTTAGTAAATGCACTCAATACTTGGTTGGGGCTCCTGTTATGATTTGGCAACCGAGGAGGATAACAGGAAAAATAGGCTAGGCAACCAGACACCCAGAGAGGTTGGTAACTTAACAGACAACACAACTAGAATTAGCCGTGGGACGTACCTACGATGTCCTAGACGCCTCGACACAGCCAAAGAGTTAACTAAGCCTAAAGAGAGAAAGGGAAGGCTACCTGCCCCGGAGTAGAGCCCCAAAGGAATAGATAGCCCCCAAACATATTTTGCCTGTGAGAAAGATGAAGCACAAACACAGACAAAAAATAGAGTAAGTAAATGCTGGGGCCAAAACTGTCTAGATAGAACAGGATAGAAAAGGATACTGTCTGCAATCCAGCAAAAACCCTAAGTAAAATTCCAACACGTCTGATATTCAAAAACACTGAGGCCACACGACCTCTCCCCCGCTAAATCAGAGCTCTGGTGTGAACTGGGCGTAAAACAAAGAGATACTGAAATAACAGGAAACTAGAAACACAGAAAAGACTGACACAAGCGGCGGAAGATGAAAACAGAGTCCAGCACGGGTCCCCGCCGGGGACCCGGCTGAGCTAACTACAGCAAGGCAGAAAACTAAGAAAAGCAAAAGGTAAACAAATGCCACAGAATTAAACAGCCAAATAACTTATCTGACAGGCGCAGGACACAGCAGGGAGCAAGCTGTCTTCCAGAAGGCTCAGGAAGAAACAAATCACCGGCATCTCCCCAATCAGTAACACCTGATCGCCAATCATCCTCCTCAGGTGATCGACTTCTGTCAACCAGACCAGCTCCATTACCAGCAGCAACCACCAGAGGGAGCCCAAACTCAGAAGCCGGATTTAAATTGTTCACAACAGGCTCCTTTTGCATCAATTACTGCATCAATGCGGTGTGGCATGGAGGCGATCAGCCTGTGGCAGTGCTGAGGTGTTACGGAAGCCCAGGTTGGTTTGATTGCAGCCTTCAGCTCGTCTGCATTGTTGGGTCTGGTCTCTGGTGTCTCTCATCTTCCTCTTGACAATATCCCATAGATTCTCTATGGGGTTTAGGTCAGGAGAGTTTGCTGGCCAATCAAGAACAGTGATACTGTTGTTTTCAAACCAGATATTGGTACTTTTGGCAGTGTGGACAGGTGCCAAGTCCAGCTGGATAATTACATTTCCATCTCCAAAAAGCTTGGCAGTGGGCAGCATGAAGCTCTCAAAAATATGGTAGACAGCTGCGCTGACTTTAGTCTTGATAAAACACAATGGACCTACACCAGCAGATGACATGGCTCTGGGACCTTGATTTCCATATGAAATGCAAAATTTACTTTCATCTGAAAAAAAACACCTTGGACCACTGAGCAACATTCCAGTTCTTTTTCTCCTTGGCCCAGGTAAGATGTTTCTGGTGTTGTCTATTGGTCATGAGCGGCTTGACACGAGGAATGCAAAACTTGTAGCCCATGTCCTGGATACAGCACTCTGTGAACAGCCAGCCTCTTTAGCTATGACCTTTTGTGGCTTACCCTCCTTGTGGAGTGTGTCAATGACTGCCTTCTGGACATCTCTCAAGTCAGCAGTCTTCCCCATACAGTGTTATATAATCAACATAGGCTTAAAGTGCATGCAGACTCTTGGGTTTATTAATTGCATATCTTTAAGATGTAGCTGCTTCTTTTTAAAGGGACCAAAAGTAATTGGACAGTTATCTCAAAAGCTCTTTAATGGGCTGCATAGGCTATTCCCTCGTTAATCCATCATTTATTATGTACAGGACTGCCACCAGGAATTTCAGGGCCCCATACTGGTAACATTTTTGGGCTCCCTTGAGACTCCACTCAGGCTCCACCCCAGCTCCGCTTCCATCCCTCAAACATTCCACAGTTTCACCACCCACTCTTGGAAAAACTCCACTTCTGCACCCCGTCCTAAGCAATTACATATTAACAGTTCCCATCGAACACCAGATCACATACATAGCCAGCAGCTTTTGTTTTGTCCAAAAGATTTTTTAATCCGCCAAGGTAGACTCTTTTGGCTGGCTCTACTCTAACTTATTAAACATTTCTTAAAGTACCCAATACTCTTTTCAGGTATATTTTTATTTATTTTTCGCTAAGGGAATGAGTCACATACATTTTTTTAAAATGACCATTAATACCACTTACAAGTGACATGCGTCACACCATGGCCTGACCACATATTACCACCACATAGTGTCTAATAATACCACATACAAGGAACAAATACCACCACACCATGACCAGAGCACATATTACCACCACATAGTGACTGAATAATACCACATACAAGTAACAAATACAGCCACACAATGACCAGAGCACATATTACCACAACATAATGACTGAATTATACCACGTACAAGGAACAAATGCTGCAACACCATGACCAGATCACATATTACCATCACATGGTAACCGAATACTACAATACTGGTCATTAATAAAAAATGGTGCCGTAAAGAGAGAATGAACTTGGGTGACCCCGGTGGCATAGTGATCCACAGCGGGAGCATTTTCTCCGGTCACTGTATACAGGAGCCCTGGAGAGCGGTCACATATGCTGATGTGACAGCTCTCCATGGGAGATCGTCGTGGGACAATCATTATTATATGGACTACGTCGGAACAGGGAGTATATTGTTGTTTTATTTGATTTTTTTCCAGGTGATCGAGGGCTTTGCGGAATTAGGCGTACAATAAATATTGGAAATCTGTGTGTTGTTTTATTTCATTAAAATACTTTATTCTGGCTGTGTCTTTTTTTAACCTATTAATAACTATAGGATTATTAATGGATAAGTGTCTTATTGACGCCTATCCATTACTAACTATTGATAGATATAGCTATAGATAGATAGCTATATCTATAGATAGATAAATATATCGGATAGATTAGATATATCTATAGATAGATCTATCTATTTGTAGATCTATCTATCTATAGATAGATAGATCTATCGATGGATAGATCTATCTATCTATAGATCTATCTATCTATCGATATATTATCTATCTACTGTGAGACAGTGAGTGAATATGTGATGAATGGGGTGTACATTTCACCTAGGTATAAGGGAAATGTGTGGCTTTGTAAACCTAGTGGTAGAGAAAGGTCACTACACCTCACATTCAGCACACACTTGCAGCACAAGCCTGAAACTACTCAGGTCTTAATTAGGAGACCAGAAGTAGGTGTCTGCAAACACAATCTGAGAGCTAGTTTAGCCTGGACACAGGGAGGTGTCCTGGCACAAGAAACAGTCTCCAAGAGTGTTAGAGCTGTCTTCAGCCTGGACACAGAGAGGTGTCCTGGCACAAGGAAGCAGTCTCTGTGAGCATGCATGCTGATGATTACTGAAGAGGAGGGGAGCGATCTCAGTCTGGGTTAGATGTACCCCGGACACAGGAGTGTCTCTGTGAACCTCCATGCTGATGATTACTGAAGAGGAGGGGAGCCGTCTCAGTCTGGGTTAGATGTACCCAGGACACAGGAGTGTCTCTGTGAACCTCCATGCTGATGATTACTGAAGAGGAGGGGAGCCATCTCAGTCTGGGTTAGATGTACCCCGGACACAGGAGTGTCTCTGTGAACCTCCATGCTGATGATTACCGAAGAGGAGGGGAGCCGTCTCAGTCTGGGTTAGAGGTACCCCGGACACAGGAGTGTCTCTGTGAACCTCCAGCATAATGACTACTGAATAGGAGTGGATCTCTCTCAAGTCTGGACGTCGGGTGGACCTTCAGACATAAGGAGGAGGATCTGGGAAACTCCATACTGGTACCATATATCATATGTGTTGTTTTGGGCACAGACTGATAGAGTCTGGGTTCCTGATAGAAAGGGACATTACATAAGTGTAATTTAGTGGCTAGACAAGCCTAGGTCTTTTGTTTATGCTTTGTTTTATCTGTGTGCTGTGGACTTTAATAAAACTGGTTGCGGCCAGTTTTTACCATAATTGCTGTCTGAATGAACTGTTTCCATGCCATTCTGTCTACCCAGACAGCGATCTCAGAGCTAAAACCCCCGGAAAGGCTACAATTGGTGGAGAATGCTGGGGCAGCGCAGGGCCTGGTACAGTTAGTGCTGGAGTGTGCATGCAGCACAGTGGCAAGAGACAGCATTAAAGGTGAAGTCTATTGAAATAGCAACAGAGGAAAAAAAAAGTGTGTGTCAGCAGAAACGTCTGTTTGGAGCAGTCTTGGAGAGACAGTGGCCCTGATAGGGTCTGCAGAGAGAAAATGTATACACAGCAAGGCTGAATTTTCTGTGGAAAAAAGCTGTGTAGTGTGTATGCCTTGAGTGAAGACTGCCGTTGTTAAGACAGAGAAGTCTGACAGCATGGATGACAGCATGGAGTCGCGGTTTGAACAAATGGCGCAAGTTGGTGTGCAACATAAGACTGCCGTTGTCAAGACAAATAAATCCGGCAGTATGGAGGAGCTCATTAAGCACCTGGTCCAGGACCTGCAGAGCATACAGCAGGTCCGGCAGAGCATGCAGAGCTGGCGGCAGCAGCAGCAGGAGGCTAACCGGTTGTTTCTTGAGGAGATTGCAGCACTAGAAAAACCTCTCAGCGCCTCGTCCCCGAGTAATGTTGTAAAGGCACCTGCGTTGCCTACAGGAAAGAAGGAGTGCGAGTCTGATGTCAGCAAACCTGGTCATGGAGTTGAAGAGGTGATAGTGAACCGCTACACCCAAGCACGTCCTCCTGAGGTACAGCCAGAGGTCGGACAAGGAGACACCAGGACGCCAATCGTCTGGTCAGCCTGATGGAGAAGGCCTTCGCCAGCAAAGACTGTCTCCGTGACCAGCCATCTGAGAGGTCGTCATTTCAGAGTTCCCGGACGCTGAACTCTCGCGGTAAGAGCATTCCAGCTGTTGGGGACATGGGGTATACTGATAAGCGGGTTCAGCCCCGAGGGCACATATGGGTGGGAGAGTGTGATGGACAGTGTTGGAGATGTCGTGAAATTGCAGCCAACTGTCCAATAGAGGGGGAGCCTATGTATTGTGATGTTGGCAGATCCCTCTCTCCCTGCGCAGAACCTGTGTGTGTGTCCACCTCAGCCGAAGAGACTGGACCACAGGTGTCCCCGGTGGTTGTAAAGGACTGCCCAGCACAGGTCCTCTTGGACTCAGAGAGTCCAGTGACTTCCGTATGTGACAGCCTGATTGATAGGGACTTCATCCCTGATAAGCACCTGAGTATGGTGTGCATCCATGGAGACACCAAAGTCTACCCAGAGACTGCCGTGGACTTGGTCCCCAAACTCGGGGAGGTTTCATGTGAAATGGGGGTAGTGAAGACCCTGGTGCACCCCGTCATATTGGGTAATGACTTTCCCCGGTCTAACGATCTCTGGGGGAGAAATGTTTCTGATGGACAGTGTGATGAAGCTCCTATGGAGGGTGCGCGGTCCCGAGGGGCGGAACACAATGCTAGTGGGCCGTTAAATTTATGTGATAATGATAATGATGATGATGATAATGATGATGACCATGATAATGATGATGATGATCATGATAATGATGATGACCATGATAATGATGCTGATGCTGATAATGATAGTGATGATGATACTGATCATAGTCATGATAATGATATTGATAATAATGATTCTGTGATAGTGATGAAATTCCTTTGCAGGTGATGTTGGGAGACGAGGATGGTGGTTCTCGGGAACCGAGTGTCCCTGACTTGCCTGTGTCCTGTGGCAATTTTGAGAGTGAGCAGTGGCGAGACCCCATTCTTAAAACAGCACAGGAAAATATGATTGTTCTAAATGAGGTTTCCAGGAGCCTGGTTCTGAGGAGAGGTTTCCTCATGCTGCCGTGGACAATAGCCTGTTGTATAGGGACACTGAAGTCCAGGGAGAGGTAGTGAGCCAGCTCCTAGCACCTGAGCTATATGGAAGCATAGTGCTGGGGTTGTCACATAGTCACATACTTGAGGGACCAGATGGTGCAGTTAATGTTGTGGATGACATGTTAACTAAGGTTCCAGATCAAGATGTGAATGAAAATGAATTGTATAACCCTGACAGTGAGCAGGATGTGAGTGAAAATGAATTGTGTGACACTGACAGTGAGCCAGATGTGACTGAAGAAGTAGAGTGTGGGACGGACGGTGGGGCTTCTGGGCATGTCTTGCCAGAAGAGCCTGAAAGTGGGGAACTGGAGAAAAGTGAAAAACCCCCTATACCTTCTGTGACAGCTGGTGACACAGGGTCAGTGTACCAGGGACAGGAGGTACGTGAGTTTCTGAGGAAGAGTCAGCAGAAGTGTTCTGATGTGTCGGGTCGTACTTCTCTGGCCAGGCACTATATCGAAAATGAGCCCGGCCTAAGGTCAAGATGAAACCGTGCAGGGTACCCGAGGCCCACAGAGAGTATAGGCCTGGGAGGGTACAGGGTAGTGCGGATGCTTCAGATAAAGAGAAAGCTGATGTTGGCTATGACTCAGGTGAAGATACAAGTGACAGTGGTAGAGATGAAGCTGGTGAGGGCCATGACTGGTCCGGAGTTCACTGTCTCTGTTGGATTGTTGACCAGCCCTCCGGTCTGGATGACCAGCCCTCCGGTCTGGAGAAGAGGGAGGGGATATGTGAGACAGTGAGTGAATATGTGATGAATGGGGTGTACATTTCACCTAGGTATAAGGGAAATGTGTGGCTTTGTAAACCTAGTGGTAGAGAAAGGTCACTACACCTCACATTCAGCACACACTTGCAGCACAAGCCTGAAACTACTCAGGTCTTAATTAGGAGACCAGAAGTAGGTGTCTGCAAACACAATCTGAGAGTTAGTTTAGCCTGGACACAGGGAGGTGTCCTGGCACAAGAAACAGTCTCCAAGAGTGTTGAGCTGTCTTCAGCCTGGACACAGAGAGGTGTCCTGGCACAAGGAAGCAGTCTCTGTGAGCATGCATGCTGATGATTACTGAAGAGGAGGGGAGCCATCTCAGTCTGGGTTAGATGTACCCCGGACACAGGAGTGTCTCTGTGAACCTCCATGCTGATGATTACTGAAGAGGAGGGGAGCCGTCTCAGTCTGGGTTAGATGTACCCCGGACACAGGAGTGTCTCTGTGAACCTCCATGCTGATGATTACTGAAGAGGAGGGGAGCCATCTCAGTCTGGGTTAGATGTACCCCGGACACAGGAGTGTCTCTGTGAACCTCCATGCTGATGATTACCGAAGAGGAGGGGAGCCGTCTCAGTCTGGGTTAGAGGTACCCCGGACACAGGAGTGTCTCTGTGAACCTCCAGCATAATGACTACTGAATAGGAGTGGATCTCTCTCAAGTCTGGACGTCGGGTGGACCTTCAGACATAAGGAGGAGGATCTGGGAAACTCCATACTGGTACCATATATCATATGTGTTGTTTTGGGCACAGACTGATAGAGTCTGGGTTCCTGATAGAAAGGGACATTACATAAGTGTAATTTAGTGGCTAGACAAGCCTAGGTCTTTTGTTTATGCTTTGTTTTATCTGTGTGCTGTGGACTTTAATAAAACTGGTTGCGGCCAGTTTTTACCATAATTGCTGTCTGAATGAACTGTTTCCATGCCATTCTGTCTACCCAGACAGCGATCTCAGAGCTAAAAACCCCGGAAAGGCTACACTACCTATCTATCCATAGATATATCTATCTATAGCTCTATCTATCGATATATCTATCTATCTATAGATATATTTATCTATCTATCTGTAGATATATCTATCTATCTATATATCTATCTATCTAGAGCTATCTATCTATCTATATAGATAGATAGATAGCTCTAGATAGATAGATAGATAGATAATACCAAGGCCAATGTTTAGTAATGAACATAATAAAATGGTACATAAAGAGTTAAATAAAGACACACACACAAAATCTACGCGCAATATCTGTTTAATTTAAAAAAAGGAAAAAAAAATGGCATGGGCTCCCGCGCAAGGTTCCAGTCTAGAGAGGTAAAGCCAGCAACCGTGGGCAGATATTTATAGCCTGGGAAGGGGTTAATACCCATGGATCTTCCCAGGCTATAAATATCAGCCTGCAGCTGTCTGCATTGCCTTTTCTGGCTATTAAAATAGGGGGACCCTTGTTATGATTTGGTAGCTGAGGAGAACAGGAGCAAAAAACAGCCAAGGCAGCCGAACACCCAGAGAGGTTGGGAACTAATGGGTTGCAGATCCCTAAACTAACCACACAACTAGAAGTAGCCGTGGGACGTACCTACGGTGACCTAGATGCCTCAGCACAGCCGGAGAGCTAGCTACACCTAAAGATAGAAACAGGAAAGCTAACTGCCCCGGAGTTGAGCCCCAAAGGAATAGGTAGCCCCATACATATAATGGCGGTTAGACAAGACGAAATACAAACGCAAGCAGAAAATAGAGTGAGGAAACGCTGGGGCCAACACAGCCTAGATAGGACAGGACAGAATACTATCTGCAACCCAGCAAAACCCTAGAAAAACTTCCACTTCTGATTTAAAAAATGCTGAGATCACACGATCTCGCCACCCGCTAAATCAGATCTCCGGTGTGAACAAGCGGCTTACCCGCAGCCACTCAAATAGCAGGGACAGAGCAATTGAACAAATAAACAGTGGCTACTGAAAAACAGAGAGTAGCACAGGCCCCTGGAGGGGAACCTCCCACAAAAGTGCAGACAAAAAATGGAAATAGCAAACACGATAGAAACAAGCAGCAAATAACTTATCTGAAAGTAGCAGACGAAGGCAAGACACCAGCTGACTTCCAAATGAACCAGAAAACAACAATTGATCACCGAGGAGGATCATGGGAAGGCAGCTCACTTATATCAGCCCAGTCCGTCTCTCCTGATTGCCAGTCATCGCTCGCAGGTGATGGACTTCTGCTATTCAACACTGGTTCAATACCCTCAGCAACCACCAGAGGGATCCCCAACTCAGAAGTCATTTCCAAAACGTTCACAACAGTACCCCCCCTTGAGGAGGGTGTCACTGAACCCTCACCTGCACCACCAGGCCGATCAGGATGAGCTCGGTGATAGACACGAACCAGTCTCCGCATGAATGTCAGAAGCAAACACCCAAGAATTGTCCTCCTGACCATAACCTTTCCACTTAACCAAGTACTGGAGTCTCCATCTAGCCAAACGAGAATCCAATATCTTCTCCACTTCATACTCCAGATTGCCCTCAACCAAGACAGGCTCAGGAGGCGCAGCCATAGGAACCACTGGCTCGACAAACCTTTTCAATAATGATTTGTGGAAGACGTTATGAATCTTAAACGTCCCTGGAAGAGCCAAACAAAAAGAAACTTGATTAAGGACTTCCAAGATCCTATAAGGTCCAATGAACCTTGGCTTAAATTTTGGAGGCGCAACCTTCATAGGGATATTCTTTGAGGACAACCAAACCAAGTCATCCACTTTAAGCCGAGGACCATCAGTCCTATGCCGGTTGTCAAACCGCTGGGCCCTCTCCTGAGAGAGAGACAATTTATCCACTACTTGATGTCTGGCTTCCTCCAACCAATGTTTGCACTCTTCGAACGCCCACTTCATAGCCAATAATTCCCGATTACCCACATCATAATTACGTTCAGCTGGGGAAAACTTTCGGGAGAAGAAGACACAAGGGTTAATCTTAGAGGTTACAGGATCCCTTTGAGACAAAACGGCTCCTGCACCAATCTCAGAAGCATCTATCTCCATTCTCCACCTAAAATGGTAGAGAAACATCAGGTTGCCGTACAAGAGGAGCAGAAGTGAATCTCCTCTTGAGCTCCTGAAATGCAGAAACTGCCTCAGGAGACCAATTCACCACATCAGAACCCTTTTGGTCAAATCAGTCAGTGGTTTTACAATACCAGAGAAATTACTTATAAATTTACGGTAGAAATTAGCAAAACCCAAAAATCTCTGAAGAGCCTTCAATGAAGTGGGCTGAACCCAATCACAAATGGCCTAAACCTTGACCGGGTCCATTTCAATAGCAGACGGAGACAAAATGAATCCCAAAAACAAAATCTGTACGCCAAAGAGACATTTCGATCCCTTAACATACAAAGCATTCTCTCTCAAATCCGGAATACCATCCGAACATGTTCTACATGAGAATCCCAGTCATTGGAAAATATCAAAATATTGTCCAAATAAACGATCAGAAACTTATCCACCAAATCCCGGAAAATATCGTTCATGAAAGACTTGGAAGACGGAAGGGGCATTAGTGAGCCCAAAAGGCATCACTAGGTACTCAAAATGCCCCTCAGGGGTATTAAACGCCGTCTTCCATTCATCTCCGTGCTTGATGCGAATAAGATTATACGCCCCCCTAAGGTCAAGCTTGGTAAACCAACTGGCACCTTTCACTCTGGAAAATAAATTAGAAATCAGGGGTAACGGATACTGATATTTAACAGTGATCTTATTAAGGAGACTATAGTCAATACATGGCCTCAATGAACCATCCTTTTTGGCCACAAAGAAAAAGGGTGAAGAGGATGGTCTGATATGACCCTTCTCCAAAGATTCTTTGATATGAGATCGCACAGCATCATGCTCGGGTACCGAGATTCTGTTATGATTTGGTAGCTGAGGAGGACAGGAGCAAAAAACAGAAAGGCAGCCGAACACCCAGAGAGGTTGGGAACTAATGGGTTGCAGATCCCTAAACTAACCGCACAACTAGAAGCAGCCGTGGGACGTACCTACGGTGACCTAGATGCCTCGGCACAGCCGGAGAGCTAGCTACACCTAAAGATAGAAACAGGAAAGCTAACTGCCCCGAGTAGAGCCCCAAAGGAATAGGTAGCCCCCATACATATAATGGCGGTTAGACAAGATGAAATACAAACGCAGGCAGAAAATAGAGTGAGCAAATGCTGGGGCCAAACACAGCCTAGATAGGATAGGACAGGACAGAATATATCTGCAACCCAGCAAAACGCTAGAAAAACTTCCAACACTTCTGATTTAAAAAATGCTGAGATCACACGATCTCGCCACCCACTAAATCAGATCTCCGGTGTGAACAAGCAGCTAACCCGCTGCCACTCAAATAGCAGGGACAGAGCAATTGAACAAATAAACAGTGGCTACTGAAAAACAGAGAGTAGCACAGGCCCCTGGAGGGGAACCCGGCTAACCTCCACAAAAGTGCAGACAAAAAATGGAAATAGCAAACACGATAGAAACAAGCAGCAAATAACTGAAATAGTAGTGCTGGTAGCAGGGGTTCAGTGCACAGTTCTTAGATATATTGATTGTGTCATTTATATTCATGACATTTGGCCTATGGGTATTTTTGAGTATTATATTCTCCATTATGGATCTTCTTTGTTGTGTATTAATCCTTAGTGGATTTTTAACTTTTTATTTTGTGCGTATTTTGGTCTTGCAATGTAATTCAATAAAAAAATTTGTATTTTTATTCAAATATTTTGGTGATCCCTGTATTTGTGCATGTACCTTTTCTTGTTGTCGTTATTTCCTTTTGACATGTACTAGGTGATCCCTGTAAAACTCAAATTGCAATTTGATGGTGCCCGCTCACATATTTGTTTATTATAAATATGGACGAGTGCAATCCGATAAAAAATCGGATTGCGCTCGGACCAATGGTATTCAATAGGTGATATCTCATTTACGAGTTTTTTCTCAGCCGAAATCGGACTGAGAACAAAATTGCAGCATGCTGCGATTCTCGGACGAGATTCGCCAATACAAGTCAATGGGTGCGAGAAAAAAATTGGACATGTCAGTGACACACACACATTGCATATCTGTTATTTTTTATATGTCCCTCACTAATAATGTTAGTAGTGTCTGGGTGTAAAATTTTGGAGCTGTAGGTGTTAAATTAAAGGATTAATTCACGGGAAAAACTGGAGCAATTTTCTCCGCCAGAGAGGGCAAGCCAGTGACTGGGGGCAGAAATTAATAGCCTAGAGAGGGACCATTGTTTTTGGGCCCCCCCGGCTAAAAAAATCTGCCCCAGCCACTCCAGAAATATAGAAATATATATATATATTGAGGATTATTTGCTTTTCAAACGATGTGTACAGTTTGTTTTTACAATGCTATTTTAACATGAGTTTTTACATAGAGAGAACTGCTCTATGTAAAACCTCATGTTAAAATCGCATTGCATATGGATTGCATGCACATGTCATACAGATGTTCCGTGGAAAAATCGCATGGAATTCGCATTACACTCGCATGACACTCGCATAGCACTCGTCCATTTTTTCGGTCCTGAAATCGGACCGTTGTTTTTCTTGCAAGTGGGTATGAGCCCTAATACTGATTATAGGGGGGTGAATAGTTATGCACTCTGTAGGTTTCAGTTATTTTGTCCTATTTGTTGTTTGCTTCTGAATAAAAAGAAAACCCAATGTTTACATGAACTGATGCAAACCCTCAAAAAACTGTGAAATTCCAGGTTGTGAGGTAGCAAGACACGAAAAATGCCAAGGGTTGGGGTTGAATACTTTTGCAAGCCACTGTATGCTATTATATTAATATTGGCCTTATTCTTGCTAGCCACAGGGGTGGTAGTTTTTACATTAACCATATTGTAAATCACTTCCTCTGCACTACACATGATATTTATGTGAAACAAGAATAACATGATTTTTATTACAATGTATCACGACAATAAGGCATTAAGCACATACAGTGGTTACGGAAAGTATTCAGACCCCTTTAAATTTTTCACTCTTTGTTTCATTGCAGCCATTTGGTAAATTCAAAAATTCAAAAAAAATTTTTTCTCATTAATGTACACTCTGCACCCCATCTTGACTGAAGAAAAACAGAAATGTAGAAATTTTTGCAAATTTATTAAAAAAGAAAAACTGAAATATCACATGGTCATAAGTATTCAGACCCTTTGCGCAGTATTGAATAGAAGCACCCTTTTGAGCTAGTACAGCCATGAGTCTTCTTGGGAATGATGCAAAAACTTTTTCACACCTGGATTTGGGGATCTTCTGCCATTCTTCCTTTCAGATCCTCTCCAGTTCCGTCAGGTTGGATGGTGAACGTTGGTGAACAGCCATTTTCAGGCCTCTCCCGAGATGCGCAATTGGGTTTATGTCAGGGTTCTGGCTGTGCCAGTCAGGAATGGTCACAGAGTTGTTCTGAAGCCACTCCTTTGTTTTTTTAGCTGTGTGCTTGGGGTCATTGTCTTGTTGGAAGGTGATGCTTCGGCCAAGTCTGAGGTCCAGAGCACTCTGGAAGAGGTTTTCATCCAGGATATCTCTGTACTTGGCCGCATTCATGTTTCCTTCAATTGCAACCAGTCGTCCTGTCCCTGCAGCTGAAAAACACCCCCATAGCATGATGCTGCCACCACCAGCATGTTTCACTGTTGGGATTGTATTGGGCAGGTGATGAGCAGTGCCTGGTTTTCTCCACACAAACCGCTTAGAATTATCACCAAAAAGTTCTATCTTCGTCTCATCAGACCAGAGAATCTTATTTCTCATAGTCTGGGAGTCCTTCATGTGTTTAGCAAACTCTATGTGGGCTTTTATATGTCTTGCACTGAGGAGCAGCTTCCGTCGGGCCACACTGCCATAAAGGCCCGACTGGTGGAGGGCTGCAGTGATAGTTGAATTTGTGGAACTTTCTCCCATCTCCCTACTGCATCTGTGGAGTTCAGCCACAGTGATCTTGGGGTGCTTCTTTACCTCTCTCACCAAGGCTCTTCTCCCACGATTGCTCAGTTTGGCTGGATGGCCATGTCTAGGAAGACTTCTGGTGGTCCCAAACTTCTTCCATTTATGGATTATGGAGGCTACTGTGCTCTTAGGAACCTTGAGCACTGCAGAAATTCTTTTGTAGCCTTGGCCAGATGTGTGCCTTGCCACAATTCTGTCTCTGATCTCCTTGGCCAGTTCCTTTGACCTCATGATTCTCATTTGGTCTGACATGCACTGTGAGCTGTGAGGTCTTATATAGACAGGTGTGTGCCTCTACAAATCAAGTCCTATCAGTTTAATTAAACACGGCTGGACTCCAATGAAGGAATAGAACCATCTCAAGGAGGATCACAAGGAAATGGACAGCATGTGACTTAATTAAGAGTGTCTGAGCAAAGGGTCTGAATACTTATGACCATATGATATTTCAGTTTTTCTTTTTTAATAAATTTGCAAACATTTCTACGTTTCTGGGTGTTTTTTTAAGTCAAGATGGGGTGCAGAGTGTACATTAATGAGAAAAAAAAGGAATTTTTTGAATTTACCAAATGGCTGCAATGAAACAAAGAGTAAAAAATTTAAAGGGGTCTGAATACTTTCCGTACCCACTGTATAATCATTTTAACGAGTTGATTAGGTCATTCATATAAATGATAAAAATAGAAATGACATAACACAACATGCTTCATTTATAAAGTCAGTTTAAAAGATTTGTTGCTTAACCAATCAGAGCTCAACTTTCAGTTTCTTTAACTTCACTGATAAAATGAAAGCTTTGCTGTGACTAATTGCTAAGGACAACGAAGACGGGATTTTTTTTTGGACTGTTTTTTAAACCTTTCCCTTGGTTTTATCTTCTTTAGGGAATTGCTGAGGTGATGATTTAAAAGGATGCGTGAGGTGGTGGGTCATTTATTAATAAAATATTGGGGTTGTTCAGTCCCAAAAGTCTGCAGTCACTCTAGGTCTTGGCGGCAAATCCGGGGGGGTTACATGACCACAAGTGTGCAATTTACATACTTCGGGTCACATTCTGTCTACACTGGCCCTGGCGGTGAACTCACTGATTGGCTGCTGCACTATTGACATGCCATCAGTTCCACTGCCATGCCAGACACCGGGAGCAGCAGTGGAGACTTACCGGTGGCCCCGGGTAAGGTGAGTGTAACACCAAGCTACATCCGTGGCCGAAAGGGAACAACCCCTTTAAGTCTGCACCTGCAATGTAAAATGCAAGACTACATCCTGTGCACTTAGTGCTAAAGTTGGCGAGGCAGAAAACCAAGCCTAAGAAAAACTCAGCTTAAGGCATTAAAAAATCAAAAACAAAAAAACAAACTTGACAATATACAAATACACCCTTTAACAGTCTTTTTCTCCTATTTTAGGTATTGTGGACAAGGCCTAACATCCCATTTATCGTTCTGTAGTGATACTGTACCAGAATTTGCAGAGAATACAGTGTATATGAGGCCAGGCCGGGTACTCGGTACCAGGCCGACGGTTCTTAAAGGGGAAGGTCACGGCGGCAGTGACCCGGTCTGTGGCCCTGGGAGTCCAATAAAAATGAAAATATAAAGTAAAAAGGGGAATAGTTTATAGGGAAATGAGTTTGTGACGCCACCTGTGGTATTCGGAAATAAAGATGTTAGCCGAAGCTGCTTCCCGAGTCCGCTGGGGCTGATGGTGATGCAGCAGAGTTGTTACAGCTCTCCACAGGTAGAGCTAGGCCCCAGGGCAGCTGTATGTGTAAGAGATGATGATGGTGGTTGTAATGCAGGGCAGATGACGCAGTAAATAATTCTGAGGACACAGCAGGGTGAAGTCTTTTCAGTTTACTCACAGCTTGTTTTTACAATCCCCAGTCGAGGTGCTGTGTCCTCCAGGGAGTTGGCCCAGACAGCTCTCAGGTAAATTGGGGTACACCGTGTCAGAACCCTCTTCAGATATTCCTTTTCTGGCCATCTCTCTGTGTGGGTTCCCTCCTCTCCTGCCATGTGCCTTCACACACAATGTCCCAAGTCAGCAGCCTCGGATCCTGTTGGGCGACATGCTCTAGGTCCCCTTGGTCCTATTTGGCTGCCTTTTTTGCGAATGAGTGTGTATGTGGCTGCAGTACATACAGTCACTACAGCCTCTGGTTAGCTAGCTGAGTCCTTAGTTTCTCCACTAGACTGGGGCCGGCCGGTCCCCTTACTGCGACCTGGTCCCTCCACCCGATTTCAGTCAGCGTGGATGCAGGCCCCATGGGTGGATTTCTCACTTCCCGTGCCCCTAGGACCTCTTCTTCCTCCCTCCGGAGTCACTCTCTCTGCCTCCTTCGTCCTTCCTCTCTTCTCTCACTTTAGTCTGGGGACTAGCTCCTTGCTCTTTCAGTCCCCTCAGTCAACTTCCTCTGGTCTCTCAGACCACAGCTCACTCCACTCACTGACTCCTCCCCACTTCCCTTTCTCCACCCACACCCTCTACCCAGTCCCTCCCTCTGCCTGAGAGGTCTGGTGTTGGATGTAAGTGTGCGGGTCCTGGGCAGTGCCCCCTCCTTACCCGAGAGCGGAGTACCACACCTCTGGCTGAGGTGCAGTACCTATGTGGCAACTGGACCCTCAGGGGCACCACATATACATACTAATGTGCATATATAACAAATTTCATGTCTGTAAGATGAAGAATTTTAATGCATATTTTACTGATCTTGACTAAGTATTAGATTGGATGTGAGCTATGTAGCCTGTACATTTTTAGCTTTTCTAGTAACATCTATTTAATGCAGTACCTTTATTTAACCACTAGGTAGAGCCACATTTTAGGGATTTCTCATAGAAGGAGACATTTAGAAGTGGGATGTGATTAAAAGATTAGAAACGTCTCTTAGAAATTATTCATATATTGAACAGTGTTCTACTCTTTGTGTTCTTTATGTCACCAGAGCCACAGGAGTAACTTCTTGATTTTATCAGTTTGGCTTTATTCCAGATAGACGACAATTGATATCAATGTCAACACTTCCATGTATTTCTTCCTGCCCAGTTAGCCACAAGTCTATTTTCTAAGAAAATGACGTCAGCTTGTGTTGTGACTAATTTGCATTCTTGTCATGAAAAGAATCTCAGATTCTATTTAGTAAGAATTCTTGTATGGGACCACAATGTACTGTTTTGTCTATGAAGGGTGTAGGTTTTCATAGATTACCATGCTTTTTACATACATAAAGTAATATGAAAGTTACATGCCTTTGCAAAATGAAGATACATCGTAGCTAACACCACAGAGCACTAAAACACAATGCGAGATAATCGGGGCCGATTATGCAAATACTCTGGAATCAAGCTCTATCTGAGTGTCACCTTAGTGTGATCTGATTCTCTAGCATGAGAGAATCACAGCACAGGTGCAGAGAAGACAAAGAAGGTAATTTCTCCATCGGCTTTATCCGCGGTAATCGACTGCACTCGGATGACATCCGAGTGCGCTCTGATGTTTCACACTCACCCATACAAGTCTATGAGTCGGTACTCACAGCCACTCGCTGCGATTGTTCTGTCATGCCGAATTGGCGTGAGAAAAAAAATCGCAGATCTGAGCTGCCCCATGGAATAATACTGAGTGCTATGCGATAAAACATTGCATAGCACTCGTCCGTGCTATATGCTCATGTGAGCGAGGGGTTATCTAATCATAGGCTATAAGTCTGCCGTCACTCTATGTAACTGCACGATGTGAATACTCACATCGCGCACTGTCAGGATTCTCTGGTGCCGACATCGGGATCCGCGGGCTCGTGACTGAAAGTATATGATTTGCATACATGCTGTCACGTGCCGACCAGATGGGCGTGGCCTAGCTCAATGCGGATGTATTGAGGGAGGCCGGACACAGTCTTGTCATAACGTGGCCAGATGTAAGATCACAGGATTAGCAAATAATTCATAATAGGCTCTGGAAATATGTGGGAAAGTTATTTCTGCATTTGTGTTCTGTTATGGAAACAGAAATAAAAAATATCACCACTGCCACGCAGGGCTGTGGAGTTGGACTCGTGGAGTTGGAGTTAGTGTTCATTTTGGTGGAGTCAGAATCGTGGAGTCGATATAAAATGAACCGACTGATTCCTAAAATATATAATACATTGGGTACAGTAGAACACCGCAGGATGTGCTGTAAATGTTTCCATAAGAATTTGGGAAAGTTATGAAGTGTCCTATAAATGTCTGTTCTGTTCCTGATCTAAGGATCGGAGATGAATCTGTGCTGCCCTTTCTGTACATACTCAGTAGTGAGGCAATGCTGTGGGGTCAGAGTCAGGGAAACTGAGGAGTCCAAGATACAGTCATGGCCAAAAGTTTTGAGAATGACACAAATATAATATTTTCACATGATCTGCTGCCCTCTGGTTTCTATGTGTGTTTGACAGATGTTTTTATCACAGACAGAAATATAATTGCAAACATATGAGTAACAAAAGCTTATATTGACAGTTAGAATGAGTTAATGCAGCAAGTCAATATTTGCAGTGTTGACCCTTCTTCTTCAGGACCTCTGCAATTCTCCCTGGCATGCTCTCAATCAACTTCTGGACCAAATCCTGACTGATAGCAGTCCATTCTTGCACAATCAATGCTTTCATTTTGTCAGAATTTTTAGGTTTTTGTTTGTCCACCCGTCTCTTGATGATTGACCACAAGTTCTCATTGGGATTAAGATCTGGGGAGTTTCCAGGCCATGGACCCAAAATCTCTATGTTTTGTTCCCTGAGCCATTTAGTTATCACCTTTGCTTTATGGCAAGGTGCTCCATCATGCTGGAAAAGGCATTGTTGATCGCCAAACTGCTCTTGGAGGGTTGGGAGAAGTTGCTCTTGGAGGACATTCTGGTACCATTCTTTATTCATGGCTTTTTTTTAGGCAAGACTGTGAGAGAGCCGATTCCCTTGGCTGAGAAGCAACCCCACACATGAATGGTTTCAGGATGCTTAACAGTTGGCATGAGACAAGACGGGTGGTAGCGCTCACCTTGTCTTCTCCGAATGAGGCGTTTTCCTGATGTCCCAAACAATCGAAAAGGGGATTCATCAGAGAAAATAACTTTACCCCAGTCCTCAGCAGTCCACTGCCTATACCTTTTGCAGAATATCAGTCTGTCCATGATGTTTTTTCTGGAGAGAAGTGGCTTCTTTGCTGCCCTCCTTGAGACCGGGCCTTGCTCCAAGAGTCTCCGCCTCACAGTGCGTGCAGATGCACTCACACCTGCCTGCTGCCATTCCTGAGCAAGCTCTGCACTGCTGGTAGCCCGATCCCGCAGCTGAAACACTTTTAAGAGACGGTCCTGGCGCTTGCTGGTCTTTCTTGGGCGCCCTGGAGTCTTTTTGGCAACAATGGAACCTCTCTCCTTGAAGTTCTTGATGATGCGATAGATTGTTGACTGAGGTGCAATCTTTCTAGCTGCGATACTCTTCCCTGTTAGGCCATTTTTGTGCATTGCAATGATGACTGCACGTGTTTCTTTAGAGATAACCATGGTTAACAGAAGAGAAACAATGATGCCAAGCACCAGCCTCCTTTTAAAGTGTCCAGTGGTGTCATTCTTACTTAATCATGACAGATTGATCTCCAGCCATGTCCTCATCAACATCCACACCTGTGTTAATGGAGCAATCACTGAAAAGAGGTTAGCTGGTCCTTTTAAGGCAGGGCTGCAATGATGTTGAAATGTGTTTTGGGGGATAAAGTTCATTTTCTAGCCAAACATTGACTTTGCAAGTAATTGCTGTTAAGCTGATCACTCTTTATAACATGGAGTATATGCAAATTGCCATTAGAAAAAGTGAAGCAGTAGACTTTGTAAAAATTAATATTTGTGTCATTCTCAAAACTGTTGTCCATGACTGTAGAATCGGAGTCGGGTTTGGTTTACCGACTTCACAATCCTCACTGGTAAACGTTTCGGTCAATACATCTGACCTTCCTCAATACACCAACTGAGGTGTCTGGGTGAATAACACATGGGAGATATCCAAAGAATTTATAACTCCCACCATGTAATATGTGAGGTCCTAAATGGGTCCTGTAGCTAAGCGTTGGTCAGTGGGGGCTCAATATGTGAATCCATTCACAGACAAAATCCTTTATGCATGATGTGCACAACGATTTATGTGTAGAGGCTGGTAGGTCTGTGCATTTGTGTAGCAGTGAGACCATGTAAAGGTGTTTGCAGCGCGGACCTAGACAGAGGACCAAATGGATATAGTGACTATCGGTGGTGGTTAGTGGTGTCTCCTGCCAAGCAAGAATGCGGTGTCCACAGCTTGTTTCAGAATCTAGACAAATGTCAGATGTATTGACGAAACGTTTACCAGTGACTGCTAATAAAATTCATCTATTTTACAAGTTGAGTGCCAAAAAATTATTTTACATTTATTCTGGTGTGGGAACCTCTTTTTGAGCACCATCACAGCTGCGCCACGATATACATTCATGTATGAGCTCATTCAGACAGTTTTTTCATCTACGAGAAAATTGGACCCATTATTCCGATCAGACTCTGGTCAGGGTTGGGTCAGAGTGTGGTTTGAGTATCGTCCAATTCTCTCAGAATGCAGTCTGATTTTTTCACGGACCAATTGACTTGCATTGCTGATTTTGATCCAACCCTCACAGGTACGAGTGAAAAACACGAATAGCACTCGTACGCGAAAATCTGATGTCTGAATGAGCCCTAACAGATAATATGGCACTAAATTCCACTTCCATGCTTCTATTTTACTGCTTTATTCCTATTATTTTATTTGCTTTAGATTTGTTTATTTGCTTCACTTTTTGATTTTGACTTTCTATCTTATATTATAGATCAGCAACATTTTGTTTTTTGTGCTGCCTCCCATATGCATGTTCCTGTTCCGACAATATGCAGCTTGCTTCAACAGTGGGATATATTTAATATGGACCCTGCTCGTAGTAGTTGGTAAGTGTGAGGCTGGGTGTCTTTTAAACATGGTGTGTTTGGGAAAAGATTTCTTATCAGCTTCCTGTTTGCTGCGTTTCTCCCAAGCAGATATCTCTGGAATGGATTAGTACAGCATGCAGGCGGGTCAGGGTTTACATCCTGGACTACAGTACGGAATATTCCAGCAAAACAATAGTTTTCACATTGTCTCCTTAGATGTTCCTGGGTATTGTCAGACTCGTATATCTGACCCAGTGCATACGACATGTGACTTCTAATGATGTAGACTATGTTCTTTTCTTATTGTTGACGCAGGTTCATCACTTGTTTTTTTTTTGTTACCGCTTAGTAAAAGTATACAGTCCCTTTTCCTTCTGTAATTAACTATTCACTTTTGCAAAATTAGATCGTAACATAGACTGGACTAGATTTGCTAAGTGAAAGCCTTCAAAATGTGAATGGTTCATTTATATAGTTTAGCATCATTAAAGGGTTTGGACGAGCCCACCTTAATGATTTGAAGACCCCCAATTAAATTAAAGACAATACCGCCTGCAGAGATTCAGTTGCAGCAATGTCGGTCTCTGTTCCCGGAGAGTGACTTGATGTGTTGTGTCATGTCCTGACATGCAGTCCATCAGTGGCTACAACTCATCAGTATTCCATCAGGGTGAACATCCATTCTGATGAAATAGTAAAAGCTGCATCAGACAAATCTATCCAGAAAACTAGCCTAAATAGCAGCTGAATTCTATTTGAGTGCGTCGCTAGCATAGATTTAATTTTCTGGCCCGCGGGTAGCCCAAGGATGTGCCAGATTTCTTTAGAGGCGTATTCCAGGTGGCACAAGTTGTAGGCCAGTATCCTCACAGTGATACTTACATCTTATGACTTGATGATGCTACATATTGAGCTTCCATAGGTAGTGACAACAGCTTGGTGCTTATAATGTGTTGCGTCTACCATATTATGTGTCTGTGTCCTATGTGTGCGCCACACCTCTGTATACAGAAATACATGTCTACCTGTCAGACATTGCTACATTGGGACTTACCTGACAAGAGTGCAGTTCATGCTTTCTGTACATGAGGATACTTGGAGTTCCGGCAACACACCAAAGGTAAAACTAGTATGTCTCTTTTGCTTATACAGGCATTGGGTCGGTTTACTTTCATGCAACCCTTAGTTTCCTGGGACAGATGCTTGATGAGTTGGCTATCCTCTGGGTACTTACATCTGCATTAGCAATGTGGTTTCCTAAAAGACACCTTCCAAGAGTTTTCCGTCATGACAGGTAACTAACAACATAGATAACAGAATTTGTATATTTACCTTCAATCTCCTATATAGAGCGTTTGCATGTACAGATAACAGTTAACTTTGCTATCCTCCATACTTGCACACCAATTCTAAAATGCTTAATTGGAAGTATTTCCAAATATGAATTTGTCAAACATACAAGAAACCACCGTCCATCCATGGACCTGGGATGATTCAGTAGGGTTAGGTTCCAATACAAAAATAAGATTTAGCCATCTTTAAAGCACGAAGGGTCTAGCATGGAGCAAGCACACATATGCAGTGGCGGAAATAGAGTCCCATGGATACCAAGGCAAAATTTTTACCTGCCCCCTCCCATTCTCCACACACATGTTGCTCAGATGTATGGGCCCCTGTATGGTTGATAGAGTCTAATGCACATAACGTCTTAATTCTAAGAGTTTCCTAGGCAAAGCCAGAGGTGTTTTTCTTGAAGCATCTTTACTGGCGGGTAAGCTGTCATTTCTTGAAGCTGCTCTGCTAATTTCTTTTTCCTATGCTTTCAACTATTAAGAAAGGGTAGCTTCTTACGGTAAGCTGCCCAAAGAATGAATGTTACTTCTTTTAACAGCTTCCAAACCCTAAAGCGGTTAAAAGAAGTAACAAAAGACTGAACATGTGCACAGCAATGCCATTTTGCGGTGCATTATGATTACTTTTGTGGCACTTTTTCAGGTGGGTTCCAGATGGAAACTGCCTATAAAGACATTGTGCATTCATACTCTTAGACCCCGATAAATAAATAATACATTTAATAAATGTGACAGAAAACCATGACGATAAGATAATTTTTTAAATAATACAGTCTATAGTTACCAAATAAATATTATCCCCATACTATTGCTCAACAAAGTTCACTATACTAAAACAATTAATACCTCATATAAGAGACTAATACCGCCACACCATGACCATATATAATTAGTACATAGTGTTTGAATATACAGTGCCTACAAGTAGTATTCAACCCCCTGCAGATTTAGCTGGTTGACACATGCGGAATTAACTTGGCATTGTGACATTTGTACTGTAGATCAGCCCGGAAGTGGGAAATGCACTGCAGCAAAAAAAATTTTTATAATTTTTTTTTTTTTTTTTTTAAACGTTAAAAGTTAATTCAGAGTGTCATTTATTATTCAACCCCTCAAACCACAAGAATTCTGTTTGGTCCCCCTAAAGTATTAAGAAGTAGTTAAGGCACCAAGAATAATGAGCTTCACATGTGTGGATTAATGATCTCTTTTGCCAGCCTTTTCTGACTATTTAAGACCCACCCCAAACTTGTGAACAGCACTCATACATGGTCAACATGGGAAAGACAAAGGAGCATTCCAAGGCCATCAGAGACAAGATGGTGGAGGGTCACAAGGCTGGCAAGGGGTACAAAACCCTTTCCAAGGAGTTGGGCCTACCTGTCTCCACTGTTGGAAGCATCATCTGTAAGTGGAAGGCTTATGGAACTACTTCCACGGCCTGGACAGCCTTTGAAAGTTTCCTCCCGTGCCGAGGCCAGGCTTGTCCGAAGAGTCAAGGCTAACCCAAGGACAACAAGGAAGGAGCTCCGGGAAGATCTCATGGCAGTGGGGACATTGGTTTCAGTCAATACCATAAGTAAGTAATACCATAAGTAACGTACTCCACCGCAATGGTCTCCGTTCCAGACGAGCCCGTAAGGTACCTTTACTTTCAAAGCGTCATGTCAAGGCTCGTCTACAGTTTGCTCATGATCACTTGGAGGACTCTGAGACAGACTGGTTCAAGGTTCTATGGTCTGATGAGACCAAGATCGAGATCTTTGGTGCCAACCACACACGTGACGTTTGGAGACTGGATGGCACTGCATACGACCCCAAGAATACCATCCCTACAGTCAAGCATGGTGGTGGCAGCATCATGCTGTGGGGCTGTTTATCAGCCAAGGGGCCTGGCCATCTGGTCCGCCTCCATGGGAGGATGGATAGCACGGCCTACCTGGAGATTTTGGCCAAGAACCTCCGCTCCTCCATCAAGGATCTTAAGATGGGTTGTAATTTCATCTTCAAACAAGACAACGACCCAAAGCACACAGCCAAGAAAACCAAGGCCTGGTTCAAGAGGGAAAAAGTCAAGGTGTTGGAGTGGCCTAGTCAGTCTCCTGACCTTAACCCAATTGAAAACTTGTGGAAGGAGCTCAAGATTAAAGTCCACATGAGACACCCAAAGAACCTAGATAACTTGGAGAAGGTCTGCATGGAGGAGTGGGCCAAGATAGCTCCACAGACCTGTGCCGGCCTGATCAGGTCTTATAAAAGACGATTATTAGCTGTAATTCTAAACAAGGGTTATTCCACGAAATATTAAACATAGGGGTTGTATAATAATTGACCCACACTTTATGTTTAAAATTTATTAAAATTCAACTGAGCAACATAACTTTTTGGTTTGTAAGATTTATGCTTCTGTTAATAAATCCTACTCTCGTTTGCAGTTTGAAGGCTCTAACTTATTTGCATCTTATCAAACCAGCTAAATCTGCAGCGGGTTGAATACTACTTGTAGGCACTGTAACTAACCTCCTGTTATGGAACAAAATCCACAATATAAAGATCAATGTACCAAAAATATCACATACAAGGGATAAATATTGCCATAACATGACTATATATTAACACTCCATAGTGACCAAATAATACCACCATACTGATTATTAATAAAAATCCCTTTATTAACACCAATATTATCTCATACAATGACCAAATAGTGGAAGCTGTGAGAATATACATTACTGGTAACTGAAGATACTCACCGGTGACATCTCCAATTGAAGTACCGTAATTCATTTTCACTTTTCGGCACACACCGCTATGGTTTCTTCCAGCAAGGACTTGTCAGTGCAAAATGTAACATACAGATATCTATATCTGATCACTTGCATATCACCTCTTGCACTTTTCCCCACTTCTACAGTGATGGTCCCGCCTTACTTTCCCCAAAAATAACATAATATAGCAGTGATGCTTCCCTATGTGTCCCACATAAAGTAATAATGGTTATGTTCCCTTTTTGCCCAAATACAGTAGAATTTACCCCACCACAGTAACCATATAGTATTTTCCACAATATTATACCACCATACAGATGTAATGTGCCTCTTTACGGCCCCAATATAGTAGGAATTTTTTACTTTGTGGCCCCATTCATTACTAATATTTCTCTTATGTGACCCTTAAACAGTAATAAAGTATATAATGTCCTCAAATTCTGGCCACCATATTGTAATACTGTTTCTCTAATTCTGGCTCCATGTAGTAATAATGTCCTCATTCTGGCTCCAATCAATTCATAATGTCCTACTATTCTGGTTCCCATAAGATAATAATATTCTCGAAATCTGGCCCCATAATATAATATTGTCCTCAATTCTGGCCTCATAAGATAATAATGTCCTCAATTTTGGTCTCATAAAATAATAATGTGAAAGAAAACCGTGAGCACAACCTGAATGAAACTGGTGCTTTAAAGTCTAGGTTCCCACACCGGGTACTAATAATGAAAAAAGGCTTAAGCACTCAACTTAAAAGGTTTATTAGTAGTATCTCCAAACGTTTCGGTCAGAAAAGACCTTCATCAGTGACTACTGTAATCATAATATAAACGCATAAGAATACGTACAAACAAAATAAGAAACATTGCGATAAATAAAGTATATACAAAAAAGTGAGACACGGGTCACAGGACGGACAATAGAAAAAACGGTGGGTCAGCTCTGAGTATACCAAGACAGTCAAAATAGTATCCAAGAAGAATGAATGGGTAATAGTGCCATACCTTATTTTTATATAGAAGATTGTCTCCTAAAAAGGGGAGAGGTGCGTGCCCCAAGGAAAGTGTGCTGCCTGGATAAGAGTATAACATGGTGAGCATATTATGCCACAGCTGTGAGTCTAATGTGACTAATCAAGTAGTACTTACTTAAAGACAAACGTAGCTTATAAGAATGCTGAGGAGATTGAAGAAAATGAGCAAATTTGAGTAAATAAGGAATATCTTGTGCTCCTAAACAAATGGTATCCGGTCAATATATTATATTATATATATATATATCCTCAGTAGAAATATCCAGTGACTAAGCTTGCGGTATCCACCGCTATGTAGACTGGAGCTGTCATTAGAAAAAAACAAAATCAGGGCATAAAAATCAGGGGCATAAAAACCATTGTAGGTAAGAGTTATCAAAAGAAATCCCTTGTAGTGTCAAAACCACTATATTACCTCTGCCAGGACGCTGTCTGAGCCTGCTGATTTGATTTCCATGAGTATGTGGGGCGGAAGTGAGGTAATGGCTCAGAGGGTTCCTTTATATGGAGCAGAGGTGGGACTAAGAGCACTGCTGTCAGTCAAGAAGCACAACCAGGAAGTGACTGAGCAGAGATGGGCAACATAAAAAAAAAAAAAAAAGGCTTTGGATCGCTTATATGTATAGCGCTACTATATACAGCGCTGTGTTGCCATGGTAACTCTGAGGCACTAAATAGTGAAGGCAAGGAGGGAGAAGGGGAAGAAAACAGGAGAAAATGATTAGAGAAGTGCTCAGAAGCCATTTATTTTATAGACAAAGGCAAAGAAACATACATAGTGAAGTGAATCATTATTTTGCCGTGAAGTATAATGGTCACAGTGAGACTCCCAGAAATGAGTGACGTGGTGACTTTGATAAGTGGTCCAACCATTCTAATATAGACGGCTCTAAGGGAAAAGGAGAAAGTGTTAATATGCTGGAGAAGTGAACATATATTAACATCACTGCACTAGGTACATATGTTACATCTCAATGACAATGTAAATTTCTCTCTAAGCACTTGAACATGCTATAAAAAAGCAGATAATTCATATTCCCTATTGAGGCCTCTCGGATGCATAGTATCTAATGTGTGTATCCAATAGGCTTCACGTTTTTTTAGAAGCTGGATCCTATTGCCTCCTCTCCGAGAGGGTGGAATTTGCTCAATGATTTGGAACCTTAACTGGGACACATTATGACCGGCATTAACAAAATGGTAAGGGATAGGAAGAAGGAGGTTCTTACACCGTACTGTAGATTTGTGCTTCGATATTCGGTCCCGTATGGTCTGTGAGGTCTCCCCAACATATGCTAGGCCACAAGGGCACTTGATAACATATACTACATAAGTAGAGTCGCATGTAAAATAATTCCGAATTTTAAATTCCTTACCGGAATGGGGGTGGAAAATTTTGTCCCCTTTAATGATACTATTGCACTGTACACACCTTAAGCATGGAAAAGTCCCACATTTAGGTTTTTGTAGAAACCGCTGTGTCACTGAGGGTGATTTAGATCCAAAATCTGCTTGGACCAGTGAGTCACGTAAATTTGGTGGGCGTTTGTAACATGGTAAAAATGGCTCTTTGAATTCAATGACCTCTGGGTATGCCTTTGAAAGGAGGTGCCAGTTTTTACGTATGGCTCTATGAAGAATATTGGTGATCGGATGATACGTGTGTACAAACGGGATACGTGTGTCAACTTTCTTGATCGGTCTTGTGTCAGGTTCCATAGATTTTTCAAGGATAGAGACAGGATACCCTCTGGCCTTAAATTTGTGTGTCATTTCTGAGAGGCGTTGGCGTTGTACAACCTCATCAGAGACGATACGTTTCACCCTCTGAAACTGAGATTTGGGAATGGCTTTTTTAGTAGCAGGTGGGTGGAGACTCTGGTAATGTAGTAAACTGTTTTTATCTGTGTCCTTAATGAAAAGATCAGTTGAGAGTTTACCTTCAGGGTCTTTCATGACCAAGGTGTCAAGAAAGTTAATACGCCGAGATCATGATTCATGGTGAATTGTATCCCTGGCCAGGATGAGTTTAGCAGTTCAAAAAATCTCTGTAAGTGTTCTATTGGGCCTGACCAGATACAGAAGACATCATCAATATAGCGCTTCCATGTAATGACATGGTCGCGGAATAAAGGATGTAGATATATGATGCTCTCCTCAAAGTCGGCCATGTATGCATTTGCATATGGAGGTGCTGCGTTAGACCCCATAGCGGTCCCACGCGTTTGGAGGTAAAAATCATCCTGGAAGAGGAAGAAATTGGAAGTAAGAATAATTTTCAATAAGTCAACACACAAATCAACCTGGTCACTATCCATAGTGGTAGATGATAACAGCCGAGTTACTGACTGAATGCCCTCGTTATGGGGGATAGAGGTGTACAGGTCTTTTACGTCCAGTGTAACAGTAACGAATTTGGGGGAATCAATTGGAGTTCCTTGATTAGTTTAAGAAATGCTCCTGGTGTTCAAGATTTAAGACCTTGTTTGCTTAAGGGCCATTCAGGTCAGTAACTCGGCTGTTATCATCATACCACATAATGGATAGTGACCAGGTTGATTTGTGTGTTGACTTATTGAAAATTATTCTTACTTCCAATTTCTTCCTCTTCCAGGATGATTTTTACCTCCAAACGCGTGGGACCGCTATGGGGTCTAACGCAGCACCTCCATATGCAAATGCATACATGGCCGACTTTGAGGAGAGCATCATATATCTACATCCTTTATTCCGCGACCATGTCATTACATGGAAGCGCTATATTGATGATGTCTTCTGTATCTGGTCAGGCCCAGTAGAACACTTACAGAGATTTTTTGAACTGCTAAACTCATCCTGGCCAGGGATACAATTCACCATGAATCATGATCTCTGGCGTATTAACTTTCTTGACACCTTGGTCATGAAAGACCCTGAAGGTAAACTCTCAACTGATCTTTTCATTAAGGACACAGATAAAAACAGTTTACTACATTACCAGAGTCTCCACCCACCTGCTACTAAAAAAGCCATTCCCAAATCTCAGTTTCAGAGGGTGAAACGTATCGTCTCTGATGAGGCTGTACAACGCCAACGCCTCTCAGAAATGACACACAAATTTAAGGCCAGAGGGTATCCTGTCTCTATCCTTGAAAAATCTATGGAACCTGACACAAGACCGATCAAGAAAGTTGACACACGTATCCCGTTTGTACACACGTATCATCCGATCACCAATATTCTTCATAGAGCCATACGTAAAAACTGGCACCTCCTTTCAAAGGCATACCCAGAGGTCATTGAATTCAAAGAGCCATTTTTACCATGTTACAAACGCCCACCAAATTTACGTGACTCACTGGTCCAAGCAGATTTTGGATCTAAATCACCCTCAGTGACACAGCGGTTTCTACAAAAACCTAAATGTGGGACTTTTCCATGCTTAAGGTGTGTACAGTGCAATAGTATCATTAAAGGGGACAAAATTTTCCACCCCCATTCCGGTAAGGAATTTAAAATTCGGAATTATTTTACATGCGACTCTACTTATGTAGTATATGTTATCAAGTGCCCTTGTGGCCTAGCATATGTTGGGGAGACCTCACAGACCATACGGGACCGAATATCGAAGCACAAATCTACAGTACGGTGTAAGAACCTCCTTCTTCCTATCCCTTACCATTTTGTTAATGCCGGTCATAATGTGTCCCAGTTAAGGTTCCAAATCATTGAGCAAATTCCACCCTCTCGGAGAGGAGGCAATAGGATCCAGCTTCTAAAAAAACGTGAAGCCTATTGGATACACACATTAGATACTATGCATCCGAGAGGCCTCAATAGGGAATATGAATTATCTGCTTTTTTATAGCATGTTCAAGTGCTTAGAGAGAAATTTACATTGTCATTGAGATGTAACATATGTACCTAGTGCAGTGATGTTAATATATGTTCACTTCTACCAGCATATTAACACTTTCTCCTTTTCCCTTAGAGCCGTCTATATTAGAATGGTTGGAGCACTTATCACAAGTCACCACGTCACTCATTTCTGGGAGTCTCACTGTGACCATTATACTTCACGGCAAAATAATGATTCACTTCACTATGTATGTTTCTTTGCCTTTGTCTATAAAATAAATGGCTTCTGAGCACTTCTCTAATCATTTTCTCCTGTTTTCTTCCCCTTCTCCCTCCCTGCCTTCACTATTTAGTGCCTCAGAGTTACCATGGCAACACAGCGCTGTATATAGTAGCGCTATACATATAAGCGATCCAAAGCCTTTTTTTTTTTTTTTTTATGTTGCCCATCTCTGCTCAGTCACTTCCTGGTTGTGCTTCTTGACTGACAGCAGTGCTCTTAGTCCCACCTCTGCTCCATATAAAGGAACCCTCTGAGCCATTACCTCACTTCCGCCCCACATACTCATGGAAATCAAATCAGCAGGCTCAGACAGCGTCCTGGCAGAGGTAATATAGTGGTTTTGACACTACAAGGATTTCTTTTGATAACTCTTACCTACAATGGTTTTTATGCCCCTGATTTTTTATGCCCCTGATTTTGTTTTTTGCTAATGACAGCTCCAGTCTACATAGCGGTGGATACCGCAAGCTCAGTCACTGGATATTTCTACTGAGGTAATATATATATATATATATTGACCGGATACCATTTGTTTAGGAGCACAAGATATTCCTTATTTACTCAAATTTGCTCATTTTCTTCAATCTCCTCAGCATTCTTATAAGCTACGTTTGTCTTTAAGTAAGTACTACTTGATTAGTCACATTAGACTCACAGCTGTGGCATAATATGCTCACCATGTTATACTCTTATCCAGGCAGCACACTTTCCTTGGGGCACGCACCTCTCCCCTTTTTAGGAGACAATCTTCTATATAAAAATAAGGTATGGCACTATTACCCATTCATTCTTCTTGGATACTATTTTGACTGTCTTGGTATACTCAGAGCTGACCCACCATTTTTTCTATTGTCCGTCCTGTGACCCGTGTCTCACTTTTTTGTATATACTTTATTTATCGCAATGTTTCTTATTTTGTTTGTACATATTCTTATGCGTTTATATTGTGATTACAGTAGTCACTGATGAAGGTCTTTTCTGACCGAAACGTTTGGAGATACTACTAATAAACCTTTTAAGTTGAGTGCTTAAGCCTTTTTTCATCATAAAATAATAATGTCCTCCAATTGTGGCCTCATAAGATAACAATGTCCTAAAATTTTGGCCTCATAAAATACTAATGTCCTCTACTCCTGACCCCTTAAGATAATATTCACCAATTCTAGCACCATAAGATAATAATATCCTCCAATTCTGGGCTCCATAACTTATTTATGTCCTCCAATTTTGGGCTCCGTGAGATATTTTTCAATTTTTGCCCAATAAGATGATAATGATTTCCAATTCTGCTCCCAATAGATAATAATGTCCTCAATTTCTGACCTCAGAATACTAACATACTGCAATTCTAGCCTCATAAGATAATAATGTCTTCAAATTCCTGCAAACCGCCGCACATATACAATGCCTTGCGAAAGTATTCGGCCCCCTGGAACTTTTCAACCTTTTCCCACATATCATGCTTCAAACATAAAGATACCAAACATAAATTTTTGGTGAAGAATCAACAACAAGTGGGACACAATTGTGAAGTTGAACGAAATTTATTGGTTATTTAAATTTATTGTGGAAATACAAAAACTGAAAAATGGGGCGTACAATATTATTCGGCCCCTATACTTTCAGTGCAGCAAACTCACTCCAGAAGTTCATTGCGGATCTCTGAATGATCCAATGTTGTCCTAAATAACTACTGATGATAAATATAATCCACCTGTGTGTAATCAAGTATGCACCTGCTCTGTGATAGTCTCAGGATTCTGTTTGAAGCACAGAGAGCATCATGAAGACCAAGGAACACAACAGACAGGTCCGTGATACTGTTGTGGAGAAGTTTAAAGCCGGATTTGGATACAAAATGATTTCCAAAACTTTAAACATCCCAAGCAGCACTGTGCAAGCGATCATATTGAAATGGAAGGAGTATCATACCACTGCAAATCTACCAAGACCCGTCCGTCCCTCTAAACTTTCATCTCAAACAAGGAGAAGACTGATCAGAGATGCAGCCAAGAGGCCCACGATCACTCTGGATGAACTGCAGAGATCTACAGCTGAGCTGGGACAGTCTGTCCATAGGACAACAATCAGTCGTACACTGCACAAATCTGGCCTTTATGGAAGAGTGGCAAGAAGAAAGCCATTTCTCAAAGATATCCATAAAAAGTGTCGTTTAAAGTTTGCAACAAGCCACCTGGGAGACATACCAAACATGTGGAAGAAGGTGCTCTGGTCAGATGAAACCAAAATCGGACTTTTTGGCAACAAACAATATATTTGGAGTAAAGGCAACACCCTGAACACAGCATCCCCACTGTCAAACATGGTGGTGGCAGCATCATGGTTTGGGCCTGATTTTCTTCAGCAGGGACAGGGAAGATGGTTAAAATTGATGGGAAGATGGATGGAGCCAAATACAGGACCATTCTTAAAGAAAACCTGTTGCAAAAGACCTGAGACTGGGATGGAGATTTGTCTTCCAACAAGACAATGATCCCAAACATAAAGCAAAATCTACAATGGAATGGTTCACAAATAAACGTATCCAGGTGTTAGAATGGCCAAGTCAAAGTGCAGACCTGAATCCAATCGAGAATCTGTGGAAAGAGCTGAAAACTGCTGTTCACAAATGATCTCCATCCAACCTCACTGAGCTCGAGCTGTTTGCCAAGGAAGAAAGGGCAAGAATTTCAGTCTCTCGATGCACAAAACTGATAGAGACATACCCCAAGTGACTTGCAGCTGTAATCGCAGCAAAAGGTGGCGCAACAAAGTACTAAGTTAAAGGGGCTGAATAATATTGCACGCCCCACTTTTCAGTTTTTGTATTTCCACAAAAATTTTAAATAATAAATTTCGTTCAACTTCTCAATTGTGTCCCACTTGTTATTGATTCTTCACTGAAAATTTACATTTGGTATCTTTATGTTTGAAGCATGATATGTGGGAAAAGGTTGAAAAGTTCCAGGGGGCCGAATACTTTCGCAAGGCACTGTACTTCCTAGCGATTGCGTGACCTCAGTCTGAGCACCACCCCGATCAAGTGCAGGTGTCAGGTCTATATGACAGCTGACACCCTGCAGCAACGCCTGCGATCGGTGCTAGCACCGATCGTGGGCGTTTACCCCTCTGATGCTGTTGTCAATAGTGACAACATCGATGGGCATCGCAGAGGGAGGGAGCTCGTTTTCTGCTCCCATCGGCACAATGCAATTGCGATTGCATTGTGCCGATGGTCTCCACGGTGACCTGGACCGAAAGAGGGACACATGGTCAGAGTATTAGATCAGTAATCAGTCAGTGTAAAGTTGATGTCCCATGCTGGGACAATGTAAAAAAGTAAAAAAAAAAAAGAAAAAAAAGTTTTAAAAATTATAAAAATCTAAAAAAATCAAACAAAGAAAAAAAATTAAAAAATATTAATTCAATAAATACATTTATTTATGTAAAAACAAAAATAAAAAAGTACACATATTTGGTATCACTGCAAAAAATCAAAAAATTATGCTTTATTATCATACCGCCAAACAAAAAGTGGAATAAAACGCGATCAAAAAACAATTCTAAATAACCCCTCTATTCCATCCGACGTACTATTCCGTCCATGTGACCCTGGACCTAATTCCCATTGACGGAATAGTACGTCATGGGCGATCAGCTGCGCTCCCGGGGGGAGCGCAGCTGATCGCGGCCGGGTGTCACGGCCGCGTGACACCCAGCACTATGTGTCAGGAGCGGTCACGGACCGCTCCCGGCACATTAACCCCTGGCACACCGCGATCAAACATGATAGCGGTATACCGGGGGCACAGGGGAGGATCGCGCGGGAGGGGGCTCCCTGCGCTCTCCCCTGAGACCCTCAGAGCAGCGCGATGTGTCGCGCTGTTCCGAGGGTCCGTCCTCCCTTCAGGTCCCCGGATCCAAGATGGCGCGGGGTCCTGCAGGGAGGCGGCTTCCTCAGTGCCTGCTGAGAGCAGGCACTGAGGAAGCCTGCAGCGATGCCAGAACGATCGCTGGTGTGCTGTGCACACTGTCACACCAGCAATCTGATAAAATACTGTGATGTCCCATCCTGGGACAAAGTAAAAAATTAAAAAAAATAAAAATAAAAAGTGGTAAAAAAAATCATAAAAAAAAAAAAAAAATATTCCCCAATAAATTCATTTCTTCCTGTAAATAAAGAAAACAAAACAATAAAAGTACACATATTTGGTATCACCGCGTCCGTAACGACCCCCCCTATAAAACTGTTCCACTAGTTAACCCCTTTAGTGAACCCCTTAAAAAAACTAAGCAAAAAATCAATGCTTTATCATCACACCGCCGAACAAAAAGTGGAATAACACAATATCAAAAAGACCGATATAAATAAACATGGTACCGCTGAAAACATCATCTTGTCCCGCAAAACACGAGCCGTCATACAGCATCATCAGCGAAAAAATAAAAAAGTTATAGCTCGCAGAATAAAGCGATGCAAAAATAATCATTTTTTATATAAAATTTTTATTCTATAAAAGCGCCAAAACATAAAAAAATGATATAAATGAGGTATCGCCGTAATCGTACTAACCCGAAGAATAAAACTGCTTTATCAATTTTACCACACGCGGAACGGTATAAACGCCTCCCCCCAAAAGAAATTCATGAGTTGCTGATTTTTGTTCATTCTAACCTCCCAAAAAATCGACATAAAAAGTGATCAAAAAATGTCACGTGCTCAAAAATGGTGGGCCAAAATATGCAAAAATTATAGCTCTCAAAATGTGGTGATGCAAAAAACTATTTTTTGCAATAAAAAGCGTCTTTTAGCGTGACAGCTGCCAATCATAAAAACCCGCTATAAATAGTAAATCAAACCCCCCTTTATCACCCCCTTAGTTAGGGAAAAATAATAAAATTAAAAAAATGTATTTATTTCCATTTTCCCGTTAGGGTTAGGGTTGCGGCTAAGTTAGGGTTAGGGTTGGCGCTAACGTTAGGATTAGGGTTAGGGTTGGGATTAGGGTTTGGGGTGTGTTAGGGTTAGGTTTGTGGTTAGGGTTGGGACTAGGGTTAGGGGTGTGTTGGGGTTAGGGTTGGAGTTAGAATTGGGGGGTTTCTGCTGTTTAGGCAAATCAGGGGCTCTCCAAATGTGACATGGCGTCTGATCTCAATTCCAGCCAATTCTGCGTTGAAAAAGTCAAACGGTGCTCCTTCACTTCTGAGCTCTGCCATGCACCCAAACAGTAGTTTACCCCCGCATATGGGGTATCAGCGTACTCTGGACCACAAGAGTTATTGTGCAATTTGTCCTATTTCTTCTGTTACCCTTGGAAAAATAAAAAACTGGGGGCGACAAAATCATTTTTGTAAAAAAAAAAATGATTTTTTTGTTTTTACGGCTGTATGTTATAAAACTTCTGTGAAGCACTTGGGGCTTCATAGCGCTCACCACACATCTAGATAAGTTCCTTGTGGGGTCTATTTTCCAAAATGGGGTCACTTGTGGGGGGTTTCCACTGTTTAGGCGCATCAGGGGCTCTCCAAATGCGACATGACGCCCCCAGACCATTCCATCAAAGTCTGCAACCCAAAACGTCACTACTTCCCTTCCGAGCCCAGACGTGCACCCATACAGTAGTTTTCTCACACTTGTTGGGTATCAGCGTACTCAGGACAAATTGGACAACAACTTTTGGGGTCCAATTTCTCCTGTTACCCTTGTGAAAATAAAATATTGGGGGTGAAAAAATCATTTTTGTAAAAAAAAGATTTTTTATTTTTACAGCTGTACGTTATAAACTTCTGTGAAGCACTTCGGGGTTCAAAGTGCTCACCACACATCTAGATAAGTTCCTTGTGGGGTCTATTTTCCAAAATGGGGTCACTTGTGGGGGGTTTCCACTGTTTAGGCGCATCAGGGGCTCTCCAAATGCGACATGACGCCCCCAGACCATTCCATCAAAGTCTGCAATCCAAAATGTCACTACTTCCCTTCCGAGCCCCGACGTGCGCCCATACAGTAGTTTACTCCCACATATTGGGTATCAGCATACTCAGGACAAATTGGACAACAACTTTTGGGGTCCAATTTCTCCTGTTACCCTTGTGAAAATAAAATATTGGGGGTGAAAAAATCATTTTTGTAAAAAAAAAAAAAGATTTTTTTATTTTACGGCTGTACGTTATAAACTTCTGTGAAGCACTTTGGGGTTCAAAGTGCTCACCACACATCTAGATAAGTTCCTTGAGGGGTCTAGTTTCCAAAATGGTGTCATTTGTGGGGGGTTTCCACTGTTTAGGCAGATCAGGAGCTCTCCAAACACGACATGGCATCCAGCCAATTCTGCGTTGAAAAAGTCAAACGGCGCTCCTTCCCTTCCAAACTCTGCCATGCACCCAAACAGTGGTTTACCCCCACATATAGGGTATCAGCGTACTCAGGACAAATTGCACAATAACTTTTGGAGTCTTGTAACCCTTGGGAAAATAAAAATTGGGGTGAAAAGATCAATTTTGTGGAAAAAATATGATTTTTTAATTTTACGGCTCTACGTTATAAACTTGTGTGAAGCACTTGGGGGTTCAAATTGCTCACCAAAGATCTAGATAAGTTCCTTAGGGGGTCTAGTTTCCCAAATGGGGTCACTTGTGGGGGGTTTCCACGGTTTAGGCACATCAGGGGCTCTCCAAATGCAACATGGCGTCCAATCTCAATTCCAGCCAATTTTGGTTGGAAAAAGTCAAATGGTGCTCCTTCCATTCCGAGTTCTGCCATGCGCCCAAACAGTGGTTCCCCCCACATATGGGGTATCAGCGTACTCAGGACAAATTGGACAACAACTTTTGTGGTCCAATTTCTCCTGTTACCTATGGGAAAATAAAAAATTAGTGACTAAGAGATAATTTTTGTGGGAAAAAAATAGGATTTTTTATTTTCATGCCCGGGCATTATAAACTTGTGTGAAGCACTTGGGGGTTCAAAATGCTCACCAAAGATATAGATAAGTTCCTTAGGGGGTCTAGCTTCCAAAATAAGGTCACTTGTGGGGGGTTTCCACTGTTTAGGCTCATCTGGGGCACTACAAACGGAACATGACCCCATCAATGTTTGCATTCCAAAACGTTACTGCTTCCTTTCCAAGCCCTGCCGTGCGCCCAAACAGTTTCCCCCCCCCCACATATGGGGTATCAGCGTACTCAGGACAAATTGGACAACAACTTTTGGGGTCCAATTTCCTTGGGAAAAATCAAAATTTGGGACTAAAAAATCATTTTTGTGGAAAATTGTTTTTTTTTTTTTTTCACACCCAGGCATTATAAACTTTTGTGAAACACTTTGGGGTTCAAAGTGCTCACAACAGATCTAAATAAGTTTCTTAGGGGGTCTAGTTTCCAAAATGGTGTCACTTGTGGGGGGTTTCCACTGTTTAGGCGTATCAGGGGCTCTCCAAACACGACATGGCGTCCAATCTCAACTCCAGCCAATTTTAGTTTGAAAAAGTCAAAAGGCGCTCCTTCCCTTACGAGCTCTGCCGTGTGCCCAACCAGTGGTTTTCCCCCACATATCGGGTATTGGCGTACTCAGGAGAAATTGCACAACAACTTTATCTGCCAATTTTCTCCTTTTACCCTTGTGAAAATAAAAAAAAGTTTGTAAAAGATCATTTTTGTGGCTAAAAAGTTAAATATTAATTTTTTCCTTCCACGTTGCTTCAGCTCCTGTGAAGCACCTGAAGGGTTATTAAACTTCTTGAATGTGGTTTTGAGTACCTTGAGGGGTGCAGTTTTTAGAATGGTGTCACTTTTGGGTATTTTCTGCTATATAGACCCGTCAAAGTGACTTCAAATGTGAGGTGATCCATAAAAAAATGGCTTTGTAAATTTTGTTGCAAAAATGAGAAATCACTGGTCAACTTTTAACCCTTATAATTTCCTAACAAAACAAAATTTTGGTTCCAAAATTGTGCTGATGTAAAGTAGACATGTGGGAAATGTTATTTCTTAACTATTTTGTGTGACATATTTCTCTGTTTTAAGGGAAAAAAAATTCAAAGTTTGAAAATTGCAAAATTTTCAAAATTTTCGCCATATTTGCATTTTTTTCAAAAATAAACGCAAGGTATATCGAAGAAATTTTACCACTAACGTGAAGTACAGTATGTCACGAGAAAACATTCTCAGAATCGCGAAGATCCGTTGAAGCGTTCCAGAGTTATAACCTCATAAAGAGACAGTGGTCAGAATTGTAAAAATTGGCCCAGTCATTAACGTGCAAACCACCCTTGGGGGTGAAGGGGATAAAAATGGTATCTCTGAAAACATCTTGTCCCACAAAAAAGCAAGCTGCAATACAGCTCTATCAGCTGAAAAATAAAAAGTTATAGCTCTCAGAATAAAGCGATGCAATAATTTTTCCTATAAAATAGTTTTTATTGTGTAAAAGCCCCAAAACATAAAAAAATATAAATGTGGTATCTCTAACTAACCCAAAGAATAAAGCTGCCATATCAATTTTACCACACGCGGAATGGCATAAATTCCTGAATTGATTTTTTTTGTTCATTCTGCCTACCAAAAATCAGAATAGAAAACGATCAAATGTCATGCACCCGAAAATAGTACCAATAAAATTGTCAACTCGTCCTGCAAAAAATAAGCCATCACATGACAAAATATGGGGGATGCAAAAAAAGAAAAGCGTCTTTTAGTGCTAAAAAACCCATATAAATCTGGTATGGATGTAATCGCACCGACCCGAAGAATAAAGTCGTCCAATAACTTATACCACACAAGGAAAAATAAATAAAACCAATTCTTCACCTGCGGTTAATTTTTACATTCTGCCTCCCAAAGATCATAGTAAGGCTCGGTTCACATTTATCCTGCGCTCTATACTATGCGCTTACACCAGGATTTCTGTGTAAATCTCTGAAATATGTGATTCAGATGGAACCTCTGGCGGAAGATTCTCTATAATAAGTTAGATGGAGGCACTGTGGACGCCGTCTGTCCGTCTTTTTAGGCGTGCATAACAGCGCGGTCAGCCACAATTTTGTGCACCTCTGAAAAGAAGGACACCGCTAAACAGAGGCCAGACATAGTCCAGAGTAACTCTGCCATCTCATTATGGTGAATGAATCCACTGGGGGTTTCATCTGAATCATCTCACTCTGAGATTTAGATGGAAACCCTGATATAAGTGCTCAGCTTAGCGTGCCGGATAAATGTGATCCCAAACATTATGTAAAATGTTCCCAATAAATCTTCAACTCAATCCACAAAAAAAGTAAATCCGCATTCAGGTTCGTCATCTATGAACAGAAATGTATGGGGCTTCATCGTTACTGGTAGTACAAAGGTTCTGGGAAGTGAAATGGCTCCCCTCTCCCAAAAGAAGTTCAGCAAATTCTGAACTCCCATATCCAAATGACCCCCTCCCTTCTGAGCACCAGTGTGCCTAAATCGCATTTGGAGTCCAGATGTTTGCAATTTCTTTAGCGATAGCCCACCTAATTTATGGGTGCATGTTTCCAGAAGCACAAGCTGGGCATAATGTACAGGGCATTACAATATACTGGTGACTACAACATACTGAACACTACAGTGGCAGTTTGAATTTTTCACTCAGCAAGATCCACTGCTGCTTGTTTCTGGAAAACACCCATGAAGTCAGAATCATCACTACGCCTGTAGATAAATTCCCAAAGGGGTATAATTTCCAAAATGGGGTCACTTGATGGGAGATTCTCCTCTTCTAGCACTTAGGGGCTCTGTATATGAAGTTCGCAAACTATTCTAGGAAAATCTGCGCTCCAGGATGCAAATAGCGCTCCATCCCTCCCTTGTCTCGCCTTATGCCTAAGCAGTACTGTACAGCCACATATGGGGTATTTGTACATTCAGCAGAAATTGTGGGACAAATTTTTGGTGCTATTTTTACCCATTTTCTAATGTAAAAATGTAAAATCTTGGGCTAAAACAAAATTTTGGTGGTAAAAATGTAATTATTTTTTCCTCCCTACCCAATAGTATAAAATACTGTGACACACCTGTAGTGTCAATATGATCACTGCACCCTTAGTGAATCAATATGTAGTAGTCAATATGATCACTGCACCCATTGAGGTGTAGTTTGTAAAATGGGGTCACTTATGGGGGGGTTCTGCTGTTCTGGCATCTCAGGGGCTCTGCCAATGTGACATGGCATTCTCAAATTAATCCTGCAAAATCTAAATTCCGTGGTGCTTCTTCCTTTCTGAGCTTTGCACTGTATGGTGTATCGGTGTACTGAGGAGAATTTGCTCAACACGTTTTGGAGTCCATTTTCTCCTGCCATTCTTGTGAAAATGAAAAACATGGGGCTAAAACAACATTTTTGTGGGAAAAATATTTTTTTTTCATTTTCACAGATCAACATTGTAAATTTCTGTGAAGCACCTGTGGGTTCACACATCTAGATAAATTCCCTGAGGGGTCTAGTTTCCAAAATGGTGTCACTTGTGGGGGGTTTCCACTGTTTATGCTCATCAGGGACTCTCCAAACATGGTGTCCGCTAAGGATTCTAACCAGTTTTGCGCTCCAAAAGTCAAATGGTGCTCTTTCCCATCCAAACCATGCTGTGCACCCAAACAGTAGTTTTTCTCCACATATTAAGTATCTGCTTACTCAGGAGAAATAGCACAACAAATTGTATGTGCATTTTCTTCTGTTACCCTTGTGAAAATGCAAAATTTGAGGCTAAAAGAACATTTTTGGTGGGAAAAATTAGATTTTTTTATTTTCACAGCTTTACGTTGTATACTTTATTCTGTGACGCACCCCAGGTTTAAGGTACTCACCACACATCTAGATGAGTTCCTTGAGGGGTCAAGTTTTCAAAATGGAGTCACTTGTGGAGGGTTTCCACTGTTTAACATGCCATAAGAATATAGCCTTACCAAAACCTTGTCAAATGAACTGGCAGGATGCAGCAGGCCGCCACTGATAAAGGCAGGGACAGCACAGGTGATAAAAAGTGCACTAAAAATGAAAAAATGAATGCATATGATAAATACATTAAATGAGGTATTAAATAATATTTTGGCCAACATAGATAAGCTCGCAACCAAATGTCAATGGTCCTCATATTTGCGAGTCCTAACACTAATTTAAAAAACAGCTAACACAGAGAAATTCAGAAAAACATGTGACTGGCGTTTTTTGCAAGCCCTATTTGTGTGCGTTTTTGCTACTAGGCAGCCATCCCCTCCATAATTTTGCTAGGTGTGTGGGTGGCTGTTCTCATCAGTAGCTTGCATCTGTGCTGCCCCTGCCTATATCAGTTGGGCCTGCTGCATCCTGCCAGTGCATTTGTCATTTGGCTATTTTCCTATGGTATGTTTTTCTGAATTTCTCTATGTTAGCTGGTTTCCACTGTTTAGGGACATCAGAGGCTCTCCAAACATGACATAGCATCCACTAATGGCATCCACTAATGATTCAAGCAAATTTTGCATTTAAAAAGTCAATTGGCGCTTATTTCCTTCCAAGCCCTGCTATGCGCCCAAACAGTAGTTTTCCCCACATACAGGATATTGGCATGCTCAGGAGGAATTGCACAACAAATTTTGAGGTTCATTTTCCCCTGTTACTCTTGTGAAAATAAAAAAATTGCGTCTAAAGTTAAATTTTTGTGAAAAAAGTTAAATATTCATTTTTTCCTTCCACATTTCTTCAGTTCCTGTGAAGCAACAGAAGGGTTAATAAACTACTTGAATGTGGTTTTGAGCACCTTAAGGAGTGCAGTTTTTAGATTGGTGTCAATTGTGGGTATTTTCTGCCACTTACACCCCTCAAAGTCACTTCAAATGTGATGTGGTCCCTAAAAAAAATGGTTTTGTACATTTTGTTGTAAAAATGAGAAATCGCTGGTCAACTTAACCCTTCTAACTTGCTAACAAAAAAAATTATGTTTAAAAAATTGTGGTAATGTAAAGGAGACATGTGGGAAATGTTATTTATTAGCTATTTTGTGTGACATAACGCTCTGATTTAAGGACATAAAAATTAGTTTGAAAATTGCTAAATTTTAAAAATTTTCACCAAATTTCCAATTTCTTCACAAATAAACACAAGTCATATTGAAGAAATTTTACCACTATCATGAAGTACTATATGTCACAAAAAACAATATCAGTGGGATTCATTGATGTGGGATTCATTGATGTGTTCCAGAGTTATTACCACATAAAGTGACACTGGTCAGAATTGTAAAATTTGTCCTGGTCTGGAAGGTGAAAACAGGCTTCGGGGTGAAGGGATTAAGATAATGATATTCTCCAGTTCTAATAATGTCCTCCTCTAATTCTGGGCCCACTAGATAATAATATATAGAAGAAACAAAGTTCAGCTCACCCCGTTATGTCCTGGTTCCTTGGCTGGTCATCGGCGCACGGAGCCGCCCTGGTCCTGGCGGTAAGGAAATCCAATGTACAAGAAGAGTTGTATCCAGCGACCACATGAGATATGATTCTTAAAACTTGACATTTATTTAGCCATTATATTAAAAAGCACAGATATGCAGAAAAGAGCAATCCCAGTGCAGGGAACGAATCCTACACGTTTCAACCTACACGGTCTTAAGGTACTGCCACACTACACAATCCCGCTAGCGATCTCGTTAGCGTCGCATACTAATGAGATCGCTAGCGGGATTGTTTGTATATCGCTGAGTGCGGCTTAACTTAGCGATATCGTTAAGGACGCTATCGCGGTTAGCGATCTCCTTAACGACTTTAGCGGTACAAAAGTACCGCTAAATCGCTAAGAAAAGGTGCCACACTCAGCGATATATACTTACCCAGCGGGAGCGCCGACGATGAAATAGGGTCCGGAGCGATTCCAGCGACGAGCGAGATCACAGCAGGAAGCTCGTCGCTGGAAGCTGCCGCACTGAACAACATCGCTAACGGGATCGCTAAATAGTGACGTTTTTTTAGCGATCCGTTAGCGATGTTGTTTAGTGTGGCATACCCTTTAATCATGTGGGATTCGTTTCCTGCACTGGGATTGCTCTTTTCTGCATATCTGTGCTTTTTAATATAATGGCTAAATAAACGTCAAGTTTTACGAATCATATCTCCTGTGGTAGCTGGATACAACTCTTCTTGCACATTAGATAATAATGTCCTCTAATTATAGCATCATTTAGTACATTTGCCCACCCAATCCATGTGGCCCACATTGTGCCCCTTAAAAGGAGGAGAGAAAAATTTGGGAATTCAAACTTATAAGGATGTTCAATACTTTGACACTAGAGGTACTGCCACACTAAACAATCCCGCTAGCGATCACGATAACGACGCATACTAATGCGATCGCTAGCGGGATTGTTTCTATATCGCTAAGTGCGGCCACATTTAGCGATATAGTTAACGACGCTATCGCCGTTAGCGATCTTCTTAACGACTTTAGCGGTACAAAAGTACCGCTAAATCGCTAAGAAAAGGTGCCACACTAGCGATATATACTTACCCAGCGGGAGCGCCGACGAGAAAATAGGGTCCGGAACGATTCCAGCGACGAGCGAGATCACAGCAGGAAGCTCGTCGCTGGCAGATGCCGCACTGAACAACATCGCTAACGGGATCGCTAAATAGTGACGTTTTTTAGCGATCCCGTTAGCGATATTGTTCAGTGTGGCATACCCTTAAGACTCAATTTAACACCTGGATTTATGACTCACTACATGGACACAGTTCACACTTCCAGCAGAAGAACTGCAGACAACTAAGAACATCCCCACTGCCTCTCCATTTGTAAGATAATGCTAATTCGATTTCCTTGGCTTATCTTTATGAGGCATCACACCTCCCACCTAATTAACAAATGTCCTACTGTAGTATCTCTTAAATGTGCTTTTTTCTTTATTAATCTATTTGTAATCTTGCCTGAAGAAGGAGCCTCTGCGCTCTGAAAGCTTGCGAACATATAATTTTCTGGTTAGCCAATAAAGGTATCAGTCTAAGAATACTCTTGTCATAATTGGACGGAAAAGTATTCACATCGATTTTTCTGGCTAACACAGTACCACAATATAATTTATTATTGTACACCACATTAAAATTAAAAGTTCTACGTAGCTGTGAACATCAGAATGTTCCCTGCTGAGTATAAAATTCTCCATAATACTAAAAAGAGGACTTATCTGCTCTCCCAACACCTCCTTTTTAGTAAATACTTATATGACTCATAAAATAACAGTTCTGAATCTTTTCTTATAGCTCTATGCTGTGCTGCTAAATTGAAAACTGGATATTAGCTATTTCCTTGGCTAAGCGGTGTGTCTTAACGCAGTCCGCACTAATTGGAAAGAGCATGCAGTGACATGCCTACCTGGTTACACCTAACTGTAAAAGAAAAGATGCTCCAGTATTATTAATTCAAGAAAACTACAGGAATTTACTAATCATTAATGGCATATTGTTAAGTCTGACCCCCACTAAACCCTACAATAGAAAGGCCATGGGGCTAGATAAGAGATTGAAGGGATTGTCTGATAGGTCATCAATATCTGATCAGTGGGGCTGTGACACCCAGCACACCTGCCAATCAGATGCACCCAGTGTCGGCGGCAGCCGGATGTATGCAGTTGTGGAGCTGCACCGCAAAACTTTGTCAACTGTATGCTGGCCGTGGTCCAGATAGGGGGCAGATGTGCAATAACTGGCCACTATGTAGTTGATGAAGTTATGTAGATCACATTCAGCCACCATTAGCACCAGGAATAGCTTATTGGCGGGAGTTCTGGATGTCACACCTCCACTGATTAGATGTTTATGACCTATCCTAAGGATAGGCCATCAATATAAAACCCCTTGAAAGCATCTTTCCAACATAAGCACAAAATTCAACACATCCCCATTTACCTGAATGGAACTATGTTGCAATAAGAGAAGTAGTGTTTGGTTAGGACTGGAACAGTGGGGCTGATTCATCAAGACTTGCATAGGCCAGTGTGCTATACCAGTCATTCTGGAGAAGAAGGCACCAAATTCATTAATATCTGTTGCTACTTAATGTATTTGTCACCTCTTTTTAGTGGCGTGCACCTCAGTGCACCATGCCAGAAGTACTATTCTATTCAAGGGCTGGAGTAGTATTTCTGGTGTACAAAAAAGGCTGAAACATTTGATAAATTAGATGGACAGGCGTGGCCCATTTTGGTTAAGCTGATTGTTAAATTGTGAAAACTCCAACATTTTTGTACAAATCCCCATTGCGCAAAATTTTTCTGACTTTTCAGAGCTTTTATGTTAGTTTTCTGGCATTTCAGATGGCTATAGACATTGTTTGTATAAAATAACTAGTAACAACGTTTCCTAAAGGATGATTTTAACATTGATTTTTTTTGTCATAGATGGAGATTTAAAGCTGTTGTTGGAGTTCTCTCTGGCATCACCACAGTATTGGCATTTGTCAAACCTGTAATTAATAGTATATCTCTAATGACATTGGGAATACCTTGTACAATTCTTCTTATTACTGAGCTTAAGAGGTGAGTAAACCAATAGAAACCATTTCGAAAACTGTTCTTAGTGATTTTTTTTAAGAGCTAGAGGTATTGGCAGTGTCACCGGACATATTGCCTAGAATGGATTTAAAAGAGGTGCAAATTTTGAAGATGTGAGTGAATATTGTCCTAGGATATGTATTATAGATGAATGTACTAGGCTTAAAATGATTTAAGCCTCTTTCCATATGCTGGCACAGGATATAACCTTGGGAGACAAACAGAACATTAAATCACAAAGATGATGCAATACGACAGGTCAAGTCAATGGGGTTTTGTTATCATAGGTGGCCATGTGTTCTGTTACCCAAACAGTAGTAGAAAGTATGTAAAACCTAGAGAAAAATTGCAAAACTGATCCTTATACAGATAGACAGAAGATGTGTGTGCGCGTTCCTGTCCTGTAGTACAAAACCTGGCCCGTAATTGAGGGACAAGTTTATTTTTTACCATTAGGACTCCTTAGTTCTATATACGCCACTGATGATACGTAAATGTAAATACATTCTGCTGACGTTATGGCATGATGATGCATTTGTGGATTTTCACAGAACCAGAAAAGTGAAGAAGAATGGTGAAAGATATGCGTGTAAATATTGACTGATCTTTCTTGTGGTTTCTATGTTCCTTAATAGTCTCATCTTTGGAGATAGGAAAACAAGCAAATGATAATTAAATGTAATCTTATATAAATATCATCTTCACATATTGTGTGTGCTGCTAAAACTAGTTATGGAGTAAAAAACAATAACATGCATGCCATGACTGGGAAGCATCACTGATGAAGCTGTAGGCCGCCGTCTTCCTGTGTGCGCAGCACTGGAGATGCTGATAAATGTTGCAGTTTCAGCACTGTCATTGTTCACAAACATGTGGCCTCATGTTTCCTGGAAAAGAGACATCAGATCCTTCATTCTGTTCATTTTACGCAAAATGTCAGATATTGCTTTCACTAGATATACAATCTTCTTAGAATTTTCTCCATGTACGACATTTGACTTTTAATTTTTTTTTCTTATAGTAATCATTATGTACTAACCTACTTGTTGAATAGATTTAGTACAAGAGTTGTCCGATGAATGGACTGAAAGCAAAACTAAATTTTTCAACAGGGTAAAGATTTAAGTGGTTCATTTCTGTAACATCTGTTCCATTCCTCACTCCTCTGTTCCTGCTTCAACCATTGGGCATCTCTGCGTCTTTTTTGTGGCAGCCACAAAACAGTGATAGTCCCTATGCCTCCCCCCAGAACACTGCGATTGCGCCTGATCGCACCAATTAGGGGGTTAACTGCCAGAGGCGGGCGTGGAAGCCGCTCCTGGCTGTTAGTGCAGGAAGCTCAGCCACCGGCAGCGCTGAGCTCCGGCACTAACCGGACAGGAGATGCTGATATTTCAGCATCTCCTGTGCGGTCATGCTGTGATCGGTCAGTCAGATTGACTGACCGATCGCAGCATTCTGGGTGCGAGGACCGACGGTATGGGTCCCCCACCTCTTGCCGTGCCTGTCAGCTGTCTATGACAACTGTCAGCACGGAACTGTCACTGCGTGTTTACATGTAGTGACAGTTTAAATGCATGACAGGCATAGCCCGTCCTGGTGCGGGAACTTACATCCTGCCATGACGGGCTATGCCGTCAATGGACTTTGTTCTGTCCCCACATGAGGCGAATGGAGGTGAAGTTGAATGGGGCTGGGAGAGTTTTCCTACCTTCCGCTTCCTCATGCAGAGCAGACAGGACCAGTGCTGTTCAGCGTCCGGAGAGATGATGCACCCCAGGGATTGTGAAGTCCAGACTTGTTTATTTGGAAATCTGAACATACAGCATATGATTGGTATACAGTAACTTCTCCAGAAATGCAGTTGAAAACGAGGTGCAGCAAGACGTAGCACCAAGTGTGGCTGCAAGTGTGACCAGCAGGAGTGAGTGGTCGAAAACTGATGCCTTTCACAGCTCGGTGCAAAGCGTGTCTCTCCCATAAAGAACTAACAAAGCAAATGGCTGCTAACAGGAAGAAGAAGGAGTGACCTCAGCACAGGAAGTGAAAGGCATATACCAGAATTAATTAGTTACAGGCTGCCACACAGAAAGGGCCACCAGGTGACAGCAGAGTGCATGAAAGAATAGATTATACACAGCATGGAAATAATACAATACATTAATCAGACAAATGGAACAGCACATCCCCGTCTGAAATTCCGTAAGGGATTTCACTATATTAGTGCTTTGAAATAAAGTCCAACAACCTAGAAAAAACAAACACATAAACATGCATGAAATGCAATAATAACTTTGAAATGAGGTAAATGAATGTCTTTAAGTCAGTTCCTGAAGTAATCCAAAGGAAACCCATCTTCAGATCAGAGAAGCCGCACTAGGCCAAACTATCTCCGACCCACGGTAGTCCAATGGACGAAGTACTGGGGCAGCGTTCTGCTCGTCTTTATCCTACCGGAATGTCCTCGATAGGTAGTATCAATACGAGCTCGTGGATTGGCCTCTGAAATGTCTTAGGCTCCACTTTCCTAAGGACCTTCAGCTCCACCTTCCGGACTAGGGAAAGTCTTGTAATGATTCCCATAGGCCAGTCGATCCTCTGAACTTGTTGCTCCTTCTGTAATGTATGTAGTACAGTTCATATAGCGTCTTGTGCTTGGGTGCGATGAAAACACAGGAGTCACAGATTTGATATAGAAAAGTCCTGTATTACTTCATACAAGTTGGCAGAAATAGTCACACAGTTTGCAGACACAGAAACAGGAGACACAGCAGGCCAGAGTAATCCAAGCTCAGCAATCACTCTCCAATACAGATTCAGGATCTTCTTCTCTGTTACCGTAAGTCCATGCAAACGTGGGTCTTTCAAAGAGCAGGGTTCAGAGTCCACAAGTGCTTCAGAGTTCCTCAGTAGGAATAGCTGGAGTACAAGGTCCAAGGCTTACAGGAGTCAAGTCACAGGTTCACTGCAGGCTAGATTCTGAAGCACTGATTGCTCAGCTGTGGCTGCTTAAGAAGCAAAGGAGAGAATCAGGGCGGGAACATGCAAGCTGGAAACTCCATTTTGACTGAGGGCAAGATAGCTGCAGCAAGACAGAAAGTAAAATGGCTGACGAACAAACTGAGTTTCAGGAATATATACATAGAACCTTACATTACTCCCCCCTTAAGGACAACCTCCGGATGACCTCAGACCAGGCTTGTGTGGGTACCTCTGATGAAACTGACGGAGCAAGCGAGGAGCATTAACGTTATTGACCGGTTCACATGAGTTGTCCTCCACTGGGTAGCCCTGCCATTTAATCAGATATTGTAACTGATTTCTATACAACCTGGAATCTAAAATCCTTTCCACCACAAATTCTTCCTGACCATCGACTAGCACTGGGTCAGGGCAAGGAGAGGAACGTCCAGGAAACGTATTGGGTGTCGCAGCCTTTAGTAGGGATACATGAAAGACAGGGTGGATTCTCATAGTTCTGGGCAGTTGAAGACGACAAGCAACGGCACTTATAATTTTACTGATTTTATAGGGTCCAATGTACTTATGTCCCAACTTAGACGATGGAATCCTTAACTTAAGATTTCTGGTTGACAGCCAGACCAAGTCTCCTACCTTGAAAGCTGGTGCAGGTTTACGAAATTTATCTGCTGCTTTCTTGTATCTTTCTTGAGCCGATTCCAGATTTTCCTTTAGAAGATCCATATTCTTCTGTAAAGACGTGATTCTTTCAGCAACTGCTGGTAAAGGCGTTTCTATGGGAAATCGTGGTAGAATGTTAGGATGATAACCTAGATTAGAGTAAAAAGGAGACTGTTTAGTGGAGGCACTCTGAGAGTTGTTATACGAGAACTCAGCTAATGGAAGTAGATCCACCCAATCATCCTGTAGGTGGCAGATAAAGCAGCGGAGATACTGCTCCAGGGTTTGATTGGTTCGTTCGGTTTGTCCATTAGTCTGGGGATGAAAAGCAGAAGAAAGGTTTACTTTAATGTCCAATGCTGCACAGAAATTTTGCCAAAACCTAGAAGTGAATTGCACCCCTCGATCCGAAATAACCTCATCCGGTACTCCATGTAAGCGAAACACATCTTTAATCATCAAATCTGATGTCTGTTTTGCAGTGGGTAAGCCGACACAAGGGATAAAATGAGCTGCCTTTGTTAGACGGTCAACCACCACTAGAATAGTGTTCTTCCCTTGAGAGGTTGGTAATTCCACAATGAAGTCCATAGAAATGGATCCCCACGGGCGGGACGGGGTGGGAAGAGGCTGTAACAGACCAGTTGGTGAAGAGCGAGGTGTTTTGCATCTTTCACAAACCTCACACGAAGTGACATAGTCCAAAACATCCTTCCTACAAGTGGGCCACCAAAAGAAACGAGAAAGAAATTCCTGTGTCTTTAGAATTCCTCTATGCCCGGCTATTTTGGAATCGTGAATGAGTTGCAATACTCTCAATCTGACTGTTTCAGGTATATACAGACGTTGTCCCAGAATCCACACACCATTCTTAAAGACAAGACTTACGTCCCTTGGGGGTTGAGCCAAAAAGAATCCGCATGGTATGCTTCCTTGATGTCTTTAATTAGGTCTTGATGATGAATCACTCCTAGGAATCTAGAGTCAGGAAGAATAGTCTTAGGAGGAGTAATTGGACGTGTCTCTGCTGAGTAAATCCTAGAGAGTGCATCAGCCTTTCCATTGCGCGATCCTGGTCTATAAGAATATAAAATTAAATTGGTTTAAGAAAAGATTCCAGCGAGCCTGGCGAGGAGTCAGGCACTTAGCCGACCTGATAAACTCAAGGTTACGATGGTCTGTCAGGACGACTATTTGCTGTGCAGCTCCCTGAAGAAGGTGTCTCCATTCTTTGAAGGCGGCAATAATGGCCAACAACTCTCTATTGCCCACATCGTAGTTCCTCTCAGCCGAAGACAACTGCTGGGAAAAGAAGGCACAGGGATGCAAGACATTCTTCTCACCTGTTCTCTGAGAGAGTATAGCTCCAACGGCACAGTCTGAAGCATCCACCTCTATTATGAAGGCAAGCTCGGGGTTGGGATGTACTAGGATAGGTGCAGTGGTAAATTTATCTTTTAGACGGGAAAATGCTTCCTGGGCTTGGGGAGTCCAGGAAAACCTAGACTCTTTCCGGGTAAGTTGAGTGATAGGTGACACTACCTCAGAGAAATTTCTAATGAAACGTCTATAGAAGTTGGCAAACCCGATGAAGCGCTGTACCTCCTTCACATTTCTAGGACTTGGCCAATCCTTGATGGCTTGGGTTTTGCTTCCATCCATACTAATTCCTTGTGTAGACAGTACATACCCCAGAAATTGAATTTCGGTCCTATGGAATTCACACTTTTCAAGTTTGATGTAAAGATGATTTTGTCTTAGACGTTCCAAGACCATTCTCACATGTCCATGATGTTCCTCTGTGGAGTTAGAAAAAATTAGAATATCATCCAAATAAATTACCACGAATGTATCTAGGAGATCCCTGAAGATGTCATTCACCAAGTGTTGGAAAGTGGCTGGGGCGGTACTCAGACCAAAAGGCATAACTAGATATTCAAAGTGTCCATAGCGTGACCTGAATGCAGTCTTCCATTCATCCCCAGGTCTAATACGGACTAAGTTATAGGCCCCACGAAGATCTAGTTTAGAAAAAATTTTGGCATGTTGCACTCTCTCCAATAACTCAGGGATTAAAGGCAATGGATAACGGTTTCTAATAGTAACCTTATTGAGTTCCCTATAGTCTACGCATGGTCTCAGAGATCCATCTTTCTTCTTTACAAAGAAGATGGGTGCACCTGCAGGAGATGAAGAGGGGCGTATGAAGCCCTTGGCTAGATTTTCATCTATGTAATCCTTTAAAGCCTTTAGCTCGGGCCCCGCCAGGGGGTAGATCTTACCAAAAGGTATCTCTGCTCCAGGCAATAATTCAATTGGACAATCATATGGACGGTGAGGAGGAAGCTGGTCAGCGTTCTTCTTGTCACATAAATCCACATAGTCCTGGTATACAGCTGGTAGTTCAGGGACTGACATGATTCCTTTAGGAACAGAGCAAGCTGAAACTTTTGGACTCATCTGTTTCTCTGGAAAGTGTAATTCCTTGGTCTCCCAGTTAATGGTAGGATTCTGAGCCTGCAGCCATGGTAGCCCTAGAATAATGGGAAAGTGGGGAGAAGAGATAAGCATAAAGGACAGTTTCTCTTGATGATCTTTACCCATAAGAACCCTCAAAGGCTCTGTTTCCTGATCCACTGGTCCAGAGGTCAGCAGGGAGCCATCCACAGTTTCCATCTGTACTGGAGTAGCCTTCTTCACTGAACGTATTCCCTGTTTCAGAGCAAAGGAGACATCCATAAAATTTCCACTTGCCCCTGAGTCGATCATAGCAGAGCTAGACACCCAAGCTGAGTCAACCCAGAGTTTGATGGAAAGAAAGCAATGAGAATTGTTTTTCTTACAACTCAGCTGGGACACCGCTGAGGAAACTTGAAAAATGGCAGCGTTTACACAGTCAACGTCCTCAGAGGTAACGGAGTTTAAGTCCGAGAAATCAAGATCTGTAGCTGCAGATCTCTCTGGAGCCTGAGGCTCGGACCTGACAGATCCCCTCTCGCAACACTCACAATGAATGAGTGCTGCAGTAGTCTTACGAGAACGGCTGGGGCAGTTTATAATGAAGTGCCCTGACTTACCACAATAGAAACATAGATTCTCCTTAAAACGATGTTCCTTGCGTGCATCACTAACCCGTCGTTGTAGAGTCTACCTGCATGGGTTCAGGTTCAGGTTCCCGTGTAATCCTACTCAAAGGTTCCTTAGCTGGAGAGGAAGGTAGGAAAAGGTTAGTACGATTGCTTTCGAACCATCTCTCTTGCCTGCGTTCAGTCAGACGAGTATCAATACGGATGCAGTAGTTAATAAAGTCACCTAACGCAGTGGGAGGGTCGGCACGAGCAAGTTCATCCTTAATCAGTGGAGATAACCCCTTTCGAAAATAGATTTTTTGGCGGAACTGTCCCAGGTGGTATCAAGGGCCCATCTCCTGAAATCCAAGGCATATTCAGCTACCGAGTGCTTACCTTGGCGCAAAGCTAACATGGCTGCTTCAGCTGTTGCACCTCGATTGGGGTCATCAAACACCTGCCCCATGGCTGAAATAAAATCATCAAGGTGATTCAAACAATCATCCTCAGTCTCAATCAGAGGGTTTGCCCACATTAAAGCCTTGTTGGTAAGCAACATAATTATAGTAAGCACCTTAGATCGTTCAGTGGGAAATTGTGAAGCATGTGCAGAAAAAAAAAGATTGCATTGATTAATAAATCCCCTGAATTTCTCACGTTCACCGCCAAAACGAAAAGGGGGCAACTTGGGAATCCCAGCACTCGGGGCTACGGCAGGAGCCTGGACTCGCCCCTCTAGAACCTCAATCCTGGCTCGCAAATCCTGGGTAGTCTGTCCAACCACTTGCAAATTGTGATTATTGAGGTCCTGTAGATTTGTAAAACGGGTCTTTATATTCTGCAAATCTGCAAGGATATTATCAGTCACTCCGCAAAGTTCCTTTATGCGGGCCTCCATTTTCCAGATCTTTTAAGACAGGATTACTGGAAGAAGAGGAGAGAAAAAAAAAACAATAGTGTTCACCTGTGGCAACACTGCAGAGAGAAAAAAAAATTAAGGGAACTGCTCACCTGGAATGGTTGTGAGAAGTCGCAACCACTATCATCACAGAAAGTTTCAACCAGACATCTGATATCCAGAGTTACAGCAGACAAAAAAGAGAAAAGAAAGGAAAAAAAAAAACAATAGTGTTTACCTGTGGTAACACTGCAAAAAGAAAAAACTTAAGGGAATTGCTCACCTGGAATGGTTGTGAGAAGTCACAACCACTGTCATCACAGAAAGTACAACCGGACGTCTGATATCCACAGTACAGCAGACACAGCCTTCCAGACCCAGCAGACACTAACGTTTTGGCTTCAGAATCTTGTAATGTATGTAGTACAGTTCATATAGCGTCTTGTGCTTGGGTGCGATGAAAACACAGGAGTCACAGGTTTGATATAGAAAAGTCCTGTATTACTTCATACAAGTTGGCAGAAATAGTCACACAGTTTGCAGACACAGAAACAGGAGACACAGCAGGCCAGAGTAATCCAAGCTCAGCAATCACTCTCCAATACAGATTCAGGATCTTCTTCTCTGTTACCGTAAGTCCATGCAAACGTGGGTCTTTCAAAGAGCAGGGTTCAGAGTCCACAAGTGCTTCAGAGTTCCTCAGTAGGAATAGCTGGAGTACAAGGTCCAAGGCTTACAGGAGTCAAGTCACAGGTTCACTGCAGGCTAGATTCTGAAGCACTGATTGCTCAGCTGTGGCTGCTTAAGAAGCAAAGGAGAGAATCAGGGCGGGAACATGCAAGCTGGAAACTCCATTTTGACTGAGGGCAAGATAGCTGCAGCAAGACAGAAAGTAAAATGGCTGACGAACAAACTGAGTTTCAGGAATATATACATAGAACCTTACACCTTCATTAACACAATGTCGCCCTCTTTCAAGTTCGGTTTACTTTGTCACCATTTCCTTCTTCCTTGTAGAACCACGAGATACTCCTTTCTCCACCTGTTCCAGAAGTAATCGGCGAGGTACTGTACGCGTTTCCACTGCTTTTGGTAGCAGTTTGTGTGAGTAAACTCTCCACTAACGATTAGCGGATACCCGGTCTTTTGGGTAAGCAGAGTGGCTGGCGTAAGAATGGTCGGCATTTCGGGGTCCATTGACACTGGGACAAGAGGTCTTGAGTTGATTATGGCAGAAACTTCAGCTAGAAGAGTAACCAAGGTCTCGTGCGTAAGTCTTGAAGAGTTTGCGTCCATAAGCATGGTGTTCAAGATGTTATCATCCTTTCCCAGGAACCTCCCATGTGAGAACTATGCGGAGGATTGAAGATCCAGGTGCAACCTCTTTCTGCCAGTTGATCCTGAATTGGCTTGATGTCAATATCCAGCTCTCGACATGCACCAATGAAGTTGCTTCCGCGGTCAGACCTCAACTGTTTCACCGGTCCTCTTATCGCAAGAAACCGCTGAAGAGCGTTGATCAGGCTGGATGTGTCCATAGGTTCTATCACTTCTATGTGAATGGCACAGACACTCATGCAAGTGAATAGTACGGCCAATCGTTTGCTGTTGGCGTGGCCACCTCGAGTTCTGCGTGCAGATACCATCCATCCTTCGCCCAAAGACGTCTAGGCCAACGTAAGTGAAAGGCGGTTCAGCGCTCAGTCTGTCAAAGGGCAGGTCGGCCATTTGTTGATGTACTTGTTTGCCTCTGGTTTTGCGACATTGCACAGAGCGATGTAGTAATCCCACTACACGTCTTTTCATACCTATAATCCAAAGCCCTGCAGACCGTAACATGCCCTCTGTGATCTGCCTGCCTTGGTGTTCGGTCTTTTCGTGAAAATGCCGGATCAGTAGATCGGTGATATGATGTTTACTGGGAATGATGCAAGGATGTTGCTCTGAAACCCCTAGCTCGGCTCGATCTAATCGACCACCGACTCTCAGCAAACCGAAGCTGTCCATTATTGGATTTAAATGAGCAAAGGGGCTTTTTGGAGGGATCTGTTGTTTGTGGTTTAAGCATTCCCATTCAGTATTGAATACGCTCTGCTGGACATAGCGTATTATAAGAGACTCACAGTGAGAAATGTCCTCAGCAGAGAGCGGTGTATGGCAGATGTGCCAACCATGACAGTCTTTGTCTCCTTGTGAGTCGTGATAAGATTTCGCAATGTGGACTAACGTTGCGATGGTCTTGACGAGTTTCATCCAGTTGGAGAAGCGTTCAAAGCGCTGGCAACCGAGGCTGGAGGTTGGTTTAGTGTTCGTGGCCAGAGCACTTCTGGATCGTTATCCGGATCCTGGATGCTGAAGTCTTCCTGGACACGTTCACTTCCTTTCTGTTCCAGCAGAAACTTCGGACCTGAAAGCCAAGAGGAGTTAGCAAAAGAACTTATAGACATAGGTCTAGTGGCATGGTCCGCTGGATTAAGCTCAGATGGGATATAGTGCCACTGCTCAGGCTTGGAAGACCTCCTTATTCTCTCGATGCGGTTACTGACGTACACGTAGAAGCGCCTTGTTTGGTTGTGGATGTAACCTAAGACAACCTTACTGTCAGTGTAGTATTGTACGTCATCTATGTTGGTGTCCAGCTCATGCTGTATAAAGTCTGCGAGTTCTACCGCAAGCACAGTCCCACAGAGTTCGAGCCTGGGAATGGTGTGGTCAGGCTTGGGAGCCAAATTAGCCTTGCCGAAGACGAACCCAACGTGATCTTGATTGTCGGATCCCGTCACCTTCACATAGGCAACTGCTGCAATGGCCTCCATGGATGCATCCGAGAACACGTGGAGTTCTGTCCTAGTGCTAGCGGCAAGTGAGGTTGTGGCGTAGCATCTTGGTATGTGGATCTCATCCAAGGCACACAATGACTGCTTCCAGGTTTCCCATTTTGGTTCCTTATCAGGAGGGAGTGGGGCATCCCAGTCTTTGACGGTTTCGGAAAGCGGTCTCAGAAGGGATTTACCTTGTATGGTAATTGGTGCTACGAATCCCAGTGCATCGTATAAGCTGTTCACCACTGACAGGACACCACATTTAGTGAATGGTTTGTCTGCACAGTTGATTTGAAACCCGAAGGTGTCAGCTGACAGGTTCCACCTCAGGCCTAAGCTTCTCTGCACAGGCGGACGGTCTGGTCCCAGGTCTATGTCCTTGAATCCTGGTGCGTGGTCACTTGACTCAAAGGCTCTCATGACAGCTGGGCTGTTTGAAGCAATTTTGTGCAGTCTAAGCTTGGTTCGGTACAGCATACCTTGGGTCCTCTTAAGCAGGCTGCTTCTTCTGTGGGTAGAGATTTCAGTCCATCATCTACATAGAAGTCTTTTTCTACAAAGTCTCTGGCGTCTGTTCCATATTCGGACTCTCCTTCCAGTGCAGTTCTCCGCAGGCCATAGGTTGCCACAGCGGGCGAAGGGCTGTTCCCGAATACATGCACCCTCATGTGATACTCCACCATCTCTTTGCTGGGGTCGTTGTCCTTGTGCCACAAGAACCTGAGGAAATTCCTGTGATCCTCTCTGACTATGAAACAGTGGAACATCTGTTCAATGTCGGCAGTGATGGCGATGGGCTCTTTCCTGAACCTCATCAACACTCCTACTAGGTTGTTTGTTAGATTAGGGCCCGTGAGGAGGACATCGTTGAGAGATATGCCTTGATGTTTGGCGCTTGAATCAAAGACAACTCTAATTTGCTTAGGCTTTCGCGGGTGATATACTCCGAATGAGGGTAGGTACCAGCACTCCTCGTTTTCCTTTAAGGGAGGAGCTGGCTAGGCATGGTTATTATGGAATATTTTGCCCATAAAGGTGACAATGTGCTCTTTCATCTCCGGTTTGTTGCTTAGTGTGCGCTGGAGAGAGTTGAATCTGGACAACGCTTGTTCACGGTTGTTCGAGAGCCTTACCCTGGTAGCTCTGAAGGGTAGGGGAAAAACCCAGTGATTAGTCTCGTCCTTAAGGAACTCATTGTCCATTATCTTGACAAATTCCTTGTCTTCCATTGACGGGGCTACTTTGTTGTCGTCCTTATTGGTACAAAACACTAATCTTCCCAAGTCGTCTGCATAGGGAGAAGGGATGACATCAGGCAGCTGTATGGGATCTGGAGGCTTCTCTTTCACCTCATAGTGGAGAGGGCATGGTTTGCAGAAAGTAGTGCGTCCATCCCGGCGTACCTAGGTCTTAAAGGAATTAACTTCTGTTCGGTCCAAGCATACATTTCCTATAACTACCCACCGCAAGTCGAGTTTCTGGGCATAGGGGGCGTAGTTAGGACCACTACACTGTTGGCGGACCTTATGTATCCTTAAATTGTCTCTGCCAAGCAGAAGTAAGATTTCAGCATCTGTGTTCATAGGTGGGATAACGCTGGTTAAGTGCCTTAAGTGTGGTTGGTGGAATGCAGCTTCTGGGGTAGGGATCTCATCCCTTTGGTCGGGTATTTGATCGCATTCGATTAATGTAGGTAGCGGTATTTCTATGCCTCCATTGATAGGGGAAGCAATAAAACCTTGTGCCCTTCTACCGCTAGTCTCTATGCGACCCGAGCAGGTGTTCAGAGTGTAGGGGGTTGCTGGTCCCTTGATACCAAAGGCTTTGAAGAACTTAGGTCCAGCTAGTGATCGATTGCTCTGATCGTCAATGATGGCATACATTTTTACTGCCTTCTCTGGATGCCCTTCTGGATAAACTCTGATTAGGCATATCCTGGCACAGCATTTAGCACTTCGGTTCTCCCCACATACCTCTGAGCATGATCAGGAGACGGCCGTGGTAGACTTGTCGTGGTTCTGTGGCTCCCCACCATTGTTTGCTGCTGGACTAGGTGTCACTGCGACTGCTGGATTGCTGGTGGCTGAAGTTGG
>JARQOD010000001.1:610642247-610705062 GCA_033576555.1 Oophaga sylvatica
GTGTGACAGATTGCCTGATTAATAATATTTGGAGGACATATATGCCTTATGATCTCATTATTTTTATCTTCTAGATGTGACAACATGAGAGTTTACAAGTTGGGGCTTATGTCTGGCTTTTGGTGGACATTAGCTTTAGTCTGCTGGATCAGTGATAAGGCGTTTTGTGAAATGTGGGCTCATTTCAACTTCCCGTACCTCCATTGTGTATGGTAAGTAGTTTCATCATGTAATAGATTGATAAAGTGATTAAATAAAAAATCTACACACCTCTGTTAAAAAGCAGGTTTTTTTTCATGTAAAAAAGTCATACCAAAAAGAATAATTTCAGAACTTTTTCCGCTGTTAATGTCACCCATAATCTGTACAAATCCATTGAGAAACAAACTGAAATAATTTTGAGGTGAGAAAATAAAAATAGCAAAACTAAAATAATGTTTTGCATAAGTATTAACACTCTCTTATAATTGAGGATGTGGTTGTATTCAGAATTAGACAATCACATTTAAACTGAAGCTAAGGCCTCATTCAGACATCATTTTCTCTCACGTACGAGAAAAACGAATAGATTATTTTGATCAGACTTTGAACAGAGTATGGCGTGTCATCTGTTTTTCTAGTACGTGGAGAAAAAAAAGTTTCTCAACCTTATTCTATGTGATAATCCTTGAAAATTGGATCACACTTGAATGCCATCTGAATGCCGTACGATTTTTTTTTTTTCATGAACCCATTGACTTGCATTGACGATTTTTATCTGACCGTCTGATCAAAATCTGATATGTCCCTATGATTTTCCGCAGACTGGTTAGTCCGCAGAAAATCACGGGTATGTGACTGTCTCCATAAACTATCACAGGTACAAGTGCTATCCTTGAAAACCACAGATAGCACTCATACACAAAAATTGGACATCTGAATCAGACCTAAATGCTAGTCAGTACGCAGCTGCCATCATTAAAGTGATTCTGATTAACTTAATTACGTTTACCTGCTCTAGTAGGATATTCCTGACATTTTCGTAGTTGCATTTTAAGCCACGGTCCGTAAACAGCCTACAACACAGCACTGGGGCCTGACTGTTGAAAGTTATCAATAAGGAGAAGGGTGCAAAAAATAATATAAATAAAGTACATATATATATATAAAGATAGATAGAAAGATACATACATATGGAGATAGATAGATAGATAGATAGATATGAGATAGATCAATGGATAGAGATATGTGGCACCCCAGGAGTTCAGTTGCCACAATGACCTTGCCTCCCTCCAGGGGGGAGTGATGTCATGCCTGGAAGCAAAGAGGGGATCCCCTTAACAGGTAGTTTCAGCATACAACACAGTTCCTGCTCCGTGCCAGCAGGGGGAGCTCTAAACCCGACTTGAGGAGAGCTGGACTCTGTGGTCAGAAGCAGGAAGTTAGTAGTTAGTTGGAGCCTGAACATGGTTGAGACAGGACGTGTGGAGAGGAGCTTGGGACAGGAGCTGTAGCTGAGCTCACCCTCAGGCTTTACCGCCAGAGACTGGGCCCTGGAGCCCGAGGCTGTGTGGGTACTAAAGCCCCAGCAGCAGAATCCGGAGGGCAGAAGACCGCAGATCCTCTGTCCCCAATTGATACTCGACCACACAGCAGCACGTGTGAGCCGGAGATGCCAGATAGGAGCAATCCCTGAAGCATGCTACAGTTGCCTGTCATGCGAGTGGAGTTCTACCTAAGTAGCAGAAAGAGAGAGGAACTTGAATAGAGTTTACAGCAGCAAGTACCTCAGAGAATAACGCTAGGAAGGAGGCCTCACAACCCACCTGAATAAGGAGATTCCCAAATTGCTTTCTGGCTGACCGTCTCCAGGACCATCTGTAACCTGAGCCCCAGACTGTATCTGCACAGTTCAGTAAAAGGTAAAGGAAACTGCACTCTGTTGTGTCTTATGAATCTTTCATGCATCACCTGCCCTGCGCCACATTCACCTCCAACATTATCTTTAATATCCTAACTGCACTGAGACACAGCTCTGCCTGTGGAGAGCTGAACCAACTCTGCTGCATCAACAACTGTCCCAGTAGACTGAATCTGCAGCGTCGGCTAACATCTTTATTGCTGATTACCAAAGGTGGTGTCATGAACACTTTTTTACAAACTCTTTATTTTTCCCCTTTTTCATCATCATCCCCATTTATTGAATGCCCAGGGCCACGGACTGGGTCACTGCTGCTGTGACACTGCCCCTTTAAGAAGCTGCCAGGTACTGAGTATCCCCACTGCTCTGGCGGGCGCTCCAGATAGATATGAGATAGATATGAGATAGATAGATTGATGGATAGATATGATATAGATAGATAGATAATATGGCATAGCATACAGGCAGAGTGATCCAAACATGTCAGACTAATAGTACTACCTAGACTAATAAATATAGTGACTTGAACAGTAAATGGTCTCACCCCATAAACTGACTGCTTCTTTGCTTTAATATGTATTCTGTTACATTGAGAGCAGATCTTCCAAACCTTTTCAAAAGAATGTATAATTTCCAGTTTAATATGAGACAGAATATATCAGATTCTAATGACTGTGAGATAAGTTCCAGAGCTGACCTTTCATGGATAATAAATAGAGAGTGGTATCGGGACGGAGAGTTTATTATGTTTCTTGTGTCTTGCAGGCACATTCTCATCTGTCTGGCTGCTTATCTTGGCTGTGTTTGCTTCGCCTACTTTGATGCTGCCTCTGAAATCCCAGAGCAAGGACCTGTCATTAAATTCTGGCCTAGTGAAAGGTGGGCTTTTATTGGAGTGCCCTATGTCAGCTTGCTCTGCGCTCACAAGAAATCACCTGTGAAAATTACATGAATTACCGCAGAGACTATAATGAACATACAGATCCTTCTACGGTGCAATCACTATGGGAATTTAGTAGGCATTTTCCACAGTCATGAGTCTCATTAGGGACTTATAGAATGAAAGGCTAGTCTTATCTTAATTGACTAAGACTTTAGATTCTGCCAAAATGACAAGAAGAGAATTTGCCTCTATTTCCTACAAATACAGAGAATCTTATTTATTGATATATTTATATAATGATATTTCCTGCTTTACATACCGTAATACCTTTTCTACACGGAACTTGTGATATCTGTCACGTTGAGGCGGGGAGAAAATGAAGTGAAGGCTTGTATGCTATTCCAATCAGGAGTCGGAGTATGAATATCTTATGTTGTGTTCTGTCTAGTTCCTGTCTTCTCTCTTATAATGGAAACATACAAGTTCAAGGAAAGAATTGTGCAGTTCTGAGCTACAGAGAAATTCATCTCAGCGTGAGGCTCCATCTGCTTATCAGGGTTAAACGTTCCATAGTTATCTGTTTTTCCATTATTTTTTTTCTAGTAAGATGTATGTATTTTCTTGGGATGTTTTCTGTGACGTGGCACTGTTTCTGAGAGGATCCATGATGCTATTTTTCAAGATTTGTACATCTCACTGGTCAAAGTATTGTGTAAATTCAGAGTTTTTTTGCATTTTTTATGAAGATCATGTTATATCCTCATCAAATGTTACCTTGTTAATTCCTTTTTCAACCATTCCCTTATTATAGTTTTAAGCTCTGTCCTCATTTGGGTTTTACCAGTCTTTCTCTTATTGTTTCTATCAAGAATAACATCTTTTCCCGTTCTAAAAAATAATAGTACCCCAAATGTAATGATGTTGGACACCGTTATAGGTAAATGGGACACTATATTCCCCAATATCAATAATTTTAGTTTTGTTTCTTTTTTTAATATTGCATTTTCATGAACTACCAGAATAGATAATATAGTATATATTATATATATATATAGTATAAACTACAGAGTCCTAAAATGTCAAACCCCATTCACCATTAGCAGTTTATTTTTAAGTCAGTTTTCTGTTTTTGTCTTATGGTATTCACTGACGTTTTTTGTGCCAAATTCATCAAAATGGTGCATGCGTTTTGCACAACTCAAAAATGCTCTTCTTTTAACCTGTTTTGCGAATTTTTAGGACAAAAAGTCACATGTCCTGTTCAACATGTCACAAAAATGACTTCAAATTTTCAGGTCCACATACAGTCATTCAAGGATGGGGACTGGAGATCAAATGAAAAGTGATAAATTGGGGCGAAAACATCTGTAAACCATATACTCCGACTACAGTAGCAAAATAAAAAGTAAAAAACAGGCTCCAAAAAAATGTATTTAAAAAAAGGCACAAATGGAAATATGAACATGGTGCAAAACACTTAAAATATTGACAAAAAACAGTTGCAAATGCAATCATGAATCGAACCCTTTGTGCCTTCAAGTATTAGGCTAAGTGCACACGTTCAGGATTATTCGCGTTTTTTCACGGCAAAAACGCATGAATTAAGCATCCTATGATTTAGAATAAATTCTGCAAATTTTGTGCACATGGTGCGTTTTTTTCCGCAAAAAAAACGCATCGCGGAAAAAGAAGCAACATGTTCATTAATTTCGCGGAATTCTAGCGTTTTTCCCGCTACATTATTGGCCTAGAAAGTTCAGGGAAAAATCGCTGTAAAAACGCGCAAAATCCGCAACAAAAACGCACAAAATCCGCGCAAAAAAAACCCGTGTGTTTTTACCGCGAAAAAGTGCGTTTTTGCTCAGGAAAATTCTGCACACATTCCTGAACGTGTGCACTTAGCCTCACTCTGGGCACATACGTCACATATTTCATGTTATCTTCTTATCTTCAGGGCAATAGTAAATAAACGTCTGGGTTTTTGCTAATCATCTTTCTCCTAATTTCTTTGCCATTACTCTAAAGGACGAAGGGGAAACTGCTCTACTGAAAAGGGTTATGTGGCGGTGGCACCTGCTACACACATATGTCTGTCTGAAATACGTGGTTGACTAATAATTGGATCCCATTCAACCACTGGCATTGAATTTCTATAGTGTTATCTTACATAATGCTGCACTGTGAGGACAAGAATATGGATTTTACAAAGATAATTTTCTCATCTGACTGGAGTTACTCTTTATTAACATAGTTTAATAGTTTTAGTAGTGAGGAGCATTCAATTTGACAAGTCATTATGAATATTATGGAAATGTGCATTTAAATCTCAGATGATAAGAACACTTTCCGCTGTCACTGTGCTCTCTGAACCGACGTAAGTGGCTGTATTTTGCAGTGTTGTTATGCTCAGGTAAGATAATCAGATATTTGCATTAATGAAGGTATTTCAATAAATTAATTTTCATTGTGATGTTTGTCTTTAGTCTTATTGATGCGACAGGCGATACATACAATAGCGTAAGAGGAATCTTTAAAATGGTGGCAAAAATAGTTATTTTCATATATATATATTTCATTATATATATATATATTTTATATCTGGATTCACACTTATGACTACTTGGATAACACCGTCTTAATTACTATATTCCCCCATGGAAAATCACAAAAGCCTACAGCCATTGCTGACGCTGTTTCAGCAATGTCGGTGTCTGGTCTCCTGGGGTTTTCATGATGTTTTATGTCATGAGAGCCCTGCTGCGAATCAGTGGCCACTTCACTCTCATTCTAAGGGCTCATACCAACATATGTGAAAAAAAAAAGTTCCGATTTCGGTTCAGAAAAGTAGGAATAGTGTCCGATTTACATCCAAATGCAGTTCGATTGCTATCTGATTGCAATGTGATTTTAACATGAGCTTTTACATACAGCAATTCTCTTTACACATAGTTTTCAAAGGAAATATTCTTCAAAACACACTATATATATATATATATATATATATACATATATATATATATACGGTATATATATACAGTACAGACCAAAAGTTTGGACACACCTTATCATTCAAAGATTTTTCTGTAATTTCATGACTATGAAAATTGTAGAATCACACTGAAGGCATCAAAACTATGAATTAACACATGTGGAATTATACATTACACTTTACAAAAAAGTGTGAAACAACTGAAAATATGTCTTATATTCTAGGTTCTTCAAAGTAGCCACCTTTTGCTTTGATTACTGCTTTGCACGCAGAAAAGGTGAACGGATGGACTCTACATGCCTGGTTCCCACCGTGAAGCATGGAGGAGGTGGTGTGATGGTGTGGGGGTGCTTTGTTGGTGACACTGTTGGGGATTTATTCAAAATTGAAGCGGTGAGCGGTCCAGGTCACCTCAAACCATCTCGATTGGGTTCAGGTCTGGTGACTATGGAGGCCAGGTCATCTGGCGTAGCACCCAACACTCTCCTTCTTGGTCAAATAGCCCTTACACAGCCTGGAGGTGTGTTTGGGGTCATTGTCCTGTTGAAAAATAAATGATGGTCCAACTAAACGCAAACCGGATGGAATAGCATGCTGCTGCAAGATGCTGTGGTAGCCATGCTGGTTCACTATGCCTTCAATTTTGAATAAATCCCCAACAGTGTCACCAGCAAAGCACCCCCACACCCTCACACCTCCTCCTCCATGCTTCACGGTGGGAACCAGGCATGTAGAGTCCATCCGTTCACCTTTTCTGCGTGCAAAGCAGTAATCAAAGCAAAAGGTGGCTACTTTGAAGAACCTAGAATATAAGACATATTTTCAGTTGTTTCACACTTTTTTGTAAAGTGTAATGTATAATTCCACATGTGTTAATTCATAGTTTTGATGCCTTCTGTGATTCTACAATTTTCATAATAATGAAATTACAGAAAAATCTTTGAATGAGAAGGTGTGTCCAAAACTTTTGGTCTGTACTGTATGTGTAATAGGGTTATGAAGGGGGAGATTTATCAAACATGGTGTAAAGTGAAACTGACTCAGTTGCCCTTAGCAACCAATCAGATTCCACTTTTCATTCTTCACAGATTCTTTGGACAATGAAAGGTGGAATCTGATTGGTTGCTAAGGGCAACTGAGTCAGTTTCACAGATACAGTTTTCACAGATAAATCTCCCCCAAAATGGCAAATAATTTAAATCCAGATCAAAGAAAATGTATTTTAAAAGAGTATTGGAAATATCAAAATGCTGAAACAGTTAGAGCAAATTGGGTTGAAACATTTGGTACTCAAGCCCCAAAGAGACAAACCATTTACCGCATTCGTGACAAATTCGATCCCACTGGATCAAGCCTTAAGGCCGGTGTCACACACAACCACAAAAAATCGGTCAGTTTTAGACGGTCGACAATCGGATCAAAATAAAAACATCACACATCCTTCTGGCATCCGATTTTCTTTCAAAGATGCGATTTAATCGCATGTGTGTGTACCTTGTAACATCCGATTTTCATCCGACTTGCGAGATTTTCTCGCAGGCTTGCAAAACTGACATATAATGGATCCAAAAGAATAGTATTTAAATGCCAAAAGAAAGAATAGATATATACACATAGAACACATATATATATATATATATATATATGTCATTGTGACATGTATATATACATATATTTATAGTTCTTACACTTCTACATACTGTTATAGCCGCTAATTCAATTGCCGGCTTCAGTGAAATCACAGAAGCCGACATGAAATGATACATTGTTTCCACACATTTAACCATGTAATTTCATGTATTTTTATATATGTTTGAAACATACAATTACATGAGTATATGTGTGCTAAATTTCAGACATGTAGGGGTTAATTAAAGGTGTAAATTCGTTGAAAAAAAATGCGTGGGCTCCCGCTGTATTTTCTCCACCAGACAGACAAAGCAAGCGAGTGGGGGCAGATAATAATAGCCTAGGGAGGGTACATTTTTTTGTGCCCCCCTGGCTACTAACATCTGCCCCCAGACACCCCAGAAAGGGCAAATCTATAATTAGTTTCGCCCTTTCTGGCACTTTGCCCGTCTATTCCCATTGCCCTGTAGCGGTGGCGAATGGGTTAATAATAAGGGGTTAAAATGACCTTGCAATTGAAAGGTCACTTTAAGCCAGGTTAATAATTGATAGCTGTCAATTAGACAACTATCAATTATTAATCCTATTGTATGAAAGAAAAATCAAACACACACACTTTAATAAAAAATAAGTTTAATTAAATAATCACACAGTTTTTGACCATATTTTATTTTCCTGCTAAAACCATTTCCTGTAATAAAAATAAATAAAAAAAGCAAAATTATACTTACCAATCCGATGTACAGTCAGGTCCCACGGTGTAATCCATCAGAAAGGGTTAACAGGTTACAGGTCGCAGAGAGCTAATAATGCTGTCTCAGACCTGTATTCCCCTGAATGAATAAGTTCCTCTCCAGCGAAAGTAGAGGAATAGATTCATGAATGGAGCTTAATTGATTTATTGCCAATTTAACTGTAGTGACCTGACCTAAAGGGAAAGTGGACACAATCAATTAAGCTTCATTCATGAAACACATCCTCTCCTGTCGCCAGGAGAGGAACTTATTCATTCATGAGCTTTGAGCTGAGCATGCAGGATTACTTGCACTGCTTGGCTCAAAGCTAGTTAACCCTTTGTGAAGGATTACAGCGTGGGACGTGACAGATCGGCGGAATAGGTAAGAATAATGTTGTTTTATTTCTTTTTCTTTATTTTAGGAGATCAATGGCTTCGCACAGATTAAGTGTAAAATAAAATATGGTCAAAAAAATGTGTTTTTATTTCATTAAAATTATTTATTCTTAAAGTGTGTGTGTTTTTTTATTTACTTCAATAGGATTAATAATTGATAGTTGTCTAATTGACAGCTATCAATCATTAACCTGCCTTAAGGTCACCTTTCAATTGCAAGGTGACAGTAAGGTGAGATTAACCCATTCGCCACCGCTACAGGGCAATGGGAATAGACGGGCAAAGTGCCAGAAAGGGCGAATCTAATTATAGATTTGCCCTTTCTGGGGTGTCTGGGGGCAGATGTTAGTAGCCAGGGGGGGCACAAAAAAATGCACCCTCCCTGGGCTATTATTATCTGCCCCCACTCGCTTTGCTTTGTCTGTCTGGTGGAGAAAATACAGCGGGAGCCCACGCATTTTTTTTCAACGAAATTACACCTTTAATTAACCCCTACATGTCTGAAATTTTGCACAAATATACTCATGTAATTGTATGTTTCAAACATATATAAAAATACATGAAATTACATGGTTAAATGTGTGGAAACAATGTATCATTTCATGTCGGCTTCTGTGATTTCACTGAAGCCGGCAATTGAATTAGCGGCTATTACAGTATGTAGAAGTCTAGGAACTATAAATATATGTATATATACATGTCACAATGACATGTATATATATATATATGTGTTCTATGTGTATATATCTATTCTTTCTAGTCTTTATTAAAGCTGTCAGTGTGATTTTACAGTATAGGCGGGGATGAATTGCCGGCTTTTCTAAAGGACATCGATGCGATTTCATCGCAAGTCACACAGTGTGGTCCGTTTGTAATCAGATTTTTAATCGCTCCCATAGACTTGCATTGGCGATTGTCGACCGACAATCGGTGACAATCGCAGCATGCTGCGATTGTACACGGACGTTTAAAACGGACCACAAAAAATCTGATAATGGGAGCTGCTCCATAGATTAACATAGGTCCGACTGCAATGCGATTTTTCATCGCATTGCAGTCGTCCGATTCTGTCGCCAGTGTGACGCCGGCCTTATGCTCCAAAAACTGGTCGATCCAAAACAACCTGTACAGAAAATAATAAACAACTTGCTGCTGAAACATTTGTTCAGAGTCCAAAAAAGTCCACCAGAAGAGTCTCTTTAGAATTGGTAATTTCACGAGCTTCCATCATGCGAATCCTGAAATCTATTGGGTGGAAAGCTTTATCATCCACGTCTAATTCATGGTTTATTGGAGGATGATCCAGACAGGCGGCTGCAATTTAATGAGATTATGCTTAACAAAATTGAAGAAATTCCAGTAATTTTGGATAACATTATGTGGAGTGATGAAGCTTCTTTCAAATTATCTGGCCATATTAACAGACATAATTGTATTTACTGGTATAATGAGAACATGCATTTAACATTAGAGCAACAACTAAATGAGCCTGGTGTCAATGTTTGGGGTGGTATTTCAAGTTTTGGTGTTTTTGGACCATTTTTTTTGGTGGAACAGTCACAGGAGATAAGTATCTTGAAATTCTAATGAATCAAGTTGTTCCCCAGTTACAGCGACAGCCTAATTCAAATGACCTTTATTTCCAGCAAGATGGGGCCCCTCCACATTATTCAAGAGTAGTCCGCGAGTATCTTGATGAAGCATTTCTGTCACGGGTGTGTCGCGGCGAAGATCGTCGCGATTGCACACCCTGACTTTGCACAGCTGAGTTTCTGGTGCTGGGTGTTTTTCGGCACTGAGGGAGTTAATTCTTTCTCTCTCGGTGCTGGACTGACCAGCCTCGCCCAGCTGCGATTGATGTTTTGTTAATTAGCTTCCTTCTTATACCTGCTGGTCTGCTGGGGAAGTTGTCGGTGAAAGCATTCATTCAGACCAGCAGAGCGGATCGTTTCTGAGAAGACTTAAGCTAAGAGTGCCTGTTGTGGTTTATCCTCTCCTCGCTTATTGTTTATCTCCTTAACCTTTTGTGTTCCTCTGTAGTGGAAGTTTTGTATGCATGGCAGACATTTTCACCGACCACACTAAAAGATTCTCCCCAGCTACCATGGATCCAGTAGCCCAGTTAGCTCAGCAGTTGCAGAGTTTGTCCATGGAGCTGACGGACGTTAAGTCCAAGGTTTTGTACCCCCGGGAGCAAACCAGATCTGAACCTAAAGTAGCTCTCCCGGACAGGTTCACTGGTGGGCGGGATACATTTTTTACCTTCCGGGAGGCATGTAAATTATATTTTCGGCTACGGCCTCGGTCTTCGGGGAGTGAAGATCAGAGGGTGGGAATTGTCATCTCGCTCTTACAAGGGGACCCTCAATCCTGGGCGTTCTCTCTTCCTCCGGACTCCCCGGCTCTCCAGTCAGTAGATCGATTTTTTACAGCCCTGGGTCTGGTATATGATGACCCGGATCGGGTCTCCCTTGCTGAAATGAAGTTACGTAAGATACAGCAGGGAGATCGTCCGGCGGAGGAATTTTCTTCTGAGTTCCGTAGATGGGCCACAGATACTCAGTGGAATGACCCAGCTCTTAGGAGCCAGTTTTGTCAAGGATTATCTGACAAATTGAAAGATGTGTTGGCTCAGTATGATTCTCCCCCGTCACTGGAGGCCGCTATGGCCCTTGATATTCGCATTGATAGACGGCTTCGGGAGAGGTGCGAGGTAACTCCGCCCCCTGTGATGACTCCACCTTCTACTATAGTCCCTTATATTGAGGTTCCCCTGGTTTGTTCTGAGGAGCCTATGCAGTTAGGAGGGACATCGTTTCGAGGGAGGGGATCGGCGGTGCGCCGCAAGACAGGAAAGTGTTACTTCTGCGGGAGAGAAAGGGACATTTTGTTGGGGGGTGTCCATCCCGTACTTTGCTGAGCAAGGAGTCGCCGGAAAACTGTTGATCCCAGGTTGTGTGGTGGACGACAATCTGGGAGTATGTATTTCGTCCCCAAGTCCGTCACAGTTTCTCGTACCAGCGGAGGTGGTGGTAGGTACGAGAACTGAAAGGATTTCTGTTCTTCTGGATAGTGGGGCCGCGGCTAATCTGGTGGACGCTCGGTTTGCCCAGGTGCAAGGTATGCAACTGAGTGTATTGGCCAAACCTATCCCTATATTCTCTATTGACGCCAGGCCTCTCGGTCAAGGTAGCTTTGTGCAAGCCGTGCATAACATAGACCTTCGAGTGGGGGCAATACATAAAGAACTATTGTCTTGTTATGTGTTGGAGGGCCTTCCCACTCCTATTGTGTTGGGACTTCCTTGGTTAACTAAACATAACCCAGTTATTAATTGGCAATCCAGAGAGATAAGCCAGTGGGGTGAATTTTGCAATAGTAACTGCATGAACACGGTCATCGGTGCGGTCGTGCCTAGAACCTTACCTCCTTTTCTGGAGGACTTTGAGGATGTGTTTTCAGAGGAAGGGTGTCAAGAATTACCTCCTCATCGCGCGTATGACTGTGCTATAAAATTGCTTCCTGATGCTAAGTTACCAAAATCTAGGTTATATAACCTTTCTGGTCCTGAGAGGCAAGCTATGAAGGATTATATTTCGGAAAGTCTGGCCAAGGGGCATATTAGACCTTCATCTTCCCCAGTGGCCGCGGGGTTCTTCTTTGTGAAGAAAAAAGATGGAGGCCTACGCCCTTGCCTGAATTTCCGTGAGCTTAATCGGATTACGGTCCGAGATCCGTATCCGCTCCCACTTATTCCTGATCTCTTCAATCAGATTGTGGGCGCCAAATGGTTCTCTAAGTTGGATCTCAGGGGGGTGTATAATCTGATTAGGATAAAGGAGGGGAATGAGTGGAAGACGGCGTTTAACACTCCGGAGGGACATTATGAGAACCTTGTCATGCCTTTCGGTCTGACTACTGCCCCGGCGGTGTTTCAACATTTTGTTAATGACATCTTTCGCCACCTAGTGGGACAGTTTGTTGTCATTTATCTAGATGACATCTTAATTTACTCGCCGGATCTTGTGTCTCATCAGGAGCATGTGAGACAGGTGTTGCAGATCTTGCGAGACAATAAACTGTACGCCAAATGGGAGAAGTGTGTATTCGCCGTACAAGAACTTCAGTTTTTAGGATTCCTGGTGTCAGCTTTCCGGTTTCCGTATGGACCCTGGGAAAGTGAAGGCTGTGCTTGAATGGGATCGGCCAGAGGATCTTAAAGCACTGCAGCGTTTCCTGGGGTTTGCTAACTACTACCGGAAATTTATTCTAATTTCTCATCTGTTGTCAAACCTCTCACTGACATGACAAAAAAAGGGACGGATTTTTCTAGGTGGTCTGACAAAGCTTGTCAAGCATTTTCCTCCTTGAAAAAATGTTTTGCTTCAGCACCCATACTCATCCAACCTGATGCATCACAACCGTTCATTGTGGAGGTAGACGCATCTGACGTAGGAGTGGGTGCGGTATTATCTCAAGGTCCGTCCCCTGGTAAATGGCATCCGTGCGCTTTCTTTAAAAAATTGTCGTCCGCCGAGAGGAATTATGATGTCGGCAATAGGGAACTCTTGGCCATTAAGTTGGCTTTTGAAGAGTGGCGTCACTTTTTGGAAGGGGCAGTCCACCCGGTCACCGTCATTACTGATCACAAGAACCTGCTGTATTTAGAGTCTGCAAAACGTCTGAATTCCAGACAAGCTAGATGGTCGTTGTTTTTTACCAGGTTTAATTTTGTCGTCACATATCGTCCTGGGTCAAAAAATGTAAAGGCTGATGCCTTATCTCGTAGTTTCCCGGGGGCCGGGAAGACGGATGACCCGGTTCCTATTCTTCAGGAGGGAGTTGTGGTGTCGGCTGTATGCTCTGAGCTTGAGGAGGAGGTATTGGAGGCTCAGGGGGACGCCCCTGTAGGACCTCCAGGGAAACTGTTTGTTCCAGATCAGTTAAGACAAAAGGTTATCGAGGCACATCATAATTCTGCTTTGGCAGGACACCCAGGGAGTAAAGCAACTGTAGATCTCCTTTCTCGCCGGTTTTGGTGGCCTAACTTAAATAAAGAGGTGGTAACTTTTGTCGCGTCCTGTGGGGTATGTGCGCGCTCTAAGACCCCACATACCCGTCCGTCTGGGGCCCTTTTACCGTTGAATATCCCGGAGCGTCCATGGACCCATCTGTCTATGGACTTCATTACGGACCTCCCTCCGTCTTCAGGTAAAACTGTCATACTAGTTGTAGTTGACAGGTTCAGCAAAATGGCACATTTTATTGCTCTTCCTGCTCTTCCTAATGCTAAAACTCTGGCGCAGGTGTTCATTGGGGAGATTGTGAGACTTCACGGGTTGTCTTCCGATGTGGTGTCGGATCGGGGGTCTCAGTTTGTGTCCAAATTCTGGAAGGCATTTTGTTCTCGTCGGGGGATGCAGTTGTCATTTTCTTCGGCTTTTCATCCGCAGACTAATGGTCAGACAGAGCGTCTGAATCAGAGCTTAGAGACATATCTTCGGTGTTTTGTCTCAGAGAACCAAGAGGACTGGTCTTCTTTCTTGCCTCTGGCAGAGTTCGCTCTTAACAATAGGCGGAGCGAGTCCACTGGTAAGTCCCCGTTTTTTGGGGCATATGGTTTTCACCCCAGTTTTGTACTTTCAATGGGGGGGGCTCTTCTGGGGTTCCTGAGGAGGAACGATTTTCGTCGTCACTTGCTTCAGTGTGGAGAGGAGTGCTTAATAATCTGAGCACTATGGGGAACCGATACAAACGTATGGCTGATAGGAGGAGAGTGTCTGGTCCGGACCTAAGTGTGAACGATCTGGTATGGTTGTCTACCAAGAATATAAAACTTAAGGTTCCCTCCTGGAAACTCGGTCCCAGATTCATCGGGCCATACAGGATCAGTTCAATAATTAATCCGGTGGCTTTCCGTCTTGACCTCCCTCCTACGTTTAAAATCCACAATGTGTTCCACAAATCGTTGCTTAAGAGGTATGTGGCACCAGTTATACCATCACCTCTACCTCCTCCTCCTGTGGTGGTCAATGGTAATTTGGAGTTTCAGGTATCGAAGATCATTGAGAAAATGAAGGAAAAAGGGATCCAGCTTCAATAAAATCTTCATCTTTATTGATTCATAAAAACATGAATAATGGCATGCTCCTGGACAAGCTTAGGACAAGGCTACGCGTTTTGATCACAGGGATCTTTATCACAGCTCATGTTTTTATGAATCAATAAAGATGAAGATTTTATTGAAGCTGGATCCCTTTTTCCTTCATTTTCTCATGTATCTTCACGTTTGATCAAGCGGAGGATCCGTGCTTCTACAAACCGGTGAGCTGGTTAGCATTCTTATAATCGAAGATCATTGACTCACGTCTGAATCGCCGGTCCCTTCAGTACCTTGTTCATTGGAGGGGGTATGGTCCTGAGGAGAGGATGTGGGTTTCTGCGTTGGATATTAACGCAGACCGATTGGTTCGGGCCTTCCACACTACTCACCCAGATAGACCAGGCTCTGAGGGTCCAGAGGCCCTCGTAGAAGGGGGGGGTACTGTCACGGGTGTGTCGCGGCGAAGATCGTCGCGATTGCACACCCTGACTTCGCACAGCTGAGTTTCTGGTGCTGGGTGTTTTTCGGCACTGAGGGAGTTAATTCTTTCTCTCTCGGTGCTGGACTGACCAGCCTCACCCAGCTGCGATTGATGTTTTGTTAATTAACTTCCTTCTTATACCTGCTGGTCTGCTGGGGAAGTTGTCGGTGAAAGCATTCATTCAGACCAGCAGAGCGGATCGTTTCTGAGAAGACTTAAGCTAAGAGTGCCTGTTGTGGTTTATCCTCTCCTCGCTTATTGTTTATCTCCTTAACCTTTTGTGTTCCTCTGTAGTGGAAGTTTTGTATGCATGGCAGTGTTTTCTTTACCCCTTGTCTGTCTCGTTTATCTTAGACTGTGTGTAAGCTGTGACCTGCCCATTCCCTGTGGTGGTAATCAGGGTCCTTCTCAGGTCTAGATTACAGTGGTCAGGGATCTACAGGAGACAGGGTTACGCTGGCGGCCTGGACCTCTGTACCATTAACAGTACCTCCAGGTAGAGGGACTAGTCAGGACCCCAGTTCAGGGTCAGCATAGACCCCGGTCCACCTCTATCCTGAGACAGCGTGACACGTTCACAGTATAGACCCACAATACATAGGATATTATGTCAGGTAAGACATTGCTGGCAGACACTATGTATACATGTTGATATTTTCTATTATAGGAAATATAGTATGTTGTCACATTAGATATATGTTACTATCATAGAATATATCTGTTATAAGTCGTGACAATTTCCTTATAAATGGATTGGCCAAAGAGGCCCACTTGATTGGCCGGCACGTTCACCAGACTTGACCCCAATGGATTTTTCTTTTGGGGAGTACTCAAGGACAAAGTTTATAGTCGAAAACCAAAAAGTGTCAGTGATTTGAAAAATTACATAAGAGATGCATTTCAAGAAATTAATACCCAAAGAGACTTGTGCAAAAATGTTTGTTCAGAATAAAATTTAATTGTCAATGTTATGCTTGTGTTAGTAAATATAATTTTATATATAAATCAAAATAAATGTTATTTTCTGTCCACCTACTTTTGGACCACCCTGTGTATATATTTATATATATATATATATATTATATATATATTATCATAGATTAGATATATACACATAGAATAGATAGATATATAGATGTCAGTGACACATATATATATATATAAATATTACATTGGTGAATAGCCGGCAATTCAGCAGCCGCATACAGTAAAATCACAGCAGGACCCAGCAAGATAGAATAGATGGATTACATACAGTGAGCTGCACATGGACTGTACTAATTGTATATGTCACTGACATCTCTATATCTATCTATTCTGCAACTTACTGTACATGTATTTAATTATTAAAATATTATTTTTCTGAAAAAATGGCCTGGGCTCCCTCTTAATTTTCTTAACCAGCAGAGGGAAAGCCAAAGGCTGGAGGCACATGTTTATGGCCTGGGAAGGGGTAATACCCATGGAGCTTCCCAGGCTATTAACCCCTTCACCCCCAAGGGTGGTTTGCACGTTAATGACTGGGCCAATTTTTACAATTCTGACCACTGTCTCTTTATGAGGTTATAACTCTGGAACACTTCAATGGATCTTCGCGATTCTGAGATTGTTTTCTCGTGACATATTGTACTTCACGTTAGTGGTAAAATTTCTTCAATATATCTTGTGTTTATTTTGAAAAAAGTGCAAATATGGCGAAAATTTGAAAATTTTACAATTTTCAAACTTTGAATTTTTATTCCCTTAAAACAGAGAAATATGTCACACAAAATAGTTAAGAAATAACATTTTTCACATGTGTACTTTACATCAGCACAATTTTGGAACCAAAATTTTTTTGGGGTAGGAAATTATAAGGGTTAAAAGTTGACCAGCAACTTCTCATTTTTACAACAAAATTTACGAAGCCATTTTTTTTAGGGACCACCTCACATTTGAAGTCACTTTGAGGGGTCTATATGGCAAAAAATGCCCAAAAGTGACACCATTCTAAAAACTGCACCCCTCAAGGTACTCAAAACCACATTCAATAAGTTTATTAACCCTTCAGGTGCTTCACAGGAGCTGAAGCAATGTGGAAGGAAAAAGTGAATATTTAACTTTTTAGTCACAAAAATGATCTTTTACAAACTTTTTTTTTATTTTCACAAGCGTAAAAGGAGAAAATGGACAGATAAAGTTGTTGTAAAATTTTTCCTGAGTATGCCAATACCCCATATGTGGGGGAAAACCACTGTTTGGGTGCACGGCAGAGCTCGAAATGGAAGGAGCACCATTTGACTTTTTCCTACCAAAATTGGCTGGAATTGAGATTGGACGCCATGTTGCATTTGGAGAGCCCCTGATGTGCCTAAACAGTGGAAACCCCCCACAAGTGACCCCATTTTGGAAACTAGAACCCCTAAGGAACTTATCTAGATCTGTGGTGAGCAATTTGAACCCCCAAGTGCTTCACACAAGTTTATAACGTAGTGCCGTAAAATTAAAAAATCATATTTTTTCCACAAAAATGATCTTTTCACTCCAATTTTTATTTTCCCAAGGGTAAGAAGACTACAAAAGTTATTGTGTAATTTGTCCTGAGTACGCTGATACCCCATATGTGGGGGTAAACCACTGTTTGGGTACATGGCAGAGCTTGGAAGGAAAGGAGCGCCGTTTGACTTTTTCAACGCAGAATTGGTTGGACGCTATGTCGTGTTTGGAGAGCTCCTGATCTGCCTAAACAGTGGAAACCCCCAATTCTAACTCCAACCCTAACCCCAACACACCCTAACCCTAATCCCAACCCTAACCCTAACTTTAGCAGCAACCCTTACCCTAACCCTAATGGGAAAATGGAAATAAATACATGTTTTTAATTTTATTATTTTTCCCTAACTAAGGGGGTGATAAAGGAAGGTTTAAATTACTATTTATAGCGGGTTTTTATGATTGGCAGCTGGCACGCTAAAAGACGCTTTTTATTGCAAAAAATAGTTTTTTGCATCACCACATTTTGAGAGCTATAATTTTTGCATATTTTGGCCCACAGAGTCATGTGAGGTCTTATTTTTCGCGATACAAGTTGACATTTTTATTGGTGCCATTTTTGAGCACGTGACATTTTTGATCGCTTTTTATTTCGATTTTTGGGAGAGTTAGAATGAACAAAAATCAGCAGTTCATGAATTTCTTTTGGGGGAGCATTTATACCGTTCCGCATGTGGTAAAATTGATAATGCAGTTTTATTCTTCGGGTCAGTATGATTATGGCGATACCTCATTTATATAATTTTTTTTATGTTTTGGCGCTTTTATACAATAAAAACAATTTTATATAAAAAATAATTTTTTTTGCATTGCTTTATTCTGCGAGCTATAACTTTTTTATTTTTTCGCTGATGATGCTGTATGGTGGCTAATTTTTTGTGGGACAAGATGACGTTTTCAGCGGTACCATGTTTATTTATATCTGTCTTTTTGATCGCGTGTTATTCCACTTTTTATTCTGCGGTATGATGATAAAGCATTGATTTTTTGCTTTGTTTTTTTTTTTAAGGGGTTCACTAAAAGGGTTAACTAGTGGGACAGTTTTATAGGGGGGGTTGTTACGGACGCGGCGATACAAAATATGTGTACTTTTATTGTTTTGTTTTTTTTATTTACAGGAAGAAATGAATTTATTGGGGAATATTTTTTTGCCCCAGAAAAGGCGCATCTATAAGATGTGGCAATTCTGGCACTTAGCCTCACTCTTCCCACTTGCCCTGATGCGGTGGCCAGTGGGGTAATAGTTGGGGGTTGCTTTTACCTTTGTATTGTCAGGTGACATCAAGCCCTGAGGTTAGTAATGAAGAGGTATCTATAAGACCCCTTTTACTAACCCCATAGTCATCTATATACAGTATATAAAAATGAGTGTATGTATGTGTGTGTGTATCAGCCACGCGCACTCCACATAGTCCCACCCAATCACTAAGCATCTTTCATTTCACCAGAGCTGTTTAAAAGAAGCTGAGCTGTGATTGGTTGCTATGAGCAACAGTTTTCACACTGCACAACATCTCAGCAGACACTGGGTGGGAGAAATCTAGCATCCCCGGGAACATAAGCTCCCAGCCATTGTCTGCCCCCAGAAAGGAGCAGAGAGCACATGACAGAAATGAATCTCCCCTCCTCTATTACTGCCGCGTGCTATTGTTACCGGCATAGAAAATCGCATCAGCAGCGGCCGCAAACAGAGCCACACTGCAAGTTACATAACGGCACATTCCCAGGAACTCCCTGCTCAGTGCCACCCAGCTCGGAATTATGGGATGGAGGATGTGTGATGGGTATATGGGCACGGGACTATGGGATGGAGGATATGTATGATGGGTATATGGGCACGGGACTATGGGATGGAGGATGTGTGATGGGTACATGGGCACTGGACTATGGGATGGAGGATACAGTATGTACAGTCATGGCCAAAAGTTTTGAGAATGACACAAATATTAATTTTTACAAAGTCTACTGCTTCACTTTTTCTAATGGCAATATGCATATTCTCCAGAATGTTATAAAGAGTGATCAGCTTAACAGCAATTATTTGCAAAGTCAATATTTGGCTAGAAAATGAACTTTATCCCCAAAACACATTTCAACATCATTTCAGCCCTGCCTTAAAAGGACCAGCTAACCTCTTTTCAGTGATTGCTCCATTAACACAGGTGTGGGTGTTGATGAGGACATGGCTGGAGATCAATCTGTCATGATTAAGTAAGAATGACACCACTGGACACTTTAAAAGGAGGCTGGTGCTTGGCATCATTGTTTCTCTTCTGTTAACCATGGTTATCTCTAAAGAAACACGTGCAGTCATCATTGCAATGCACAAAAATGGCCTAACAGGGAAGAGTATCGCAGCTAGAAAGATTGCACCTCAGTCAACAATCTATCGCATCATCAAGAACTTCAAGGAGAGAGGTTCCATTGTTGCCAAAAAGGCTCCAGGGCGCCCAAGAAAGACCAGCAAGCGCCAGGACCGTCTCTTAAAAGTGTTTCAGCTGCGGGATCGGGCTACCAGCAGTGCAGAGCTTGCTCAGGAATGGCAGCAGGCAGGTGTGAGTGCATCTGCACGCACTGTGAGGCGGAGACTCTTGGAGCAAGGCCTGGTCTCAAGGAGGGCAGAAAAGAAGCCACTTCTCTCCAGAAAAAACATCATGGACAGACTGATATTCTGCAAAAGGTACAGGCAGTGGACTGCTGAGGACTGGGGTAAAGTTATTTTCTCTGATGAATCCCCTTTTCGATTGTTTGGGACATCAGGAAAATGCCTCATTCGGAGAAGACAAGGTGAGCGCTACCACCAGTCTTGTCTCATGCCAACTGTTAAGCATCCTGAAACCATTCATGTGTGGGGTTGCTTCTCAGCCAAGGGAATCGGCTCTCTCACAGTCTTGCCTAAAAACACAGCCATGACTAAAGAATGGTACTAGAATGTCCTCCAAGAGCAACTTCTCCCAACCCTCCAAGAGCAGTTTGGCGATCAACAATGCCTTTTCCAGCATGATGGAGCACCTTGCCATAAAGCAAAGGTGATAACTAAATGGCTCAGGGAACAAAACATAGAGATTTTGGGTCCATGGCCTGGAAACTCCCCAGATCTTAATCCCATTCAGAACTTGTGGTCAATCATCAAGAGACGGGTGGACAAACAAAAACCTAAAAATTCTGACAAAATGAAAGCATTGATTGTGCAAGAATGGTCTGCTATCAGTCAGGATTTGGTCCAGAAGTTGATTGAGAGCATGCCAGGGAGAATTGCAGAGGTCCTGAAGAAGAAGGGTCAACACTGCAAATATTGACTTTCTGCATTAACTCATTCTGTCAATATAAGCTTTTGTTACTCATATGTTTGCAATTATTATATTTCTGTCTGTGATAAAAACATCTGTCAAACACACATAAAAACCAGAGGGCAGCAGATCATGAGAAAACATAATATTTGTGTCATTCTCAAAACTTTTGGCCATGACTGTATGATGGGTATATGGGCACTGGACTATGGGATTGAGGATGTGTGATGGGTATATGGGCATGGGACAATGGGATGGAGAATGTGTGATGAGTATATGGGCACGGGACTATGGGATGGAGGATGTGTGATCGGTATATGGGCACTGGACTAAGGGATGGAGGATGTGTAATGGATATATATGAGCACTGGTCTATGGGATGGAGGATATGTATGATGGGTATATGGGCACTGGACTATGGGACGGAGGAAATCATTATAATTTGTTGTAACTAGCCACAGTTAGTTACTATGCCTGGGCATTACAGAATGCTGTAGATAAGCCCCTGGTGGCTGCAGCTTATATACGAAAAATGGAGTGATTCCCTTTAAAGGCCTATCGCTCATTTCAAATGAAACAATGATAATTGGGTAGTGTTAATAAAACGTATCCTTTACTGTTGTTAGTGAAAAATTATCTGTGGCACAATTGATAAGTGTGAATGCCAATCAGTGACTTTGCCAGTGGATATTACTGCCTAATGCACAGCTAGGTTCTGGCATTTAGTGACATGGACTGTGTACCTAAAGAATCATATACTCTACTGGGATATTTCACACTGTGCTGAACCCTAAAATTAGTATAGTCGTTTAGTATTACCACTATACCTAGCTGAATAATATACAGTGGTGGCCAAAAGTATTGGCACCCCTGCAATTCTGTCAGATAATACTCAGTTTCTTCCTGAAAATGATTGCAAACACAAATTCTTTGGTATTATTATCTTCATTTAATTTGTCTTCAATGAAAAAACACAAAAAGAATTGACCTAAAGCCAAATTGGATATAATTCCACACCAAACCTAAAAAATGGGGTGGACAAAAGTATTGGCACTGTTTGAAAAATCATGTGATGCTTCTCTAATTCATGTAATCACCAGCACCTGTAACTTACCTGTGGCACCTAACAGGTGTTTGCAATAACTAAATGACACTTGCAGCCAGCTAACATGGATTAAAGTTGACTCAACCTCTGTCCTGTGTCCTTGTGTGTACCACAATGAGCATGGAGAAAAGAAAGAAGACCAAAGAACTGTCTGAGGACTTGAGAAACCAAATTGTGAGGAAGCATGAGCAATTTCAAGGCTACAAGTACCGTATATACTCGTGTATAAGCCGAGATTTTCAGCACCTTTTTTCGTGCTGAAAATGCCCCCTCGGCTTATACACGAGTCATAGGGCAGAAACCAGCGGGGGAGGGGATGCCGCGGCAGGAGCCGGTGGCTGGGATCATACTCACCCCTCCCGTGCCATCGCTGAGGGTCCCTGCAATCCTGCGTTCTCCCGGCTTCCTTCAGCTCTCCAGCGCTGAGCGGTGATGTAATACCCGCTCATTAAGGTAATGTAATATGGACGCGACGCCACTCCCATGGGCGTGGCCTCCATATTCATGGCCTTAATGAGCGGTATTACATCACCGCTCAGTGCTGAAGAGCTGCTGGAAGACTGGGAGAACGCAGGATTGCAGGGACGCTCAGCGATGGCACGGGGAGGGGTGAGTATGATCCCAGCCACCGGCTCCTGCCGCGGTTAATCACATGCAGAAAAAATCTCTATATGGAGCTCAACACCCAACCAACCATAAGGCCAAAGAAAAAAAAAGTTGGGCAATACTATAGATCACACAAACAAACATATATAAAATGTATCTCATTGTTAAGCCCCCAATACACATTAGATAATTTAGTCAATAGCTATCATCCACTAAACTTATGAAAGTTCGGAGTGTTTCAGTATTCTCTTTTATTGTATTTTTCAGCGTGATCGGTGGACACAAGGAGTGGATATTTTACAGATCTCAGATCATTTTTTGTGATTATTGATTATGATTATATAATATTGTTCTCTGTTAACTCCTTTTGTTCCTCGATTATGTTTACATTTTGTTTCGATAGGGTTATGTTTTTGTTTTAATAAATTGTCACTTGGGGAGTTAGTTTGGTATGTAACAATAAGAGATTAAGGATTGGATTTTCCTTTATGTTTGGTATGCTCTACTGTGACTGCGTGAGGAGCTGCTGCTGCTATGGTAACAGCTACAGTAGCGTGGGCCACGTGACATTCACTGTTCATGTGGTTTGCACGGATGTTGTCAGTGTTTGGGCTGCGGTCATGTGACACGGCCCTCCCTGATGACGCTGCGCCTCTACCTGACTGTGATGTGTCATGATGGTCACATGCTGCGGGGCGGTACTTCCGAAGCAGGAGACGCTGATGACTGGGACTCTCTAGAGTGTGAGCGATGATACAATTGGTATGTAGACACATTGTAATTTGAGTGGCGGTTAGAGATTGGCTGAAACGCTTTTTGGCGCCACCGTATTGAACCGACATGATTGGGAAGCTGGAGACTGCATCATAAGAGCGGCAGATGGGAGCACACGATGATTGGAGAAGGGTTGCCATGACGATGAGGACGCAATAACAGTGTGTTTATATTATGTGCTCGAACTGCGATCCACTTGAATGCTGGATTTTATTCAAGCAATTAATAAGTAGTTGTACTTGTTTGTATTAGTACTATGTGTGTTTTTATATGTATTGTGTAGTTGATTGTACTATATGCTGTATAATTTGCGAGTGGGCTGATACCTGATTACGATTGGTGGGTTTTGTACACCATGACTATTTAAGGCCAGCCCTGATACTATTGCAACATGCTTGAAAAAGACTTGTTATGGGTCGAAACGTCGCTGTTGTATGGCGGAATAAACTTCATTGAAATATATTTCACCTGGATGGAGCGCTGTTTCTTCTGTTTTTGCTTCAATTGACACATCCAAGAAGGTTCCTTGGTTTTGATACGAGCGCCCCAGTGCAGTGAGTGCTGTCAGTCCATTTTATATTTTGTTATGCTGTGAACCTGGCCTGACGTGCACCCGTTTTGGAAAATGGAGATGACTGGAAAACTAGAGGTGAGTGATCTAGATACCGCCACGACTTTCTCATACACTGATGATGACGCCGCTCACATATTGTCTGGCCCAAATGGGGATAATGCTTTTTTAAGCAAGCCTACATCTGATATGCTGAGAAGGAAATGGGAAAATGAGAGGAGGAGATTGATTTCTCTGGCGTTACATGCCATGACTTTAACTGAGTACTATAAGGCACGAAGGATCCCACTGGGCTTCGTCCACATCTTAGGCCCACATTGTTGCCAGAGAATACTCAGTTCTGTGCGAAATTTCAATTGATTACGAATAAATATGCCTTTGATATTATGTTACTGAATATTGAATTTTTGAAGAAGGAAATGGAGGTTATCAAGAAGGATATTGATGAGTTGGAGAATCAGCTAACATCACAACTGACAGCACAGGAATGGGGCGCTCAGAAAACAAAAGTGGAGGAGAACCTGATTAAATTCAGGGGTGATATTGAATCCACTAAAAGATCCAAATGGTTCTGGGATGTGGAGGATTATAAAGCAGGCCATGTGTTTTCTTGGCAGAAAGGAACTAACTATTATTTATCCAATAATCTAAGAGGGAGATCAACACCACCCCGACGACGAAGGAGTCCTCAGGACAAGAAGCAGCCATTTTTTGGCTTTACTACTGCCGAATCAGAATCAACAGATGACTCTAGTAAAGGTAATGCCAGTGGGACAAATTTTTTAGGTGTGGAGAAATCTGGCAAGACAACACCAGGAGACGTGGTCACAGAGGGGGCAGCAAGCACAGGAGGCAGAGGTGTGTCCCGGGATCAGAGACCGACACGCAACATGTGGATGAGGTACATGGGAGAGAAGCGGAGGGACAATTGAATAATAATGAATTGGTGGTAAATATAACATCAACTCTATTTTCTGATGTTGAGCTAAGTTTATTGTCTAAAGGATTATCTTTTTGCCCCTCTAACAAACCAGATTGGTTTGAAGTTGAGGGTGATCTACAGGCCTTCTTTAGGAGGCTTAAATTGTCTCTATATTTTTCTGACAAAACACCTAAGTCTGATGTTGTGAATGAAAATTCTGTCTCCGGTTTTTCCTTGTAGGGTGTGGGTCTCTATAATAAGAGTACTTTTCAGCCACCAAATAAGAATCATTTCTTAGAATCCTATATGGAGTTAGTCCGGAGGGATATTGAGCAGTTGAAGAGTGGTTTTAAATCACCTACTGTGCAGAATTTGACTCCTGCGGAAAGGAAAGCTTTGAATGATTTGTCTAACAACACCATGATCACCATCAAACCAGCCGATAAGGGTGGGGCAGTGGTGATCATGGATAGTTGGATATATAAAGCTGAAATAATGAGACAACTTAATGATGGGAGTGTCTATGAGAAAATGCGATCGGACCCCACCCCAGTGTTTTTAAATGAATTGCGGCTTCTTGTCCATGAATCATTGTTATCTGGTCTTATTGACTCTAAACTTTCTGAATTTTTGATTGTAGAAGCTCCTATGATCCCAATCCTGAATACATTACCTAAGATACATAAAGATTTGGAGAACCCTCCCGGACGACCGATTGTATCTGGGAGGGGGTCTCTGTTTAACAAAGTGGCTATGTTTCTTGATCGAGTATTGCGCCCTTATGCAATTTCTGCAAATTCATTTGTGAAAGATACCAATGATTTTTTGGAAAAAATCAATGATGTCGAGGTGACTGATTCTACCATTTTAGCCTCTTTTGATGTTGTATCTTTATACACATCTATTGAACATGACAAAGGCTTAGATGCGGTCTCTTGCACGCTATCGGGCTCTGACATGGCCCTAGAGTGTGCACAGCTTGTTCTTACTTTGCTTGAGTTCATCCTCAGGAGGAATTATTTTCTTTTTGGGGATGATTACTTCTTGTAACGACGAGGTACCGCCATGGGGTCCAATGTGGCCCCCACTTATGCTAACATCTACATGGCGGTATTTGAGAGCAGGTTTGTGTACAAATCCATCCTCTGGCGCCATGTCAGAGCCTGGTGGCGCTATATTGATGACATCTTTTTAATATGGGATGGCAATGTAGAGGAATTGTCTGACTTTCACTTTGAGCTTAATCAGATTTACCCTGAGTTACAGTTTACTCTTTTATATTCAGGGCTTCAGATACAGTTTTTGAACACTCTAGTGTATAAGGATGGTTGGAGGCTTGGAACTGATATTTTCATTAAACCAACTGATAGAATTGGGTTATTGCGTTTTGAGAGTAATCACCCGTGGAGGATGGTGAGTTCCTTACCATGGAGTCAATTGTTAAGGGTTCGGAGAATAGTAGCCAATGATGATATTGTGGATGATAGATTGGAAGAAATGTGCTCTAAATTTATTGCCAGAGGGTATCTTAAGAAGGAGGTATATGAATATAAGGGGAGGACGCTGAATCTCACACGTGAGGATACACGGGGTAGGAAGTTACCTAGACGGTTATGCAAGCGTATCCCTTTGTTTCTACGTATAACCCAGCAATCAATCGTATTGGTATGATTTTGAAGAGACATTGGTCTTTGTTACATCGTGGACTATCCTCGGTCCCAGAATTTGAATCTCCTCCTTTGCTATCATATAGGAGGGGTCGTAATTTAGGGATAGATTGGTGAAGTCAGACCTGGGCCCGGTTAAATTGTCCATACAAAGGACCTTAAGCGCACCTCTGCATGGGAATTTCCTGTGCCTGGGTTGCGCTTGCTGTAATAACATGCTGAAAGGGGACTGTTTCTACCACCCACATACTGGGAGGAAATTTATGCTAAAGGAGACATATACATGTACATCTGATTATGTAGTTTACATGATTGTGTGGCCATGTGGGCTGATTTACGTGGAGAGAAACAACTATGGTGAAGAAAGCCCAGATCAGTAAACACAAAAGTACCATTAGAACAGGACTTACGGAACTGCCTATACCGAAACATTTTCTTGAGAGTAAACATTCAGTGAACCAATTGAAGTTCAGGGTTATTGACAGTGTGCCGGTTCTTAGAAGAGGTGGGGACAGACTTAAGATACTAAAGAAGAAGGAAATGAGATGGATCTATACATTGGATTCTTTACAACCTAAGGGTTTGAATTTAGTTTTTAATCTAGCAGTTTGTAATTTATAGTGAATCTGTCGTACCTCTTCCTATTATGGTCTCTCATTGGGTGTTAGTTATATGGTTATATTTTTATTTTTATTTTTTATTTTTGTATATTCTAATTTTTTCTTTTTTGTATTCTCAGGTATTTTTCAGATCGGTGGACACAAGGAGTGGATATTTTACAGATCTCAGATCATTTTTTGTGATTATTGATTATGATTATATAATATTGTTCTCTGTTTACTCCTTTTGTCCCTTGATTATGTTTACATTTTGTTTCGATAGGGTTATGTTTTTGTTTTAATAAATTGTCACTTGGGGAGTTAGTTTGGTATGTAACAATAAGAGATTAAGGATTGGATTTTCCTTTATGTTTGGTATGCTCTACTGCGACTGCGTGAGGAGCTGCTGCTGCTATGGTAACAGCTGCAGTAGCGTGGGCCAGTGACATTCACTGTTCATGTGGTTTGCACGGATGTTGTCAGTGTTTGGGCTGCGGTCATGTGACACGGCCCTCCCTGATTGTACTATATGCTGTATAATTTGCGAGTGGGCTGATACCTGATTACGATTGGTGGGTTTTGTACACCATGACTATTTAAGGCCAGCCCTGATACTATTGTAACATGCTTGAAAAAGACCTGTTATGGGTCGAAATGTCGCTGCTGTATGGCGGAATAAACTACATTGAAATATATTTCACCTGGATGGAGCGCTGTTTCTTCTGTTTTTGCTTCATTGACACATCCAAGAAGGTTCCTTGGTTTTGATACGAGCGCCCCAGTGCAGTGAGTGCTGCCAGTCTGTTTTATATTTTGTTATGCTTCACTTTTCCGTCTGTGAACATAGAGCTGATGTGCCTTGCCAAAAAGTTAAATTTTTGTCTCATTTGTCCATAGGACATTCTCCCAGAAGCTTTGTGGCTTGTCAACATGTAGTTTGGCAAATTCTAGTCTGGCTTTTTATGATTTTTTTTCAACAATAGTGTCCTCCTTGGTCGTCTCCCATGAAGTCCACTTTGCCTCATACAACGATGGATGGTGCAATCTGACACTGATGTTCCTTGAGCTTGAAGTTCACCTTTAATTTGTTTAGATGTATTTCTGGGCTCTTTTGTTACCCTCCGTATTATCCGTCTCTTTGATTTGTCATCAATTTTCCTCCTGAGGCCAGGGAGGTTGGCTACAGCCCCATGGAGCTTAAATTTCTGAATAATATGTGCAACTGTAGTCAGAGGAACATCAAGCTCCTTGGAGATGGTCTTATAACTTTTACCTTTAACATGTTTGTCTATAATTTTCTTTCTAATTTCCTGAGACAACTCTTTCCTTCGCTTCCTCTGGTCCATGTTGAGTGTGATACACACAATGTCACCAAACAGCACAGTGAGTATCTGTAGCCCTCTATACAGGCCCACTCACTGACTCCAAGATTGCAGACACCTGTGATGCTAATTAGTGGACACACCTTGATTTAACATGTCCCTTTTGTCACATTATTTTCAGTGGAACCATCATTTCTGTCCAAGCCAATTTCACGAGTTTTATTTTTTAAAAAATTCTGTGGAAGCATGGTTGAAAAGCAATGTTTGACTTTCATTTATTCATTTTCATAGATTTTTTATTTATTATTACTTTTGTCAGATTTAAGTTATTTCTGTCACCATTGTGGGTTTTTCTGTCATTAAACGAGGGGCACCAACAGTTTTGACCACGTGTGTACTTGTAAATTGTCATACCAAATAAAAAATATCACCATATTGTTACTGAATAATTACATAAAGGGTATAATACTGCTACACAATGACAATATATTATTACTACATGGTGTCTGAGTATAACCACCATTATATTACAGAGCAAAATCCACCATGACTATTATGGCCTCATTCTGTAATAAACTCCCCAGTCCTGGCCACCATCCTGCAATGATGTCCCCCTTAATGACCCCCATCCTGTATTAACCCCTTTCTGACATTGGACGTACTATTCTGTCCATGTACCCTGGGCCCGTACGACCATGGACGGGATAGTATGTCATCACCAATCACCCGTGCTCATGGGGAGAGCACGGCTGATCGCGGCCAGGTGTCAGCTGATTCTCACAGCTGACACCAGGCACTAAGTGCCAGAAGCAGTCACGGACCGCTCCCGGAAGTTTAACCCCGGAACACTGCGATCAAACATGATCACAGTGTTCCGGGAGCAGGCAGAGGGGCTGTCAGCTCTGACAGTCTCTCTGCCTTTGGATCGGAGACCCCGCATCATGACGCGGGGTCCCGATCGCTCCCATTGTAACCCGATGTCGTCATGACGACATCGGGGTTACCAGAGCTCAGAGACTTCCTGTCATGCGCAGTGCATGTCAGGAAGTCTCTGAGGTCAGTGTGCACAGAATACAGCACTGACAGCTTATATGGCATGCAGACCTGCATGCCATATAAGTGATCAGCCTGCAGAAATTGAGTGTCCCATAGTGGGACAAAGTGTAATAGTAAGAATGAAATAAAATTTTTTTTAAATAATTGTAAAAAATAATAAAAAATAATAAAAAAAAATAATAAAAAAATCAATATTTATTTCATCAATAAATAAATATTTGAATTAAAAAAATCTAAACACTAAAAGTACACATATTTAGTATCGCCGCATCTGTAACGACCCGACCTATAAAACTGTCCCACTAGTTAACCAATTTAGTGAACACCATTAAAAAAAAACAAGGCAAAAAACTGCTTTATCATCATACCGCTGAACAAAAAGTGGAATAACACGCGATCCATCACCGGAAAAATAAAAAAGTTATAGCTCTCAGAATAAAGCAATGCAAAAATAATTATTTTTTATATAAATCGTTTTTATTTTTAACTCGTTCCGCAAAAAACAGACCTCACATGACTCTGTAGGCCAAAATATGGAAAAAATTATAGCTCTCAAAATTTGGTGATGCAAAAACTATTTTTTGCAATAAAAAGTGTCTTAGTGTGTGACAGCTGCCAAACATAAAAACCTGCTATAAATAGTAAATCAAACCCCCCTTTACCACCCCCTTTGTTAGGGAACAATAATAAAATTAGAAAATGTATTTATTTCCATTCTCCCATTAGGGTTAGGGTTAAGGTTGGGGCCAAAGTTAAGGTTAGAGTTGGGGCTAAAGTTAGGGTTAGGGTTGGGACTAAAGTTAGGGTTAGGGTTAAAGCTTTTTCTTGCACCATACTTTGACACCTTTGCACGACCTTTGGTGGATGATTTTGGTGCCATTAGATTAGTTAGAAATGTGCTTTATGTTACAGAAGCAGAGAAAAGGAATTCCTTCCATATTTTTCTGAAGACGATGCTCTAGTGTATTGCAGTGATGTTCCTGGGCTGATGGAAAAATGTAATATTGAATACAATGTGAGCAAGTGGAAACTCTATTGATTCATTCAAAAAAGTCTGAAAGCTGTGCTACTGCACAATAGCAGCAAGTATGATTCAGTGCATGTAGGGCATTCTGTGCATTTGAAGGAAAGCTATGAGAATTTAGACTTTATTCTCAAGAACCTTAACTACGAGGATCAAGGATGGTCAATATGTGGTGATGTGAAAGTTCTCTCTTTGTTCCTTAGGCAGCACGGAGGATATATGAAGTACCATGTTTTTTGTGTGAATGGGAAAGCAAGGATAGAAGTTATCACTGGAGCCATCTTTGCTACATAGTTGCAGAAAGTTTAGTTGATCCCACTAAAGTTCTCCTGTCATCACTCCACATTAAGCTTAGACTGATGAAGCAGTTTATGAAACTGAAAGAAGGAAAGACTTTTCACTAGAGTTGAGCAAAACAGGTCGGTCAGATTCAAAAGTCGCCGACTTTCGCCAAAGTCGAGTTTCGTTGGCCGAAACTCGACCATAGCGTGCAGTCGGCCATGCGGTCGGCAAAACGAGCTCCAAAGTCGGTTTTCCCAGAATGCTTTCAGGCGCCTTTTTTCAGCCAATGAGCATGGACGTACACTGTGGGCAACGAGATGACATGTGCAGCGTCCACCACCATCTTAGAGAAGGGCATTGCAGTGATTGGCTTGCTTTGGGGGGCGTCATAGTGTCTATAAAGGCCCTGAGTGCCGACCTCCATTTTACTTCTGCCCATATTAACAGTAGGGAGAGGTTGCTAACGCTGTTTATCAGTAGGGAGAGAGTTAGGGCTGAAAAGAGAAGTTCTTCTCTGCTTGTGCTGATAGCAATTGTGCTGTACAGTTAGTGTGCAGTGACAGGGGAGGATTTTCTTGTGTGCAGCAGCGCTGGTTATTAGGCTGCCTGATAGCTGTATTGTTGTGTGTACACTGCTGTGCAGGCTGCTTTTTACACAGCACTAATACTTTTATTCTTTTTTTCTGCACAGTTACCGAGCATTCATTTTTTCCCACACCGTATAGAGCTGTGCACTCCTCACACACTACCGTGTACCAGCTGGTATCACAGACAAATACATGCTATCTGTGTGTGACTCTGGAAATATATACGGAGATTTAAATTTTCCCCTACACCGTATACAGCTGTCCGCTTCTGATACAGTACAGTATATCAGCTCTTTGTATTACAGTCAAATCCATACTGACAGAGCGTCTGTGTGTGACTCCAAAAATATATATGGAGATTGAAATTTTCCCCTACACCGTGTGCAGCTGTCCGCTTCTGATACAGTACCGTATATCTGCTCTTTGTATTACGGTCAAATCCATACTGAGAGAGCGTCCGTGTGTGACTCCGGAAATATATACGAAGATTTAAAATTTCCCCTACACCGTATACAGCTGTCCGCTTCTGATACAGTACCGTATATCTGCTCTTTGTATTATGGTCAAATCCATACTGAGAGAGCGTCTGTGTGTGACTCCGGAAATATATACAAAGATTTAAATTTTCCCCTACACCGTACACAGCTGTCCGCTTCTGATACAGTACCGTATATCTGCTCTTTGTATTATGGTCAAATCCATACTGAGTGAGCGTGTGTGTGCCTCCGTGTTAGGGTCTGCAGAACGCACCTAATAAATAATGTAGAGAGGTGCGTTCGCAGCCCGGGGTCCACCGTGCAGGCAGAGCCTGCTGCTAGTAAGATGGCGTAAGTAGCGAACTCTGTTATCCCGCAGAGTCGCTAAAATAAACGCCGTAGCGCGCTATGGCAGTTAGTGAGAACTCTGTTAATCCACAGAGCTGCTAGCGGGAATGCCATAGCGCTATATGGCGATAAGTGCAAACTCACTTAGCTTTAGTGAGCCGCAAAGTAAAACGCTAGGGCGCTGACTAGCATTTTAAAGCGAACCCTGTTGCGTCACAGAGCCGCTGAGAAACCGTACTGTGTCCAGGTACACAGTTGACTGCTAAGCGAACATAACAAGTGGTCATGCGCTATCTATGGCGTCTGTACGCCAGGCCCTGAATATGGCAACCAAACTCCTCACAGGTTATGCCGGTATTCTAAAGGCATCTAAGACACCGACCCTGACCAGCTAGCATACCAAGCTCCTCATCGATTAGGTCGGTATTGTAATGGCGCATTTCAGCCGCCCTCACCACACACACGCATGACCATACTGGCGCAAAGCACATAAAGGTTTGATACTAGCGCATAGCCGTTCGGTCAGGACAACCTTTTATAGCAGCCACGAGTAGAAGACCTTCCAGAAAGGACCAATAGAAAGCTGCTTCAGATCACAAATGGCTACAGGACCTTCCTGGAGGACCAATAGGAGTCGTAGCTGTATCTGAGCATGTGACCCTTGATCTCCAATGGAAGATCTTGCCCTGGGCATGCTCAGAAGAAGAAACAGAGGACTTAGTCCCAAATCTGCCTGCTCCAGCACTGGTTATAACCGAAGATCCAGGAGAGGCAACAGCAAGTCTCTGCACAGTATTAGACTGGGCAAGACGCTGGGACCGACGTCTCTGCTGAGCAGATTCCACTGCGGGCGGAGACGGATGGGGGACTGCAGCGGGAATGACTCGAAATTCCCCTTGTGCAGCATTGGGAACTCGAACTCTAACACTCTGGAAATATATTCGGAGATTGAAATTTTCCCCTACACCGTATACAGCTGTCAGATTCTGATACAATACCGTATATCTGCTCTTTGTATTACGGTCAAATCCATACTGAGAGAGCGTCTGTGTGTGACTCGGAATTATATACGGAGATTGAAATTTTCCCCTACACCGTATACAGCTGTCCGCTTCTGATACAGTACCGTATATCTGCTCTTTGTATTACAGTCAAATCCATACTGACAGAGCGTCTGTGTGTGACTCCGGAAATATATATGGAGATTGAAATTTTCCCCTACACCGTGTGCAGCTGTCCGCTTCTGATACAATACCGTATATCTGCTCTTTGTATTACGGTCAAATCCATACTGAGAGAGTGTCTGTGTGTAACTCCGGAAATATATACGAAGATTTAAAATTTCCCCTACACCGTATACAGCTGTCCGCTTCTGATACAGTACCGTATATCTGCTCTTTCTATTATGGTCAAATCCATACTGAGAGAGCGTCTTGTGTGACTCCGGAAATATATACAAAGATTTAAATTTTCCCCTACACCGTACACAGCTGTCCGCTTCTGATACAGTACCGTATATCTGCTCTTTGTATTATGGTCAAATCCATACTGAGTGAGCGTGTGTGTGCCTCCGTGTTAGGGTCTGCGGAACGCACCTAATAAATAGTGTAGAGAGGTGCGTTCGCAGCCCGGGGTCCACCGGCTAGTAAGATGGCGTAAGTAGCGAACTCTGTTATACCGCAGAGTCGCTAAAATAAACGACGTAGCGCGCTATGGCAGTTAGTGCGAACTCTGTTAATCCACAGAGCCGCTAGCGGGAATGCCATAGCGCTATATGGCGATAAGTGCAAACTTGCTTAGCTTTAGTGAGCCGCAAAGTAAAACGCTAGGGCGCTGACTAGCGTTTTAAAGCGAACCCTGTTGCGTCACAGAGCCGCTGAGAAACCGTACTGTGTCCAGGTACACAGTTGACTGCTAAGCGAACATAACAAGTGGTCATGCGCTATCTATGGCGTCTGTACGCCAGGCCCTGAATACGGCAACCAAACTCCTCACAGGTTATGCCGGTATTCTAAAGGCATCTAAGACACCGACCCTGACCAGCTAGCATACCAAGCTCCTCATCGATTAAGTCGGTATTGTAATGGCGTATTTCAGCCGCCCTCACCACACACACGCATGACCATACTGGCGCAAAGCACATAAAGGTTTGATACTAGCGCATAGCCGTTCGGTCAGGACAACCTTTTATAGCAGCCATGAGTAGAAGACCTTCCAGAAAGGACCAATAGAAAGCTGCTTCAAATCACAAACGGCTACAGGACCTTCCTGGAGGACAAATAGGAGTCGTAGCTGTATCTGAGCATGTGACCCCTGATCTCCAATGGAAGATCTTGCCCTGGGCATGCTCAGAAGAAGAAACAGAGGACTTAGTCCCAAATCTGCCTGCTCCAGCACTGGTTATAACCGAAGATCCAGGAGAGGCAACAGCAAGTCTCTGCATAGTATTAGACCGGGCAAGACGCTGGGACCGACGTCTCTGCTGAGCAGACTCCACTGTGGGTGGAGACGGATGGGGGACTGCAGCGGGAATGGCTCGAGATTCCCCTTGTGCAGCATTGGGAACTCGAACTCTAACACTCCGGAAATATATTCGGAGATTGAAATTTTCCCCTACACCGTATACAGCTGTCAGCTTCTGATACAATACCGTATATCTGCTCTTTGTATTACGGTCAAATCCATACTGAGAGAGCGTCTGTGTGTGACTCGGAATTATATACGGAGATTGAAATTTTCCCCTACACCGTATACAGCTGTCCGCTTCTCATACAGTACCGTATATCTGCTCTTTGTATTACAGTCAAATCCATACTGACAGAGCGTCTGTGTGTGACTCCGGAAATATATATGGAGATTGAAATTTTCCCCTACACCGTGTGCAGCTGTCCGCTTCTGATACAGTACCGTATATCTGCTCTTTGTATTACGGTCAAATCCATACTGAGAGAGCGTCCGTGTGTGACTCCGGAAATATATACGAAGATTTAAAATTTCCCCTACACCGTATACAGCTGTCCGCTTCTGATACAGTACCGTATATCTGCTCTTTGTATTATGGTCAAATCCATACTGAGAGAGCGTCTGTGTGTGACTCCGGAAATATATACAAAGATTTAAATTTTCCCCTACACCGTACACAGCTGTCCGCTTCTGATACAGTACCGTATATCTGCTCTTTGTATTATGGTCAAATCCATACTGAGTGAGCGTGTGTGTGCCTCCGTGTTAGGGTCTGCAGAACGCACCTAATAAATAATGTAGAGAGGTGCGTTCGCAGCCCGGGGTCCACCGTGCAGGCAGAGCCTGCTGCTAGTAAGATGGCGTAAGTAGCGAACTCTGTTATCCCGCAGAGTCGCTAAAATAAACGCCGTAGCGCGCTATGGCAGTTAGTGAGAACTCTGTTAATCCACAGAGCTGCTAGCGGGAATGCCATAGCGCTATATGGCGATAAGTGCAAACTCACTTAGCTTTAGTGAGCCGCAAAGTAAAACGCTAGGGCGCTGACTAGCATTTTAAAGCGAACCCTGTTGCGTCACAGAGCCGCTGAGAAACCGTACTGTGTCCAGGTACACAGTTGACTGCTAAGCGAACATAACAAGTGGTCATGCGCTATCTATGGCGTCTGTACGCCAGGCCCTGAATATGGCAACCAAACTCCTCACAGGTTATGCCGGTATTCTAAAGGCATCTAAGACACCGACCCTGACCAGCTAGCATACCAAGCTCCTCATCGATTAGGTCGGTATTGTAATGGCGCATTTCAGCCGCCCTCACCACACACACGCATGACCATACTGGCGCAAAGCACATAAAGGTTTGATACTAGCGCATAGCCGTTCGGTCAGGACAACCTTTTATAGCAGCCACGAGTAGAAGACCTTCCAGAAAGGACCAATAGAAAGCTGCTTCAGATCACAAATGGCTACAGGACCTTCCTGGAGGACCAATAGGAGTCGTAGCTGTATCTGAGCATGTGACCCTTGATCTCCAATGGAAGATCTTGCCCTGGGCATGCTCAGAAGAAGAAACAGAGGACTTAGTCCCAAATCTGCCTGCTCCAGCACTGGTTATAACCGAAGATCCAGGAGAGGCAACAGCAAGTCTCTGCACAGTATTAGACTGGGCAAGACGCTGGGACCGACGTCTCTGCTGAGCAGATTCCACTGCGGGCGGAGACGGATGGGGGACTGCAGCGGGAATGACTCGAAATTCCCCTTGTGCAGCATTGGGAACTCGAACTCTAACACTCTGGAAATATATTCGGAGATTGAAATTTTCCCCTACACCGTATACAGCTGTCAGATTCTGATACAATACCGTATATCTGCTCTTTGTATTACGGTCAAATCCATACTGAGAGAGCGTCTGTGTGTGACTCGGAATTATATACGGAGATTGAAATTTTCCCCTACACCGTATACAGCTGTCCGCTTCTGATACAGTACCGTATATCTGCTCTTTGTATTACAGTCAAATCCATACTGACAGAGCGTCTGTGTGTGACTCCGGAAATATATATGGAGATTGAAATTTTCCCCTACACCGTGTGCAGCTGTCCGCTTCTGATACAATACCGTATATCTGCTCTTTGTATTACGGTCAAATCCATACTGAGAGAGTGTCTGTGTGTAACTCCGGAAATATATACGAAGATTTAAAATTTCCCCTACACCGTATACAGCTGTCCGCTTCTGATACAGTACCGTATATCTGCTCTTTCTATTATGGTCAAATCCATACTGAGAGAGCGTCTGTGTGTGACTCCGGAAATATATACAAAGATTTAAATTTTCCCCTACACCGTACACAGCTGTCCGCTTCTGATACAGTACCGTATATCTGCTCTTTGTATTATGGTCAAATCCATACTGAGTGAGCGTGTGTGTGCCTCCGTGTTAGGGTCTGCGGAACGCACCTAATAAATAGTGTAGAGAGGTGCGTTCGCAGCCCGGGGTCCACCGGCTAGTAAGATGGCGGTAAGTAGCGAACTCTGTTATACCGCAGAGTCGCTAAAATAAACGACGTAGCGCGCTATGGCAGTTAGTGCGAACTCTGTTAATCCACAGAGCCGCTAGCGGGAATGCCATAGCGCTATATGGCGATAAGTGCAAACTTGCTTAGCTTTAGTGAGCCGCAAAGTAAAACGCTAGGGCGCTGACTAGCGTTTTAAAGCGAACCCTGTTGCGTCACAGAGCCGCTGAGAAACCGTACTGTGTCCAGGTACACAGTTGACTGCTAAGCGAACATAACAAGTGGTCATGCGCTATCTATGGCGTCTGTACGCCAGGCCCTGAATACGGCAACCAAACTCCTCACAGGTTATGCCGGTATTCTAAAGGCATCTAAGACACCGACCCTGACCAGCTAGCATACCAAGCTCCTCATCGATTAAGTCGGTATTGTAATGGCGTATTTCAGCCGCCCTCACCACACACACGCATGACCATACTGGCGCAAAGCACATAAAGGTTTGATACTAGCGCATAGCCGTTCGGTCAGGACAACCTTTTATAGCAGCCATGAGTAGAAGACCTTCCAGAAAGGACCAATAGAAAGCTGCTTCAAATCACAAACGGCTACAGGACCTTCCTGGAGGACAAATAGGAGTCGTAGCTGTATCTGAGCATGTGACCCCTGATCTCCAATGGAAGATCTTGCCCTGGCATGCTCAGAAGAAGAAACAGAGGACTTAGTCCCAAATCTGCCTGCTCCAGCACTGGTTATAACCGAAGATCCAGGAGAGGCAACAGCAAGTCTCTGCATAGTATTAGACCGGGCAAGACGCTGGGACCGACGTCTCTGCTGAGCAGACTCCACTGTGGGTGGAGACGGATGGGGGACTGCAGCGGGAATGGCTCGAGATTCCCCTTGTGCAGCATTGGGAACTCGAACTCTAACACTCCGGAAATATATTCGGAGATTGAAATTTTCCCCTACACCGTATACAGCTGTCAGCTTCTGATACAATACCGTATATCTGCTCTTTGTATTACGGTCAAATCCATACTGAGAGAGCGTCTGTGTGTGACTCGGAATTATATACGGAGATTGAAATTTTCCCCTACACCGTATACAGCTGTCCGCTTCTCATACAGTACCGTATATCTGCTCTTTGTATTACAGTCAAATCCATACTGACAGAGCGTCTGTGTGTGACTCCGGAAATATATATGGAGATTGAAATTTTCCCCTACACCGTGTGCAGCTGTCCGCTTCTGATACAATACCGTATATCTGCTCTTTGTATTACGGTCAAATCCATACTGAGAGAGTGTCTGTGTGTAACTCCGGAAATATATACGAAGATTTAAAATTTCCCCTACACCGTATACAGCTGTCCGCTTCTGATACAGTACCGTATATCTGCTCTTTCTATTATGGTCAAATCCATACTGAGAGAGCGTCTGTGTGTGACTCCGGAAATATATACAAAGATTTAAATTTTCCCCTACACCGTACACAGCTGTCCGCTTCTGATACAGTACCGTATATCTGCTCTTTGTATTATGGTCAAATCCATACTGAGTGAGCGTGTGTGTGCCTCCGTGTTAGGGTCTGCGGAACGCACCTAATAAATAGTGTAGAGAGGTGCGTTCGCAGCCCGGGGTCCACCGGCTAGTAAGATGGCGTAAGTAGCGAACTCTGTTATACCGCAGAGTCGCTAAAATAAACGACGTAGCGCGCTATGGCAGTTAGTGCGAACTCTGTTAATCCACAGAGCCGCTAGCGGGAATGCCATAGCGCTATATGGCGATAAGTGCAAACTCGCTTAGCTTTAGTGAGCCGCAAAGTAAAACGCTAGGGCGCTGACTAGCGTTTTAAAGCGAACCCTGTTGCGTCACAGAGCCGCTGAGAAACCGTACTGTGTCCAGGTACACAGTTGACTGCTAAGCGAACATAACAAGTGGTCATGCGCTATCTATGGCGTCTGTACGCCAGGCCCTGAATACGGCAACCAAACTCCTCACAGGTTATGCCGGTATTCTAAAGGCATCTAAGACACCGACCCTGACCAGCTAGCATACCAAGCTCCTCATCGATTAGTCGGTATTGTAATGGCGTATTTCAGCCGCCCTCACCACACACACGCATGACCATACTGGCGCAAAGCACATAAAGGTTTGATACTAGCGCATAGCCGTTCGGTCAGGACAACCTTTTATAGCAGCCATGAGTAGAAGACCTTCCAGAAAGGACCAATAGAAAGCTGCTTCAGATCACAAACGGCTACAGGACCTTCCTGGAGGACAAATAGGAGTCGTAGTGTATCTGAGCATGTGACCCCTGATCTCCAATGGAAGATCTTGCCCTGGGCATGCTCAGAAGAAGAAACAGAGGACTTAGTCCCAAATCTGCTGCTCCAGCACTGGTTATAACCGAAGATCCAGGAGAGGCAACAGCAAGTCTCTGCATAGTATTAGACCGGGCAAGACGCTGGGACCGACGTCTCTGCTGAGCAGACTCCACTGTGGGTGGAGACGGATGGGGGACTGCAGCGGGAATGGCTCGAGATTCCCCTTGTGCAGCATTGGGAACTCAAACTCTAACACTCCGGAAATATATTCGGAGATTGAAATTTTCCCCTACACAGTATACAGCTGTCAGCTTCTGATACAATACCATATATCTGCTCTTTGTATTACGGTCAAATCCATACTGAGAGAGCGTCTGTGTGTGACTCGGAATTATATACGGAGATTGAAATTTTCCCCTACACCGTATACAGCTGTCCGCTTCTGATACAGTACCGTATATCTGCTCTTTGTATTACGGTCAAATCCATACTGAGTGAGCGTCTGTGTGTGACTCCGGAAATGTATACGGAAATTGAAATTTTCCCATACACCGTATACAGCTGTCACCTTCTGATACAGTACCGTATATCTGCTCTTTGTATTACGGTCAAATCCATACTGAGAGAGCGTCTGTGTGTGACTCCGAAAATATATACGGAGATTGAAATTTTTCCCTACACCGTATACAGCTGTAAGCCCCTCATACAGTACCACATATCTGCTGGTATTTTTGGTACATTTTCCCAAACATGAGGAAGTATGGTGGAAGAGGCCGCCGACGTGGGCGGGGGGGCAGCTGGTACTGATAGTGGTGGTGGTTGGTGCACCTGCTGGTAGTGCCAAAAGCACAATAGCACCTAAGGCAGGAGGTGTTGAGCCTGCGTCATCGTCTGGCTACAGAAGGCCTGGAAGGCTCCCTTTTCTGGGAGTAGGTAAACCGCTTTTAAAGCCGGAGTATCAGGAACAGGTTTTGGCTTACATTGCCGAAACAGCCTCCAGCTCTATCACCTCCTCTTCTGGAGTTTCAAAAAATGCAAGCACTGAGTCGTCAGTGCAAGCTCCTGGTCAGGGACAACACCTTTCCTTCACCCCCACCACAAGTGAAGTATGCGGCAGGCCACACTTCAGATTACTCCCTGGAGCTCTTTTCACATACCATGCCTGGGTTATCAAGTGAATTCCTGAATTCCCCAGTCCAAGATGAATATGACATGGAGTGTACTGATGCACAGCCACTGCTATATGATTCTGCTGGTACATACACCCAGAGCACTGCATTGCCCTCGCAGTCTACTGAGCCAGATTCTGACCCTGATGAAACTCAGATACCACTTCCCGCATACTATACCACCTTACACGGTGACACAGAGGCAAGACTGTGAGAGAGCCGATTCCCTTGGCTGAGAAGCAACCCCACACATGAATGGTTTCAGGATGCTTAACAGTTGGCATGAGACAAGACTGGTGGTAGCGCTCACCTTGTCTTCTCCGAATGAGGCGTTTTCCTGATGTCCCAAACAATCGAAAAGGGGATTCATCAGAGAAAATAACTTTACCCCAGTCCTCAGCAGTCCACTGCCTGTACCTTTTGCAGAATATCAGTCTGTCCATGATGTTTTTTCTGGAGAGAAGTGGCTTCTTTGCTGCCCTCCTTGAGACCAGGCCTTGCTCCAAGAGTCTCCGCCTCACAGTGCGTGCAGATGCACTCACACCTGCTTACTGCCATTCCTGAGCAAGCTCTGCACTGCTGGTAGCCCGATCCCGCAGCTGAAACACTTTTAAGAGACGGTCTTGGCGCTTGCTGGTCTTTCTTGGGCGCCCTGAAGCCTTTTTGGCAACAATGGAACCTCTCTCCTTGAAGTTCTTGATGATGCAATAGATTGTCGACTGAGGTGCAATCTTTCTAGCTGCGATACTCTTCCCTGTTAGGCCATTTTTGTGCATTGCAATGATGACTGCACGTGCAGGGCTGCAATGATGTTGAAATGTGTTTTGGGGGATAAAGTTAATTTTCTAGCCAAATAATGACTTTGCAAGTAATTGATGTTAAGCTGATCACTCTTTATAACATTCTGGAGTATATGCAAATTGCCATTAGAAAAAGTGAAGCAGTAGACTTTGTAAAAATTAATATTTGTGTCATTCTCAAAACTTTTGGCCATGACTGTACATTGCCATACCGATCTCATTAGAGATGATGCCCTTCCATTTGGTTGAAAGCGCAGCGTTCCGAGAGCTCATGGCCTACGCTGTCCCATGCTATGACCTACCCAGTCGGCACTTCTTTTCTAGAAAAGCCATCCCTGCCCTCCACCTGCATGTGAAAGACCGCATTGTCCATGCACTCAAACAATCAGTGAGTGGAAAGGTGCATCTCACAACAGATGCATGGGCCAGTAGGCATGGCCAGGGCCGTTACATGTCCATCACTGCGCACTGGGTTAATGTGGAGGATGCAGGGTCCACATGGGACAGTGGCGGTTGGATGGTGCTGCCTAGCCCACGGTATAGGTAGCAGTTGGATGTAGGCATTCGACCCTCCTCTTCCTCCTCCAGAAGCGAAAGCTCGCCGACTGAGCGCAGTCGCATGAGCACTCTATCCGCAGCTACCAGTGTTGCACATGAGGTGTCCCACTATCGAACAGCTAGTGGTAAGCGTCAGCAGGCTGTTTTAAAGATGATGTCTTTGGGCGACATCAGACACACCGCGGATGTACTGGCCGACTACTTGCAGCGAGAAACTGAGTCTTGGCTGGGCAGTCTACATCTTGAGCCAGACAAGGTAGTCAGTGATAACGGCAGTAATTTTGTGGTGGCCATAGCCCTGGCAAAACTCAGACACATACCTTGTCTGGCTCACACCTTGAACCTGGTGGTGCAGTGCTTCATAAATAATTATCCGGAGTTACCAGCCCTGCTCCATAAGGTGCGAAGACTGTGCTCGCACATACGTTGCTCGCCCGTAGACTCCAGTCGTATGCAGAGGCTGCAGCGATCGCTCCACCTCCCCAAGCATCGCCTAATCATAGACATTGCAACAAGGTGGAACTCCACCATGCACATTGTTGAGAGGCTGTGCGAACAGAGGCAGGCTGTAATGCATTTGTGGGAGGATACACGGGCAGGCAATTTGAGGGCAGACATCGAGTTGTCGGGTGTGCAGTGGTCAAAGCTGAAAGACCTCTGTAAAGTCCTTCAGTGTTTTGAGGAATGCACATGGCTGGTAAGCGCAGACGACACCATCATAAGCATGAGCATCCCACTTATGCGTCTGCTCATGCAAACTTTGACACACATTAAGGATCAGGCGTCTGCAGCGGAGGAGGAGGAGGGAAGCCTTGATGACAGTCAGGCATCGTCTGCTCAGGGAACTGTCCTGGACGAGGTGGAGGAAGAAGAGGAAGAGGAGGAGGAGGATGAGGGGGATGATTATTTTGGGGAGGAGGATGCTTCTCAGGGGGCAAGAGAAAATGTTGGCTTGCCAAGGTCAGGTACAGGGTTTTTGCGTGACTAGAGGGATGTGGATTTGGCAGAAAGTGCTCCTCCACCCACCACTGGCAGTGCATCATTGACACCTGGAACATTGGCCCACATGTGTGATTATGTCTTGTGGATCCTAAAAAGGGACCCCCGCATTGCCAAAATTATGAAGGATGACGACTACTGGTTGGCCAGCATCCTCGATCCACGCTATAAAGGCAAATTACAGAACATCATGCCACAGGAGAACCTAGAGCTAATATTGGCAAACAAACAACCAACTCTGGTAAACCCAGAGGTGGGATTCAAATTTTTAACAACAGGTTCTGTGTTTGTGTGTAGGAAAAACACACCCATTTTTAAAACCACACCCATTTTTAAGCCACACCCATTTACACATACCTTTTCCTCAACAATATACAAACCCCCTGGGAGCACACACAGATCCCACAACCATACATAACCCCCTAGGAGCACACACAGTCCCCACAGCTGTGCATAACCCCCTAGGAGCATACACAGTCCCCACAGCTGTGCATAACCCCCTGGGAGCACACACAGACCCCACAGCTGTGCATAACCCCCTGGGAGCACACACAGACCCCACAGCTGTGCATAACCCCCTGGGAGCACACACAGACCCCACAGCTGTGCATAACCCCCTAGGAGCACACACAGACCCCACAGCTGTGCATAACCCCCTAGGAGCACACACAGACCCCACAGCTGTGCATAACCCCCTGGGAGCACACACAGACCCCACAGCTGTGCATAACCCCCTAGCAGCACACACAGACCCCACAGCTGTGCATAACCCCCTAGGAGCACACACAGACCCCACAGCTGTGCATAACCCCCTAGGACCCCACAGCTGTGCATAACCCTTAGGAGCACACACATACCCCACAGCTGTGCATAACCCCCTGGGAGCACACACAGACCCCACAGCTGTGCATAACCCCCTGGGAGCACACACAGACCCCACAGCTGTGCATAACCCCCTGGGAGCACATACAGACCCCACAGCTGTGCATAACCCCCTAGGAGCACACACAGACCCCACAGCTGTGCATAACCCCCTGGGAGCACACACAGACCCCACAGCTGTGCATAACCCCCTAGGAGCACACACTGACCCCACAGCTGTGCATAACCCCCTAGGAGCACACACAGACCCCACAGCTGTGCATAACCACCTGGGAGCACACACAGACCCCACAGCTGTGCATAACCCCCTAGGAGCACACACAGCCCCAACCTGTTAATTTATAAATCCTCCTCGGTGTCACTGAGGAGTCTCACCTCTGATTTCCCTCCTGCAGCTACAGATGCCGGCATCAGACTGCTGAGACCAACGTCTAATGGCCACTTCTCTTCCTGGCTTTGGCAGAACACGCCCCCTCCAGGAAACGACGTCACACCTGGAAGGAGCCCATACAGTCTAGCATTTGGGAAGAACGAGCTGTGCATCGTCAAGGTGATGGCCGTGCACAGCTCCCGGCCCTATACACCGTGACGCGGTCGGCTGTGTCTGCTGCCGGCCGCGTCACAGTACAGCAGGCTCGGCCGCACACAATTTGCTGTGCGGCCGGCCCTGTGCAGGTGCTGGAACAGAGGGGCCAGTACCGGATCGCGGCCCTGAATCACCCCGGTTCGGGGAACCGGCGGCTTTTTTAACAAGCAGTTCCATCGAACCGGGGAGAACCGGCTGAATCCCACCCCTGGGTAAACCATTTGTTAGAGGCATTCCCAGCACACAGCAGCGGTGCAGGTTCTACCACGAGCCGTACTGGGCAACATGGAAGAGGTGTTCATGGTGCACACAGCTGAAGTGGCGTTGGAGACAGGGGTTTCATGACCATGTTGTGGACTGATTTCTCAAGTAACGCTCACACGACTGTTAATACTGAATCGATTGCAACAGACAGGACACAGCAGTTGTCAACTATGGTTCAAAATTACCTCTCCTCCCCTATCGATGATCTCCCTCACAGTTCATTCCCCTTTGACTACTGGGCCTGTAAACTGGACACCTGGCCTGAATTGGCACAATATGCCTTACAGGAGCTCGCTTGCCCTGCTGGTAATGTGCTGTCAGAAAGAGTCTTCAGTGCTGCTGGATCAATCCTGACAGAAAGAATGACCCGGCTGTCGACCCAAAATGTAGGTGATCTCACCTTCATTAAAATGAACCATGCCTGGGTTTCAAAGGATTTTGTACCACCTTCCCCTGATGACACATAGGTTGCCAGCAATATGGCTCGCTTTGTCCTCCTCTTCCTCTGACTTCTCCAGTTCCTCCATTTGCAGCCTACACCTCAACATATGCCAGTTTTTCCACCTCCCTAACTAGGCTGTACCCCCCCAGGGCCGGCGTCAGCACCTGGCGCACCCGGGCAAGTGCTGGGGACCTGAGCAGGTGGGGGGGCCCACTTGCAGTCACAGACACCGGTGTACTATGAGGGGCCCTGTGTCAGTGCTGGCACCCACGAGTGGGCCCCCCCACTTGCTCAGGGCCCCAGCACTTGCAATACTTACCTCTCCCTGCTCCACCGCTGTGACGTCTTCCGCTTTCCTGACAGTGACATTCAGGTCAGAGAGCGCGATGATGTCACGTCTGTGCGCCCTCTGCCTGAACAGTGCAGAGAGCTGGAAGATGGCGATGCTGAGGAGTCCAGAGTAGAGCAGTGCCCAGCGAGGAGAGGTATTTCATTTTTTTAATGTTTGGAGCATTATATGGGGAGCATTATACACTGGAGAATTAAATATGGGGCCCATCATACACTTGAACATCATAGATAGGGCCCATTATACACTGGAGCATTATATATGGGGCCCATCATACACTGGAGCATTATAAATGGGGCCCATCATACACTGGAGCATCATATACGGGGCCCATTATACACTGGAGCATTAATATGGGGCCCATTATACACTGAAACATCATATATGGGGTCTATTATATACTGGAGCATCATATGGGACCCATAATATATGGAGCATTTTATAGGCCCATCATACACTGGAGCATCATCCATGGGGCCCATCATATACTGGAGCATCATATGGGGCACATTATATATGGAGCATCACATGGAGCACATTATATATGGAGCATTATATGGGGACCATTATATATGGAGCATTATATGGGGCCCATCATTCACTGGAGCATTATAAATGGGGCCCATCATACACTGGAGCATCATATATGGGGCCCATTATACACTGGAGCATCATATATGGGGCCCATTATACACTGGAGCATCACATAGAGCCCATTATATATGGAGCATTCAATTGATATGGAAATTTAATTAGGATAAAAATATCCTTCAGTGTTTGCTGCTTGCCATGTCCAAATCTCTATTTAATGTCTTTTTGAGTGCTCAGAACGAAATGAGGACTGTCCACAACGCAAGTGTCAGTATAACAGTTCGTCAAAGACATACATTTATTATTCATTCAAGGTTTTATACGTTTACAAAAAGGGGCTGGTTAGTCAATTAACATACAATTAAAAGCTGCTAGATTATTGGCTGTTCTAGTGTAAATATGATAATTATGATAATCATGGCAAAAGAGCTGAAGTTGCAGAATTATTGTTTTATATTCTTGTGACCTAATTGCTTGCATAACTATAATGTAAACAACAGATAGCTAATAAGACTTCATGTTCTTGTTCCTTATGAAGGCCTTATGAAGGCCTTATGAAGGCCAGATTTCTTTAAAACGACTGATTATAGCTGGCCTAGAAATATGTGAGCACAGGGTTTTTTAGCAAGTGAGATCTATCTAACTGTGAATTGTGAATACATATATGTGAATATACTTTGAATATATGGGATACATATACATTTCCATGACAGTCCCCCCTTAGATACCACTTGCCCTAAAAAACCTGCTCCTGGCCCAAGCGCTGCAACTCTTTTGTTCTGCCTGCGAGTTGAGACACCCCTAGCGCATGTCTCCCCCACCGAATATAGACTTTTCGCAAATGGGCGGTCAGGAGGACTGTCCCTGTCGGGGGTTTATGTGTTTGCAATCATAGTCTCTTTATTTGATAGGATGTTTCATCAAGGATGTGTACTCTCAGTCTGGAGGTAGTTCGGAGATCTGGTCAAGCCAGGCAGTTCCATCCGGACTGGTGCGAGGTCCAAGATGGTGAGTGGCATCAAATTGGTTGTCTCCTGAACAGTTTTTTCCATTATCCTGCGGATACAAGGAATTACACAGCAACCAGTAATTAATGCAAAAATGAGAACTCCCATAATGGCTGTCTCAACCTGTGCCAACATTTTCTGCCACCCACTCATCCACCCAAAGTATCGATCCCATGGGTCAGTGACACCTGAGTTCTGTTTCAGTTCCTCTGATAACTCATTAAGTTTCTGTATTGCCATTGTGACTTTACCATTTGGGCCAGTGTTGTCTGGGATGTGGGTGCAACAGGTGTCTTTGATCATTTTGTAAACACCTCCTTTCTCAGCTAGAATCATATCCAAAGCCATTCTATTCTGGAATGCCATAATGGAAGTGGGGCCTAACTGTGCTGCCAAACCTTTTACAGCATCTATGGTGAAGTTAACAAATCTCTGCTGGTTATAATAGATGTAATTTATCCAATCAACATTTTTGTTTATAGTGACTCAAATCCTGCTTTAACTTGGTCTCTGGCCTTGAACTCATCAGGTAGGTCATCTGGTCATCTGTCTGGTCAGTCAGAGCATCCACGACATCCTTCATGGCTTAGGTGTCTCTCCTGGTACGGGAGCTTCCTTGCAATGCGATACGTGGATCCAAACAGGCTTTCCCTCTAGTTACACAGAGGTTGGTGTCATCTGGGGCTCTTGGACAGGATCATCAAATCTGGCAGTGAGGAGAAAAACTCGAGAATGGACATTAGTTTTTGACCAATTCAATTACATAAGTGTTATGATTTGGTAGCTGAGGAGAGCAGGCAAAAAAGGCAATACACCAGAGAGGTTGGAATCTATGGGATTGCAGTACCCTGACTAACCACCACAACTAAAGGCAGCCGTGGAGCGTTCCTACGTTGGTCCTAGACGCCTCGTCACAGCCTGAGAAGCTAACTACACCTAAAGATAGAAAAAGGAAAGCTATCTGCCCCGGAGCAGATCCCCAAAGAACATAGGAAGCCCCCAACATGTAATGGCGGTTAGACAAGAGGAAATACAGACACAGACAGAAAATAGAATGAGCAAACGCTGGGGCCCAAACTTCCTAGATAGAAAAGGATAGGAAAGGCACTTACTGCAACCCCAAAAAACCCTGAAAAGTACCAACTCTACTAATTACAAAAACACCTGAGATCACACGACCTCTACCACCTAAATTAGTTCTCTGGTGTAACAAAAAACTAAACAGCAACCACTGAAAAAACTGGAAAAGGCAAATGAACAAACAACAGTGGCTGAACTAAACTGCAAGCACCAAAAAACTAAAAGAAGAAAATGTCTTATCTGTTAGCAGAAGATGCAGGCACGAAACAGCTTTTCTGGGTCTCTGGGAGTGTGCCTTACGCTAAACAGTGCAATTGGGAGTGTGTCATGCCATGGTTTGCATGTCTCTTGGGCAATTTTTCAGCATTCTATTCTTAAGTGTTTTGTTCAGTTTTTCTACCTTCCTGCTGCTCTGGGGGTGGTAAGGAGTGTGTAGGCCTAGATCTGACCCTACTGCTAATCGGGTCTTGTGTGTCAGATTTGCTGTGAATGCGGGTCCCTGATCACTTTCTATCATTTCTGGAACCCCGTATCTGCACACTATTTTCCGAAAGTAGCTTCGTTGCAGTAGTCTTTGCTGACTTGGAAGGCTTCTGTTCATCTTGAAAATACTTCTTTTGACCACAATGGCGTATTTGAATCCTTCACTTGGCGATATCTGGATGTGGTCTATCTGGATCCTTTGAAGCTGGTAGAGTGGTCTTTCCAGACAAGGTGAGGGGGACTTTCTTCCATACGTCCAGGCTTGCATTTGCCGCAGATCAGACAGCTGCTGGTGAATTTGGCTGTTAGGGTGGAGATCCCTGAAGCGAAACAGTAAGCACCAATCAGATCATTCATTTGTGTCTTTGATATGTGGATGTGGGTCCATCTACCCATTGGATCACCATAGGGTGCATACTTTGTGGTAGGCAGAGTTTGAAGTCTATTATTGATAGCCTTCTTTCTTCACGTGTTGCTTTTTTCGCATTCAGCTCTTCTTCTCCTTTTGGAGCTTGGTCTTGTAACTTCTTGAGCAGATTCCAGGACGTCTCTTTGTCAGGTTTCTTGTCTTCAGTCGTCATGTAGTAGCCGTCCGGCTCTACGACCTCTCCCACTTCTCCATGTTGTCTTCTTTGGCTGCTTCTTTGGCTGCCATGTCCGCCATGTTATTGCCTCACACCTCTTCTGTTCTCAGTTTTCCATGCACTTTGATTTTTCAAATTGCCACCATTTTGGAAGTTGGAGTATACCCAGTAGGTCCCTGAAGGCTCCATGATGCTTCACGGTTGTCCCGTTTGCTGTGATGAAGTCCCTTGTAGCCCAGATGGGTCTAAAGTCGTGTGCTATGCCATGCGAGTACCTGTAGTCCGTGTAGATGTTTGCAGTCTTGCCTTCTGCCATCTGGCAGGCCTTCGTCAGCGCTATCAATTCTGCTTCCTGGGCTGACAGGCTAGGTGACAGACTTCTGGACCACAGGATTTCTTGATTGCTGGTCACTGCACTTCCTGTGTTGAAACTTCTTCATCATCTGCAAATCTGGAGCCATCCAAGTATCCCCCCTTGGGAGTGGGAGTAGAGTGGCCGGGCTGAGGACTGTAGGTCTGGAGACGGTGACATTATGAGACAAAGGCAATAGAGGCGTCACAAAGATGCCTGTCGGTGGGGAGATTACTCTTGGTTGAGCTTGATTGAAGATTGCCAAGATGTCATGCGGAGTGAGAGTTTCCAGTGGCTGTCCAAGAGTGATGTCAGCAACCTTGTACAGGAGGGTGTGTGCTGCGGATACTGCCATCAGGCAGGAGGGTGCTCTTCTTGCAACTGGATCCAAGCGGGCTGAGAGGCAGCCTAAAAGTCTCTGTTTTCCCCCGTGAATCCATGCCAGGACTCCAGTAGCATGACCTTCTTTCTTCCATCAGGTAGACGGAAAGTCTTTTCATAGTCAGGTAGGCCTGGTATTGGCGCTGAGACTGTGGAGTTCTTCCAATCTCCTGAATGGGTTGAAGGCTGCGTCTGATAGAAGGAGTGGGGTTGCGTTGATGCAAGCGCACAGAGGCTGCATTAGGACTGAGGCATCAGGGATCCAGGTTCTGCAATACGACACTAGACCAGGGAAGGCCTGCAGCATTCTTGGAGTTGTTGGGGGAGCCATCTTCTCCACAGTGGTCTTCCAGTCTTTTGACATGTGTTTCGTCTTGTGGGCAATACAGTGTCCCAGGGATGTAACTTGCTTCTGGCATCACTGGACTTTGTTCTTCCAGACCTTGCATTGCTGTTCTTCCAGGTAGAGTAGGAGAGATAAGGAATAGACTGTGCAGGTGTCGATGTCAACCACACAAAAGAGAAAGTCATCCACGTGTTGTAGAAGAGTGACTCTTGCATATTCTGCAATCCAGTTGACGAGGATGGAGGACATTGTCTTGGTGAAACTTAAAGGGCTTGTTTTGAGCACCTTGAGGCAACATTGTCCATATGCACTGCACTGGTGCGTGAAAGCAGGCCTCCAGGTGGAGGGGAAACACTGAAGAGGGTACTGGCCAGGTTGATCACCGTGAATACCGTTGCGGTGACTGGGACTCTTGAGAGCAGAGTGTGATGGTTCAGCACTGTTGGGGTTTCAAATACCGTAGCCTCTTTCGCGGCCTCCAGGCCTTGCACCATTCTGAACTCAGTGAGGTTTACAGTCTTTTTCTTCACTGTGGAAAGCTGGGATTGATTCCGATAGGCGAGGCAGCCCAGTTTGGCCTTGTCCTTCAGTATGCGGCAGGGGACTCCCATCTGCTGGTGCAGAGCTGGCGGGAAAACAAGCCGTCTACTAGGATCCACATCATGAGAGATGACGACCAGCTGGCTTTCTTGTTCTCCACCAAGACAGTCACTGTGTTAGCACCTGCTCTGGTCACAGGGGGTCTTCTTGTTGGGACGTCTCCTTAAACGGCTGCTTTTCTCTCAGCACGGGCCATCAGTAGTTTCTTTTTCTCCAGCTCGGTCTCAGGTCAGTATTTGTGCCAAGTTTGAAGAGCTGAGTGGCCTTTTGCCGGTCTAGGGCCTGGGTGAACTGGTTGATTGCAGGGGGCACCTCCTGGTGCTTGCAAAAGATGAACCTCTGGCGTTGGAGCTGGATGAGGTGTTGCCATTCCATGAAGTGAGTAGGGTCCTTCTTGAGTTGAATATCCTGGCCAATGTCAAAGTTCTCAGGCCGTCTTCTTAGGCGAGCTCACTTAGACCTTCAGTTGGTCAGAGACATCTTGACTCTGGGTGATGGAGTGGCTTTTCTGGTACTATGTCCAGCACCTCCTGTGATAGGTCTGCAGTGTGGTTGTTTGAGGTTCCTGTTTCTTCTTGGGTCAGGGGTGAAGAAAGTGTCATGGTCCCATCTTCCTGGAACACTCTGGTCGCTTTCAGCTTCTGCAGTAGGTCCACTCCCAATAGGTTGAGGGTGCAGGTTTTTTGCACAACAAACTGGGACATGATGGAGTGTTCTGGCTGAGTCCACACGCTCAGGGGCTTCATAATCTGGAAATATCTGACTTGACCATCAATTCCCATGCAGGAAGCAGAAAATTCTGATAGATAGGTGAGGTTGCGGAGTTCCACAAGAAAAGAACTGACTAAGCCATCCACTCTCAGGATATTGGTCCCACTGGTGGGGTTCCCTGTGGACTTGGTGTGCTCTTGTCCTATGGACGGGGTTCTTCACTGCTTTCTGTGTTTCTTCTTTTTCTGGGTGAAGTCAGTGTTCTGCACCGGTTCCGGAAATGACCAAACTCGCCACAGTTGTAACACTTGACATTCCTTCTGTCCCGGCGGGACTCAATCCTTTTTGCTACTGTGAGCAGGGTATCCATTGCTATTGACGTGTACTCAGGCATGGCTGCTACCAGTGGTTTCCTGATTGGTTCTCTCAGTCCATGCACAAAAGCCTGTGCCAACATCCGTCTGTGTGTCTGATCATGGGTAATGAGGCCCAAATCTTGAAACACTTGCATTACTCTGTCATGGAACTTCTCCACAGACTCTGTCTTGTCTTGACTCATGTCATGTAGGCTGAGAGCTTGTCCTGCTAGTCTGCCTTTGGCCCACTCTCTGAGCTGCTCAATTAGCTTTGGTCCTGTCTCCCAGGCATACGCATCTAACTCTGTTGGAAGCTTGAAGTGTTCTCTTATAATTGGCCAGAATGCATCACCTGCTTTTATTTCCATTACGGTCCAGAGATCAGTCCAGGCTGCTGCATACGTTCGCTGGATCTGCTGCATTTTTTGGCAAAATGGCATGGGGTGTATTCCTGGGTCTGGCAGCATACTGATCACCTGGCTTGGGATGAAGGGCTCATAGGATGGTGCCTCTACCTGTCCCTGCTCTATTGGTGCTTGTGTGTTTTCTTCCCTAGTATTGGGCAGCATGTGTGACGTTGCATCTTCATCTTCATCAGATAAGAAGTGACATGATGTACTTGGTGCATACACTGGGTGAGATTTGGGCTTTAAAGTTGTCTTGCTGAATGGGGATTTCCCACTTCCTTGCTGAGGCTGCGGTGGATCAGTGTCATGGTTCCAAGCTAGCAGCCCTGTAGCTATACCACCCCCCTGTGAAGCCCTAGCTGTGGGCTGTTGTGTCTGGGGGCTACATGTAGCGTTTTGTGTAGGGAGATTTGCACTTTCTTCTCCTGATATAATGACTGGGAATGTTTGTACTGTGCTTGGGATAGACAGGGGGCCCTGTGCTGGAGACACTGAATACAGGGACACCACATTGCTTGGATTGGGCATTGACCCAGTTGATGACGAAGTAGAAAAAAGAGGAAGAGAAGGGAGGTGTGAGGGAGGAGTGAGAGAAAGAGGAGGGGAGGGAGAGAAGAGTGAAAGGGGGAAAAGAGAGAAAGATGGAGAAGAAGATTTGAGAGTTGGAGAGGAAGAGATAGAAGAAGAGGAAGATGAAGAAAATGGATGTGTCAGAGATGTGATGGAGGGAAAAGAAGGAATGAGAGGGATGGCAGCGAGGAAAGAGGAGAAAAGTCTGAAGAAGAAAGAGAAAGGGACTGAGAGAAGAAAAAGGAGAGGGTGTCCCCCCTGTGACTCTTGAGAGGGGATGGTTGAAACAAAAATGCCTTCTCCCTGTGGAGAGAGGCGGGGAGCGTTTTTCCTGTACAAGGCTCCTTACTCAATGAGAGCAGCCTACACCTGTCCCGTGTCTCCACATGATGGACATGTGATGTGTGTGACTCTGAATTCTGCTCTTGTGACATGTCAGTGATCTTTTTCTCACAGATGATTTAACACCTTGGGCGCCAACTGATATGGAAATTTAATTAGGATAAAAATATCCTTCAGTGTTTGCTGCTTGCCATGTCCAAATCTCTATTTAATGTCTTTTTGAGCGCTCAGAACGAAATGAGGACTGTCCACAATGCAAGTGTCAGTATAACAGTTCGTCAAAGACATACATTTATTATTCATTCAAGGTTTTATACGTTTACAAAAAGGGGCTGGTTAGTCAATTAACATACAATTAAAAGCTGCTAGATTATTGGCTGTTCTAGTGTAAATATGATAATTATGATAATCATGGCAAAAGAGCTGAAGTTGCAGAATTATTGTTTTATATTCTTGTGACCTAATTGTCTTGCATAACTATAATGTAAACAACAGATAGCTAATAAGACTTCATGTTCTTGTTCCTTATGAAGGCCTTATGAAGGCCTTATGAAGGCCAGATTTCTTTAAAACGACTGATTATAGCTGGCCTAGAAATATGTGAGCACAGGGTTTTTTAGCAAGTGAGATCTATCTAACTGTGAATTGTGAATACATATATGTGAATATACTTTGAATATATGGGATACATATACATTTCCATGACAATATATGGGGACCATTACATTTGGAGCATTATATGGGGCTCATCATACACTGAAGCATCTTATATGGGTCACATCATATACTAGAGCATCATATGGGGTTCATCATTTATGGGTCATCATATAGGGCCCTTCATATATGGAGCATCATATGGAGCACATATGGGGCCTATTCTGTATGGAGCATTATATGGAGCCCATTCTGTATGGTGCACTATGTGGTGCCCATAATACTGTATGGAGGACTATACTGTCCAGTTTTTGAGCTATTGTAGAATTTACAATAGATATCACTCATGTAATGTAAGAAGTGAAGTATTTGTCATTGTACTATACCTATATTTCTCTGCCGTATCGGAGCATCATGAATTGAGGTATGTGTTAAAGGGGCCCACTGAGACTCTTTGGCCCGGGGCCATGAAAACCTGGAGACAGCCCTGCCCCCCCCACAGCTTTAGCCAAATAACCTCCAGTTTTCAATGCGTTACTATTTTTATAAAGTAAATTAAGTTTGACAAGCTTAAGTAATAAGAATTGATGTTGTTGGCATTGAAATGGGCACTGTAGGTGTGTTTACTGTCCTCCACTGCCTGCCGACTTTTCTTCCCCGTTGACTTGCATTGGGGTCGGGTTTCTGACTCCGACTCGACTGTTTCCGATAGTCTGCCGACTTCGTTCGACTTGACGTTTGGAATAGTCGGGTGGTTCGAAACCCGACTCGACCCTCCCAGAGGCAAAGTTGCTCAACTCTACTATTCACTACTTGTGCATCAAGTTTCAGGGACTGTCCGAAATGCAAAGGCATTTTTGTGGGTCCAGATATTCGGAAACTCATGAAGGATGACATGTTCGAAAGAAAAATCCATCCTTCTGTGACAGAATCACTGAGTGGATCAGGGAAATGCTGTAGATATAGTATATCTTGACTTCAGCAAAGCATTTGACAAAGTATCTCACACAATCCTTATTGAAAAAATGACTAAGTATGGAATGAACAAGGCAACTGTTAGGTGGATTCATAACTGGCTTAGTGATCGGTCCCAAAAAGTCGTTGTTAATGGCTCCACATCCAGTTGGAAGAATGTCTCAAGTGAGGTACCACAGGGCTCTGTCCTGGGCCCTGTATTGTTCAACATCTTTATCAATGATTTAGATGAAGGAATTGAGGGTAAGCTGATTAAATTTGCTGATGACACAAAGCTAGGAGGGATAGCTAATACTAGAGAAGAGAGAGAGAGGATTCAAAAAGCTATAAATAAATTGGAGCAGTGGGCAGCAACTAACAGAAAGGTTTTTAACAGGGAAAAATGCAAAGTACTACATCTGGGCAATAAAAATGAAAAAGCATATACAAAATGGGAGTAATAGGGCTAAGTAACAGCACTTGTGAAAAAGACTTGGGTATACTAATAGATAACAGACTGAACATGAGTCAACAGTGTGATGCAGCAGCAAAAAAAGGCAAATACAATTCTAGGATGTATTAACAGAAGCATACAGTCTAGATCACGTGAAGTCATTATTGCCCTCTACTCCTCTTTGGACAGACCTCATCTGGAATACTGTGTCCAGTTTTGGGCACCACATTTTAAAAAAGACATCAACAAACTGGAGCAAGTTCAGAGAAGAGCGACCAGAATGGTGACCGGTCTGCAAACCATGTCCTATGAGGAACGGTTGCAGGATTTGGGAATGTTTAGCTTGCAAAAGAGTAGACTTAGAGGAGACTTAATAGCTGTATACAAATATCTCCAGGGCTGTCACATTGTAGAAGGATCATCTTTATTCTCATTTGCACAAGGAAAGACTAGGAGCAATGGGATGAAACTGAATGGGAGGAGACACAGATTACATATCAGAAAAAACTTTTTGACAGTGAGGGTGATCAATGAGTGGAACAGGCTGCCACAAGAGGTGGTGAGCTCTCCTTCAATAGAAGTCTTCAAACAGAGGCTGGACAAATGTCTGTTTGGGATGACTTAGTGAATACTGCTTTGGGCAAGGAGTTGGACCAGATGGCCCAGGAGGTCCCTTCCAACTCTAACATTCTATGATTCTATGATTCCATGATTCTTTCTTCATCAGACGTAATCCACAAGGAACAATGAAAAAAGAAAAAATACTCGTCGCTAAAATCCATCCTCTTTCGTCATCAGATGCAATCCACAAGGAACAACGAAAAAAATGAAAAAATACCCAACGATAAAATCCATCTTCTTTCTTCATCAGTTGCAAACCACAAGGAACAACAAAAAAACGAAAAAAATAACCAACGCTAAAATCCATCTTCTTTCTTCATCACATGCAATCCACAAGGAACAACGAAAAAAAACGAAAAAATACCCGATGATAAAATCCATCTTCATTCTTCATCAGATGCAATCCACAAGGAGCAACAAAAAAACGAAAAATACACCGACGCTAAAATCCATCTTCTTTCTTCATCAGATGCAATCCACAAGGAAGGAAAAAAATGAAAAAATACCCGACGCTAAAATCCATCTTCTTTCTTCATCGGATGCAATCCACAAGGAAAAGCGAAATAAACAAAAAAAATACCAGATGCTAAAATCCATCTTCTTTCATCAGATTCAATCCACGAGGAACAACGAAAAAAAACTAAAAAATAACCGACACTAAAATCCATCTTCTTCCTTCATCAGATGAAATCCTCAAGGAACAACGAAAAAAAACAAAAAAATACCAGACGCTAAAATGCATCTTCTTTCATCAGATTCAATCCACAAGGAACAACGAAAAAAACTAAAAAATAACCGACACTAAAATCAATCTTTTTCCTTCATCAGATGAATCCTCAAGGAACAACGAAAAAAAATGAAAAAAATACCCGACGCTAAAATCCATCTTCTTTCTTCATCAGATGCAATCCACAATGAACAACGAAAAAAAACTAAAAAATACCCGACGCTAAAATCCATCTTCTTTCTTCATCAGATACAATCCACAAGGAACAACGAAAAAAACGAAATATACCCGACGATAAAATCATCTTCTTTCTTCATCAGATGCAATCCACAAGGAACAACGAAAAAAGAAAAAATACCGACAATAAAATCCATCTTCAATCTTCATCAGAAGCAATCCACAAGGAACAGCAAAAAAAAGAAAAAATATTTGTTGCTAAAATCCATCTTCATCACATTCAATCCACAAGGAACAATGAAAAAATAACCGACATTAAAATCCATCTTCCTTCATCAGATGCAATCCACAAGGAAAAGCGAAATAAACAAAAAAATACCCGAAGCTAAAATCCATCTTTCTTCATCAGATGCAATCCACAAGGAATAACGAAAAAAATGAAAAAATACCGACGTATAAAATCCATCTTCTTTCTTCATCAGATGCAATCCACAAGGAACAACAAAAAAAAAAAATAACCGACGCTAAAATCCATCTTCTTTCTTCATCAGATGCAATCCACAAGGAACAATGAAAAAAATGAAAAAAATACCGATGATAAAATCCATCTTCTTTCTTCATCAGATGCAATCCACAAGAAACAACGAAAAAAAAAAAAATAACCCGACGCTAAAATGCATCTTCTTTTCATCAGATTCAATCCACAAGGAACAACGAAAAAAACTAAAAAATAACCGACACTAAAATCCATCTTCTTCCTTCATCAGATGAAATCCTCAAGAAACAACGAAAAAAAACTGAAAAAATACCCGACGCTAAAATCCATCTTCTTTCTTCACCAGATGCAATCCACAAGGAAAGAAAAAAACTAAAAAATAGCCGACGCTAAAATCCATTTTCTTTCTTCATCAGATGCAATGCACAAGGAACAACGAAGAAAAAAAAAATACCCGACGCTAAAATCCATCATCTTTCTTCATCAGATGCAATCCACAATGAACAACGAAAAAAACTAAAAAATACCCGACGCTAAAATCCATCTTCTTTCTTCATCAGATGCAATCCACAAGGAACAACGAAAAAAATCAAAAAAATACCGACGCTAAAATCCATTTCTTTCTTCATCAGATGCAATCCACAAGGAACAACGAAAAAATCAAAAAAATACCCGACGCTAAAATCATCTTTTTCTTCATCAGATGCAATCCACAAGGAACAAGAAAAAACAAAAAAATAACCGACACTAAAATCCATCTTCTTTCTTCATCAGATGCAATCCACAAGGAACAACGAAAAAAAATGAAAAATACCCGACGCTAAAATCCATCTTCTTTCTTTATCAGATACAATCCACAAGGAGAGCAACGAAAAAAATGAAAAATAACCGACGATAAAATCATCTTCTTTCTTCACCATATGCAATCCACAAGGAACAACGAAAAAAGAAAAAATACCCGACAATAAAATCCATCTTCAATCTTCATCAGAAGCAATACACAAGGAACAGCGAAAAAAAAAGAAAAAATACTCGTTGCTAAAATCCATCTTCATCACATTCAATCCACAAGGAACAACGAAAAAATAACCGACATTAAAATCCATCTTCCTTCATCAGATGCAATCCTCAAGGAACAACGAAAAAAACAAAAAAATACCCGAAGCTAAAATCCATCTTTCTTTAATCAGATGCAATCCACAAGGAACAACAAAAAAACTGAAAAAATACACGACGATAAAATCCATCATCATTCTTCATTAGATGCAATCCACAAGGAACAACGAAGAAAATAAAAAAAATAACCGACATTAAAATCCATCTTTTTTCATCGGATGCAAAACACAAGGAACAATGAAAAAAAAGAAAAAATACCAGACGCTAAAATCCATCTTCTTTCTTCATCAGATGCAATCCACAAGGAAACAACGAAAAAAATAAAAAAATAACCCGATGCTAAAATCCATCTTCTTTCTTCATCAGATGCAATCCACAAGGAACAATGAAAAAAATAAAAATATACCCGACGATAAAATCCATCTTCTTTCTTCATCAGATGCAATCCACAAGAAACAACGAAAAAAAATACCCGACGCTAAAATCCTTCTATCTTCATCAGGTACAATCCACAAGGAACAACGAAAAAAAATGAAATAATATACCCGATGATAAAATCCATCTTCTTTCTTCATCAGATGAAATTCACAAGGAACAATGAAAAAAACGAAAAAATACCCGACGCTAAAATCCTTCTTCATCAGATGCAATCAACAAGGAACAACGAAAAAAACAAAAAATAACCGACACTAAAATCCATCTTCTTTCTTCATCAGATGCAATCCACAAGGAACAATGAAGAAAAAGAAAAATACCCGACGCTAAAATCCATCTTCTTTCTTCATCAGATGCAATCCACAAGGAGCAACGAACAAAAAGAAAAAATACCCACGCTAAAATCTATCTTCTTTCTTCATCAGACGCAATCCACAAGGAACAACGAAAAAAACAAAAAAAACACGACGCTAAAATCCATCTCTTTTCATCAGATGCAATCCACAAGGAACAACGAAAAAAAAAAAAAATACCCGACGCTAAAATCCATCTTCTTTCTTCATCAGATGCAATCCACAAGGAACAACAGAAAAAATGAAAAAATAACCGATGCTAAAATACATCTTCTTTCTTCATCAGATGCAATCCACAAGGAACAACGAAAAAATGAAAAAATACCCGATGATAAAATCCATCTTCATTCTTCATCAGATGCAATCCACAAGGAACAACAAAAAATGAAAAAATACCCGACGCTAAAATCCATCTTCTTTCTTCATCAGATGCAATCCACAAGGAAGAAAAAACTGAAAAATACCCGACGCTAAAATCCATTTTCTTTCTTCATCAGATGCAATCACAAGCAACGAAGAAAAACAAAAAAATACCGAGCTAAAATCCACTTCTTTCATCAGATCAATCCACAGGAACAACAAAAAACTAAAAATAACGACATAAAATCCATCTTCTTCTTCATCAGATGAATCCCAAGGACAACGAAAAAACAAAAAATACCGACCTAAAATCATCTTTTTCATCGATCAATCCACAAGAACAACGAAAAAAAAAAAAATACCGACCTAAAATCATCTTTTTTTCATCAGATGAATCCCAAGGAACAACGAAAAAAATAAAATACCCGAGCTAAAATCCATCTTCTTTCTTCATCAGATGCATCCACAAGAACAACGAAAAAAAATAAAAAATACCCGACGCTAAATCCATCTTCTTTCTTCATCAGATACAATCCACAAGGAACAACGAAAAAAAAATACCGACGTAAAATCATCTCTTCTTCATCAGATCAATCCACAAGAACAACGAAAAAAGAAAAAATACCCGAATAAAATCCATCTTCATCTTCATCAGAAGCAATCCACAAGGAACAGAAAAAGAAAAAATATGTTGCTAAAATCCTCTTCATCACATTCAATCACAAGGAACAGAAAAAAAACCGACATAAAATCATCTTCTTCATCAGATGCAATCCACAAGGAAAAGAAAAAAAAAAAAACCCGAGCTAAAATCATCTTTCTTCATCAGATGCAATCCACAAGGAAACGAAAAAAGAAAAAATACCACGATAAATCCATCTTCTTTCTCATCAGATGCAATCCAAGGAACAACAAAAACAAAAAAAAACCGACGCTAAAATCCATCTTTTTCATCAGATGCAATCACAAGGAACAATGAAAAAAAAAAAATACCGAGTAAAATCCATCTTCTTTCTTCATCAGATGCAATCCACAAAAACAACGAAAAAAAGAAAAATACCCGAGCTAAAATCATCTTCTTTCATCAGATCAATCCACAAGGAAAACGAAAAAAAAAAATAACCGAATAAAATCCATCTTCTCTTCATCAGATGAAATCCCAAAACAAAAAAAAAAAAAATACCCGACGCAAAATCATCTTCTTTCTTCACAGATGCAATCCACAAGGAAAGAAAACAAAATACCGACGCTAAATCCATTTTCTTTCTTCATCAGATGCAATGCACAAGGAACAAGAAGAAAACTAAAAAATACCGACGCTAAAATCCATCTCTTTCTTCATCGATGCAATCCACAATGAACACGAAAAAAACTAAAAAATACCCGACGTAAATCCATCTTCTTTCTTCATCAGATGCAATCCACAAGGAACAACGAAAAATCAAAAAAATACCGACGCTAAAATCATTTCTTTTCATCAATGCAATCCACAGAACAACGAAAATAAAATACCCGACGCTAAATCTATCTTCTTTCATCATCAGATCAATCCACAAGGAACAAGAAAAACAAAAAAATAACCGACACTAAAATCCATCTTCTTCTCATCAGATGCATCACAAGGAACAACGAAAAATGAAAATACCCGACGCTAAATCATCTTCTTCTTTATCAGATACAATCCACAAGGACAACGAAAAAATGAAAAATAACCACGATAAATTCTCTTCTTCACAATCAATCACAGGAACAACGAAAAAAAAAAACCCGAAATAAATCCATCTCAATCTTCATCAGAAGCAATCCAAGGAACAGCAAAAAAGAAAAAATACTCGTGTAAATCATCTTCATCCATTCATCCACAAGGAACAACGAAAAAATAACACATTAAAATCCATCTTCTTCATCAGATGCAATCCTCAAGGAAAACGAAAAACAAAAATACCGAGCTAAAATCCATTTCTTTCTTATCAGATGCAATCACAAGGAACACAAAAAAACGAAAAAATACCGACGATAAAATCATCATCATTCTCTAGATGCAATACAAGAACAACGAAGAAAATAAAAATAACCGACATTAAAATCCATCTTTTTCATGGATGCAAAACACAAGGAACAATGAAAAAAAAAAAAAATACAGACGCTAAATCCATTCTTTCTTCATCAGATGCAATCCCAAGGAACAACGAAAAAAAAAAAACCCAGAAATCATCTTCTTCTATCAGATGCAATCCAAAGAACAATGAAAATAAAATATACCCACAAAAATCCATCTTCTTCTCATCAGATGCAATCCACAAGAAACAAAAAAAAACCCGATAAACCTCTTCTTATCAGTACAATACAGGAAAAGAAAAAGAAACCGATAAAATCCATCTTCTTTCTTCTCTGAAATTCCAAGGAACAATAAAAGAAAAAATGACTAAAATCCTTCTTATCAATCAATCACAAGGAACGAAAAAAAATAACGACCTAAAACATTTTCTTCAATGCAACACAAGAATGAAAAAAAATACCGAGCTAAAATCATCTTCTTCATCGATGCAATCCACAAGGAGAACGAAAAGAAAAAATCCCACGCAAAATCCATTCTTCTCTCAACGCATCCACAAGGAACAACGAAAAAAAAAAAACCGACGCTAAAATCTCTTTTCATCGAGATAAAGGAACAACGAAAAACAAAAAATACCGACGCTAAATCACTTCTTTCATCAGATGCATCCCAAGAACAACGAAAAGAAAAATACCGATGCTAAATACATCTTTCATCAGATCAATCACAAGGAACAACGAAAAATAAAATACCGTGATAAAATCATCTTCTTTCTTCATCAATGCATCCAAGAACAAAAAAAAAAATACCGCCTAAACCATCTCTTTTCACAGATGAACCACAAGGAAAAAAACTGAAATCCCGACGCTAAAACTTCTTTCTTCATCAGTGCAATGCCAAGCAACAAGAGAAACTAAAAAAACCGACGCAATCCATCTCTTTTTATCAGATGCATCCCAATGAACGAAAAACTAAAAA
>JARQOD010000001.1:610705162-610720002 GCA_033576555.1 Oophaga sylvatica
ACCCAAAGTTGGTGTCCATGGGCTCAGTCAGGTGGGGGCAATCAGCTCTCACATGTCCTGGTTCTTGGCACCGCCAACAGATTATGGGGCCCCTTTCGTCCCCCGACCCGTCCTGGGCGACCTTCCGGGTCTCTGCTCGCCGAGCTGTGGGTGAAGGTTTGGGGAATTTACTCATTACCTTCCGGGTAGTCTCTCCCTGTATCTCCTTGGTAGCCCCATATCTTTCAATGAGGTCTACCATCTGGAGGCCATCAGTAGGGGCTGCCTGTCCAACCCAGGTTTGCAGGGTGTGGGGCAAAGTTCTCCAGAATTTATCAGTTACTATCCTATCCCGCATAGCGCTGGGTGACAACACCTCCGGCTGCAACCATTTATCTACCAGGTGTATCAAATCATAGTACTGGGACCGAGCTGGCTCAGAAGAGGAAAACTTCCACTGGTGTACCTGCTGGGCCCGGACCAAAACATTTACCCCAAGACGTGCAAGTATCTCACCCTTGACGATCTCATAGTCTCTTTGTTGCTCGGGGGCTAGGTCCCTATAGGCTTTTGCGGGTCCTGGAGCCAAAAACGGAGCCACGATTTCTGCCCACTGTTCCCGGGGTAGTCTCTCCCTCTCATCCACGCCTTCAAACATCTCCAGGTACACCTCGACATCATCTGACTTTTCCATTTTAGGAACCGCTGTGCGTACCGCTTTCCGGACATCCTGACGTCCCGGGGCAGCTCCTGCTGTCTGCGGTGCTGTGATGTGCTGCATCAGTAGCCTGTTGGTTTCCTGTTGCCGCTCCATAGCCTGCTGCTGTATAGCCAGCTGCTGCTGCATAGCCAGCTGTTGCTGCTCCATAGCCTGCTGCTGTATAGCCTGCTGTTGCTGTTGTGTAGCCTGCTGCTGCTCCATAGCCTGCTGCTGTATAGCCTGCTGTTGCTGCTGTGTAGCCTGCTGCTGCTGCATAGCCTGCTGTTGCTGCTGTATTGCCAGCTGCTGCTGTCGCATGGCCTCCACCAGCATTTTTACTGTGCTCTCCATCTCCGGACAGTTATCCACCGGGTCTTGCGTCACTTTCTTCACCCAGGACATTTACTGTCATGCAGGAAAAAAAAAACATCCACACAAAAAAAAAAACAGCCTGACCTCACTGCGTATGCCCGCATTCTCCACCAATTGTAGGGATCCGCTCTGGTAGGCAGGGCCGGGCCGCAGTAATGAGGCAAACACATAGGCTTTTAGTTTAAAGTTCAGTGGTTTTAATAACGGGTTCAACAAAAAGTCCAGATAACAAAATCAAAATAGAACATAAATCACTCCAACTTGGAGAACCACTGGTCCCAGACTCACCCTTGCTTGGGACGGGCTTAACTAAGCGGCTGCAGGTCCGCAGTGACCGCCAGGTGCCATTCCTGGGTGGTCTGGTACTCGCTTCCTGGTGCACACTGACACACTGTAACAAAAGAATCTTCCAGGCTGAACCCCGCCAAACTCCTTCCTTCCACACCTCATACTCCCACAGCTTCCTGTTAAATAGGCCTAGTTCACACCCTCAGGTGAGGTACACATCAGCTGACCTGATCACGTGACTATGACCTCATCACAGGTCCTGTGATCATGGAAAATCCTGAGCAAACTTCAGTCTGCCAGAAGAAATATATCTCCCATCAAGCAAGATCCCCTTTGGTGTACCACACATGGTTAACTGTATGTAAACCATGTGTCATTTTATGTCTGGTTCTGTAATTTTACAAAAGCCGGCAATTGAATTAGCGGCTATTATACTATGTAGAAGTGTATGAACTATAAATATATGTATATAAATATATATATATATATATATTATATATATATGTATTCTATGTGTATATATCTATTCTTTCTTTTGTGATTTAAAACTATTCATTTGGATCCATTATATGTCGGTTTTGCTAGCCACCGACAAAATCTCGCCAGACGGATGTCAAACGTACGCTCAGATGCGACAAAATCGCATCCTCGCATTCAAATCGGTGTGTGTGACTCCAGCCTTAAGGTCATTACGAGTTCATAGACACCAAACATCTCTAGGCTCTTTTTTATTTAAGTGATGAAAAAAAAAATCAGAAAATAAGGTGCCATTTTCCGAGACCTGTAGCTTCTCCATTCTTCGTGATCTTGGGCTGGGTAAGGTCTTATTTTTTGTGCGCCAAGCTGATGTTTTTATAGATACCATTTTGGTGTGGATACGATCTTTTGATCGCCCGTTATTGCATTTTATTGCAATGTAGCTGCGACCAAAGAAACGTAATTCTGACGTTTTGAATTTTTTTCTCTTTACGCCGATCGGGTTTTAATTCTTTTTTATATTGATAGATTGGGCGATTCTGAACACGGCGATACCAAATATGTGTATATTTGATTTTTTTATTTTATTTTGATTGGGGCGAAAGGTGGAGATTTGAACTTTTATTTTTTTATTTTTTAAAATATTTTTTAAAACTTTTTTTAAAATTTTGTGTGCTTCAATAGTTTTCATGGGAGACTAGAAGCTACAGTACTTTGATCTGCTCTACTACGCACAGGCGATGATCAGATCGCCTGTGTGTAGCTGAAATACTCATTTGCTATGAGCTCCAAACACAAGGTGGCGCTCATAGTAATCTGGCAATGACAACCATAGAGGTCTGCTGGAGACCTGATTGTCACCAATTAGCTGGATTTCCAAAGCGCGATTTAAATGCCGTTGTCAGAGAATGACAGTGGCATTTAACTTAACAGCCACGGGTGGATCGAGATTCCACCCTTGGCTGTTGCAGGCACATGTCAGCTGTACAGACCAGCTGTTTTGTGCCTGGAAAGGTGCGGCCTCAGCACAGGTCACAACAAACGGGGAGTCCAGCTTCGGTGTACTATTAGGCTGGAGTCACACACAACGACAAAAAATCGGTCCGTTTTAGACGGTCGATTGTCGGATCAAAATACAAACATCACACATCCTTCTGGCATCCGATTTTCCTTCAAAGATGCGATTTAGTCGCATGTGTGTGTACCTTGTAACATCCGATTTTCATCCGACTTGCGAGATTTTCTCGCAGGCTTGCAAAACTGACATATAATGGATCCAAAAGAATAGTATTTCAATCACAAAAAAAAGAATAGATATATACACATAGAACACATATATATATTATACATGTCATTGTGACATGTATATATACATATATTTATAGTTCTTACACTTCTACATACTGTTATAGCCGCTAATTCAATTGCCGGCTTCTGTGAAATCACAGAAGCCGACATGAAATGATACATTGTTTCCACACAGTTAACCATGTCGTTTCCTGTATTTTGATATTTGTTTAGAACTTACAATTACATGAGTGTATTTGTGCAAAATTTCAGACATGTAGGGGTTAATTAAAGGTGTAATTTCGTTGAAAAAAAATGCGTGGGCTCCCGCTGTATTTTCTCCACCAGACAGACAAAGCAAGCGAGTGGGGGCAGATAATAACAGCCTAGGGAGGGTACATTTTTTGTGCCCCCACTGGCTACTAACATCTGCCCCAGACACCCCAGAAAGGGCAAATCTATAATTAGATTTGCCCTTTCTGGCACTTTGCCCGTCTATTCCCATTGCCCTGTAGCGGTGGCGAATGGGTTAATAATCTCACCTTACTGTCACCTTAGTATTGAAAGGTGACCTTAAGGCAGGTTAATAATTGAGAGCTGTCAATTAGACAACTATCAATTATTAATCCTATTGAAGTAAATAAAAAAACACACACACACTTTAAGAATAAATAATTTTAATGAAATAAAAACACATTTTTTTTACCATATTTTATTTTACACTTAATCCGTGCGAAGCCATTGATCTCCTAAAATAAAGAAAAAAAAATAAAACAACATTATTCTTACCTATTCCGCCGATCTGTCACGTCCCACGCTGTAATCCTTCACAAAGGGTTAACTAGCTTTGAGCCAAGCAGTGCAAGTAATCCTGCATGCTCAGCTCAAAGCTCCTGAATGAATAAGTTCCTCTCCTGGTGACAGGAGAGGATGTGTTTCATGAATGAAGCTTAATTGATTGTGTCCACTTTCCCTTTAGGTCAGGTCACTAAAGTTAAATTGCCAATAAATCAATTAAGCTCCATTCATGAATCACTTCCTCTACTTTCGCTGGGAGAGGAACTTATTCATTCAGGGGAATACAGGTCTGAGACAGCATTATTAGCTCTCTGCGACCTGTAACCTGTTAACCCTTTCTGATGGATTACAGCGTGGAACCTGACTGTACATCGGATTGGTAAGTATAATTTTGCTTTTTTATTTTATTTTTATTACAGGAAATGGTTTTAGCAGGAAAATAAAATATGGTAAAAAACTGTGTGATTATTTAATTAAACTTATTTTTTATTAAACTGTGTGTGTTTGATTTTTCTTTCATACAATAGGATTAATAATTGATAGTTGTCTAATTGACAGCTCTCAATTATTAACCTTCCTTAAGGTCACCTTTCAATACTAAGGTGACAGTAAGGTGAGATTATTAACCCATTCGCCACCGCTACAGGGCAATGGGAATAGACGGGCAAAGTGCCAGAAAGGGCGAATCTAATTATAGATTTGCCCTTTCTGGGGTGTCTGGGGGCAGATGTTAGTAGCCAGTGGGGGCACAAAAAATGTACCCTCCCTAGGCTGTTATTATCTGCCCCCACTCGCTTGCTTTGTCTGGTGGAGAAAATACAGCGGGAGCCCACGCATTTTTTTTCAACGAAATTACACCTTTAACCCTACATGTCTGAAATTTTGCACAAATACACTCATGTAATTGTAAGTTCTAAACAAATATCAAAATACAGGAAATGACATGGTTAACTGTGTGGAAACAATGTATCATTTCATGTCGGCTTCTGTGATTTCACAAAACCCGGCAATTGAATTAGCGGCTATAACAGTATGTAGAAGTCTAGGAACTATAAATATATGTATATATACATGTCACAATGACATGTGTATATATATTATATATATATATGTGTGTTCTATGTGTATATATCTATTCTTTCTAGTCTTTATTAAAGCTGTCAGTGTGATTTTACAGTATAGCCGGGGATGAATTGCCGGCTTTTCTAAAGGACACCGATGCGATTTCATCGCAAGTCACACATGCAGTCCGTTTGTAATCAGATTTTTCATCGCTCCCATAGACTTGCATTGGCGATAGTCGACCCACAATCGGTGACAATCGCAGCATGCTGCGATTGCACACGGACGTTTAAAACGGACCACAAAAAATCTGATACTGGAAGCTGCTCCATAGATTAACATAGGTCCGACTGCAATGCGATATTTCATCGCATTGCAGTCGTCTGATTTTGTCGCCAGTGTGACCCCAGCCTTACGCCCAATGTTGGAAAGGGGTTAATATTGTAATATCAAGTCTTGTCTAATTTTTTTTGTTGTTCCTTGTGTATTACATCTGAAAAAGAAAGATGGATTTTAGCAACTTTTTTGATTTTAGCTGTTTCTTGTGGATTATATCTGATGAAGAAAGAAGATGGATTTTAGCGTCGGGTATTATTTCATTTTTTTCGTTGTTCCTTAGGGATTGCATCTGATGAAGAAAGAAGATGGATTTTAGCGACGGGTATTTTTTCGTCGTTCCTTGTGGATTACATCTGATGAAGAAAGAAGTTGGATTTTAGCGTCGGGTATTTTTTTGTTTTTTTTCGTTCCTTGTGGATTGCATCTGATGAAGAAAGATGAATTTTAGCGTCAGGTATTTTTTCGCTTTTTTCGTTCCATGTGGATTGCATCTGATGAAGAAAGATTGATTTTAGCGTCGGATATTTTCGTTTTTTCGTTGTTCCCTGTGGATTGCATCTGATGAAGAAAGATGGATTTTAGCGTCGGGTATTTTTAGATTTTTTCGCTGTTCCTTGTGGATTGCATCTGATGAAGAAAGAAGATGGATTTTAGCGTCGAGTTTTTTTCATTTTTTTCGTTGTTCCTTGTGGATTGCATCTTGATGAAGAAATGATGGATTTTAGCGTCGTATTTTTTTAGATTTTTTGTTGTTCCTTGTGGATTGCATCTGATGAAGAAAGAAGATGGATTTTAGCGGGTATTTTGTTTTTTTTTCGTTGTTTCCTTGTGGATTGCATCTGATGAAGAAAGAAGATGATTTTATGTGTCGGTATTTTTCGTTTTTTTGTTGTTCCTTGTGGAAATGCATTTTGATGAAGAAGTTTGGATTTTAGCGTGGTTTTTTTTTTGTTTTTCGTGTTCCTTGTGGATTTGCATCTGTATGAAGAAAGAAGATGATTTACGTCGAGTATTTTTTCGTTTTTTTCGTGTTCCTTGTGATTGCATCTGATGAAGAAAGAAGATGGATTTTAGCGTCGGGTATATTTTTTTTTTTTCGTTGTTCCTTGTGGATTGCATCTGAAGAAGAAGATGGATTTTAGCGTCGGTATTTTTTGTTTTTTCGTGTTCCTTGTGGATTGCATCTGATGAAGAAGAAGATGGATTTAGTCGGGTATTTTTTCGTTTTTTCGTTGTCCTGTGGATTGCATCTGATGAAGAAAGATGGATTTTAGCGTCGGTTTTCTTTTCTTGTCCTTGATTGATCTGAAGAAAGAAGATTAGTCGGTTTTGTTTTTCGTTTTCTGGGACATTATAAGAGAAATGGATTAGTCGGTTTTTCTTTTTTGTCCTTGTATCATCTGATGAGAAGAATGGTTTTAGTGTTTTCTTTTGTTCCTTGTGATTGCATCTTAAAAGAAGATGATTTTACGCGTTTTTTTTTTCTCCTGTGGCATATGAAATGATTTAGCGCGTTTTTCTTTTTCTTTTTCTGGGATTGCATCTGATGAAGAAGATGGATTTTACGTCGGTATTTTTTCGTTTTTTCGTTGTTCCTTGTGGATTGCATCTGATGAAGAAAGAAGAGATTTTAGCGTCGGATTTTTTTTTTTTTTTCGTTTCCTTGTGGATTGCATGATGAAGAAAGAAGATGGATTTTAGCGTCGGGTATTTTTTTTTTTCGTTGTTCCTTGGGATTGCATCTGATGAAGAAGAGATGGATTTTACGTCGGGTATTTTTTCGTTTTTTTTGTTCCTTGTGATTGCATCTGATGAAGAAAGAAGATGGATTTTAGCGTCGGGTATTTTTTTTTTTTTCTTGTTCCTTGTGGATTGCATCTGATGAAGAAAGATGGATTTTAGCGTCGGTATTTTTCGTTTTTTCGTGTTCCTTGTGGATTGCATCTGATGAAGAAAGATGGATTTTAGCGTCGGTATATTTTTCGTTTTTTCGTTGTTCCTTGTGGATTGCATCTGATGAAGAAAGAAGATGGATTTTAGCGTCGGGTATTTTTCGTTTTTTCGTTGTTCCTTGTGGATTGCATCTGATGAAGAAAGAAGATGGATTTTAGCGTCGGGTTTTTTCATTTTTTTCGTTGTTCCTTGTGGATTGCATCTGATGAAGAAAGAGATGGATTTTAGCGTCGGATTTTTTTCGTTTTTTCGTGTTCCTTGTGGATTGCATCTGATGAAGAAAGAAAGGATTTTAGCGTCGGGTATTTTTCTTTTTTTCGTGTTCCTTGTGGATTGCATCTGATGAAGAAAGAAGATGGATTTTAGCGTCGAGTATTTTTCTTTTTTTCGTTGTTCCTTGTGGATTGCATTGATGAAGAAAGATGGATTTTAGCATCGGTATTTTTCTTTTTTTCGTTGTTCCTTGTGGATTGCATCTGATGAGAAAGAAGATGGATTTAGCGTCGGTATTTTTCATTTTTTCGTTGTTCCTTGTGGATTGCATCTGATGAAGAAGAAGATGGATTTTAGTCGGGTTTTTTTTTCGTTTTTTTCGTTGTTCCTTGTGGATTGCATTGATGAAGAAGAGATGGATTTTAGCGTCGGTTTTTTTCGTTTTTTCTTGTTCCTTGTGGATTGCATCTGATGAAGAAGAAATGGATTTTAGGTCGGGTATTTTTTTTTTTTCTTGTTCCTTGTGGATTGCATCTGATGAGAAAGAAGATGGATTTTAGCGTCGGGTATTTTTCGTTTTTTTCGTTGTTCCTTGTGGATTGCATCTGATGAAGAAAGAAGATGGATTTTAGCGTCGGTTTTTTCTTTTTTTCGTTGTTCTTGTGGATTGCATCTGATGAAGAAAGATGGTTTTAGCGTCGGTATTTTTTTTTTTTTTGTGTTCCTTGTGATTGCATCTGATGAAGAAGAAGATGGATTTTAGCGTCGGGTTTTTCGTTTTTTTCGTTGTTCCTTGTGGATTGCATCTGATGAGAAAGAGATGGATTTTATGTCGGTATTTTTTCGTTTTTTTCGTTGTTCCTGTGGATTGCTTTATGCATCTGATGAAGAAAGAAATGGATTTTAGCGTCGGGTATTTTTCATTTTTTCGTTGTTCCTTGTGGATTGCATCTGATGAAGAAAGAAGATGGATTTTTAGCGACGGGTATTTTTTCGTCGTTTCCTTGTGGATTCATCTGATGAGAAGAAAGATGGATTTTAGCGTCGGGTATATTTTTTGTTTTTTTCGTTGTTCCTTGTGGATTGCATCTGATGAAGAAAGATGAAAATTTAGCGTCAGGGTATTTTTTCGTTTTTTTCGTGTTCCTTGTGGATTGCATCTGATGAAGAAAGATTGATTTTAGCGTCGGTATTTTTTCGTTTTTTCGTTGTTCCTTGTGGATTGCATCTGATGAAGAGAAGATGGATTTTAGCGTCGGGTTTTTTAGATTTTTTCGCTGTTCCTTGTGGATTGCATCTGATGAAGAAAGAAGATGGATTTTAGCGTCGAGTTTTTTTCATTTTTTTCGTTGTTCCTTGTGGATTGCATCTGATGAAGAAAGAAGATGGATTTTAGCGTCGGGTATTTTTTTTTTTCGTTGTTCCTTGTGATTGCATCTGATGAAGAAAGAAGATGGATTTTAGCGTCAGGTATTTTTTGTGTTTTTTTCGTTTCCTTGTGGATTGCATCTGATGAAGAAAGAAGATGGATTTTACATCGGGTATTTTTTTCGTTTTTTCGTGTTCCTTGTGGATTGCATCTGATGAAGAAAAGATGGATTTTAGCGTCGGGATTTTTTTCGTTTTTTTCGTTATTCCTTGTGGATTGCATCTGATGAAGAAAGAAATGGATTTTAGCGTCGGGTATTTTTTTCGTTTTTTTCGTTGTTCCTTGTGGATTGCATCTGATGAAGAAAGAAGATGGATTTTAGCGTCGGGTTTTTTTTTTTTTCGTTGTTCCTTGTGGATTGCATCTGATGAAGAAAAAGATGGATTTTAGCGTCGGTATTTTTTCGTTTTTTCGTTGTTCCTTGTGGATTGCATCTGATGAAGAAAGAAGATGGATTTAGCGTCGGTATTTTTTTTTTTTTTTTTTTTTTTTTTTTTTTTTTTTTTTTTTTTTTTTTTTTTTTTTTTTTTTTTTTTTTTTTTTTTTTTTTTTTTTTTTTTTTTTTTTTTTTTTTTTTTTTTTTTTTTTTTTTTTTTTTTTTTTTTTTTTTTTTTTTTTTTTTTTTTTTTTTTTTTTTTTTTTTTTTTTTTTTTTTTTTTTTTTTTTTTTTTTTTTTTTTTTTTTTTTTTTTTTTTTTTTTTTTTTTTTTTTTTTTTTTTTTTTTTTTTTTTTTTTTTTTTTTTTTTTTTTTTTTTTTTTTTTTTTTTTTTTTTTTTTTTTTTTTTTTTTTTTTTTTTTTTTTTTTTTTTTTTTTTTTTTTTTTTTTTTTTTTTTTTTTTTTTTTTTTTTTTTTTTTTTTTTTTTTTTTTTTTTTTTTTTTTTTTTTTTTTTTTTTTTTTTTTTTTTTTTTTTTTTTTTTTTTTTTTTTTTTTTTTTTTTTTTTTTTTTTTTTTTTTTTTTTTTTTTTTTTTTTTTTTTTTTTTTTTTTTTTTTTTTTTTTTTTTTTTTTTTTTTTTTTTTTTTTTTTTTTTTTTTTTTTTTTTTTTTTTTTTTTTTTTTTTTTTTTTTTTTTTTTTTTTTTTTTTTTTTTTTTTTTTTTTTTTTTTTTTTTTTTTTTTTTTTTTTTTTTTTTTTTTTTTTTTTTTTTTTTTTTTTTTTTTTTTTTTTTTTTTTTTTTTTTTTTTTTTTTTTTTTTTTTTTTTTTTTTTTTTTTTTTTTTTTTTTTTTTTTTTTTTTTTTTTTTTTTTTTCGTTGTTCCTTGTGGATGCATCTGATGAAGAAAGAAGATGGATTTTAGCGTCGGTATTTTTTCGTTTTTTTCGTTGTTCCTTGTGGATTGCATCTGATGAAGAAAGAAGATGGAAAATTTTTTTTTTTTTTTTTTTTCGTTGTTCCTTGTGGATTGCATCTGATGAAGAAGAAGATGGATTTAGCGTGGTATTTTTTGTTTTTTTTGTGTTCTGTGATTGCATCTGATGAAGAAGAAATGATTTTGCGTCGGGTATTTTTTTTTTTTTCGTGTTCCTTGTGGATTGCATCTGATGAAGAAAGATGGATTTTGCGTCGGGTATTTTTGTTTTTTTCGTTTTTGTGATTGATCGAAAGAAAGAAGATGTTTTACGTGGATTTGTTTTTTTTTGTTCCTTGTGGATGCATTGATGAAGAAAGAATGGATTTTACTCGGATTTTGTTTTTTTGTTGTCTGTGATTGCATCTGATGAGAAAGAAAGGATTTTAGTCGGTATTTTTTGTTTTTCGTTGTCTTGTGGATTGCATCTGATAAGAAAGAAGATGGATTTAGTCGTATTTTTGTTTTTTTCGTGTCCTGGGATTGCATTGATGAAGAAGATGTTTTAGCGTCGTTTTTTGTTTTTTCTGTCCTTGGGATTGCATCGATGAAGAAAGATGGATTTAGCGGGTTTTTTCTTTTTTTTTGTTCCTTGTGGATTGCATCTGATGAAGAAAAGTGATTTTAGTCGGTTTTTTGTTTTTTTCGTTCCTTGTGGATTGCACTGATGAAGAAGATGATTTTCTCGGGATTTTTTTTTGTTTTCTTGGATTGATTGATGAAGAAAGAAGATGGATTTAGCGTCGTATTTTCCTTGTGGATTGCATCTGATGAAGAAAGAAGATGGATTTTAGCGCAGGGTATTTTTTCGTTTTTTTTCGTTGTTCCTTGTGGATTGCATCTGATGAAGAAAGAAGATGGATTTTAGCGTCGGATTTTTTCGTTTTTTTCGTTGTTCCTTGTGGATTGCATCTGATGAAGAAAGAAGATGGATTTTAGCGTCGGGTTTTTTCATTTTTTTCGTTGTTCCTTGTGGATTGCATCTGATGAAGAAAGAAGATGGATTTTAGCGTCGGGTATTTTTTCGTTTTTTTCGTTGTTCCTTGTGGATTGCATCTGATGAAGAAAGATGGATTTTAGCGTCGGTATTTTTTCTTTTTTCGTTGTTCCTTGTGGATTGCATCTGATGAAGAAGAAGATGGATTTTTAGCGTCGGTATTTTTTCGTTTTTTTTTCGTTGTTCCTTGTGGATTGCATCTGATGAAGAAAGAAGATGGATTTTAGCGTCGGGTATTTTTTCGTTTTTTTCGTTGTTCCTTGTGGATTGCATCTGATGAAGAAAGAATGGATTTTATCGTCGGGTATTTTTTTTTTTTTTCGTTGTCCTTGTGGATTGCATCTGATGAAGAAAGAAGATGGATTTTAGCGTCGGCATTTTTCGTTTTTTTCTTGTTCCTTGTGGATTGCATCTGATGAAGAAAGAAGATGATTTAGCGTCGGTATTTTTTCTTTTTTTCGTGTTCCTTGTGGATTGCATCTGATGAAGAAAGAAGATGGATTTTAGCGTCGGTATTTTTCATTTTTTTCGTTGTTCTTGTGGATTGCATCTGATGAAGAAGAAGATGGATTTTAGCGTCGGATATTTTTTTCGTTTTTTCGTTGTTCCTTGTGGATTGCATCTGATGAAGAAGAAGATGGATTTTAGCGTCGGGTTTTTTTCTTTTTTTTCGTTGTTCCTTGTGGATTGCATCTGATGAAGAAAGAAATGGATTTTAGCGTCGGGTATTTTTTCGTTTTTTTCGTTGTTCCTTGTGGATTGCATCTGATGAAGAAAGAAGATGGATTTAGCGTCGGTATTTTTCGTTTTTTTCGTGTCCTGTGGATTGCATCTGATGAAGAAAGAAGATGATTTTAGCGTCGGTATTTTTTCGTTTTTTTCGTTGTTCCTTGTGATTGCATCTGATGAAGAAAGAAGATGGATTTTAGCGTCGGTATTTTTTCGTTTTTTCGTTGTTCCTTGTGGATTGCATCTGATGAAGAAAGAAGATGGATTTTAGCGTCGGGTATTTTTTTTTTTTTTTTCGTTGTTCTTGTGGATTGCATCTGATGAAGAAAGAAGATGGATTTAGCGTCGGGTTTTTTTCTTTTTTTCGTTGTTCCTTGTGGATTGCATCTGATGAAGAAAGAAGATGGATTTTTTTTCTTGTTCCTTGTGGATTGCATTGATGAAGAAAGAAGATGGATTTTAGCGTCGGTTTTTTTGTTTTTTTGTTGTTCCTTGTGGATTGCATCTGATAGAAAGAAGATGGATTTTAGCGTCGGTTTTTTTGTTTTTTGTTGTTCCTTGTGGATTGCATCTGATGAAGAAAGAAGATGATTTTAGTCGGTATTTTTTCTTTTTCGTTGTTCCTGTGGATTGCATTGATGAAGAAAGAATGGATTTTAGTCGGTATTTTTTTTGTTTTTTTCTGTTCCTTGTGATTGCATCTGATGAAGAAGATGGATTTTAGCGTCGGGTATTTTTTGTTTTTTTCGTTGTTCCTTGTGGATTGCATCTGATGAAGAAAGAATGATTTTAGGTCGGATTTTTTTTTTTTTCGTTGTTCCTTGTGGATTGCATCTGATGAGAAAGAAGGGATTTTAGCGGGATTTTTGTTTTTTTTTTTGTTCCTTTGGATTGCATCTGATAGAAGAAGATGATTTAGCGTCGGTATTTTTTCTTTTTTCGTTGTTCCTTGTGGATTGCATCTGATGAAGAAAGATGGATTTTAGCTCGGTTTTTGTTTTTTTCTTGTTCCTTGTGGATTGCATCTGATAAGAAAGAAATGATTTTAGCGTCGGTATTTTTTCGTTTTTTCGTTTTCCTTTTTTCCTTTTCCCTCCCTTTTCTTTCTTTTCCCTTTTTTCTTCTTTCCCTTTTTTCTTTTTTTTTCCTTTTTCCCCCCCCTTTTTCCCCTTTTTTCCCTCCTTTTCTTCCTTTCTTTTTTCCCCCCCCTTTTTTTCCCTTTTTTCTTCCTTTTCTCTCCTCTCTCTCCTTCTTTCTTCTTTTTCTTTCTCTCTTCCCTTTCCTCCCTATCCTCTCCCCTTTTCTTCTTTTCTTCCCTCTTCTCTCTTCCTTCTTTTTTTCTTCTCTTCCTCTTCTCTTCTCTTTTCTTCTCTTCTTCCCTTTCCCTCCTTCCTTTTCTCCTCTCTTTTTTTTCCTTCTCTCCTTCCCTTTCTTTCGTCCCTCTTCCTCTTTCCTTTTTTCCTCTCATCTCCTTTCCTTCTTTCTTTCTTCTCCTTTCTCCCCTTCTTTTCTCTCCTCCTCTCTTCTTTCTTCCCCTTTCCTTCTCCCTTCCTCTTCCTTCTTCTCCCTTTCCCTCTTCCCCTTCTTCCTCTTTTCTTTTTCTTTTCTTCCTCTTTCCTCCCTTCTTCTCTTTTTCCTCCTTCCCCTCTTCTTCTCTCCTTTTTCCTCCTCTTTTTTTTCTTTTTCCCTCTTTTTTCCTTTTCCCTCTTTTTCCCCTTTTCTTTCTTCCCTCCTCTTCTTTTCTTTCTCTCTTCCCTCTCTTTCTTCCTCCTTCTCTTTTCCCCTCCTCCTTTCTTCTCTCCTTCTCTTTCTCTTCCTCTCCTTCTTCACTTCTTCTTCTTTCCTCTTTTCTCTCTCTTTTCTTCCCTCTCCTTCTTCCCTTTTCTTTCTCCCCTTCTTTTCCTCTTTCTCTTCTCTCTTTCTCCTCTTTTCTCTCTTTTTTCCCTTCTTCCTTCTTTCCCTTTCCCCCTCCTTCCCTCTCTTCTCCTTTTCTTTCTCTCTCCCCCCTTTTTCTCTCTTCCTCCTTCCTTTCTCCTTCTCTTTCTCTTTTCTTCTTTTTCCCTCTCTTCCTCTTTTTCTTTCCTCTTCCTCTCTTTTCCCTTCCTCTTCTTTTTCCCCTCTTCCCTTCCTCTCTTCTTATCTTCCCTCCCCCCTCTTCTTTCTTCTCTTTCTCTTCTTTCCTTCCCTTTTCTTTTTCTTCTTTCTCCACTTTTTTCCCCTTTTTCCCCTTTCTTCCCTTTTGTTTTCCTCCTTTTCCTCTCTTTTTCTTTTCTCCTCTCTCTTTTCTTTCTTCCCTCTTTTCTTTCTTCCTCTTCTTCTTTTTTTCCTTCTTTCTTCTTTTCCCTCTTTCTCCTCTTCTTTTCTTCTCTTCTTCTTCCTTTTCTTTCTTCCCCTTCTCTTTTCTCATTTTTCTTCTTTTTCTTTTTTCTCCTTTCCTTTCTCTTCTTCCCCTCTTCCTCTTTTCTTCCCCTTCTTTCCTTCTCTTCTTTCTCCTCCCTTCTTTTTCTCTTTTTCTCTCTTTCCTTCCCTTCTTTTCTTCCTCTCCTTCTTTTCCTCTCTTTCTTTTCCTTCCTTTCCTCCCTTTTTTTTTTTCCTTCTTTTCCCCTCCCTTCTTCCCCTTCCCTTCTTTCCTTTCCCTTTTTCTTTTCCTCCTTCTCCCTCTCCTTTTCTTTCTCTCCTTCTCCTCTTCCTTTTTTCTTCCCCTCTTTTTCTCCTTTTTTCTTCCCTTCTTTTCCTCTCCTTTTTCCCTTTTTTTCTCCCCTCTCCTTTTCTTTTTTCTCCCTTTTTTCTTCCTTTTTTTCCTTTCCTTTTTTTCTCCCTCCCCCCCCCCCCTTCCCTTTTTCCCCCCCCTTTTTTCTTTTTTTTTTTT
>JARQOD010000001.1:610720102-610836945 GCA_033576555.1 Oophaga sylvatica
GTCAGTCTCTGACAGGAGGCATTTAAATCGCGCTTCTGAATTTCCGCTAATTGGTGACTCCGTCACATGATCACGTGTCACCAATGGGTCAGCATGAGAATCAGAGGTCTCCAGCAAACCTCTATGGTTGTCACTGCCAGATTACTATAAGCGCCACCTTGTGTTTGGAGCTCATAGCAAATGAGCATTTCTCCTACACACAGGCTATCTGATCATCGCCTGTGTGTAGCAGAGATCAGAGTACTGCAGCTTCTAGTCTACCATGAAGACTATTGAAGCATACAAACATTTTAAAAAAAGTTTTAAAAATATTTAAAAAAATAAAAAAAATAAAAGTTCAAATCACCCCTTTCGCCCCAATCAAAATAAAATAAAAAAATCAAATATACACATATTTGATATCGCCGTGTTCAGAATCGCCCAATATATCAATATGAAAAAGAATTAACCCGATCGGCGTAATGAGAAAAAATTCAAAACGTCAGAATTACATTTCTTTGGCTGCAGCTACATTGAAATAAAATGCAATAACGGGCGATCAAAAGATCGTATCTACACCAAAATAGTATCAATAAAAACGTCAGCTTTGCTCATAAAAAAGAAGCCTGCACCCAGCCCCAGATCACGAACAATGGAGACGCTACAAGTCTCGGAAAATGGTGCCTTTTTTTCTGATTTTTTTTCATCACTTAAATAAAAAAAACCTAGAGATGTTTGGTGTCTATGAACTCGTAATGACCTGGAAAATCATAATAGCAGGTCAGTTTTAGCATTTAGTGAACATAGTAAAAAAAAACTAAAACAACAACTGTGGAATTGCGCTGTTTTTACAATTTCACCGCACTTGGAATTTTTTTCCCATTTTCCAGTACACGGCATATTAAAACCAATGGTGTCGTTCAAAAGTACAACTTGTCCACTAAAAGCAAGCCATATTGACCAAAAAAATAAAAAAAAGTTATGGCTCTGGGAAGAAGAGGAGCAAAAAACGAAAACGCAAAAATGAAAATACCTCTGGTCGTGAAGGGGTTAACCAACTATGTATGACTCTTGATGAGTTTGTCATTTTTGCAATTTCCTTGTGTACAGTTTTTAATTTATTAAGTGTGTTTTTTCATTTCTAGTATTGCACGTTTTTGACCTCTTCTGATTGAAAAATGAACATATGGATGGGAACGCCTACCAGGGCCGGCATCAGCACCCGGCACACCCGGGCAAGTGCCGGGGCCCTGAGCAGGCGGGGGGCCCACTCGCAGTCTGGCACCCCCGCGCCCGTTAGCGGAGGAGGGCGGTGTCAGCGCCGCCACTGGGCCCCCCCCCGCTTGCTCAGGGCCCCGGCATCAGCTGGCACAATACTTACCTCTCCCGTGCCTCCGCTGCCGCAGCTCCGGGTCCAGGGGGCGCCGGCGCTTTCTCTCACAGCAGCGCCGCTGAATGACGTCATCATTCAGCGGCCGGCTGTGGCAGAAAGCGCGGAGACGCCGGACAGGTAAGACGTGTCTGTGTCTGTGTCTCTGTGTGTGTCTGTGTGTATGTAGTGCGGTGCTTTGTGTGTGTATGTGTGTGTGTGTATGTGTGTGTGTATGTATGTGAGAGAGTGCTTGTGTGCTGTCTGTGTGTGATGATGGGCAGGCATTGCTGATAATGGGGAGGCATTGATGATGATAATGGGGAGAAGATGATGATAATGGGCAGGCATTGATGATAATGGGCAGGCATTGATGATGGGGAGAAGATGATGATGGGCAGGCATTGATGATAATGGGCAGGCATTGATGATGGGGAGAAGACGATGATGGGCAGGCATTGATGATAATGGGCAGGCATTGATGATGGTGAGAAGATGATGATGGGCAGGCATTGCTGATAATGGGCAGGCATTGATGATGGGGAGAAGATGATGATGGGCAGGCATTGATGATAATGGGCAGGCATTGATGATGGTGAGAAGATGATGATGGGCAGGCATTGCTGATAATGGGGAGGCATTGATGATGATGGGAGAAGATGATGATAATGGGCAGGCATTGATGATAATGGGCAGGCATTGATGATGGGGAGAAGATGATGATGGGCAGGCATTGATGATGTTGGGGAGGAGATGATGATGGGCAGGCATTGCTGATAATGGGGAGGCATTGATGATGATGGGGAGAAGATGATGATAATGGGCAGGCATTGATGATAATGGGCAGGCATTGATGATGGGGAGAAGATGATGATGGGCAGGCATTGATGATGTTGGGGAGGAGATGATGATGGGCAGGCATTGCTGATAATGGGGAGGCATTGATGATGATGGGGAGAAGATGATGATAATGGGCAGGCATTGATGATAATGGGCAGGCATTGATGATGGGGAGAAGAATGATGATGGGGAGGAGATGATGATGATGGGCAGGCATTGATGATAATGGGGAGGCCATGATGATGATGGGAGGCAATGATGATGATAAGGAGGCAATCATGATGATAATGGGGAGTCTTTCCACAGCGCCCTTTCCTGAGCCGTAACAGTGCAGAACGCAGTACAGCGCAGGGGAGAGATCCATATTTTGTATGGAGCATTATATGGGGACCAGTATCCTGTATAGAGCATTATATGGGGACCAGTATCCTGTATGGAGCATTATATTGGGTCCAGTATTCTGTATGGAGCATTATTTTGGGTCCAGTATTCTGTATGGAGCATTATATGGGGGTGACATCCTGCATGGGGTATTATATGGGTGATGAGGGGGAGACTGTGGTGCCCATAATATTGTATGGAGGACTGTACTGTCCAGTCTGTTCTGTGCGCTGTGAGGATTTGGCGGTTTTTGAGCTATTGTACAATTTACAATAGGTATCACTCATGTAATGTAAGAAGTGAAGTGTTTGGCATTTTACTATATACCCATATTTCTCTGCAGCATCTGTGTATTATGAATCGTGGTCTGTGTTAAAGGGGCCCACTGAGGCTCTTTCGCCCGGGGCCCATAAAAACCTGGAGCCGGCCCTGACGCCTACCATCAGACTTTAATCCTTACATATGTATGATTGTGCACAGATCATCTAGACCATGATTAAGACGTTTGTCAAAACGCCTAGGTCCCAGTCTCTTTGTTGAACTGCACTATTGCCAAAAATGTTTTTGAGCACTTTTTCACAGCTGATAAAACTAAGTTTTATATTCACGCATTGAAACTTTTTTTTGCTGAATACTCCCTATCTTCATCGTTTCTACAGAAGCTTCTCTGGTTTAATTTTTGTCAAGCATTTGGTGCTCCATGCCCTGAAAGGTGAGAAGACTTTTTGCTTTTTGTATATATATATATATGCTCTATTGTTTTTTCCCCTTTGTAAAATGTTTTGTATATTTTTATAAACACTGCTTCCCTTTGGATTAAATATAAAATCTAATAGTTCTTTTCCGTTTGTCCTGTAAACTGCGCCTCAAAGCTATACGCTACCTACCAGGCCTCCAGTCATCCTGGGTATAATAAAAATCGACTGGTAGTGGCGGCGAGTAGTCTGGGGATATCGTGGAGTTAGCAGTGATTGTACGGGGGTATATACATATATTCCTTGTGTGGGAATCGGAGGTCTAAACATCATACGCTCACTGTTCGTTTCCTTATAACTGGCCTATTAGTGGTGAAAGCCTGCGGCCTCCTCCGTTAATCGTTGGCCAATTGTGTAGTTGTCCGGACTATAGGGGCAGCAGAGAGCTGTTCGACAAAAAGATCGCAGCGGGTGGTTCTGGGTGACCTTCCTGGGCCGCGATAATCGTGACACACTCATATGGAATTTAAATTGTAAGCCCCAATGGGGACAGCGATGGTAATGACAGTGTTTGTAAAGCACTGTGGAAATTAATGGCACTATAAGTGAGGAACAATATACAGTTGTGTGAAGAAGTATTTCCCCTTCCTGATTTCCTATTATTTTGCATGTCTGTCATACTTAAATGTTTCAGATCACCAAATTTAAATATTAGACAAAGATTACAGTAAGTCTTTATTATAAGGCTGTGTGCACACGTTGCAGATTTAGATGCGGATGCGCAGCGTTTTTGGACGCGAAAAATTGCATCAAATCCACAATGTAGTGCACAGCCAATGATAGTCTATGGGAATTTGAGGTTTGTTGTGCACATGCTGCAGAAAAATAAGCGCGGATTTGCAGCGTTTATTTTTCCGCAACATGTCAATTCTTTTTGCGGATCTGCAGCGTTTCTGCACCAATTGACTTGCACTGAGTAAGTCAAATCCACAGGTTTAAAAAAGATCTATGGATCTGCTGCGGATGTGTATGCGAGAAAAGCTGCAGATAGGGAGGAGGAAGAGTGTGTGGGCGGAGACTATGTGTGTGCAGTGAATATGTGCGGGTCTGTGTGCGGTTGTCTGTGTGTATCTACAGTGGGTTCGGAAAGTATTCAGACCCCTTTAAATTTTTCACTCTTTGTTTCATTGCAGCCATTTGGTAAATGCAAAAAAGATCTTTTATTTCCTCACTAATGTACACTCTGCACCCAGTCTTTACTGAAAGAAAACAGAAATGTAGACATTTTTGCAAATTTATTAAAAAAGAAAAACTGAAATATCACATGGTCATAAGTATTCAGACCCTTTGCTCAGACACTCATATTTACGTCACATGCTGTCCATTTCCTTGTGATCCTCCTTGAGATGGTTCTACTCCTCCATTGGAGTCCAGCTGTGTTTAATTAAACTGATAGGACTTGATTTGTAGAGGCACACACCTGTCTATATAAGACTTCACAGCTCACAGTGCATGTCAGACCAAATGAGAATCATGAGGTCAAAGGAACTGGCCAAGGAGCCCAGAGACAGAATTGTGGCAAGACACAGATGTGGCCAAGGTTACAAAAGAATTTCTGCAGTACCCAAGGCTTCTAAGAGCACAGTGGCCTCCATAATCCTTAAAGGGAAGAAGTTTGGGACCACGAGAAGTCTTCCTAGACCTGGCCGTCCAGCCAATCTGAGCAATTGTGGGAGAATAGCCTTGGTGAGAGAGGTAAAAAAGAACCCCAAGATCGCTGTAGCTGAGCTCCACAGATGCAGTAGGGAGATGGGAGAAAGTTCCACAAAGTCAACTATCACAGCAGCCGTCCACCAGTCCGGCCTTTATGGCAGCGTGGCCTGACAGAAGCCACTCCTTAGTGCAAGACATATGAAAGCCCACAGAGTTTGCTAAAAAACACATGAATGACTCCCAGACTATGAGAAATAAGATTCTCTGGTCTGATGAGATGAAGATAGAACTTTTTGGTGATAATTCTAAGCCGTATGTGTGGAGAAAACCAGGCACTGCTCATCACTAGCCCAATACAATACCCAACAGTGAAACGTGGTGGTGGTCGCAGCATCATGCTATGGGGGTGTTTTTCAGCTACAGGGACAAGACGACTGGTTGCAATTGAAGGAAACATGAATGCAGCCAAGTACAGAGATATCTTGGATGAAAACCTCTTCCAGAGTGCTCTGGACCTCAGACTTCGCTGAAGGTTCACCTTCCAACAAGACAATGACCCCAAGCACACAGCTAAAATAACAAAGGAGGGGCTGCAGAACAACTCTGTGACCATTCTTGACTGGCCCAGCCAGAGCCCTGACTTAAACTCAATTGAGCATCTCTGGAGAGACCTGAAAGTGGCCGTTCACCAATGTTCACCATACAAGCTGACGGAACTGGAGAGGATCTGCAAGGAAGAATGGCAGAGGATCCCCAAATCCATGTGTAAAAAACTTGTTGCATCATTCCCAAGACTCATGGCTGTACTAGCTCAAAAGAGTGCTTCTACTCAATACAGAGCAAAGGGTCTGAATACTTATGACCATGTGATATTTCAGTTTCTCTTTTTTAATAAATATGCAAAAATTTCTACATTTCAATTTTTTTTTCAGTAAAGATGGGGTGCAGAGTGTACATTGAGAACAAAAAAATGAATGAACATTTTTGCATTTACCAAATGCCTGCAATGAAACAGAGTGGTTTGAATACTTTCCAAACCCACTGTACGTGTGTGTGTGCGGGTCTGTGTGTGTGCATGGCTGTGTGTAGGCAGGCATGGTCCGATGGGATTACTAGTCCCATCCGGCTATGTCTGCTACAGTGACATCAGTAGCCGATGATGGGACAGTAGTAGTCCCGTCATCCGGCTATTGTGTTGAATAGTAAAAAAAAAAAAACACATACATATTCACCATACTGCTAATCCCCGAAGCCTTCGATCCCCTGTAGAAAAAAAAAATTAAAGTCAACCGTATACTCCCTGTTCCGACGTAATCCATATAGTAACAACTGTCCCATGATGATCTCCAATGATCTCCCGTGGGAGCTGTTACATCGGCAGATGTGACCGCTCTCCAGGGGCCTCTGGTGAAACAATTATTAAAGTATCCTTCCGCACTGTATCACTACGCCATCAGGTCACAGGAGTTCATCCTGTTACTTGCGGACCTGCTGCGTGGGAAAATTATCACGCAGCATTGTCGTCAAGTGAGAGGATGAACTCAAGGGACCCCTAAGTGATAACACTATAGATAGATAGATATATCTATAGATAGATGGACAGATAGATCTATAGATAGATAGATAGATCTATAAATATATCTATCCATTTATCTATATATTCATCTATCTATGTATCTATAGATATATCTATCGATATATCTATCCATCAATCTATCATCTATTATCTATCTATCTATCTAGATTCAAAAAAGCAGATCAGCACTATAAAAAAGCAATGAGTCCGGGTGCAAAAAGCCCCCTAAGGCAAGTACCGAACATTGTATCCAGTAATCCAAAGAAAACAGGAGCAGCACACGTAATAAATGAAAAAAAGAGCTGTTTTATTTTAGCCCATAATGGCGAGGTTTCGGTCCTGAGTGCAGACCCTTCTCAAGCCAAGAAAGAAAGCTTGAGAAAGGTCTGCACTCAGGACCGAAACCTCGCCATTATGGGCTAAAATAAAACAGCTCTTTTTTTCACTTATTACCTGTGTTGCTCCTGTTTTCTTTGGATTATTTATCTATCTATCATACTATCTATCTATATCATTATCTATCTATCTATCTATCTATCTATCTTATCTTTCTATCTATGTGTGTAAACATTATTCTTCAAAGGAGTATGCAAAATAAGAGTCTGGATAAAGAAATTACAGCACAATTCTTTTTTTTGTTAAATAATAGATCTTTACTTAGCTTACAAAAATGAATACTAATCTGCATGAAAATGCGCATCAAAAATGCATCAAATCCGATTTTTTCCTGCATTTTATGCCAAGAGATGCAGATTCTGTGCAGAAAATTCTGCAGGCAAATCTGCAATGTGTGCACATACCCTCAAGGGAAAAAAATGCAAACCTACAGGGCCCTGTGTGAAAAAGTGATTGCCTCTTAAACCTAATAACTGGTTGGGCCACCCTTAGCAGCAACAACTGCAATCAAGCATTTGCAATAACTGGCAATGAGTCTTCTACAACGCTCGTAGCCCGTTAAGCTACGTCTCCACAGGGTGTACTGGCAGCGCTTTGGACGCAACGGAAATCCCACTCTGCCCAAAGCGCTGCCCCCTGTTGTAAGCGCGGTGATACTGCATGTGTTCAATGAACACATGCGGAATCACCGCATCCTATCCATAGACAGGATTATTTGTCTTGCGGAGAAGTAGCGTCTCCGCAAGATAAATAGACATGTTGCGGTCTGGAAAGACGCGCCGCATGTCCGGATACGCAGGTCTGCCACCTGCATGTTTGTACGCATAGTGGAGATGGGATTTCATAAAATCCCCTCCACTATGCTGTAACATCTGGACGCTGCGGATTGGACGCGGCAGTTGTAGGCCGCGTCCAATCTGCAGCAATTCCTGAATGTTTCTGGACCATGGAAACATACCCTAATTGTAAGCACCTTTTTAAGGTCATGCCATAACATGTGAGTCGGATTAAGGCCAGGACTTTGAATAGGCCACTCCCAAGTCTTAATTTTATTTTTCTTAAGCCACTCAGAGGTGGATTGCTTGTGTGTTTTGGATCATTGTCCTGCTGCATAATTAACCCAAGTGCGCTTCAGCTTGAGGTCACAAACAGATGGCCGGACATTCTCCTTCAGAATTTTTTGTTACCGACAGCAGAATTCATGGTTCCATTTACCACAGCAAGTCTTCTAGATCCTGAAGAAGCGAAACAGCTCCAGACCATCACACTACCACCCCTTAGGGGGCTGTAATTAACTGTGTGTCATGACTAGCTTTAAATAGACATCTCCACAAGTGTCAGAAACTAGATGCCATAAATGACCCCTGACAGGCTGCAACATTTGGAATGCCGGAAGTGATACAATGTCTGGAGGGCATCTGACATTTATGGCATCAAGTATCTGACACCTGTGGAGGTGTCTATTTAAAGTTAATTATGAGACACAGTTAATCACACCCCCTGAGGAAGCACACGCAAAACTCGCATTGGGGCTGCAGCCAAGGTTGTTCCTCACAGGGAGACATGATTAAGAAGGGTTTCTCTATTGATTAACCCCTTCACCCCCAAGGGTGGTTTGCACGTTAAAGATTTTTATAATTCTGACCACTGTCTCTTTATGAGGTTATAACTCTGGAACGCTTCAACGGATCTTCGCGATTCTGAGAATGTTTTCTCGTGACATATTGTACTTCACGTTAGTGGTAAAATTTCTTCGATATACCTTGCGTTTATTTTTGAAAAAAACGCAAATATGGCGAAAATTTTGAAAATTTTGCAATTTTCAAACTTTGAATTTTTTTTCCCTTAAAACAGAGAAATATGTCACACAAAATAGTTAAGAAATAACATTTCCCACATGTCTACTTTACATCAGCACAATTTTGGAACCAAAATTTTTTTTTGTTAGGAAATCATAAGGGTTAAAAGTTGACCAGTGATTTCTCATTTTTACAACAAAATTTACAAAGCCATTTTTTTAGGGACCACCTCACATTTGAAGTCACTTTGACGGGTCTATATAGCAGAAAATACCCAAAAGTGACACCATTCTAAAAACTGCACCCCTCAAGGTACTCAAAACCACATTCAAGAAGTTTAATAACCCTTCAGGTGCTTCACAGGAGCTGAAGCAACGTGGAAGGAAAAAATTAATATTTAACTTTTTAGCCACAAAAATGATTTTTTACAAACTTTTTTTTATTTTCACAAGGTAAAAGGAGAAAATGGACACATAAAGTTGTTGTGCAATTTCTCCTGAGTACGCCAATACCCCATATGTGGGGGAAAACCACTGTCTGTGCGCACGGCAGAGCTCGTAAGGGAAGGAGCGCCGTTTGACTTTTTCAAACTAAAATTGGCTGGAGTTGAGATTGGACGCCATGTCGTGTTTGGAGAGCCCCTGATACGCCTAAACAGTGGAAACCCCCCACAAGTGACACCATTTTGGAAACTAGACCCCCTAAGGAACTTATTTAGATCTGTTGTGAGCACTTTGAACCCCAAAGTGTTTCACAAAAGTTTATAATGCCTGGGTGTGAAAAAGAAAAAAAACAATTTTCCACAAAAATTATTTTTTAGTCCCAAATTTTTGATTTTTCCCAGGAAATTGGACCCCAAAAGTTGTCCAATTTGTCCTGAGTACGCTCATACCCCATATGTGGGGGGGGGGGAACTGTTTGGGCGCACGGCAGGGCTTGGAAAGGAAGCAGTAACGTTTTGGAATGCAAACATTGATGGGGGTCATGTTCCGTTTGTAGTGCCCCAGATGAGCCTAAACAGTGGAAACCCCCCACAAGTGACCCCATTTTGGAAGCTAGACCCCCTAAGGAACTTATCTAGATCTTTGGGGAGCACTTTGAACCCCCAATTGCTTCACACAAGTTTATAATGCCCGGGCATGAAAATAAAAAATCCTATTTTTTTCCCACAAAAATTATCTCTAGTCACTAATTTTTTATTTTCTCATAGGTAACAGGAGAAATTGGACCACAAAAGTTGTTGTCCAATTTGTCCTGAGTACGCTGATACCCCATATGTGGGGGGGAACCACTGTTTGGGCGCATGGCAGAGCTCGGAATGGAAGGAGCACCATTTGACTTTTTCCAACCAAAATTGGCTGGAATTGAAATTGGACGCCATGTTGCATTTGGAGAGCCCCTGATGTGCCTAAACAGTGGAAACCCCCCACAAGTGACCCCATTTGGGAAACTAGACCCCCTAACGAACTTATCTAGATCTTTGGTGAGCAATTTGAACCCCCAAGTGCTTCACACAAGTTTATAACGTAGAGCCGTAAAATTAAAAAATCATATTTTTTCCACAAAATTGATCTTTTCACCCCAATTTTTATTTTCCCAAGGGTTACAAGACTCCAAAAGTTATTGTGCAATTTGTCCTGAGTACACTGATACCCCATATGTGGGGGTAAACCACTGTTTGGGTGCATGGCAGAGTTTGGAAGGGAAAGAGCGCCGTTTGACTTTTTCAACGTAGAATTGGCTGGATGCCATGTCGTGTTTGGAGAGCTCCTGATCTGCCTAAACAGTGGAAACCCCCCAAAAGTGACACCATTTTGGAAACTAGACCCCCTAAGGAACTTATTTAGATCTGTTGTGAGCACTTTGAACCCCAAAGTGTTTCACAAAAGTTTATAATGCCTGGGTGTGAAAAAGAAAAAAAACAATTTTCCACAAAAATGATTTTTTAGTCCCAAATTTTTGATTTTTCCCAAGGAAATTGGACCCCAAAAGTTGTCCAATTTGTCCTGAGTACGCTCATACCCCATATGTGGGGGGGGAACTGTTTGGGTGCACGGCAGGGCTTGGAAAGGAAGCAGTAACGTTTTGGAATGCAAACATTGATGGGGGTCATGTTCCGTTTGTAGTGCCCCAGATGAGCCTAAACAGTGGAAACCCCCCACAAGTGACCCCATTTTGGAAGCTAGACCCCCTAAGGAACTTATCTAGATCTTTGGGGAGCACTTTGAACCCCCAAGTGCTTCACACAAGTTTATAATGCCCGGGCATGAAAATAAAAAATCCTATTTTTTTTCCCACAAAAATTATTTTTAGTCACTAATTTTTTATTTTCCCATAGGTAACAGGAGAAATTGGACCACAAAAGTTGTTGTCCAATTTGTCCTGAGTACACTGATACCCCATATGTGGGGGGAACCACTGTTTGTGCGCATGGCAGAGCTCGGAATGGAAGGAGCACCATTTGACTTTTTCCAACCAAAATTGGCTGGAATTGAAATTGGACGCCATGTTGCATTTGGAGAGCCCCTGATGTGCCTAAACAGTGGAAACTCCCCACAAGTGACCCATTTGGGAAACTAGACCCCCTAAGAAACTTATCTAGATCTTTGGTGAGCAATTTGAACCCCCAAGTGCTTCACACAAGTTTATAACGTAGAGCTGTAAAATTAAAAAATCATATTTTTTCCACAAAATTGATCTTTTCACCCCAATTTTTATTTTCCCAAGGGTTACAAGACTCCAAAAGTTATTGTGCAATTTGTTCTGAGTACACTGATACCCCATATGTGGGGGTAAACCACTGTTTGGGTGCATGGCAGAGTTTGGAAGGGAAGGAGCGCCGTTTGACTTTTTCAACGCAGAATTGGCTGGATGCCATGTTGTGTTTGGAGAGCTCCTGATCTGCCTAAACAGTGGAAACCCCCCACAAATGACACCATTTTGGAAACTAGACCCCTCAAGGAACTTATCTAGATGTGTGGTGAGCACTTTGAACCCCGAAGTGCTTCACAGAAGTTTATAACGTACAGCTGTAAAAATAAAAAATCATTTTTTTTTTACAAAAATGATTTTTTCGCCCCCAATATTTTATTTTCACAAGGGTAACAGGAGAAATTGGACCCCAAAAGTTGTTGTCCTATTTGTCCTGAGTACGCTGATACCCAACATGTGTGAGAAAACGACTGTATCGGTGCACGTCTGGGCTCGGAAGGGAAGTAGTGACGTTTTGGATTGCAGACTTTGATGGAATGGTCTGGGGGCGTCATGTCGCATTTGGAGAGCCCCTGATGCGCCTAAACAGTGGAAATCCCCCACAAGTGACCCCATTTTGGAAAATAGACCCCTCAAGGAACTTATCTAGATGTGTGGTGAGCACTTTGAACCCCGAAGTGCTTCACAGAAGTCTATAACGTACAGCTGTAAAAATAAAAAATCTTTTTTTTTTTACAAAAATGATTTTTTTGCCCCAATATTTCATTTTCACAAGGGTAACAGGAGAAATTGGACCCCAAAAGTTGTTGTCCTATTTGTCCTGAGTACCTGATACCCAACATGTGTGAGAAAACGACTGTATGGGTGCACGTCTGGGCTCGGAAGGGTAGTAGTGACGTTTTGGATTGCAGACTTTGATGGAATGGTCTGGGGGCGTCATGTCGCATTTGGAGAGCCCCTGATGCGCCTAAACAGTGGAAACCCCCCACAAGTGACCCCATTTTGGAAAATAGACCCCACAAGGAACTTATCTAGAAGTGTGGTGAGCGCTATGAAGCCCCAAGTGCTTCACAGAAGTTTTATAACATACAGCCGTAAAAACAAAAAAATCTTTTTTTTTTTTACAAAAATGATTTTGTCGCCCCCAGTTTTTTATTTTACCAAGGGTATCAGAAGAAATAGGACAAATTGCACAATAACTCTTGTGGTCCGGAGTACGCTGATACCCTATATGCGGGGGTAAACTACTGTTTGGGCGCATGGCAGAGCTCAGAAGTGAAGGAGCACCGTTTGACTTTTTCAACGCAGAATTGGCTGGAATTGAGATCAGACGCCATGTCACATTTGGAGAGCCCCTGATGTGCCTAAACAGCGGAAACCCCCCAATTCTAACTCCAACCCTAACCCCAACACACCCCTAACCCTAGTCCCAACCCTAACACAAACCTAACCCTAACACACCCCTAACCCTAATCCCAACCCTAACCCTAATCCTAACGTTAGCGCCAACCCTAACCCTAACTTTAGCCGCAACCCTAACCCTAACGGGAAAATGGAAATAAATACATTTTTTTAATTTTATTATTTTTCCCTAACTAAGGGGGTGATAAAGGGGGGTTTGATTTACTATTTATAGCGGGTTTTTATGATTGGCAGCTGTCACGCTAAAAGACGCTTTTTATTGCAAAAAATAGTTTTTTGCATCACCACATTTTGAGAGCTATAATTTTTGCATATTTTGGCCCACAGAGTCATGTGAGGTCTTATTTTTTGCGGTACGAGTTGTCATTTTTATTGGTACCATTTTTGAGCACGTGACATTTTTTGATCGCTTTTTATTTCGATTTTTGGGAGGTTAGAATGAACAAAAATCAGCAATTCATGAATTTCTTTTGGGGGAGGCGTTTATACCGTTCCGCGTGTGGTAAAATTGATAAAGCAGTTTTATTCTTCGGGTCAGTACGATTACGGTGATACCTCATTTATATCATTTTTTTATGTTTTGGCGCTTTTATAGAATAAAAACTATTTTATATAAAAAAATTATTATTTTTGCATCGCTTTATTCTGCGAGCTATAACTTTTTTATTTTTTCGCTGATGATGCTGTATGATGGCTCGTTTTTTGCGGGACAAGATGATGTTTTCAGCGGTACCATGTTTATTTATATCGATCTTTTTGATTGGTGTTATTCCACTTTTTGTTAGGCGGTATGATGATAAAGCATTGATTTTTTGCTTAGTTTTTTTTTTTTAAGGGGTTCACTAAAGGGGTTAACTAGTGGGACAGTTTTATAGGGGGGTCGTTATGGACGCGGCTATACCAAATATGTGTACTTTAATTGTTTTGTTTTTTTTATTTACAGGAAGAAATGAATTTATTGGGGAATATTTTTTTTTTTTTTATGATTTTTTTTACCACTTTTTATTTTTATTTTTTTTTACTTTTTTACTTTGTCCCAGGGTGGGACATCACAGTATTTTATCAGAACGCTGGTGTGACAATGTGCACAGCACTCTGTCACACCAGGGATCGCACAGGCATAGTTGCAGGCTTCTCAGTGCCTGCTCTCAGCAGGCACTGAGGAAGCCGCCTCGCTGCAGGACCCCGGCGCCATCTTGGATCCGGGGACCTGGAGGGAGGACGGACCCTCGGAACAGCGCGACACATCGCGCTGCTCTGAGGGTCTCAGGGGAGCGCGCAGGGAGCCCCCTCCCTGCGCAATCCTCCCCTGTGCCCCCGGTATACCGCGATCATGTTTGATCGCGGTGTGCCAGGGCTTAATGTGCCGGGAGCGGTCCGTGACCGCTCCTGACACATAGTGCTGGGTGTCAGCTGTGATAAACAGCTGACACCCGGCCGCGATCAGCTGCGCTCCCCCCAGGAGCGCAGCTGATCACCCTTGACGTACTATTCCGTCCATGGGAATTAGGTTCAGGGTCACATGGACGGAATAGTACGTCGGATGGAATAAAGGGGTTAAGATCAGTGGCGGATTAACAGTGGCCAGGCCACCAGGCAGTTTAAAAGGCGTGCCCCCCCAGGTACCAGATGTATCTCGTGTCACATGATCCGTTTTGATAGGTCATGTAATAGGTCATGCGAGTAACACACAGGTGCTCTGGTGCCCATGCGTACATAGAAAATGTCAGAGGTACATACAATATGAGTTCAAACACAGCCCCTACATACTGTATGAGCCCCCATATAGCTACCTATATAGTGTAAGGCCCACATATCTCCCTATACACAGTATGAGCCCCCATATAGCTACCTAGATACAGTATGAGCACTCACATAACTCCCTATATACAGTATAAGCCCCACATAGCTCCCTATATACAGTATGAGACCCCATATAGCCATCCTATATACAGTATGAGCTTTCACATACCTCCCTATATACAGTATGAGCCCCTACATAGCCCCTAGTGTACAGTAGGAGACCGCACATAGCTCCCTAGATGCAGTATGAGTCCACAATAGCCTCTTATATACAGTATGAGCTCTCACATAGCTACCTATATACAGTACGAGCCCCTATATAGCCTCAAATATACAGTATGAGCCTGCATGTTGCTCCCTAGATACAGTGTGAGCCCACACATAGCTCCCTAGATACAGTATGAGCCCACACATAGCCTCTTACAGTATGAGCTCTCACATAGCTACCTATATACAGTATGAGCCCCTATATAGCCTCATATATACAGTATGAGCACACATGTTGCTCCCTAGATACAGTGTGAGCCCACACATAGCTCACTAGATACAGTATGAGCCCGCACATAGCTCCCTAGATACAGTATGAGTCCACACATAGCCTCTTATATACAGTATGAGCTCTCACATAGCTACCTATATACAGTATGAGCCCCTATATAGCCTCATATATACAGTATGAGCCCGCATGTTGCTCCCTAGATACAATATGAGCCCACCCATAGCTCCCTATATACAGTATGACCCCCCACATGGCCAATTATGTACAGTATGAGCCCCTATATAGCCTGCTATATACAGTATGAGCCCTCACATCCTACACCCATTAATTTTATAAAAACAGAACATAGACATATTCACCTCGCTCCCATTACCCTGGCGCTCTGCTCTGGTGCCCGAGGCTCCACTTTTACTGGCCAGCTTCTACATCTTAGTGCAATGATAAAATCATGCCAGCGTCAGCTGATAACGTCATCACACTGGCACATCAAAGTAGAGGCGACGGGAGCTCTCCTGGAGCTGTGCTGCCACTTTGGATCGTTGGCAACACAGCGCCAGGAACGCTCCCTGCAGAAATATGTGCATTGCAGATAGCAGTAAAACATTATAATGAGGGCAAACTGGCAATGGGTCCCCCCAGAGCCTCAGACCCCAGGCGGTAGCCCAGATTGCCCCCATTATAATCCGCCTATGATTAAGATTATCAGCAGACTCTTATATGGGTTTTATATACTAATTTACTTTTAGTTTTGTGATCATAAGGATAATCTTTGTAGCTAAAAGTGGAGATTGTGCTGGATGATGTTTTCATTTGGTTGAATTTATTTAATGCTATGATATTTTTACACCATTCATGCACAAGTATTTTATATACTAGCTTACTTCAGTCCTTGTGATTATATAGACTATCCTTATAACTATAAGTGGAGTTTATACTGAATAATATTTTTCTCATTTTGTCTGATTTATTTCATCCTATAGACAAAAAGAAGGACCAGCACATCTAAGCTAGTGTGAATAGGCGCCAACCAAAGAAAACATATAAGTCAAAAGATTAAGGTTCGCACCATAACTTACCAAGAATGATTACTCTAAAGCATAGGATCTGCATTGCTGCCATAGAAAATGGGAGAAAAAAATTGAAAAATCGCTATATAGTGTATAATATGTAGGTAAGTTATGGTGCAAACCTTAGTCTTTTTGACTTATATATTTTCTTTGGTTGGCGCATATTCACAGTAGCTTACCTGTGCTGGTCCTTCATTTTGTCTATTTGTATCATTGTATCAGAGCCTTTTGGACATGTGCACTCCCACTCCCAATAGCCACAGGTGATTTTAAGCAGATTAGCTGGTCCATTCCTGCCCCATGCATTGTAGGCTTTTTTGCCAAAGAGAGGTGACATCACAGGACAGGGACCCAATTTACGAAGGACACCTTGACATGGTAATTGGGCACACATATATTGGCCAATCTATGTGCTAAGAACCTTCCTTTTTTCATAGCAATTTTTGCAGACACATATTTCATATATACACTATATAGAGCTTTTTAAAAAATTTTCTCCCATTTTCTATGACAGCAATGCAATTCCTATGCAGACTAATCACTGTGTTACCAAGGTTTTGTCCCTCAGACAATTTTGAGCTTTCCTGAATTTTCCACTGAAATAACATAAATTGCTGATCTACACATATGCAAGCTATTATGCGAATTCCGCGCAGGTGCAGTGAATCATTCGGCTGACCGTGTACGGAGCATACCACATCTCCTGGGCAGGGGAGGAATCAAAAGACAATACTGACATTACAGCAGGGGATCACCGAGGATTCATTTTGTGAGGTAAAATATTTCACTGTTTTTAAACAATATTTTACCTCACAAAATGTATCCTCTGCGATCTCAAGAGAGCACAGACGGGAGAAGTCAGCACATGGGGAAAAAAGAGAGTGGATAGGTGGGTGAGCACATGGGGGGAGAGATTCTCAACGCTGCAAAGCCTGCCCCCGTCGTGACATTACCGCCCTCTCGATGCAATAGCATCGGGCCTCCATCTAGTTACTATCATATATGTGATTCGCCTGAATACTTTTCATTGTAAAAACTGAAGATTTATTTCGAAATGTCGTCGGTGTCTTAACAGCAGTGATAATTTCTGCTACATATGCGGAGAATATACAATGAAAGCACAAAAGAAGGAAATGACTCCACTTGATAAGAAAGCATATGAACTATACTTTGAATGTTCAATTAGAGATCAGGACAAACAGTGGGCATCTCATGTATGCTGTGCATCTTGCTCTAGAAGCCTTAGATCATGGCTGAATGGATGACGACCTTCAATGCCGTTCGCTTTCCCAATGATATGGAGAGAGCAGAGATATCATGTAACAGATTGCTAATTCTGCCTTACAAATGTAACAGAATATTCAGCAAAGAACAAGAAATCAATAGAAAATCCTAATCTTCCTTCAGCCATAAGACCAGTGCCACACAATGAAAGTCTTCATGTTCCAAAGTCGCCCAAAGTATGGACGATGGAGGACGACGAAGATGAACTAATAATATCAGTGGAAAATGAAACTACTGCAGACCCAGACTTTGAGCCTTCTACATCTAATCCACATCTGTTCAGTCAAGCTGATCTGAGTGACTTGGTCAGAGATTTGAATTTGTCAAAGAGGCAGGCAGAATTATGGGGATCAAGGCTACAAGAACGGAATCTCTTATTACCAGGAACAAGAGTTTCTATTTTTCGCAGTCGTCAAGACCTTAATCAATTTTTCACCATGTCTGTCGACAGTTTAACCTTTAGCAATGACGTCTTGGGGTTGTTTCGTGCTTTTGGATGTGAACATGACCCGAAGGAATGGCAATTGTTCATTGACTCGTCAGTTTTAAGTCTGCAGGCTGTTTTACTACACAACGGAAATTTCTATCCTTCTATACCTATTGGACATGCTGTACACATGAAAGAAACATATGAGAATATGGAGTTACTGTTGACCCACATTAATTATAGAAATTATAACTGGAACATATGTGGTGATCTAAAAGTTTTTGCACTTCTTCTTGGACAGCAGCTTGAATATACCAAGTGTTGTTGTTTTATTTGTGAGTGGGACAGTCGTGCACGAGAAATGCACTATTTCAGAAAGGACTGGCCATGCCGCGAAAACCTGGTTGCTGGACAGAAGAATGTAAAACATAATCCTCTTGTTGATCCAGCAAAGATATTTCTCCCTCCTTTGCATATTAAACTTGGGCTTATGAATAATTTTTTCAAAACAATGTACAAAGAATCTGAAGCCTTTTTCTTACTTGCGACAGAAATTTCCAAGAATAAGTGATGCAAGGATTAAAGAAGGTATTTTTATTAGCCCACAGATCAGAGATATAATGAATGACAGTAGCTTTGATGGTCTTTTGCAAGGTGCTAAACAAGTGGCATGGAGTGCCTTTAAAGATGTGACCTTCAACTTCCTTGGCAACTTTGAACAACTCGTGGACAACATGCTCATAGCATATCATTTGATGAAATGCAATATGTCACTAAAAATGCATTTTCTACTTTCTCACTTGGACTTTTTTCCAGCCAATCTTGGTGCCGTTAGCGATGAACACGGTGAAAGATTTCACCAAGACATTGTGCTGATGGAGAAAAGGTACCAGGGAAAGTGGAGTACGTCAATGCTGGCTGACTATTGCTGGAATCTTATTTGAGAAGCATCTGATACGGATTATAAACGAAAGTAGTCTACAAAACATTTTTGAACAATTGCTTTTGCTACTGACATCGATGCAGATGTATGTAGTGTCTCGGATGTCATAATGTAGACTATAAACTGTTGTTTCTTAAAAACCTTATGTGATACAGACTTTTGGAGCACGTATTCGTGTTCAGCATATCAAAATCTATAAGATACAATAACATTTTCTCAGGGGACAAGAACTTCCCTGAAATTTGTTGCGCAGTGAATCATTCTTAGTAAGTTATGGTGCGAACCTTAATCTTTTTGACTTATTTCATCCTATGACATTTCAGCATCATTTATGCACTAGCACTGTATGAGATTAATTGTTCACATATAAGATCCATAAGAAATCAGATGTTCCAGAAGTGTATGGGTACGCGTGCTCCAAATATCGGAGCCACATGCAGCATGCTGTGATTGTCTTCTCATGCCACATTATTATGAGAAAACTATAGCTTATCTGCACTGCCCCATAGTATAACATTGGTCCAAGTGCTATGGTCCAAGAGCCTATCCCAATATGTAGTGGGTGTAATAATATTAGCAACTACCTTCAATTAGAAATGCAGTATAGTTTTTTTTTATTCACTATGTTTCTTTCCTAATGTGGAGGTATTGCAGGACTTTAGTTATCCATGGATATGACCACTAGCAACTACACTGTGTTCCAAATTATTATGCAAAAATTGTTTAGGAGTGATAGGGTAAGAATTTTTTTGTTTGTCAGTTGATGGTGATGTGTGTCAGGGCTCTCTATATCACTGTAAGCAATTGCAGACACCTGTGCTAATTACTTTGGCAGGTGTGTCCAATGAAAGGCAAGACTACTTAAGAAGGCTGTCCCACATTATTAAGCAGCCTACATTTTCTGCCAAAATGGGAAAGAAAAAAGATGTGTCGGCTGCTGAGAAGCAACAAATTGTGGAGTGTTTAGGTCAAGGCATGACTACAATCAACATTGCCAAGTCACTTCATCGTGATCATCGCACAATCAAGAAGTATGTAGCTGATTCACAGTACACACATGTGCGTGCTGATAAGGGAAAATTGAGGACTCTTTCCTACAGGTAATTATGTCAGGTTAAAAGAGCAGAGGCAAAAAAACCTTGTCGTAGCAGCAGACAAGTTTTTGAAGATGCTGGTGCCTCCAACGTCCCCCGAACAACAAGATGCAGGGTCCTTCAGAGGTATGCAGCTGTGCGTAAGCCATCCTGTCGACCTCCTCTATCCACTGCACACAAGCAGAAACGGCTCCTGTGGGCCAAACAATACATGAAGACTGACTTCAAAACTGTTTTGTTTACCGATGAGTGCCGTGCAACGCTCGATGGTCCAGATGGATGGAGTGGAGGATGGCTGGTTGATGGACACTCCATGCAAACACGGCTACGGCGCCAACAAGGAGGAGGTGGAGTAATGTTTTGGGCTGGAATCATGGGTAGAGAGATTGTCGGCCCCTTTAGGATCCCTGAAGGGGTAAAGATGAACTCCATAGTGTATGTTGAGTTTCTCAAACAGCACTTCCTGCCATGGTTCAAGAAGAAGAACCGTGCATTCCGCAGCAAGATCATTTTCATGCATGATAATGCACCTTCTCATGCTGCACATAACACATCAACACATCTGCATCTCTGGCTGCTGTGGGCATAAAAGGGGACAAACTTATGGTGTGGCCCCCATGCTCCCCTGACCTCAACCCCATTGAGAACCTCTGGAGCATCATCAAAAGGAGTGTCTATGATGGCGGGAGGCAGTTCACATCTAAGCAACAGCTCTGGGAGGGTATTCTGTCCTCATGCAAAACAATTGAAGCAGAAACCATCCAAAACCTGACAAATTCAATGGACGAGAGAGTTCAGAAGCTCCTTTCGAACTAGGGGTTCTATGTGCAAATGTAACATCACCTAGAATAAAGTTTTGAGTTGAAAACTGTTTGATTTCAGTTTGTAATAACCTGCTAATGCTTATAATTTCAAAAATGACCATTTTTTTGTTCTTAATTAAAATGAAAAGGTTGAAAACTCTGCTGTGCATAATAATTTGGAACATGCATTTTGAGTGCAGTTTGAGTGTTTTATTTTTTTTTTAAATATACTGTTATCATAGGCAGTTTACAAAAACCTTTCAATTGTACTCTAATAGTTATTTGACTGGAAAATTACAATGACTGAAATTCATATAGGTAATTTGGGAAAATCTGAGAAAATATTATTTGCATAATAATTTGGAACACAGTGTAGCTGTCACTTCAGTGTACATAACTATGGATACCTAAGGTCCTGCAATGCCTGTACATGAATAAAGAGACAAAGTGGAATCAGAAAAACTATACTACATTTCTAATTGGAGGTATTTGCTAATATTATTACATCTATTACATATTGGGATAGGATCTTGGAGATGGGAATACCCCTTTAAGCCTTAAATGCTTCAAAGAAATGACCCCACCCCTTTAACTCTGAATACAGCTTTCTCCAATCATTTTGCAATATAATCCCCAGAATTATCTTCTGAGGAATATTGTTAAAAAACATTGGAGAATATTACAAGAAGACAAAATTCTGGGGAACTTTTACCCCATTAACCAAGATTTATATACAGAAAAGCCAAAAATATAGGCAATATTATAGCATCTACTGTGCAAGAAATTGCACATGGGAATGGCCTTATCACTCCATACCTTGATTTAAAAGTTTTTTTCCCGTTCAAAAAATGCCAAGTTTGCCATACACTGAACCCACATAAAAGAACCACTTTCCAACAGGACAATGAATCGATCGAAATTAAAGACTTCATTTCTTGTCACACTAAGGGGGTTATGTACTGTATTGAATGTCCGTGCGACAAAAAATATATAGGGCGCACAAAAAGGAAGCTCTCTAAAAGAATTGGGGAACATATCAACAATATAAGCAAAAAAATAAAAGATCACCCCTTAACCAAGTATTACTTAGAGAAACATGGAGGGAATATTAAAGAGACACAATTATGGGGGATACAAGTGATTAAGAAAGATTGGAGGGGTGGAAACTACATCAAAAAATGTCTCGTAAAGAGACAGAATGGATATTTACCGGTAATTTGAAAACTCTAAAACCGCATGGTCTGAACAATGATGTTGAATTGTTTGGCTTTCAGTGAACCCTCTCCTAGTTCCCATTAAATCTCCCACCCTAAAACTTACAATTACATACTCATCATCTCTTATATTTAACCCTCATATATAATATATATATAACTGTATGAGACATTAATGAATCCACGTGTTGACTAAGGATATGAAATACATTGTTTGGCCTTATTAATTGAATCTCACCCAAAATTGAGACCTTATAGATATAATTTCATCATAATTTCATCACTAAACCCAAAGGGGGTATATTGCATATAGGAGAGCTGCACTCATGGGACAGACATGTGCATCAACCAGTACACACACTCACTTACTGGGAGGTGTGTGTACACTGGCCAGGACACACACTCACTTACTGGGAGGAGTGTGTACACTGGCCAGGACACACACTCACTTACTGGGAGGTGTGTGTACACTGGCCAGGACACACACTCACTTACTGGGAGGTGTGTGTACACTGGCCAGGACACACACTCACTTACTGGGAGGAGTGTGTACACTGGCCAGGACACACACTCACTTACTGGGAGGAGTGTGTACACTGGCCAGGAACCACACTCACTTACTGGGAGGTGTGTGTACACTGGCCAGGACACACACTCACTTACTGGGAGGTGTGTGTACACTGGCCAGGACACACACTCACTTACTGTGAGGAGTGTGTACACTGGCCAGGACACACACTCACTTACTGGGAGGAGTGTGTACACTGGCCAGGACACACACTCACTTACTGGGAGGTGTGTGTACACTGGCCAGGACACACACTCACTTACTGGGAGGAGTGTGTACACTGGCCAGGACTCACACTCACTTACTGGGAGGAGTGTGTACACTGGCCAGGACACACACTCACTTACTGGGAGGTGTGTGTACACTGGCCATGACACACACTCACTTACTGGGAGGAGTGTGTACACTGGCCAGGACACACACTCACTTACTGGGAGGAGTATGTACACTGGCCAGGACTCATACTCACTTACTGGGAGGAGTGTGTACACTGGCCAGGACACACACTCACTTACTGGGAGGTGTGTGTACACTGGCCAGGACACACACTCACTTACTGGGAGGTGTGCGTACACTGGCCAGGAAACACACTCACTTACTGGGAGGAGTGTGTACACTGGCCAGGACACACACTCACTTACTGGGAGGAGTGTGTACACTGGCCAGGACACACACTCACTTACTGGGAGGAGTGTGTACACTGACCAGGACACACACTCACTTACTGGGAGTAGTGTGTACACTGGCCAGGACACACACTCACTTACTGGGAGGTGTGTGTACACTGGCCAGGACACACACTCACTTACTGGGAGGAGTGTGTACACTGGCCAAGACACACACTCACTTACTGGGAGGAGTGTGTACACTGGCCAGGACACACACTCACTTACTGGGAGGTGTGTGTACACTGGCCAGGACACACACTCACTTACTGGGAGGTGTGTGCACACTGGCCAGGACACACACTCACTTACTGGGAGGAGTGTGTACACTGGCCAGGACACACACTCACTTACTGGGAGGAGTGTGTACACTGGCCAGGACACACACTCACTTACTGGAAGGAGTGTGTACACTGGCCAGGACACACACTCACTTACTGGAAGGTGTGTGTACACTGGCCAGGACACACACTCACTTACTGGAAGGAGTGTGTACACTGGCCAGGACACACACTCACTTACTGGAAGGAGTGTGTACACTGGCCAGGACACACACTCACTTACTGGAAGGTGTGTGTACACTGGCCAGGACACTCAAATTACCCCAGGGAATGCTTATTCATGTTTGTATTTTCCACTTAAATAGGAATCCCGTATTAATAAATGGGATAACAAATGGGATTCTTATAGGGGAATTTGAACATGTGATAATCAGAAGGGAATATGTGCAGTTTATTTCACCAAATTTTTTTTCCCTATTTTATTCGTTAGCTTTATTATATTTCACACAAATACTTTTAGGAGTACATAAATATGTAGCTCTCTGATCATGTCCTGTGTAAATCTGAACTTCAAGCCATCAACCTTAGCTGCTCTGCCCATTAACTCCCTCATTGCACACAGCTGCTCAACCATGCCACTGGTCACATGACTGCTTCTGATGGAATGACCGCGGTATTTAATGTGCTCATCGAGCAGGGCTGCAACTATCCCTGAGGAAGGAAGCCATTAGCTCCCGAAACACGGCGAATTCAGACCCTTACATTACCTGATAGACCTGACCATAGGTATGGGAGTGACATCACTACCTTAACTAGTAGCGGTATCCACCGCGTAGGTCAACTAGCAGTGATTCTTGCACGCTTGCCACCGGACAGGGCAGCATTCGTTCACTATCAGTGCCCAAACATAGCCCCTTCTAGCACTTTTGAACTTCATGGCAATTGTCATCCTTGGACCAACATGAAGCAGGTCAGTGGATAGTATCCGCTGGTGCGATTGCCTGCTTGAACCAGCAGCACAGTCTGATCGACACCACCGTACCCAGCTTTCCACAGCAGTCCTCATGGTGTGGCTCTCCTAACAGCCAGTGCACCCAGTTTTCCCAACATTGATCGTTATCGATTTTCTCTATACAACCAACGCACCATCAGCAGCACAGCCAGATTGCTGCCACCGTACCCAGCTTTCCACAGCAGCAAGCGCACCCAGCTTTCCCCAATGTTGGCCACCATCTATCTTCAACCAATGTACCGTGCCAGGAACAACTTACATTGACTAAGGTAATTCCTTTATTGCAACCAATTGTATGATATAAAATATTGCTTTTAGTTGTGGCACTTAAGGTACCTACCGGATCATTGGTAAAATTCACTGGGGTGACCTATATATTTTATCTGAGTCATTATATAGAATTTTTTGTGTTCACATTGTACTCATGGAATTTCACAGGACTCTTGGTGATAATACTGGCACACCACTGCCCTAATCTAATTCCCTTATCGTGTGGACCTAGTTGTTTCCATATCTTCCATCTTCCCGTGATATTAAATATACTTTCCCACAGTGGGTTCCAAGAGTGGTATTTTCTTCTATACTGGCCCTCTGAAAAATTCTATGTGAGGACATACGTTCTTTTTTCTTGCGGACTCGCTTTACCACTAGTGACATAGCAACTGGCTTCTGAGCGCCGTTTTGGACTTTTACTATTTTTATTCTAATTTTTACTTCTCGACAACAAGTGGTTGTTGTTACACAAACATGCAACTAGAACCCCCAAAGAACCTTGTGTCTAGCGCCAGTGGAATTTATATACTTCTACATCCAAAATCCCATCTCCTCTGCTTTTCATTAAGTGGGACCATAATTTGTGTTGCAAAAGGACAATGACAAAAAACACACGTTAAAGAGTAACTGTCAGTTTAATTTTTATTTCCTAATTTAATAATACACATGAAAATATTAAAATTTGTAATATATCTTATCAGAGAAAGCTGATTCTTCCTCCGCAAAGGACTGATTGATCATTTTCAAATTCTCAATTCTGGGCTAAAATCTGTATTCATTGAAGACAGACTTTCCCATTACTGAGCTAGGAGATGGCAGTTGTATGTTATAAGATTCAACGAAGAAGAAAGTGATATAAACAAGAGGGAGGAACTAGAGGCAGCGTTTCGGCTTCCTCCTCCCAACTACATAGAATTGTATCAATAGCATTTGTCATCTCCTGTCTCCCTAATGGGAAACTCTGTCTACATTGAATCGATTTTCTGCGGTAAATTGAGAATTTTGAGTATGAATGATCATTCAAAGAGGAGAAAGAAGTACTGTATTTTTTGGACTATAAGACACACCGGACCATAAGACGCACCTAGGTTTTAGAGGAGGAAATTAGGGAAAAAAAAGCTGAAGCAAAAAATGTGGTTAATTCTGTACTTAATATCACCTATCCTGGTAAATATGGTCCCCTCATCCCCATCCTGATACACATGGCCCCTCATCCCTATCCTGGTATGCATGGTCCCCTTATCTCTATCTGATATGCATGGCCCTCATCCCCATCCTGATATGCATGGCCCCCTCATCCCTATCCTGGTAGGAATGGTCCCCCTCATCCTTATCCTGGCAGGAATGATTGCCCTCATCCCTATACTGCAGGGTTCCCATCTCGTTGAAGTATGCATGGCCCCGTCACTATCCTGGTATGCAGGGCCCTATCCTTAACCTAGTAGGATTGGCCCCCATACTTATTCTGGTATGATTGATCCCATCCCAATCCTGGCATGCATGGCCCCATCCTTATTCTGGTACGATTGGCCCCATCCCAGTCCTGGTATGCATGGCCCCATACTTATTCTGGTATGAATGGCCCCATCCTGGTCCTGGTATGCATGGCCTCATCCTTATCCTGGTATGATTGGCCCCATCCCAGTCCTGGTATGCATGACCTCATCCTTATCCTGGTATGGTTGGCCCCCATCCCAGCCCTGCTATGCATAGCCCCATCCCAGTCCTGGTATGCATTGTCCCATCCCGTTCCTGGTATAACTGGCCCCATCCCATTGCTGGTATGATTGTTTCCATCCCGTTCCTGGTATGATTGGCCCCATCTCGTTCCTGGTATGATTGGTTCCATCCTATCCTGGTATGCATGGTCCCCTTATCTCTATCTGATATGCATGGCCCTCATCCCCATCCTGATATGCATGGCCCCCTCATCCCTATCCTGGTAGGAATGGTCCCCCTCATCCTTATCCTGGCAGGAATGATTGCCCTCATCCCTATACTGCAGGGTTCCCATCTCGTTGAAGTATGCATGGCCCCGTCACTATCCTGGTATGCAGGGCCCTATCCTTAACCTAGTAGGATTGGCCCCCATACTTATTCTGGTATGATTGATCCCATCCCAATCCTGGCATGCATGGCCCCATCCTTATTCTGGTACGATTGGCCCCATCCCAGTCCTGGTATGCATGGCCCCATACTTATTCTGGTATGATTGGCCCCATCCTGGTCCTGGTATGCATGGCCTCATCCTTATCCTGGTATGATTGGCCCCATCCCAGTCCTGGTATGCATGACCTCATCCTTATCCTGGTATGGTTGGCCCCCATCCCAGCCCTGCTATGCATAGCCCCATCCCAGTCCTGGTATGCATTGTCCCATCCCGTTCCTGTTATAACTGGCCCCATCCCATTGCTGGTATGATTGTTTCCATCCCGTTCCTGGTATGATTGGCCCCATCTCGTTCCTGGTATGATTGGTTCCATCCTATCCTGGTATGCATGGTCCCCTTATCTCTATCTGATATGCATGGCCCTCATCCCCATCCTGATATGCATGGCCCCCTCATCCCTATCCTGGTAGGAATGGTCCCCCTCATCCTTATCCTGGCAGGAATGATTGCCCTCATCCCTATACTGCAGGGTTCCCATCTCGTTGAAGTATGCATGGCCCCGTCACTATCCTGGTATGCAGGGCCCTATCCTTAACCTAGTAGGATTGGCCCCCATACTTATTCTGGTATGATTGATCCCATCCCAATCCTGGCATGCATGGCCCCATCCTTATTCTGGTACGATTGGCCCCATCCCAGTCCTGGTATGCATGGCCCCATACTTATTCTGGTATGATTGGCCCCATCCTGGTCCTGGTATGCATGGCCTCATCCTTATCCTGGTATGATTGGCCCCATCCCAGTCCTGGTATGCATGACCTCATCCTTATCCTGGTATGGTTGGCCCCCATCCCAGCCCTGCTATGCATAGCCCCATCCCAGTCCTGGTATGCATTGTCCCATCCCGTTCCTGGTATAACTGGCCCCATCCCATTGCTGGTATGATTGTTTCCATCCCGTTCCTGGTATGATTGGCCCCATCTCGTTCCTGGTATGATTGGTTCCATCCTTATTCTGGTATGATTTGCCCCATCCAGTTCCTGGTATGCAAGGCCCCATCAGAAAAGATTAAAAAAAAAAAAAACATTACACTTAACTTCCTCCGCTCTCTCGCAGTGTCCTGCTCTGGTGCCAGCAGCTGTTTAATGCTTGTAAGCAGCGTATGGCAGGGACATCATGCGCTGCTCACAAGCAGAGCACAGCTGCCGGAATACTCACCGGGACTGTTCATTGCAGAGAGTGGTGAGTATTCATTCCTCTTCAGTAGCGCGCAGTGTCAGCCACCGGCGGTCACGTGTGCCGATACCTAAGAGAAATGAATACTCAGAATATACATTTCTCTTAAGTATCGGCACATGTGACCACCGGCAGAAGCAGGAAGCCAGTGGCTGACACTGCGCGCTACTGAAGAGGAATGAATACTCACCATGATCTCCGATGAACAGTCCCGGTGTGTATTCAGGCAGCTGCCATTCGGCTTGCAAGCAGCACATGACGTCCCTGCCATGCGCTGCTTGGTTTTGTTTTTTTTATCTTTTCTGATGATGCATACCAGGAAGGGGATGGGGCCAATCATACCAGAATAAGCATGGGACCAATCATTCCAGCAACGGGATGGGGCTAATCATACCAGAATAGGGATGGGACCAATCATACCAGCAACGGGATGGGGCCAATCATACCAGGATGCCAGAAAGAAATGAATATTCATTGCCCTCCTTTGGAATGCAGTGTATATTCAACTCTCTTCAGCAGCGGGCACAGAAGTTAGCTGGAGCCACCGGCTCCTGCCTCTGTAACCTGCTGCTCCGCCTAAATCGCTCCCCCACCTCCCTACCACAGCCAGAGCCGATACATCTGGACTATAAGATGCACCCCCCATTTTGGGAGGAAAAAAGTGTGTCTTATAGTCTGAAAAATTCAGTAGATTTTTCATATTTTCATGTGTACAATTGATTTATGAAATACAATTGAAATGATGGTGGTTACTCTTTTAGACTATGGAAGGGCTATGTGACCAACGACTGGGATGGAGTTGTGTCTGATGATATGCGTCCACAATTACCCAACCTTGATGTTTTGAGATGACTTGGACTGAATTGTTCAGCACCTCTGGGAACCTATTTAGGAATGTTGGAAAGCCATTCCTGATGGAGCTGCTTCAGAGAATGCACATGTGTGAAAAGCTGCTATCAGTATAAAAGGCAGATACTTAGAGGAACCTAAGGCTTAATACATATTCTGGTCTGTTTCACATGTTTCTTCACTCATTCATTCCATATGTGCGCCTTTTTGCTTTTGCTGCCTTCAATCTGAATCTACAATGCACATATTCCAATAAGAACAAGGATGTTCACTGCATGAACAGGTGTGTCCAAACCTTTGGATGGTACTGTAAACATATGGTGCTGCCACCAAACTCAACGTAAGCTGTAAACCTTCTTTGAAATGAGCTTCGCTCTACCAAAAATGATGTGACTTTGTTGGAAAGCAAGATGTGTTCAATATTGCCCACCTCTCTCCACCATAGCAGTGGTGTGGTCTTCCTCTACTGTATGTAGCTACATCTGATTATCTAAATGCCCACATCTCTTTACAAAGCAATAAAACATCTTAGATGCCTGCAGCTGCCACTAGAGGACGCTCACTACTCATACAACTTAAATTCAATAAGAACTCCAACTAGTGGAGAAAAGAAGAATTTTATAATTTACATCTCTCACATGTGGATCTTCTAACTGGCTAAATTACTAAGAAAGACTGCACTGCAGAGAAATATTCACAAAATGATGAATCCCACAAGGCAGTGACTATAAAATTACATAATAGTACCTAAAGTTCCAATTGCTGCTGTTAACCCCTTAAACGCTTCTGTTAATCTCTGATCGCAAGATGCTGATGGGCAGTCATGACAGTAAGGAGCTTGCTAAAGTCCTCTATGGTTGTGATGTCGATACTCCTGTGAAGACAAGCATTGATCTTAGCTATATACTGCAGTAGAGCTGTATGGTATGATATAGAACTTGCTATCAGATGATCGCAGGTTCAAATTTCCTAGCAGGTATAAAAAAGACTAGACATTTTTTAGCTATGTAGTTAATAAAACATACAGTATATAAATTCAAGTCGCTTTCCTTTTCCCCGATCAAAAATACAGTAGATATTAAATACAAGATGTGGGCCCGATGCTATCGCATCAGGAGGGAAGAAAGATGGTGGTTTACGGCCTCTGCTGGAGATGGGGTACGGCGCCACCAGAAGGCGCCCACACTCCATCTCCAGCACAGGCAGCAAGCTACCGTCTTTCCTGCCGGCTGTGACTGCACGGAGGTGGGTGGGCAAGCAGCGGCGGTATATGGCGCGTGTAGTCAGGCGGTGGGTCCTAGCGGGGGTCCAGCAGTGGGTTCTGGCTGCGATCCGGCGGCAGGTCCTGGTGGCGTTTCGGCGGGGGTCCGGTGGCAGGTCCTGGCAGGGGTCCGGCGGTGGGTCCAGCGGCGGCAGCGGCGGGGGGTCCGGCGTGGGTGTCCCGATGTAACAGGCCAGACTAACCCTCGCCCAGAATATACCCTGGGTTAAAGTGGCCTAGGCCAGATTATACCCCTCCGGGTCAGAATAAACCCCAGCTGCTGTAAATCAGATTTTTCACCATCAAAAATGGGGTGCCAGGCAGTACACGTTGACCCAGGCAGCACACAGGGCCCCAGGCAGCACACAGGGTCCCCAGGCAGCACACAGGGGCCCCAGACAGCGCACAGGGCCCCAGGTAGCACACGGAGCCCCAGGCAGCGCACAGGGCCCCAGGCAGCACACGGGGGCCCCAGGAAGAACATGGGGGTCCCAGGCAGCACACAGGGGCAGAGACAGTGAACGGTTTCCCAGGCAACACAGGGGTCCCCAGGCAGCACACAGGGGCCCCAGGAAGTGCACAGGGCCCCAAGCAGTGCACAGGGGCCCCTGGCAGAGCACAGAACCACAGGCAGCACACGGGGCCCCAGGCAGTGCACAGGGCCCCAGGCAGTACATAGGAGCCACAGGCAGCGCAAAGGGACCCCAGGCAGCACACGGGGCACCAGGCAGAGCACAGGGGCCCCTGACAGCACATGGGGCCCAGGCAGCACACAGGGGCCCCAGGCAGCGCAAAGGGCCCCAGGCAGAACACAGGGGCCCCAGGCAGCATACAGGGACCCAGGCAACACATGGGGGCCCCAGGCAGTGCAAAGGGCCCCAGGCAGCACACAGGGGCAAAGACAGTGAACGAGTTCCCAGGCAGCACAGTGGTCCCCAGGCAGCACACAGGGGCTCCTGGAAGCGCACAGGGCCTCAGGCAGCGCACAGGGCCCCAGGCAGCACACAGGGCCCAAGGCAGCACACAGGAGCCCCAGGCAGCGCAAAGGGGCCCCAGGCAGCGCACAGGGCCCCAGGCAGCACACGGGGCACCAGACAGAGCACAGGGGCTCCTGGCAGCACATGGAGCCCAGGCAGCACACGGGGCCCCAGGCAGCGCAAAGGGCCCACCAGGGGCAGAACACAGGGGCCCCAGGCAGCGCACAGGGCCCCAGGTAGCACACGGAGCCCCAGGCAGCGCACAGGGCCCCAGGAAACACATGGGGTTCCCAGGCAGCACACAGGGGCAGAGACAGTGAACGGTTTCCCAGGCAACACAGTGGTCCCCAGGAAGTGCACAGGGCTCCAAGCAGCGCACAGGGGCCCCAAGCAGTGCACAGAACCCCAGGCAGCACACGGGGCCCCAGGCAGTGCACAGGGCCCCAGGCAGTACACAGGAGCCCCAGGCAGCGCAAAGGGGCCCCAGGCAGCACACAGGGCACCAGGCAGAGCACAGGGCCTTTGGCAGCACATGGGGTCCAGGCAGCACACGGGGGCCCCAGGCAGCGCAAAGGGCCCCAGGCAGAACACAGGGGCCCCAGGCAGCATACAGGACCCCAGGCAGCAAACAGGGGCAAAGACAGCGAACGGGTTCCCAGGCAGCACAGTGGTCCCCAGGCAGCACACAGGGGTTCCAGGAAGCGCACAGGGCCCCAGGCAGCGCACAGGGCCCCAGGCAGCACACAGGGCCGTAGGCAGCGCACAGGGCCCAAGGCAGCACACAGGAGCCCCAGGCAGCGCAAAGGGACCCCTGGCAGCGCACAGGGCCCCAGGCAGCACACGGGACACCAGACAGAGCACAGGGGCTCCTGGCAGAACACAGGGGCCCCAGGCAGCGCAAAGGGCCCCAGGCAGAACACAGGGGCCCCAGGCAGAACACAGGGGCCCCAGGCAGCGCACAGGGCCCCAGGTAGCACACGGAGCCCCAGGCAGCGCACAGGGCCCCAGGAAACACATGGGGTTCCCAGGCAGCACACAGGGGCAGAGACAGTGAACGGTTTCCCAGGCAACACAGTGGTCCCCAGGAAGTGCACAGGGCTCCAAGCAGCGCACAGGGGCCCCAAGCAGTGCACAGAACCCCAGGCAGCACACGGGGCCCCAGGCAGTGCACAGGGCCCCAGGCAGTACACAGGAGCCCCAGGCAGCGCAAAGGGGCCCAGGCAGCACACAGGGCACCAGGCAGAGCACAGGGCCTTTGGCAGCACATGGGGTCCAGGCAGCACACGGGGGCCCCAGGCAGCGCAAAGGGCCCCAGGCAGAACACAGGGGCCCCAGGCAGCGTACAGGACCCCAGGCAGCAAACAGGGGCAAAGACAGCGAACGGGTTCCCAGGCAGCACAGTGGTCCCCAGGCAGCACACAGGGGTTCCAGGAAGCGCACAGGGCCCCAGGCAGCGCACAGGGCCCCAGGCAGCACACAGGGCCGCAGGCAGCGCACAGGGCCCAAGGCAGCACACAGGAGCCCCAGGCAGCGCAAAGGGACCCTGGCAGCGCACAGGGCCCCAGGCAGCACACGGGACACCAGACAGAGCACAGGGGCTCCTGGCAGAACATGGGGCCCAGGCAGCACACGGGGGACCCAGGCAGCGCCAAGGGCCCCAGGCAGAACACAGGGGCCCCAGGCAGAACACAGGGCACCAGGCGGCACATGGGGCCCCAGGCAGTGCACAGGGCCCCAAGCAGTGCACAGGAGGCAGAGACAGCGCACATGGCCCCAGGCAGCACAAAGGGCCACAAGCAGCACATAGGGGGGCGTAGACAGTGCACAGGGCCCCAGGCAGCACACAGGGGCCCCAGGCAGAACACGGGGGGCAGAGACAGCAAACGGGGTCCCAGTCAGTGCACAGGGGTCCAAGGTAGCGTACAGGAGGGCACAGACAGCGCACAGGGCCCCAGACAGCGCACAGGGCGGAAGAGAGTGCGCAAGGGGGGGAAAGAGACTGTCTCTGCCCCCTGTGCACTGTCCGGGACCCCCTGTGCGATGTCTGGGGCTCCCGTGTGCTGCCAGGGACCTCATTCGCTGTCTCTGCCCCCGTGTGCTCTCTGGGGCCCTGTGTGCTGTCCTGGCGCCCCCGTGTGCTCTCTGGGGCCCTGTGTGCTGCCTGAGGCCCCATGTGCTGCCTGGGGCCTTGTGCTCTGCCTGGGGCCCCCGTGTGCTGCCTGGGGCGCCGTGTGCTTCCTGGGGTCCTTGTGCGCTGCCTGGAGCTCCTGTGTGCTGTCCGAGGCCCTGCGCGCTGCCTGGGGCCCTTGTGTGCTGCCTGGGACCCCGATCGCTGTCTCTGCCCCGTGTGCTGCCTGGGGCCCCTGTGTGCTGCCTGGGGCCCCTGTGCTATGCCTGGGGCCCTGTGTGCTGCCTGGGGCCCTGTGCTCTGCCTGGGGCCCGTGTGCTTCCTGGGGTCCCTGTGCTCTGCCTGGGGCTCCTTTATGCTGTCTGGGGCCCTGTGCACTGTCTGGGGCCCCCATGTGCTGCCTGGGGCCCTGTGCGCTGTCTGGGGCCCCCATGTGCTGCCTGGGGCCCCTGTGCTCTGCCTGGGGCACTGTGTGCTGCCTGGGGCCCTGTGCTCTGACTGGGGCCCCATGTGCTTCCTGGGGTCCCTGTGCGCTGCCTGGGGCTCCTGTGTGCTGTCTGGGGCCCTGTGTGCTGTCTGCGGCCCCCGTGTGCTGCCTGGGGCATTTGGGTTTGCCAGTGATAGTTCATTTTGCCTGGATTGGAGTTGGAGGAGTTGTTTGGTGTCTGGAGTTGGCGTTTGGAGAGTTGCTCTTGTGATTTCTGCGTTGAATTTGTTTGCATGTTCATCCTCATCTATTTGGTTTCACCTCCCTTAAGGTACTGCCACACTAAACAAGATCGCTAACGATCACGATAACGACGCATACTAATGAGATCGTTGGTTGTGATCGTTTTAATGTCGCTAGTAGCTGCCAAACTGGACGATTTAATTAACGACGCATCAGCAGTAGCGATCTTTTTAACGACTTTGGCGGTCGTTGGGATGTGCCACACTTGCATATACTGTGAAAGATCACGACCTCGATAGGCGTGACTGAGCGCAACCTTTTGCACGCCCCTCATCACAGATTGGTGGTCACTATTTACCTCATAAATATTTATCACAGCTCTCCCGCTTTGTGATTGGATGACCGCGTCATAAAAGACCACGTATCTGCACTCCTCTCCATTGCTCTCGAGCAGAAGCGGTTCTTTCAAATCTCCAGCATCGTTCCAGTGTGTCCTGCTAGCCTTTGTAGCTACTGCGATCCAGTTTGTGCCACTATTGCTGTTGCTGTGTTCCGGTCTACGACGTTGTTTTTCTGCGATCCAGTCTCTGACGTTATATCCTCTGCGATCCATTCTCTGGCGTGATCCAGTTTGTGACGCTATTTTCCCTGTTTTCTTTTTTCTCCAGAATCACAACTTGTGTAAGGTAGGTATTATTTTTGTCACATTTCATTTTTATTTTAACTTTAATTTTACAGATCCATGTTTAGATCTCTGCTTTTGTAAACCATTGTCGTTCATCAATTTTTTTTTTTTTTGCCATTGTTTGTTTGTTTTGTTCTGGCCACCAAACACACCAACCACCATTTTGTGATCCCTGCTGTGTTCTATGTTGTAGGCTATAAACATTTTATTTTATTTAACCATTCTGGCGTTCTCACATAATAATATTTTTTATTACAGATGGCTGATAAACAAGATTTTTTGCGGGAATTTATCGAGCTCTACCGCTCCATGCCGTGCCTATGGAGAATAAAATCACCAGATTACTGTAACAGGCTTAAAAAGAATGACGCATACCAAAAACTGGTGGAGATGTGCAAGAGCCGTTACCCCGATGTACCTGCGGATGTGTCATCGGTCAAAAAACGCATACAGGCCCTCCGCACAGTGTATAAAAAAGAGCTCAATAAAGTTATAAATTCCACCAAATCTGGAGCGGGGGCCGATGATGTTTATGTCCCCCAACTGTGGTACTTTGATCTGTTCGAGTTCACAAGGGACCACGAAGTACCCAGAGAAGGGACATCCATGTCGGATCTAGACCCAGTGATCCAGCCGGACCCCTGTCATACATGTAAGTACCTTTGTATTACAACACATTTTAATGTACATGCCAAAGTGGGCTTAAATTTAAAATATATAATTGTGAAATGTAGATAAAATGGCAGAATATATCCCTTCATGTACTGATAATTTATCTAGCTCAACGGTTGAGGCCTATCCATTTACAAGTGTCATTTTCACATTTTTGCTGTATATGGGTGTAGTAAATTGCTTTGTCTTTACAAGGTGTACAATAATAAATTATATTGTGGTACCGTGTTAGCCAGAAAAATCGATGTGAATACTTTTCCGTCCAATTATGACAAGAGCATTCTTAAGGTGATACCTTTATTGGCTAACCAGAAAATTATATGTTCGCAAGCTTTCAGAGCGCAGAGGCTCCTTCTTCAGGCAAGATTACATTTGGAATAATTACATTATAAAGGTATCACCTTAAGAATGCTCTTGTCATAATTGGACGGAAAAGTATTCACATCGATTTGTCTTTACAAGTGTCGTTTTCACATTTTTGCTTGTGAAGATTAATTTCTTTGTCTTTGTGATTTACCATTTGTTTTTTGTTCATGCAGGAAACAGAAGAGTCCGTCTCCACACCTGCAACTGAACAAGACAGCATGCCGTTGATCGAAGATGAAGAAGAGACACCATCCTCATCTGTGCGGCGCCGGCTTTCACCTTCAGGAAGGAAAAGGAAGGCTCCCACCACCTCGGCTACTCCTGAATTGGTGGAAATTGCAAAAAAAGTGCTAACAGCAGAAAAAGAACCTAAAATAACAGGGTTTGCATACTTCGCAAATGAGAGGCTCCCTACTCTGGATCCTGTTCAATGGCTACATGCAGAGAGACTCATGTTTGAGGTACTGACTCAAGCCTCTTTTGGAAACCTGGATAACAGATATGTTGTCATGCCAAGACCGCAGTACCCGGACTACTCATGGCCGCACAATCCTGTGCCAAACCCAAACGTTGGTGCTCCAAACGTTGGTGCTCCCTTATTGTATACACCGCAGAGGCAGCATCCTGTGCAAACTCCAACGTTGGTGCTCCCTATTTTATACACCGCAGAGGCAGCGTGGTAATGGCAACGATCCCTCTTACCAGCAGTTGTAGTTTTTAAAATGTTTTTCAAAATTTTTTTTGTTGTCTATATATTTTTTACATTGTTACCTTTCTTAATAAAAATCTTATTTATCTAATGAATTGTGGTCTTTTATTCTTATGTGATGTCAACTATTAAAATGTTGTATTTTTATTTACATCTACTTGTCACACATGGGGTCATGGTACTACTACCAGCTATCATAGGTGTTCCATCATAGGGAAAAAATGAAATTAAAAAATTTCAAAAATTAACATTTCTTATAAAGGCCCCTGGTCACACTAGCGCTAAAACCTTATACTAAAAAATAATACACCACACCTGCGTTGATTAACGTAAAATATTAAATATATATTTTTGTCATATATATTTTTTGTAAAAAAAAATAAAATTTAAATAAAAACAAAAAATTTACATAATAAAATAAAAAATTATGAACAAAATATTTACATTATAACAAATTATTTACAACAAAAAAAAAAATTACTGCGGGCCCCGGACTCCAGAAAATTGTCTCTCCAGCATCATCCCGTGGTGATGCAGAGCTCCCATGGCAGTTTGCAGCGCTATGACTGCTGAATTCATGCCTGCCACAGCTGAATCCATGCCTGCCACGGCTGAATTCATGGCTGTGGCAGCTGAATTCATTGCAGACACAGCGCTGCTCATGGCCGCCGCTGCGGTGTGCATTGTCGCCATCAGCCGGCGGTGGGACAGGAACAGGTCCTGGGCAGTGGGGATTTCTGTGGAGGTAAAGGTAACAGTTAACCAGGGAATTCTGTAGCAACATCTACATGTACATGTTATGTTTGTTAACACTTACGGCTTTCCTCAGAGGACCCGCTTACTGCCCACCCTGATCCTGTTGCTCCGCCGGCTAGGGAAAAAATGAAAAAAAAAATTATATCACAACAGCCATTACACATAAGACCTTACTAAGTTCTCAAACTTGTCTGAAGCTTATATAATGGGCGTTAATTACCTGATGGGGAGCCTGCATCCGTGTCACGGGATGATGCTGGAGAGAAGGCAACGTCGGGGGAAGGGCTGGAACACACAGAGTCATGAGGGGGGGTTGCTCCAGGTGAAGGGGTTGAGAGGTAAGGTGAGGATGGTGGTGGAGGCGTAGCCGGGGAAGGTGAGGATGTGGTGGGGTAGGAGGTGAGGAGGGATGGGGGTACGGGACGTGGAGCAGGTGGTGCTGGTGATGGTGAAGGTGGTGCTGTAAATGAAATATACAATTCAGAATCCCTATTATCACTGCCGGTACTCCCAAGAAAGAAAGAACAGAGAGAGAAAGATGGGAAAGAAAAAAACTACTGAATAATGGCCCCATATACTGCTGCATACTGTATAATAACTCCACATAATGCTCCATACTGAATAATGGCCCCATATACTGCTGCATACTGAATAATGGCCCCATATACTGCTGCGTTCATGTGCGTTTGTCGTGCGCTGCGCATTTTCCCGGTGTGCGCCCAGACGCTACATGTTGCCTTTTTTTTTTTTCACGGTCAAAATAGACAGAGATGATTGAGACAGAGATGATTGAGACAGAGATGATAGAGCCAGAGATGATGGAGACAGAGATGATGGAGACAGAGATGATAGAAATGTGACACATAGACAACGCATGCGCCAAAAAAACGCAAACGGCTACAAAAAACAAATGAAATCGAAGACCAACGCTTTTTTTTTTTTTTTTTAAATGCGTATGCTGATGCGACAAAATATCGCAGCTATTACAAGCGTTTGCATGCATTTTTTTAATGCGCTTCATGTGCGATCGAAATGCAGCGCAAAAAAACGCAAGTGTGAAAGTAGCCTAACCCATAAAACATAACCTCTCCAGATACCCTCATCAATACTCACTCAGAGGCCTGCGTAGCTGGGCCCGGATGCTGGCGACCCTATCGCGTGAGCGGTATCGCAGGTCCGCCAGCTTCTTGCGGATTTGTCTCAGGGTCCGCCGCACATTGAAGCGCCTCTCCAGGCCCCGCCGGATTCTCTGCAGGCATACCCTTTTGTGACGCCTTGGATGCGCCACAGGTACCCTGCAGAAATAATCCCACTGGTCCGTTCTCTTTATTAGATAACGGACCTCTCCATCCTCCCATTTAACTGAGCTCTGTCTCGCTGCCATAATAATACCGCATTGGGCGACGCCAGCGTCATGACGTCACAGCGTGCGCACTTTACGGCGCACGTTACGTGCGGCTAAATTCACGTCGCAAAACGGTATTGCTAACGAAAAATGACCGCAGCAGCCATGTAAACCAGCAAGCAGATATGAGATGATATTGCGATCGCAAGACAACGGGTTTAAACTAGGCGATCACAATGTCGTCGCATTTCTGTATGCTGGGGCTATAATCACCATGCAAATCACAATGGCTTTGCAGCGCTGTTTGAGAATGCTCAGATTGCGATCACAATCTCGTCGCATATCTGTATGCTGGGGCTATAATCACCATGCAATCACAATGGCTTTGCAGATCTGTATGCAATGTCTGTATAGCTGTTTGAGAATGCTCAGATTGCGATCACAATCTCGTCGCATATCTGTCTGCTGGGGCTATAATCACCATGCAAATCACAATGGCTTTGCAGAGCTGTTTGAGAATGCTCAGATTGCGATCACAATCTCGTCGCATATCTGTATGCTGGGGCTATAATCACCATGCAATCACAATGGCTTTGCAGATCTGTATGCAATGTCTGTATAGCTGTTTGAGAATGCTCAGATTGCGATCACAATCTCGTCGCATATCTGTCTGCTGGGGCTATAATCACCATGCAAATCACAATGGCTTTGCAGAGCTGTTTGAGAATGCTCAGATTGCGATCACAATCTCGTCGCATATCTGTATGCTGGGGCTATAATCACCATGCAAATCACAATGGCTTTGCAGTCACAATGTCGTCGCATTTCTGTATGCTGGGGCTATAATCACCATGCAAAACACAATGGCTTTGCAGAGCTGTTTGAGAATGCTCAGATTGCGATCACAATCTCGTCGCATATCTGTATGCTGGGGCTATAATCACCATGCAATCACAATGGCTTTGCAGATCTGTATGAAATGTCTGTATAGCTGTTTGAGAATGCTCAGATTGGTAAAATAATTGAAAAAAAAACACAAGTGCATTTTTAAAATAAAATTTATTTATTATATAAACATTGTTAATAAAAGGCAAAATTCAAACATTATCAAAATCAAACTAGACCTGATGCTGCCAACTCACTGCACCAGGCCCATTAAAGTACTGGCAGTACTTGTCTCGGCCGGCCTTCGCATTGTCCTTGCTCCTGCCTTGATTGACAGGTTGAAGACCTGCAATAGCGGGATCATTCTCACGCCATTCTCCAAGCACCACGTCACCATTGCTGTCCGAGTCCATGAATCCTGGCGGACTGTAAGTACCAGCATCGCGTTTTCTTAGAAAATTGTGCAGCACACAACAGGCCAACACCACAGAGTCTATCGATTCCAGCTTCATGTTGATTGGAGTGTGGAAAACCCTGAAGCGATTGGCCATTATGCCAAAGGCATTCTCCACAACGCGCCGTGCCCTAGACAGTCTGTAGTTAAAAATCCGCCTTTCCCCTGTCAAAGTCTTTTGTGGGTACGGTTTAACAAGATGCTCATGAAGGGGGAAGGCTTCATCACCCACAAATACAAAGTTTAGGTTGGCGGTGGTGTCCATGTTGGTTGGCAAGTTAAGTTTATTATTAAACAACCGTTCACCAAAACTTGTGTGCTCCAAAACGCCACCGTCAGAAACCCTTCCATTAATGCCAACATTAACGTCAATAAATTCATAATTGGCATTAACAAGGGCCATGAGGATCACGCTGAAGTAGCCCTTGTAGTTATGAAAAAAGGATCCGCTTTTGGCTGGTTGCGTGATCCGCACATGTTTGCCATCCAAGGCACCACCACAGTTTGGGAACTGCCAAATCCTTTCAAAATCAGAGGCAATAATTTGCCATTCCGCCACTGATTTGGGAAAAGGCATGTAGCTCCGTAAACTGCGGATGATGGCGTTGCATGTCTCCGGAATTAGTTCTCCAAGCAGCGACCGAGAAATTGCAGCAGAATATTGCAAATCCTTCATTGAACGTCCGGTTGCCAGAAATCGCAGCGTTACTGCCAAACGTTCCTCTGCTGAAACAGCTGCACGCATCCGGGTATCCTGCCGTTCAATGAGTGGCCTCACAGCTTCCAGTAGGAGCTTGAATGAATCCTCCGACATCCGTAGATAATTCCGGAAATCCTGCGGATTCTTCTCCTGCAACTCCCTCACTAGATGCATGTGGGTGAATCTGGACCTCTGCTCCAGCCATTCTCTGGTCCACATGCGACGCTTTCGCTTGGAGCGCCTCTCTTCCACCCGCGCTCTTCCTGTCGATCTGCCTCCATAGATAGCGCAACTGCCACAATCATACGCTCCGCGGTGGAGAGGTTCATTATGTGCAACCTGTACGGTAAAAAATAGAAAAGTTAATGACTAATTAATTACTATTACTAAAGTGTTTAAACAGAATAAAATAAAGAATAAAATAAAAATTAAATTACTAAAAAAAAAAATATTTAGAGTTGAGAGTCCTCAGTGGTTGATACCTTTTAATGGCTAACTGAAAAGATGGTAACAAATTGCAAGCTTTCGAGACTACGCAGGTCTCTTCATCAGGCAAAGACTAAAACAAAAACTGAAGAATCACATATTTATACACAAGAGGACACAGGAATAATGCAATAGGTAAGACATGTGACGTGAAGCAGAACTGTCATTATGGCCGAGGGATGAACATAAATATGACTAGTTCATAGATAAGGAGTGAAAGTTTTATTACCCTCTGATTGGGGTCTGGTATTGTGTTGTGATGACCCTAAAAGGTCAGGGAAGCAGATTCCTTAATTGTTGTACTCGGCCATAATGACAGTTCTGCTTCACGTCACATGTCTTACCTATTGCATTATTCCTGTGTCCTCTTGTGTATAAATATGTGATTCTTCAGTTTTTGTTTTAGTCTTTGCCTGATGAAGAGACCTGCGTAGTCTCGAAAGCTTGCAATTTGTTACCATCTTTTCAGTTAGCCATTAAAAGGTATCAACCACTGAGGACTCTCAAGTCTAAATATTTTTCTATCTACTGGCTAACACGGTACGAAGATACACATCTTTCCTATAAAAAAAAAAATAAACTTTTTAGTTTATACAGTTTACAAATGTCTAAAATGGTGAGGGGTGTAAAATAAATAAAGCAAAAAAAAAAGAGAAAATAAAGTCAGGGGTGTAAAATCAATAAAGCAGAGGACGAAAAAAAAAATAAGGTCAAAAAACATTATCAAAACAACATCACAACATCACAAACAATATGTACCTTGAATCCAAATAATCCCGAAGATCCAAATCCAAATGGGGATGGATGGTGCTCTATCGACTCAGACAGGATCGCAAAACCCACCACTGCGCCACAAATATGATCGCAAAACACCGAAACGCGATACTATCCTCACAAAAACGCACAAAGCAAAGCACAGTTGGAATCATCCACAACGTGCTCTGGAAACAATGGATGGGGGCGCAGTTATTATAGCTGAGGTGATGTTGTGGTCACCAATCGGAGCTGAAGGGCGTTTTGAAAGAAAACAAAGTCCCGCCTCCGCCGCTGACTAATGCATCGTTAATGAGGTCGCACATTGTTCACAAAAAGGTGCCACATTCAGCGATATATCCTTTCTAGTGGATTCTCACGTACTCTGACCTTCTATTCACATGCTCAGCCCTTCCTGCTTACCTACTGTGTCTATTCCAAAACCTATTCAACAAAGGTGATTAAAAATTTACAAAATGGTTGGAAAAAAGACGGAAAAAAAACTTTAAAAAAAGATAATTGTAAAACTCTCAAAAATTTAATTAAAAAGAAACTTTAAAAACAAAAATGTTGTTTAGAAAGAAAACCCTTATTAATAGAAACGGCCAATTAAAAAAAGAAAAAAGTGGAAAAAATGATAATTGATTAAAAAGAAAAAACTTTTAAGACTTTTGTCTGTGCTCAAAGGCATACAGAGAGAGATGAGTTCAGATATATATACACTTCCTCTTTTTTTTTTCCTTTTCACTGCTGGCACTCTTCCCCTATTCCCCTGCTCGTGTATCTATAGTCACTGAAATCACGTATCTAAAAAAGGTATCACACAACAGAAAAATGGATACAGCTCAGCTTCAATTCCTTAACATTTCTATGCTACACTTGCAGCTAGAAGCCAACTCAGAACACAAAAACCAGGAAGCAGAGCAAAAACAGCAGAACAACAGATGTGACAACATGATTAGCAGGGGGATTTTAAGGGAGGTCTAGCCTGCTACCAGCAATGAGGAAGTGTCAAAAACAAAACTTTTCTGTTCTTTTAAAGTGACAGTACGTGACAAACAAGAACAAATGAAAAGACATCCGGGAGACATCCGATACCCTCTTTATTAATCTGTGACACGTACAAGCCGCTCTGGTAACCGATAGCTTACCAATTGCACTGAGCACGCCAATGCTACAGGTCTATTACCCTCTGAAAACGTTCGCCCTGACTGGTATGCCGGTCACAGGAATCTGTAATAGCCTTTTAAAGCTCTCACCATCCACGCCTGGAATACTGGGAGTGTTTCTCCCTCCAAATGCTGCATGGGAATCTGCAAGAACTTATCCAGCAATTTGGCTTCCTGCTAAGCGGTTCCCAGAAATCAGCAAGCAAAAAACAGTCACCGTTCCATTTATCTCCCGAATTCTCACAAAAACATGAAACACAGAACACATACACAGCAGAAGCAAACACCTTATATCCCAGGGTTTGGATAAGGGTGTGGACTTTTTACACTACCTGGGAAGGCGGTGGTGACCACACGTGACTGGCAAGAGGCATAGACCCAGACTGGGCACTAGACATTCAGGTAAAATGACAAGATTTTCTTAACTTACTTATGGAGCTGCGCAGTCTCCATCCCGTGAGCCAAGGCCGTGGCCAACACCTCCATCTCTCTGGTCAGCAGGTCCCCGTGAGTTTCGTCCACTGCCCCACGTTGGGCGCCAGATGTTATGGAAATTTGGTTAGGATAAATCTATCCTTGTGTTTGCTGCTGCTGTTCCCAAATTAGACTGAGTCTTTCGAGAGCGCTCTAAAGAAATAAAGACTGTCCACTGAAAGTGTCAGCATAACATTTCATCAAGACTGAAACTTTATTATTAAAACATGGTCTTATACATTCACACAAAAAGGGTGGTTAGTTAATTAACATACAATTAGAAGCTTCTAGGTCATTGACTGTTTGAATATATGAGTATATGCAGTTTTCTTGGCTATAACATAACAAAAGGCTGAATTAGCGATTTACGACTCTTGTCCTAGCTTTCCTGCAATTTCAGCAGAAACTAGCCATCAGTTTGGACCATCTGCTACTTAGTTCCTTTTTGTGCCATCTGGTGGCTGGGAAAGCACCTAGTAAGCTGTCTAGATTTGCACTATCTGACTTATCTGGGTCAGTGGTCATGTCTTAAGCAACTGATTATAGTTTGCATTAGCTGGATATATATTGGTACATAGGGTTCATACAGGAGTATACATGCAAGTGAGATCTACCTGATATCAATGAAATACATATATATTTCCATCACACCACTAACATGAAGTACAATATGTCACGAGAAAACAGTCTCAGAATTGCGAAGATCCAAGCGTTCCAGAGTTATAACCTCATGAAGGGACAGTGGTCAGAATTGTAAAAATTGGCCCGGTCATTAATGTGCAAATCACCCTTGGGGGTTAAGGGGTTAACACAATAAAAAAAATATTATACAAAAAGTATTGTTTTTATTACATCTCCATATTCTGAGAACTACAGCTTTTTTATTTGTCCACTGGTGGAGCTGTACGGCAGCTTGTTTTTTTGCGTGAAAAGATAACAGTTTCAACTATACCATTTTTATTTACATTTGACTTTTTGATGAAAAGTTGCCACTTTTATTTTACGGTGTTGACCTAAGGGGTTAACTATGTGGCAGTTTTATAGAACAGGTCTTGTATTGTTCAACATCTTTATCAATGATTTAGATGAAGGAATTGAGGGTAAACTGATTAAATTTGCTGATGACACAAAGCTAGGAGGGATAGTTAATACTAGAGAAGAGAGGATTCAAAAAGATATAAATAAAAGAGCAGTGAGCAGCAACTAACAGAATGGTTTTTAACAGGAAAAATGCAAAGCACTACATCTGGGCAATAAAAATGAAAAAAGCATATACAGAATGGGAGGAATAGGGCTAAGCAACAGTACATGTGAAAAAGACTTGGGTATACTAAGAGATCACAGACTGAACATGAGTCAACAGTGTGATGCAGCAGCAAAAAAGGCAAATACAATTCTGGGATGTATTAACAGAAGCATACAGTCTAGATCACGTGAAGTCATTATTGCCCTCTACTCCTCTTTGGTGAGACCTCATTTGGAGTACTTTGTCCAGTTTTGGGCACCACATTTTAAAAAAGACATCAACAAACTGGAGCAAGTTCAGAGAAGAGCGACCAAAATGGTGTCCGGTCTGCAAACCATGTCCTATGAGGAACGGTTACAGGATTTGGGAATGTTTAGTTTGCAAAAGAGAAGACTGAGAGTAGACTTAATAGCTGTCTACAAATATCTCAAGGGCTGTCACATTGTAGAAGGATTATCTTTATTCTCATTTGCACAAGGAAAGACTAGATGCAATGGGATGAAACTGAATGGGAGGAGACACAGATTAGATATTACACTGTGTGCAGAATTATTAGGCAAGTTGTATTTGAGAGGATTCTTTTTATTATTGAACAACAACTATGGTCTCAATCAACCCAAAAGACTCATAAATATCAAAGCTTAATATTTTTGGAAGTTGGAGTAGGTTTTTTTTAGATTTAGCTATCTTAGGAGGATATCTGTTTTTGCAGGTAATTATTACTGTGCAGAATTATTAGGCAACTTAATAAAAACCAAATATATACCCATCTCACTTGTTCATTTTCACCAGGTAAACCAATATAACAATACAAAATTTAGAAATAAACATTTCTGACATTCAAAAACTAAAAAACAGTGACCAATATAGCCACCTTTCTTTACGATGACACTCAAAAGCCTTCCATCCATAGATTCTGTCAGTTGCTTGATCTGTTTACTATCAACATTGCGTGCAGCAGCCACCACAGCCTCCCAGACACTGTTCCGAGAGGTGTACTGTTTTCCCTCCCTGTAGATCTCACATTTTATGAGGGACCACAGGTTCTCTATAGGGTTCAGATCAGGTGAACAAGGGGGCCATTATTTTTTCTTCTTTTAGACCTTTACTGGCCAGCCACGCTGTGGAGTATTTGGATGCATGTGATGGAGCATTGTCCTGCATGAAAATCATGTTTTTCTTGAACGATACAGACTTCTTCCTGTACCACTGCTTGAAATAGGTGTCTTCCAGAAACTGGCAGTAAGTCTGGGAGTTGAGCTTCACTCCATCCTCAACCTGAAAAGGTTGCACAAGTTCATCTTTGATGATACCAGCCCATACCAGTACCCCACCTCCACCTTGCTGGCGTATAAGTCGGAGTGGAGCTCCCTGCCCTTTACTGATTCAGCCTCGGGCCCATCCATCTGGCCCATTAAGAGTCACTCTCATTTCATCAATCCATAAAACCTTAGAAAAATCAGTCTTAACATATTTCTTGGCACAGTCTTGACGTTTTATCTTATGTTTCTTGTTCAAAGGTGGTCGTTTTTCAGCCTTCCTTACCTTGGCCATGTCCCTGAGTATGGCACACCTTGTGCTTTTGGATACTCCAGTAATGTTGCAGCTCTGAAATATGGCAAAACTGGTGGCAAATGGCATCTTGGCAGCTTCACGCTTGATTTTCCTCAATTCATGGGCAGTAATTTTGCGCATTTTTTTTTATCAACACGCTTCTTGCGACCCTGTTGGCTATTTGCCATGAAACGCTTGATTGTTCGGTGATCACGCTTCAAAAGTTTGGCAATTTCAAGACTGCTGCATCCCTCTGCAAGACATCTCACAATTTTTGACTTTTCAGAGTCCGTCAAATCTCTCTTCTGACCCATTTTGCCAAAGGAAAGGAAGTTGCCTAATAATTAAGCACACCTTATATAGGGTGTTGATGTCATTAGACCACACCCCTCCTCATTACAGAGATGCAAATCACCTGATTTTCATAATTGGCAGTTGGCTTTCAAGCCTATACAGCTGTAATGTATGTGGTACAGTTCATATAGCGTCTTGTGCTTGGGTGCGATGAAAATACTTGAGACACAGGTTGATAAAGAAAGTCTTGTATTGCTTCATACAAATTGGCAAAAATAAACACACAGGTTGCAAACACAGAAGCAGGAGACACAGCAGGCCAGAGTAATCTAAGCTCAGCAATAACTCTCCACAACAGATTCAGATCTTCTTCTCTGTTACCGCAAGTCCATGCAAACGTGAGGCTCTCAAGAGCAGAGTTCAGAGTCCACAAGTGCTTCAGAGTTCCTCAGTAGGAATGGCTGGAGTACAAGGTCCAAGGCTTCAGGAGTCAGAACACAGGTTCACTGCAGGCTAGATTCTGAAGCACTGATTGCTCAGCTGTGGCTGTTTAAGAAGCAAACGGAGAGAATCAGGGCGGGAACATGCAAGCTGGAAACTCCATTTTGACTGAGGGCAAGATAGCTGCAGCAAAACAGAAAGCAAAATGGCCGACGAACAAACTGAGTTTCAGAAACAGATACACAGAACCTTACATTACTCCCCCCTTAGGGACAACCTCCGGATGACCTCAGACCAGGCTTGTGTGGGTACCTCTGATGAAACTGACGGAGCAAGCGAGGAGCATTAACGTTATTGACTGGCTCCCATGAGTTGTCCTCCACTGGGTAGCCCTGCCATTTAATCAGATATTGTAACTGATTTCTATACAACCTGGAATCTAAAATCCTTTCCACCACAAATTCCTCCTGACCATCGACTAGCACTGGGTCAGGGCAAGGAGAAGAACGTCCAGGAAACGTATTGGGTGTCGCAGCCTTTAGTAGGGATACATGAAAGACAGGGTGGATTCTCATAGTTCTGGGCAATTGAAGACGACAAGCAACGGCACTTATAATTTTACTGATTTTATAGGGTCCAATGTACTTATGTCCCAACTTAGACGATAGAATCCTTAACTTAAGATTTCTGGTTGACAGCCAGACCAGGTCTCCTACCTTAAAAGCTGGTGCAGGTTTACGAAATTTATCTGCTGCCTTCTTGTACCTTTCCTGAGCCGATTCCAGATTCTCCTTTAGAAGATCCATATTCTTCTGTAAAGTCGTGACTCTTTCAGCCACTGCTGGCAAAGGCGTCTCTATGGGAAATCGTGGTAGAATGTTAGGATGATAACCTAGATTAGAGTAAAAAGGAGACTGTTTAGTGGAGGCACTCTGAGAGTTGTTGTAAGAGAACTCAGCCAATGGAAGTAGATCCACCCAATCATCCTGTAGGTGGCAGATAAAGCAGCGGAGATACTGCTCCAGGGTTTGATTGGTTCGTTCGGTTTGTCCATTAGTCTGGGGATGAAAAGCAGAAGAAAGGTTTACTTTAATGTCCAATGCTGCACAGAAATTTTGCCAAAACCTAGAAGTGAATTGCACCCCTCGATCCGAAATAACCTCATCCGGTACTCCATGTAAGCGAAACACATCTTTAATCATCAAATCTGATGTCTGTTTTGCAGTGGGTAAGCCGACACAAGGGATAAAATGAGCTGCCTTTGTTAGACGGTCAACCACCACTAGAATAGTGTTCTTCCCTTGAGAGGTTGGTAATTCCACAATGAAGTCCATAGAAATGGATCCCCACGGGGGGACGGGGTGGGAAGAGGCTGTAACAGACCAGTTGGTGAAGAGCGAGGTGTTTTGCATCTTGCACAAACCTCACACGAAGTGACATAGTCCAAAACATCCTTCCTACAAGTGGGCCACCAAAAGAAACGAGAAAGAAATTCCTGTGTCTTTAGAATTCCTCTATGCCCGGCTATTTTGGAATCGTGAATGAGTTGCAATACTCTCAATCTGACTGTTTCAGGTATATACAGACGTTGTCCCAGAATCCACACACCATTCTTAAAGACAAGACTTACGTCCCTTGGGGTTGAGCCAAAAAAGAATCCGCATGGTATGCTTCCTTGATGTCTTTAATTAGGTCTTGATGATGAATCACTCCTAGGAATCTAGAGTCAGGAAGAATAGTCTTAGGAGGAGTAATTGGACGTGTCTCTGCTGAGTAAATCCTAGAGAGTGCATCAGCCTTTCCATTGCGCGATCCTGGTCTATAAGAAATAATAAAATTAAATTGGTTTAAGAAAAGATTCCAGCGAGCCTGGCGAGGAGTCAGGCACTTAGCCGACCTGATAAACTCAAGATTACGATGGTCTGTCAGAACGACTATTTGCTGTGCAGCTCCTTGAAGAAGGTGTCTCCATTCTTTGAAGGCGGCAATAATGGCCAACAACTCTCTATTGCCCACATCGTAGTTCTTCTCAGCCGAAGACAACTGCTGGGAAAAGAAGGCACAGGGATGCAAGACATTCTTCTCACCTGTTCTCTGAGAGAGTATAGCTCCCACGGCACAGTCTGAAGCATCCACCTCTATTATGAAGGCAAGCTCTGGGTTGGGATGTACTAGGATAGGTGCAGTGGTAAATTTATCTTTTAGACGGGAAAATGCTTCCTGGGCTTGGGGAGTCCAGGAGAACTTAGACTCTTTCCGGGTAAGTTGGGTGATAGGTGACACTACCTCAGAGAAATTTCTAATGAAACGTCTATAGAAGTTTGCAAACCCGATGAAGCGCTGTACCTCCTTCACATTTCTAGGACTTGGCCAATCATTGATGGCTTGGGTTTTACTTCCATCCATACTAATTCCTTGTGTAGATAGTACATACCCCAGAAATTGAATTTCGGTCTTATGGAATTCACACTTTTCAAGCTTGATGTAAAGATGATTTTGTCTTAGACGTTCCAAGACCATTCTCACATGTCCATGATGTTCCTCTGTGGAGTTAGAAAAAATTAAAATATCATCCAAATAAATTACCACGAATGTATCCAGGAGATCCCTGAAGATGTCATTCACCAAGTGTTGGAAAGTGGCTGGGGCGGTACTCAGACCAAAAGGCATAACTAGATATTCAAAGTGTACATAGCGTGACCTGAATGCAGTCTTCCATTCATCCCCAGGTCTAATACGGACTAAGTTATAGGCCCCACGAAGATCTAGTTTAGAAAAAATTTTGGCATGTCGCACTCTCTCCAATAACTCAGGGATTAAAGGCAATGGATAACGGTTTTCTAATAGTAACCTTATTGAGTTCCCTATAGTCTACGCATGGTCTCAGGGATCCATCTTTCTTCTTTACAAAGAATATGGGTGCCCCTGCAGGAGATGAAGAGGGGCGTATGAAGCCCTTGGCTAGATTTTCGTCTATGTACTCTTTTAAAGCCTTCAGCTCGGGCCCCGCCAGGGGGTAGATCTTACCAAAAGGTATCTCTGCTCCAGGCAATAATTCAATTGGACAATCATATGGACGGTGAGGAGGAAGCTGGTCAGCGTTCTTCTTGTCACATAAATCCACATAGTCCTGGTATACAGCTGGTAGTTCAGGGACTGACATGGTTCCTTTAGGAACAGAGCAAGCTGAAATTTTTGGACTCATCTGTTTCTCTGGAAAGTGTAATTCCTTGGTCTCCCAGTTAATGGTAGGATTCTGAGCCTGCAGCCATGGTAGCCCTAGAATAATGGGAAAGTGAGGAGAAGAGATAAGCATAAAGGACAGTTTCTCTTGATGATCTTTACCCATAAGAACCTTTAAAGGCTCTGTTTCCTGATCCACTGGTCCAGAGGTCAGCAGGGAGCCATCCACAGTTTCCATCTGTACTGGAGTAGCCTTCTTCACTGAACGTATTCCCTGTTTCAGAGCAAAGGAGACATCCATAAAATTTCCACTTGCACCTGAGTCGATCATAGCAGAGCTAGACACCCAGGCTGAGTCAACCCAGAGTTTGATGGAAAGAAAACAGTGAGAATTGTTTTTTTACAACTCAGCTGGGACACCGCTGAGGAAACTTGAAAGATGGCAGCATTTACACAGTCAACGTCCTCAGAGGTAACGGAGTTTAAGTCCGAGAAATCAAGATCTGTTGCTGCAGATCTCTCTGGAGCCTGAGGCTCGGACCTGACAGATCCCCTCTCGCAACACTCACAATGAATGAGTGCTGCAGTAGTCTTGCGAGAACGGCTGGGGCAGTTAATAATAAAGTGCCCTGACTTACCACAATAAAAACATAGATTCTCCTTAAAACGATGTTCCTTGCGTGCATCACTAACCCGTCGATAGTAAAGAGTCTACCTGCATGGGTTCAGGTTCAGGTTCCCGTGTAATCCTATTCAAAGGTTCCTTAGCTGGAGAGGAAGGTAGGAAAAGGTTAGTACGATTGCTTTCGAACCATCTCTCTTGCCTGCGTTCAGTTAAACGAGTATCAATACGGATGCAGTAGTTAATAAAGTCACCTAACGCAGTGGGAGGGTCGGCACGAGCAAGTTCATCCTTAATCAGTGGGGATAACCCCTTTCGAAAAATAGATTTTTTGGCGGAATTGTCCCAGGTGGTATCAAGGGCCCATCTCCTGAAATCCAAGGCATATTCAGCTACCGAGTGCTTACCTTGGCGCAAAGCTAACATGGCTGCTTCAGCTGTTGCACCTCGATTGGGGTCATCAAACACCTGCCCCATGGCTGAAATAAAATCATCAAGGTGATTCAAACAATCATCCTCAGTCTCAATCAGAGGGTTTGCCCACATCAAAGCCTTGTTGGTAAGCAACATAATTATAGTAAGCACCTTAGATCGTTCAGTAGGAAATTGTGAAGCATGTGCAGAAAAAAAAAGATTGCATTGATTAACAAATCCCCTGAATTTTTCACGTTCACCACCAAAACGAAAAGGGGGCAACTTGGGAATCCCAGAACTCGGGGCCACGGCAGGAGCCTGGACTCGCCCCTCCAGAACCTCAATCCTGGCTCGCAAATCCTGGGTAGTCTGTCCAACCACTTGCAAATTGTGATTATTTAGGTCCTGAAGATTTGTAAAACGGGTCTTTATATTCTGCAAATCTGCAAGGATATTATCAGTCACTCCGCAAAGTTCCTTTATGCGGGCCTCCATTTTCCAGATCTTTTAAGACAGGATACTGGAAGAAGAGGAGAAAAAAAAAAAAAACAATAGTGTTCACCTGTGGCAACACTGAAGAAAGAAAAAACTTTAAGGGAACTGCTCACCTGGAATGGTTGTGAGAAGTCACAACCACTATCATCACAGAAAGCTTTCAACCAGACATCTGATATCCAGAGTTTCAGCAGACAAAAAGAGAAGAGAAAAAAAAAAAAAACAATAGTGTTTACCTGGATAACACTGCAGAAAAAAAACTTAAGGGAATTGCTCACCTGGAATGGTTGTGAGAAGTCACAACCACTGTCATCACAGAAAGTACAACCGGACATCCGATATCCACAGTACAGCAGACAAGCCTTTCCAGACCCAGCAGACACTAACGTTAGGCTTCAGAATCTTGTAATGTATGTGGTACAGTTCATATAGCGTCTTGTGCTTGGGTGCGATGAAAATACTTGAGACACAGGTTGATAAAGAAAGTCTTGTATTGCTTCATACAAATTGGCAAAAATAAACACACAGGTTGCAAACACAGAAGCAGGAGACACAGCAGGCCAGAGTAATCTAAGCTCAGCAATAACTCTCCACAACAGATTCAGATCTTCTTCTCTGTTACCGCAAGTCCATGCAAACGTGAGGCTCTCAAGAGCAGAGTTCAGAGTCCACAAGTGCTTCAGAGTTCCTCAGTAGGAATGGCTGGAGTACAAGGTCCAAGGCTTCAGGAGTCAGAACACAGGTTCACTGCAGGCTAGATTCTGAAGCACTGATTGCTCAGCTGTGGCTGTTTAAGAAGCAAACGGAGAGAATCAGGGCGGGAACATGCAAGCTGGAAACTCCATTTTGACTGAGGGCAAGATAGCTGCAGCAAAACAGAAAGCAAAATGGCCGACGAACAAACTGAGTTTCAGAAACAGATACACAGAACCTTACAACAGCTTGGAGTAGAACAACATGTATAAAAAGGATGATGTGATCAAAATACTCATTTTCCTAATAATTCTGCACACAGTGTAGAAAAAACTTTTTGACAGTTAGTGTGATCAATGTGTGGAACAGGCTGCCACGAGAGGTGGTGAGTTCTCCTTCAATGGAAGTCTTCAAACAGAGGCTGGACAGACATCTGTCTGGGATGATTTAGTGAATCCTGCTTTGAGCAGGGGGTTGGACCAGATGACCCAGGAGGTCCCTTCCAACTCTACCATTCTATAAAAATAAAAGCTGTTGATAAAATGGCTTGAGATTCTTTTAAAGAAGTTGTGAAGAAATTTCTAGGTAACAACAAAGATCCAAAAGTCCATCATGGAGAACATGCTGAAACATTTCAATGCCTTGGTTTGTCTGGTGAATTGGAAGTTACATTTCTTACATTCCCATTTGGACTTGTCTCCTGAAAACCTTGGTGCTATTAGCGAAGAACAAGGAAAAAGATTTTGTCAGAATATCAAAGCGATTGAACGACGATACCAAGGTAGATGAAGGTGAACATTATAGGGGACTACTGCTGGATGCTTCACAGAGAAGATCAGCAGGCCTTCTATAACAGGAAATGTATCAAGAGAAGTTTTGAAGAGAAAAGGAAAAGGCGCAATAATAAATTTCCAATAAAATTGAAGAATTAAAGTTTATTACATTTTTATATATAATATGGTGTTTATTTTTGGCTACAATAAAGATTTTTTTGTTCATATTGCTTGTAACTGTGTGTTTTGTGCAAAACCCATACGTGTTGGTTAAAAATATAAGTGCTTTTTTACATCAGGGCATAAGAAAACATAAGAACCAGTCATTGAATTGGAAACAGTTTTCATAAACCGAAATTTTGCTTACCTGTGAAATGATCCCCATCCTGACCCTCATCCTGTGTTAATGTTAATGTCTCTCACCCTGTAGCAATGTCTCCATCCTGTAATAATGTCTCCCATGCAGTAATAATGTCCTCTTTGCTAGCTCCATCCTGTTTTAATGATCCTCGTCCTGTAGCATTGTCCACTATCCTGTTATAATGTCCCCCAATCTGTATTAATGCCCCATCCTGGCCCCTCCCTATAATCATGTCACCCATACTGGCCTTATCTTGTAGCAATATCCCTTATCCTTCAATGATGTTGCTTATCCTTTAATAATGTCCCCCTGTCTTAGCTTTATTCTGTAATAATGTCTCCCATCTTATAATAATGTCCTCAGTCATGGGCCCCATTGTGTAATAATGTCCCCCATCCTGTAATAATGTCCCCTTTCCTGGCCCCCAATCCGAATACGCCATCAGCTACTTGGCACCTATCCTGTAACAATGTCCTTCATCCTGGTCACCATTCTGTAATAATGTCCCCTATCCAATAACAATGTCCCATCCTGTAATATTGTCCCCTCTTCTTGACCTCATCCTGTAATACTGTCCTCTGTTCTGTCCCCCATCTGGACATATCGATATCAGCTGCTTGTAAGGCTTGTATAGCTATTACAGTGCAGGGAGCAGGTAGCTCTCTGCCCTGCAACATGTTTTCAACTGAATGTGCATCTGAGGACATCAATATGAAAGTGTCCCAGGAGATATTTTAAACACAAAAATGCCAGGCTGCATGTTGCTCATGCTACTGAGAGCAGCCTGGATCTTGATTTGCGTGTGTGAGATGATAATGAAAAGACGTTGTTGCGGTATCGGACTCTGGCCCGAAGAGGTCACTGTTGCCTCTTAAATAGACTCTGTGGGAGACTTTGTGTTTTGAGAAGGAAGTGAGAGGAGTCTGGAGGAGCTCATTGGTCTGCCATCCTGGAAGCTGAGACTTTTCTGTGTGCTAGAAACTGATCAGAGTACTAGAGAAAAGTGTACTTGTTCCTGTGATTCCTGTTAGAGACTAACAATTACTTTTGGGTGAATGACTACTGTTGGATGCAGAGTTGGTTTCCCCCCAAGCCATCTGCTGTGACATGGAGGGCCCCCCTCTAGCTGATTGGGCTGTAACTACACTCCAGGTGACAAGTCCAGAATCCACTTCTCGGCCTCCCAGCTAAAGGGCGAATGGACTATCGGCTGTCCTCTGTTACGTTCAGTTTTCTGTTGGTAAGTCCTGAGCTCAGGCCCACCACAGGAATCCTGGTGGTAGCATGCACGCAGACTTAGAGAAAGTTTGGCGCCAAACATAGGTTCTCAGAGACATTGTTTGCTAGTAGGACTGTGTGAACCAGAGCTAAATACTCACCTCATTAGGGGGAACTGTTGTTAAGTTTGTGAATCTAGGGGCCGCCTCTTGCACCAATCTATTTACACCAGAGGTTCCCAAACTTTTTTTTTCACGTAGACCACTTTCAAAATTTTACTGGTTTCGGTGGACCCCTGCTGCTACATTTCTTCCATATTCCCAAAACTCGTCAAAAAATGTGAAGATTAGATCTAACGATGGAAATTTGCGTCGCGGCTGAGTTCCAAACCTAAATTCGGAGTGGTAAAAATAAAAGAAAATAGTATATTTTCTTGTGTTCTATTTATTAAAATAATATGATTACAGACTTAATCGAATTAAAATTAAACATTAATAACGTAACGTAACTTCAACAATGCAAATCAACAATTAAAAAAAATAGTCATAATTTTAATGGGACGGATGTACTTGATGGATTGACAGCAAATTATCAATATTTGGCTTCAGTTTTTTAAGGAATAACTGCAAATCTCCCCATTTGGTGATGTTCAATCTGATCCTTTTTTTTTGTTAATAGGTTTGTAACGACACTAAAACTTTGTTCGACAAGGTATGATGAGGGAAATGCTATCAAAAGTTTTCTCGCACTTTCCCACAGCCCAGGATATTTTTTGGGTATTTCTGCCTGCAGCCAAAATGTTTGATAGCCTTTTTTAAATTTCACCTTCAGCTCCTCATTGGTGCTAAGCTCGAGTAGCTCCTCTTGTAATACCACATTCGCCACTTCCATTTCATCAAATGGATTTATGATCCATGGTGGTATTTCCATCGTCAGAATATCTTCAAATCTGTTTTTGAAGTCATCATGCAGGGCATTTAAATGTTGAACGTATGTCTGAATATCCTCAAGACATTCTGCCTGTGACAAGATTAAAAACTGGGAGAATTCGCGCCGACTAATATTTTGCTTCAGAAATTTCAATTTTCCAATAAAAGCCGAAATTAAACCCTTTGTTTTTATTAAATTTAGGCTGTCCCCTTGTAACTGAAAGTTAATGTCATTAAATTTTTTGAACAAATCTGTCAAATACGCGATGTCTGCTTTCAATTTGAACAGGTTTTCTTTTAAATCTGGATCTTTACTTTCCAGAAACTCTAAAACTGATTCAAAAAGTGAGTAAAATCTTGTTAAACATGCACCTTTCGACAACCAGTGTACTTCAGTATGTAAGAGCAATCGCTGGAAGTCTTCATCAATTTTGTCACACAATCGGGTATTCAACGCATTGCTTCTTATTTTGTTAACTGCTTTAATTACAAATTGAAGCGATTGGTGCAAACTGTTATTCAAATTTTTCGCTACCAGATGTTGTCGGTGGATGACACAGTGAATTGGAGTTACTCCTGGTATAATTCTTTTAAGATGGCTTATAAACCCACGATATCGCCCGAACATGGCAGGAGCTTCATCTGCTGCCACCGAAATAATGTTTGTAAAATGAATCGATTTTTACTTAAAAAAAATCACTCAGGACATTAAATATTGATTCGCCTTTAATGTCCGTCTCCAAAGTTTTTGCGATAGCAGCTCTTCATGGATTTCTTCGTCCATAACAAATCGAACATATGCCAATAATAATGCTTCATTACCAGGTAAAGTTGACTCGTCCAGTTGAATAGAAAAATGAGTTGTTTGCAGATAATAACTCAAGAAGCTTTCAATATCAGAGCTCATTTCATCAAGACATCTTTGTACAGTGTTGTTACTCAAAAAAATTCTTTTGAGTACGTCAAATGGAGGTTTGTGCAGAACAGTTTTTAAAACCTTTTCAACAGCGGGTAAAATTAACTGTTCTCTGATGGTGTGCGGTTTTCCAGATTTCGCTATAAGCAATGAGATATTGTAAGATGCCTGCAAGCCATCATCGTTACTTTGATACATTTCTGTAAATTGGAGAGAAAATACTTTTAAAGAATATTTTGACATCAAAACTCCGCGATTTTAATGATTTATTTATTACTTTGATATGCTGTCTCTTTTCCCCTTGCGTGCTGTCTCTTTTCCCCCTTGCATGCTGCCTCTTTCCTCCCTTGTGTGCTGTGAGCTGTCTCTTTCCCCCCTTGTGTGCTGTAAGCTGTCTCTTTCCCCCTTTTGTGTGTGCTGTCTCTTTTGTGTTCCCTTGTTGTGTATGCTGTTTCTTTACCTCCTTTTGCTGTCTCTGTGCTCCCTTTTGTGGTCCGTGCAAAAGGACCCTTGATGATGTCAGAGTCATATGATCGGTGACTCCGCCCATGACTCCGACATCATGACAGGTTCTCCAGATTCAGATTGTGTTTAATCTGCAGCGGCGATGGGTTTTGGTGGGCACCGGGGGGGGGGCTGCAGGGACCTGGCAGGGGTGATCGGGCTGCGGAGATGTGTGCAGCGGAGGTGATGGGCGGGAGTGCAGCCATCGCCATATTCAGCGATCAATGACTTCCGGTCAAGCTTGGAATTGTGGGATAGCGACATAAGCGCCGGAAGTCTGTGACAGAGCCGATTGGTGATTATGTATTTAGATTACAATATAAAATAAAAGTATGTATAACAAATAGGCAGGTACTTACTTTTTCCGGCACTGGCAAACACTGACATCGATTCACTTACACTTTTATTTTCAAAATTCCGGAAACAAATGAGTAACGTTTGTCCTTGGCATTCGTATATATATTGGTGAAGAATCAAACAAGCTCATGCAAGATTGCAAGCACACAAGTCGTATTTCGTCCCTTTGCACATCTGAACAAGCGTTGCAGGCGGCGCTTTGCAAGTCTCGACACGCGTTGTATTGAATATCGAATATGCAAGTTTTTACAAGTACCAGTCGCTGACCTTCTTAAAATATTATCTGCCTACATTGATAGGTAAAGCCAAGGCCAACATTTTTGTTCTTTACTATCGAAACCAGATAATTTTCGTGGACCCCCACTTACAACTTGTGAACCCCCATTTTTTTTTCACGCCAACGTAGACCCCGTTGAGTCTCCCGTGGACCCCTGGGGGTCCACCTGGACCACTTTGGGAATCACTGATTTACACCGTTGCTGTAATAATTATAGGGGATAACTCAGGAGACTTTTGCGTGGAAACAAGACAACTACAGGACACAGTCTTATAAGTGGAAAAGTTTATATTATCACACGGTGATTCAAACAGGTGCAAAGCAAAGTTCAAGTCCACAACACTTGGTGTAGATAATAAATGCAGCTTAACAGTCTATAGGAAACTTCAGAGAGAAATGCAATCAAGCAGAGAGTCTATGAAGCACAGTTAAACTTGAGGATACTTGACACGACTAAGTCTTAGTTTAGTCCAAGCACAGGTAGGCAGTTCAAATGATATCTTTAGCTCAACCAGGGAGGCCTGGGTGATAGTCTCAGTTTTAAGCAGCGCAGGGCTGCAACAGCTTACATGTCCAGCAAATGCAGATGGGAGTAACACAAGCAGCCAGATGAAGGAGGATTACTGGAAACCGATGTATGCAGCAGGAACTCAGAGCAGAGTAGCAGGATCATAAAACAGGTTTACAGGAGCAGGTACAAAGCCAGGGAGCCACCAGAGGTCAGAAGCTGGATGCAAGGCAGAATACTCTAGCACAGACTAAAGGCTGGGGTGGAGTTATATAGCAGGAAGACACAGTGCACATGAGACCAAAGACGCCATCTTTGAAAAGGGCAGTAATGCACAAAAGGTGATCAAAAATGTTCAGAGTCCTGACAGTTGCTCTTTGGTAACTCTCTATTACCGCATTAGGCGGAACCACAGGTAGGCAAATTATAGTGTTTCCATTAGAATATTCTGGGTTTATTGGTTGTGCAGTGCAGGGATCCTTGCTGACCCAGGCTAGATGTGTGAAAAATTTTACTGTAATAGTAGTAGTTCCTTGACAAATTATCTGGTTGTGTTCTTTGTCATTGGCCCGCTGTATTTTGTACACGTTCTCAACTGCATTCAGCATGGCATAATATCCTTCACACAACCATTAATAACCTCAATGATAAACATACCAAAGCATGTAACAACATGTATTACTGCAGGTGGCGCTCATACTCGATATTAAATAAATCAAACTGTTTTGAAAATGTTGTTTCGACTTTTTCATCACTTGCATATCATTAACATGCCTGTCCATACTGTGATCTTTGCATTGTAATTTCAATCCTGAGGAGTGTAAATAATCATAAAATAAATGTAAAAGTTTGTGATATAATATAGAAACAATTTCAAATAATGATTTTCCATGGAGGAAAAAGGAGGAAAAAATGCATAAAAAATATTCAATGTAACACTGGTAATAATAAAAAATATAATGTAATTTTGCATAAGAAAATATACTGGGCAAATTTACTATTTTGCCCAATTGCTTTGCTGCGTCTGGTTCTGGAGGCCTTGACCGTATCACAAGAATTCTGAAATCAGAGAATTATTAAGAGATTTCAGAGCGAAATGTCCTACCCAGTGTATGAAAACATGATTTGAGTCAAAGATCATGGGTCCTCCAGCAAGACCATGACCCAAAGCACACATCCAAAAGTACACAGGAATGAGTGAAAATAAAAAATGGACTGTTTTAAAATGGCCAACAATAAGTCCTGACCTCAATCCCATTGAAAATCTTTGCCATTGGGGAAAAGAACCCTGCAAACATTCAAGAGCTTAAACAAACTGGGAAGAAAGAGTGGGAAAAATACTAGCTGTGAAGTGCAAGAAACTTATAGATGGCTGCAAGAAACGTTTGGAGGCTGTCATCAATGCCAAAGGGTGTGCAACCAAGTATTAATTAGGGGTGGCTTTATTGCTCCACATGCTGTTTATTCTGTTTCTTTGAAATTGCAACATATAAGTTGAAAAACAATGTTTTATTGTTGTATTACTTTGGACAACTGATTAAAAAATCCTGAGGATATAACTTTGGTACATTTCCATTTATTTCTGAAGATATTGTACAGTCTATAAAAAAAATGAAGGGGTGCTAATAATGGAGAGCAGGCCCGAGTGCATCATGGTCCTGGCGCCGGTCATGTGACACGCTACGCGCTCTTCTTCACTCTGGAGCAGAGCAGCATACCACCTTTATGGGAGACAGGAGATACTGAAGTCAGCGGCGGGCAGGCAGAGGAGGCGGGCAGTATGTGAGGACTTGGAGCAGGCTGCAGAGGGGAGTGAGGGGAGGTTGCTGAGGGGAATGATGAGATGGGAGGCTGCTGAGGTGAGTGAGCAGAGGGCAGGCTGCTGCGGTAAGTGAGGAAATAGGAGGCTGCTGAGGTAAGTGAGGAGATGGGAGGCTGCTGAGGGGATTGAGTAGAGGGGAGTCTGCTGAGGGGAGTAAGGCGAGGGGAGGCTGCTGAGGAGAGTGCATACGGCAGGGTGAAGCGGCTGAGGGGAGGCTACTGAGGTGAGTCTGTGTCTGTCAGGGTGAGGCTGCTGAGGGAATTCTGCATCTGGCAGGGGTAGGCTAGTGAGGGGAGGCTGCATCCAGCAGGGGGAGGCTGCTTACGAGAGTGAGGAGAGGCTGCTGAGGGAAGTTGCGTCCATCAGGGGGAAGCTGATGAGTTGAGTCTGCTTCCAGCCTCTGACAGGGTGAGGCTGAGGAGGCGGCAGCGACGATGACCAGGGCTAGTTGACGAGGAGCGGCGGCACCAATTGCGTTTTAAAAGCGTGCCAACCTCTGCGGACAGGTAGGAACAAGAGTAGATGACAAATAGGGTGATACCCCTTTATGCTTGTGAGCCACCCGCCAGGGCCTTGGGGAACTCGGAACCGAGCCCGTTGATTCCTATGGGGGATGTCATGGTAGCTGCAGCTCGGTCCGTGGCCCTGGGCGCTCACTGAAAAGGGGATATTTACAGGTGAATAAAGGTTTGTAGAATGTTCGTGACGCCACCTGTGGTACCTGGTCAGGGTGACTAGCGCTGCTGGACAGATCCACTGAAGGGTTGGTATTATGCAGCAAGATGTTAGGCCTCCCACAGGTAAGGCTGAGTCCTTCAGGGTAGATGAGTGTGTAGGGGTGCAGGACGGAGGGGAACCAGGCAGTGATAGAAGATGGACACACACACAATAGTCACTTTGGTACCTTTTACTGTAGATGTTGCAGGCACTTCCCGGAGCGCTGTAGGATGAAGGGTGCACATCCAGTTCTCCCCACTGAGTAGGTATAGGGCATCCTGTCTCCTGTAATAAGTCTCTGACCTGTGTGAAACTAGACCTGAGTTCGTCTCCATACTATGCCCGGCTGACCTTGTGGTAGGGCCTCCTCCTGAAGGACATAGTCCCTGTTTGCAGTGCACTGCTTGACTCCGTCCTCCTGACCCAATTACGTATCAGCACAAAAGGGCTCCTGCGACTTGTAGTCCTGCAGGAACTCCGGTATCTACTACTGGGTTGTGAAGATCCCGGTAAGCTCGGACCCGGTGTCCGGTTGTAAGGATCGGGGTGAGCTGATTTAGGCTCCTCTGTCCCTTCTAATACTCTCTTCACTTGCTCCACTCGCCTTCGGCCTACCCGGGCCCTCACACGATCACACACTGGCAGTTGGTGGGCTGCCTCTTCGCCGCTTTCTAAGCGTCGGCACGCTTTCTCACTGAGCTGCACTCACTCATTTCAGCTCTGACTAGGCTGAAGTGGTTTCAGTTCCACTTTATTAGCCTCCACTCTATTGAACTGAACTTTACTGCAGACTGCAGCCTTTGGACTCAGAACTCAAATCTCAACTACACTCTCTGAGGTGACTGAACTGTTCTTCCTGTCTTCATCCTCCTTTATCTGTCTAAACAGCTCCCTCTGGTGGTCTTAGGGATGGGTGAAGGTGTGTGAATGTAGATATGGGACCTCTAGTGGTTGTTACCTTCTGTGCACCATTCCGGGAATTAGGAATCCAAGCACAGCTGGGCTCCACATCCCCCCCCGGTAAAACTCAGCACTCCCGGGCTGAAAAACATTTTTAAAACAAAAACATTAACATTATACAATTCAACTCTTCCCTTACGGGAGGTGAGGATCTTGAACCGTTGCATAAATAAATAACATTTTTAATACCAACATTAGGTATAGTGCAAATATCAATAACCTCTCAATTCAAGTAGACATATTCTTGTGGAGGACCCGCTCCAAACCTCCAACGGTGGTCCTGGGTTGGCTGCAAGACTTTACCAGATCTCTGTAGCAGACCTCACTTTCGGCCACACCAAACGGGTTTTAAATTCTGAGGTAGGAAAGGCTTACGTAAAACCAAGATGGAGCACCGAAGTGCTAACTATATACAAAAACGTCTCTATGCTGAAAAATTCCTCAGCACCAGTCTATTTCAGAGAAAATATTGCAACAACACATTACCCAACTGAGGTATACTTTAAGGCATAAACATGTAAACATTCAAATGGCAGGCACCCGTCCGGGTGCGGCAACAATTTTAACTATTTCACAATACTATAAACCCTGTCTGGGTTTCTATTGGACCTCCTTGGGAGGTGAGTCTTTTGGCATTTCAACATCCTCGACCCCTGGGGCTGAAAGCACGTAGTGTCCCTTTGTACGGAGCACCATGACGTCATGGGCCGCTATCGGGGTCTGCTTGGCTACAGTCCTCTTTTCTCGATGTACCTGTGTCTCTGCATCTTTTACAACACGGGTTCCCGGAGGCCTGACTGGTGCCTCACGGTGTTGACCTAAGGGGTTAACTATGTGGCAGTTTTATAGAACAGGTCTTGTATTGTTCAACATCTTTATCAATGATTTAGATGAAGGAATTGAGGGTAAACTGATTAAATTTGCTGATGACACAAAGCTAGGAGGGATAGTTAATACTAGAGAAGAGAGGATTCAAAAAGATATAAATAAAAGAGCAGTGAGCAGCAACTAACAGAATGGTTTTAACAGGGAAAAATGCAAAGCACTACATCTGGGCAATAAAAATGAAAAAAGCATATACAGAATGGGAGGAATAGGGCTAAGCAACAGTACATGTGAAAAAGACTTGGGTATACTAAGAGATCACAGACTGAACATGAGTCAACAGTGTGATGCAGCAGCAAAAAAGGCAAATACAATTCTGGGATGTATTAACAGAAGCATACAGTCTAGATCATGTGAAGTCATTATTGCCCTCTACTCCTCTTTGGTGAGACCTCATTTGGAGTACTTTGTCCAGTTTTGGGCACCACATTTTAAAAAAGACATCAACAAACTGGAGCAAGTTCAGAGAAGAGCGACCAAAATGGTGTCCGGTCTGCAAACCATGTCCTATGAGGAACGGTTACAGGATTTGGGAATGTTTAGTTTGCAAAAGAGAAGACTGAGAGTAGACTTAATAGCTGTCTACAAATATCTCAAGGGCTGTCACATTGTAGAAGGATTATCTTTATTCTCATTTGCACAAGGAAAGACTAGATGCAATGGGATGAAACTGAATGGGAGGAGACACAGATTAGATATTACACTGTGTGCAGAATTATTAGGCAAGTTGTATTTGAGAGGATTCTTTTTATTATTGAACAACAACTATAGTCTCAATCAACCCAAAAGACTCATAAATATCAAAGCTTAATATTTTTGGAAGTTGGAGTAGGTTTTTTTTAGATTTAGCTATCTTAGGAGGATATCTGTTTTTGCAGGTAATTATTACTGTGCAGAATTATTAGGCAACTTAATAAAAACCAAATATATACCCATCTCACTTGTTCATTTTCACCAGGTAAACCAATATAACAATACAAAATTTAGAAATAAACATTTCTGACATTCAAAAACTAAAAAACAGTGACCAATATAGCCACCTTTCTTTACGATGACACTCAAAAGCCTTCCATCCATAGATTCTGTCAGTTGCTTGATCTGTTTACTATCAACATTGCGTGCAGCAGCCACCACAGCCTCCCAGACACTGTTCCGAGAGGTGTACTGTTTTCCCTCCCTGTAGATCTCACATTTTATGAGGGACCACAGGTTCTCTATAGGGTTCAGATCAGGTGAACAAGGGGGCCATTATTTTTTCTTCTTTTAGACCTTTACTGGCCAGCCACGCTGTGGAGTATTTGGATGCATGTGATGGAGCATTGTCCTGCATGAAAATCATGTTTTTCTTGAACGATACAGACTTCTTCCTGTACCACTGCTTGAAATAGGTGTCTTCCAGAAACTGGCAGTAAGTCTGGGAGTTGAGCTTCACTCCATCCTCAACCTGAAAAGGTTGCACAAGTTCATCTTTGATGATACCAGCCCATACCAGTACCCCACCTCCACCTTGCTGGTGTATAAGTCGGAGTGGAGCTCCCTGCCCTTTACTGATTCAGCCTCGGGCCCATCCATCTGGCCCATTAAGAGTCACTCTCATTTCATCAATCCATAAAACCTTAGAAAAATCAGTCTTAACATATTTCTTGGCACAGTCTTGACGTTTTATCTTATGTTTCTTGTTCAAAGGTGGTCGTTTTTCAGCCTTCCTTACCTTGGCCATGTCCCTGAGTATGGCACACCTTGTGCTTTTGGATACTCCAGTAATGTTGCAGCTCTGAAATATGGCAAAACTGGTGGCAAATGGCATCTTGGCAGCTTCACGCTTGATTTTCCTCAATTCATGGGCAGTAATTTTGCGCATTTTTTTTTATCAACACGCTTCTTGCGACCCTGTTGGCTATTTGCCATGAAACGCTTGATTGTTCGGTGATCACGCTTCAAAAGTTTGGCAATTTCAAGACTGCTGCATCCCTCTGCAAGACATCTCACAATTTTTGACTTTTCAGAGTCCGTCAAATCTCTCTTCTGACCCATTTTGCCAAAGGAAAGGAAGTTGCCTAATAATTAAGCACACCTTATATAGGGTGTTGATGTCATTAGACCACACCCCTCCTCATTACAGAGATGCAAATCACCTGATTTTCATAATTGACAGTTGGCTTTCAAGCCTATACAGCTTGGAGTAGAACAACATGTATAAAAAGGATGATGTGATCAAAATACTCATTTTCCTAATAATTCTGCACACAGTGTAGAAAAAACTTTTTGACAGTTAGTGTGATCAATGTGTGGAACAGGCTGCCACGAGAGGTGGTGAGTTCTCCTTCAATGGAAGTCTTCAAACAGAGGCTGGACAGACATCTGTCTGGGATGATTTAGTGAATCCTGCTTTGAGCAGGGGGTTGGACCAGATGACCCAGGAGGTCCCTTCCAACTCTACCATTCTATAAAAATAAAAGCTGTTGATAAAATGGCTTGAGATTCTTTTAAAGAAGTTGTGAAGAAATTTCTAGGTAACAACAAAGATCCAAAAGTCCATCATGGAGAACATGCTGAAACATTTCAATGCCTTGGTTTGTCTGGTGAATTGGAAGTTACATTTCTTACATTCCCATTTGGACTTGTCTCCTGAAAACCTTGGTGCTATTAGCGAAGAACAAGGAAAAAGATTTTGTCAGAATATCAAAGCGATTGAACGACGATACCAAGGTAGATGAAGGTGAACATTATAGGGGACTACTGCTGGATGCTTCACAGAGAAGATCAGCAGGCCTTCTATAACAGGAAATGTATCAAGAGAAGTTTTGAAGAGAAAAGGAAAAGGCGCAATAATAAATTTCCAATAAAATTGAAGAATTAAAGTTTATTACATTTTTATATATAATATGGTGTTTATTTTTGGCTACAATAAAGATTTTTTTGTTCATATTGCTTGTAACTGTGTGTTTTGTGCAAAACCCATACGTGTTGGTTAAAAATATAAGTGCTTTTTTACATCAGGGCATAAGAAAACATAAGAACCAGTCATTGAATTGGAAACAGTTTTCATAAACCGAAATTTTGCTTACCTGTGAAATGATCCCCATCCTGACCCTCATCCTGTGTTAATGTTAATGTCTCTCACCCTGTAGCAATGTCTCCATCCTGTAATAATGTCTCCCATGCAGTAATAATGTCCTCTTTGCTAGCTCCATCCTGTTTTAATGATCCTCGTCCTGTAGCATTGTCCACTATCCTGTTATAATGTCCCCCAATCTGTATTAATGCCCCCATCCTGGCCCCTCCCTATAATCATGTCACCCATACTGGCCTTATCTTGTAGCAATATCCCCTATCCTTCAATGATGTTGCTTATCCTTTAATAATGTCCCCCTGTCTTAGCTTTATTCTGTAATAATGTCTCCCATCTTATAATAATGTCCTCAGTCATGGGCCCCATTGTGTAATAATGTCCCCCATCCTGTAATAATGTCCCCTTTCCTGGCCCCCAATCCGAATACGCCATCAGCTACTTGGCACCTATCCTGTAACAATGTCCTTCATCCTGGTCACCATTCTGTAATAATGTCCCCTATCCAATAACAATGTCCCATCCTGTAATATTGTCCCTCTTCTTGACCTCATCCGGTAATAATGTCCTCTGTTCTGTCCCCATCTGGATCTATCGATATCAGCTGCTTGTAAGGCTTGTATAGCTATTACAGTGCAGGGAGCAGGTAGCTCTCTGCCCTGCAACATGTTTTCAACTGAATGTGCATCTGAGGACATCAATATGAAAGTGTCCCAGGAGATATTTTAAACACAAAAATGCCAGGCTGCATGTTGCTCATGCTACTGAGAGCAGCCTGGATCTTGATTTGCGTGTGTGAGATGATAATGAAAAGACGTTGTTGCGGTATCGGACTCTGGCCCGAAGAGGTCACTGTTGCCTCTTAAATAGACTCTGTGGGAGACTTTGTGTTTTTGAGAAGGAAGTGAGAGGAGTCTGGAGGAGCTCATTGGTCTGCCATCCTGGAATCTGAGACTTTTCTGTGTGCTAGAAACTGATCAGAGTACTAGAGAAAAGTGTACTTGTTCCTGTGATTCCTGTTAGAGACTAACAATTACTTTTGGGTGAATGACTACTGTTGGATGCAGAGTTGGTTTCCCCCCAAGCCATCTGCTGTGACATGGAGGGCCCCCCTCTAGCTGATTGGGCTGTAACTACACTCCAGGTGACAAGTCCAGAATCCACTTCTCGGCCTCCCAGTTAAAGGGCGAATGGACTATCGGCTGTCCTCTGTTACGTTCAGTTTTCTGTTGGTAAGTCCTGAGCTCAGGCCCACACAGGAATCCTGGTGGTAGCATGCACGCAGACTTAGAGAAAGTTTGGCGCCAAACATAGGTTCTCAGAGACATTGTTTGCTAGTAGGACTGTGTGAACCAGAGCTAAATACTCACCTCATTAGGGGGAACTGTTGTTAAGTTTGTGAATCTAGGGGCCGTCTCTTGCACCAATCTATTTACACCAGAGGTTCCCAAACTTTTTTTTTCACGTAGACCACTTTCAAAATTTTACTGGTTTCGGTGGACCCCCTGCTGCTACATTTCTTCCATATTCCTAAAACTCGTCAAAAAATGTGAAGATTAGATCTAACGATGGAAATTTGCGTCGCGGCTGAGTTCCAAACCTAAATTCGGAGTGGTAAAAATAAAAAGAAAATAGTATATTTTCTTGTGTTCTATTTATTAAAATAATATGATTACAGACTTAATCGAATTAAAATTAAACATTAATAACGTAACGTAACTTCAACAATTCAAATCAACAATTAAAAAAAATAGTCATAATTTTAATGGGACGGATGTACTTGATGGATTGACAGCAAATTATCAATATTTGGCTTCAGTTTTTTAAGGAATAACCGCAAATCTCCCCATTTGGTGATGTTCAATCTGATCCTTTTTTTTGTTAATAGGTTTGTAACGACACTAAAACTTTGTTCGACAAGGTATGATGAGGGAAACGCTATCAAAAGTTTTCTCGCACTTTCCCACAGCCCAGGATATTTTTTGGGTATTTCTGCCTGCAGCCAAAATGTTTGATAGCCTTTTTTAAATTTCACCTTCAGCTCCTCATTGGTGCTAAGCTCGAGTAGCTCCTCTTGTAATACCACATTCGCCACTTCCATTTCATCAAATGGATTTATGATCCATGGTGGTATTTCCATCGTCAGAATATCTTCAAATCTGTTTTTGAAGTCATCATGCAGGGCATTTAAATGTTGAACGTATGTCTGAATATCCTCAAGACATTCTGCCTGTGACAAGATTAAAAACTGGGAGAATTCGCGCCGACTAATATTTTGCTTCAGAAATTTCAATTTTCCAATAAAAGCCGAAATTAAACCCTTTGTTTTTATTAAATTTAGGCTGTCCCCTTGTAACTGAAAGTAAATGTCATTAAATTTTTTGAACAAATCTGTCAAATACGCGATGTCTGCTTTCAATTTGATCAGGTTTTCTTTTAAATCTGGATCTTTACTTTCCAGAAACTCTAAAACTGATTCAAAAAGTGAGTAAAATCTTGTTAAACATGCACCTTACGACAACCAGTGTACTTCAGTATGTAAGAGCAATCGCTGGAAGTCTTCATCATTTATGTCACACAATCAGGTATTCAACGCATTGCTTCTTATTTTGTTAACTGCTTTAATTACAAATTGAAGCGATTGGTGCAAACTGTTATTCAAATTTTTCGCTACCAGATGTTGTCGGTGGATGACACAGTGAATTGGAGTTACTCCTGGTATAATTCTTTTAAGATGGCTTATAAACCCACGATATCGCCCGAACATGGCAGGAGCTTCATCTGCTGCCACCGAAATAATGTTTGTAAAATGAATCGATTTTTACTTAAAAAAATCACTCAGGACATTAAATATTGATTCGCCTTTAATGTCCGTCTCCAAAGTTTTTGCGATAGCAGCTCTTCATGGATTTCTTCGTCCATAACAATCGAACATATGCCAATAATAATGCTTCATTACCAGGTAAAGTTGACTCGTCCAGTTGAATAGAAAAATGAGTTGTTTGCAGATAATAACTCAAGAAGCTTTCAATATCAGAGCTCATTTCATCAAGACATCTTTGTTCGAACATATGCCAATAATAATGCTTCATTACCAGGTAAAGTTGACTCGTCCAGTTGAATAGAAAAATGAGTTGTTTGCAGATAATAACTCAAGAAGCTTTCAATATCAGAGCTCATTTCATCAAGACATCTTTGTACAGTGTTGTTACTCAAAAAAATTCTTTTGAGTACGTCAAATGGAGGTTTGTGCAGAACAGTTTTTAAAACCTTTTCAACAGCGGGTAAAATTAACTGTTCTCTGATGGTGTGCGGTTTTCCAGATTTCGCTATAAGCAATGAGATATTGTAAGATGCCTGCAAGCCATCATCGTTACTTTGATACATTTCTGTAAATTGGAGAGAAAATACTTTTAAAGAATATTTTGACATCAAAACTCCGCGATTTTAATGATTTATTTATTACTTTGATATGCTGTCTCTTTTCCCCTTGCGTGCTGTCTCTTTTCCCCCTTGCATGCTGCCTCTTTCCTCCCTTGTGTGCTGTGAGCTGTCTCTTTCCCCCTTGTGTGCTGTAAGCTGTCTCTTTCCCCCTTTTGTGTGTGCTGTCTCTTTTGTGTTCCCTTGTGTGTGTATGCTGTTTCTTTACCTCCTTTTGCTGTCTCTGTGCTCCCTTTTGTGGTCCGTGCAAAAGGACCCTTGATGATGTCAGAGTCATATGATCGATGACTCCGCCCATGACTCCGACATCATGACAGGTTCTCCAGATTCAGATTGTGTTTAATCTGCAGCGGCGATGGGTTTTGGTGGGCACACCGGGGGGGGGGGGCTGCAGGGACCTGGCAGGGGTGATCGGGCTGCGGAGATGTGTGCAGCGGAGGTGATGGGCGGGAGTGCAGCCATCGCCATATTCAGCGATCAATGACTTCCGGTCAACGCTTGGAATTGTGGGATAGCGACATAAGCGCCGGAAGTCTGTGACAGAGCCGATTGGTGATTATGTATTTAGATTACAATATAAAATAAAAGTATGTATAACAAATAGGCAGGTACTTACTTTTTCCGGCACTGGCAAACACTGACATCGATTCACTTACACTTTTATTTTCAAAATTCCGGAAACAAATGAGTAACGTTTGTCCTTGGCATTCGTATATATATTGGTGAAGAATCAAACAAGCTCATGCAAGATTGCAAGCACAGCACAAGTCGTATTTCGTCCCTTTGCACATCTGAACAAGCGTTGCAGGCGCGCCTTTGCAAGTCTCGACACGCGTTGTATTGAATATCGAATATGCAAGTTTTTACAAGTACCAGTCGCTGACCTTCTTAAAATATTATCTGCCTACATTGATAGGTAAAGCCAAGCCAACATTTTTGTTCTTTACTATCGAAACCAGATAAATTTTCGTGGACCCCCACTTACAACTTGTGAACCCCCATTTTTTTTTCACGCCAACGTAGACCCCGTTGAGTCTCCCGTGGACCCCTGGGGGTCCACCTGGACCACTTTGGGAATCACTGATTTACACCGTTGCTGTAATAATTATAGGGGATAACTCAGGAGACTTCTTGCGTGGAAACAAGACAACTACAGGACACAGTCTTATAAGTGGAAAAGTTTATATTATCACACGGTGATTCAAACAGGTGCAAAGCAAAGTTCAAGTCCACAACACTTGGTGTAGATAATAAATGCAGCTTAACAGTCTATAGGAAACTTCAGAGAGAAATGCAATCAAGCAGAGAGTCTATGAAGCACAGTTAAACTTGAGGATACTTGACACGACTAAGTCTTAGTTTAGTCCAAGCACAGGTAGGCAGTTCAAATGATATCTTTAGCTCAACCAGGGAGGCCTGGGTGATAGTCTCAGTTTTAAGCAGCGCAGGGCTGCAACAGCTTACATGTCCAGCAAATGCAGATGGGAGTAACACAAGCAGCCAGATGAAGGAGGATTACTGGAAACCGATGTATGCAGCAGGAACTCAGAGCAGAGTAGCAGGATCATAAAACAGGTTTACAGGAGCAGGTACAAAGCCAGGGAGCCACCAGAGGTCAGAAGCTGGATGCAAGGCAGAATACTCTAGCACAGACTAAAGGCTGGGGTGGAGTTATATAGCAGGAAGACACAGTGCACATGAGACCAAAGACGCCATCTTTGAAAAGGGCAGTAATGCACAAAAGGTGATCAAAAATGTTCAGAGTCCTGACAGTTGCTCCTTGGTAACTCTCTATTACCGCATTAGGCGGAACCACAGGTAGGCAAATTATAGTGTTTCCATTAGAATATTCTGGGTTTATTGGTTGTGCAGTGCAGGGATCCTTGCTGACCCAGGCTAGATGTGTGAAAAATTTTACTGTAATAGTAGTAGTTCCTTGACAAATTATCTGGTTGTGTTCTTTGTCATTGGCCCGCTGTATTTTGTACACGTTCTCAACTGCATTCAGCATGGCATAATATCCTTCACACAACCATTAATAACCTCAATGATAAACATGCCAAAGCATGTAACAACATGTATTACTGCAGGTGGCGCTCATACTCGATATTAAATAAATCAAGCTGTTTTGAAAATGTTGTTTCGACTTTTTCATCACTTGCATATCATTAACATGCCTGTCCATACTGTGATCTTTGCATTGTAATTTCAATCCTGAGGAGTGTAAATAATCATAAAATAAATGTAAAAGTTTGTGATATAATATAGAAACAATTTCAAATAATGATTTTCCATGGAGGAAAAAGGAGGAAAAAATGCATAAAAAATATTCAATGTAACACTGGTAATAATAAAAAATATAATGTAATTTTGCATAAGAAAATATACTGGGCAAATTTACTATTTTGCCCAATTGCTTTGCTGCGTCTGGTTCTGGAGGCCTTGACCGTATCACAAGAATTCTGAAATCAGAGAATTATTAAGAGATTTCAGAGCGAAATGTCCTACCCAGTGTATGAAAACATGATTTGAGTCAAAGATCATGGGTCCTCCAGCAAGACCATGACCTAAAGCACACATCCAAAAGTACACAGGAATGAGTGAAAATAAAAAATGGACTGTTTTAAAATGGCCAACAATGAGTCCTGACCTCAATCCCATTGAAAATCTTTGCCATTGGGGAAAAGAACCCTGCAAACATTCAAGAGCTTAAACAAACTGGGAAGAAAGAGTGGGAGAAAATACTAGCTGTGAAGTGCAAGAAACTTATAGATGGCTGCAAGAAACGTTTGGAGGCTGTCATCAATGCCAAAGGGTGTGCAACCAAGTATTAATTAGGGGTGGCTTTATTGCTCCACATGCTGTTTATTCTGTTTCTTTGAAATTGCAACATATAAGTTGAAAAACAATGTTTTATTGTTGTATTACTTTGGACAACTGATTAAAAAATCCTGAGGATATAACTTTGGTACATTTCCATTTATTTCTGAAGATATTGTACAGTCTATAAAAAAAATGAAGGGGTGCTAATAATGGAGAGCAGGCCCGAGTGCATCATGGTCCTGACGCCGGTCATGTGACACGCTACGCGGTCTTCTTCACTCTGGAGCAGAGCAGCATACCACCTTTATGGGAGACAGGAGATACTGAAGTCAGCGGCGGGCAGGCAGAGTTAGGCGGGCAGTATGTGAGGACTTGGAGCAGGCTGCAGAGGGGAGTGAGGGGAGGTTGCTGAGGGGAATGATGAGATGGGAGGCTGCTGAGGTGAGTGAGCAGAGGGCAGGCTGCTGCGGTAAGTGAGGAAATAGGAGGCTGCTGAGGTAAGTGAGGAGATGGGAGGCTGCTGAGGGGATTGAGTAGAGGGGAGTCTGCTGAGGGGAGTAAGGCGAGGGGAGGCTGCTGAGGAGAGTGCATACGGCAGGGTGAAGCGGCTGAGGGGAGGCTACTGAGGTGAGTCTGTGTCTGTCAGGGTGAGGCTGCTGAGGGAATTCTGCATCTGGCAGGGGTAGGCTAGTGAGGGGAGGCTGCATCCAGCAGGGGGAGGCTGCTTACGAGAGTGAGGAGAGGCTGCTGAGGGAAGTTGCTTCCAGCAGGGGGAAGCTGATGAGTTGAGTCTGCTTCCAGCCTCTGACAGGGTGAGGCTGAGGAGGCGGCAGCGACGATGACCAGGGCTAGTTGATGAGGAGCGGCGGCACCAATTGCGTTTTAAAAGCGTGCCAACCTCTGCGGACAGGTAGGAACAAGAGTAGATGACAAATAGGGTGATACCCCTTTATGCTTGTGAGCCACCCGCCAGGGCCTTGGGGAACTCAGAACCGAGCCCGTTGATTCCTATGGGGGATGTCATGGTAGCTGCAGCTCGGTCCGTGGCCCTGGGCGCTCACTGAAAAGGGGATATTTACAGGTGAATAAAGGTTTGTAGAATGTTCGTGACGCCACCTGTGGTACCTGGTCAGGGTGACTAGCGCTGCTGGACAGATCCACTGAAGGGTTGGTATTATGCAGCAAGATGTTAGGCCTCCCACAGGTAAGGCTGAGTCCTTCAGGGTAGATGAGTGTGTAGGGGTGCAGGACGGAGGGGAACCAGGCAGTGATAGAAGATGGACACACACACAATAGTCACTTTGGTACCTTTTACTGTAGATGTTGCAGGCACTTCCCGGAGCGCTGTAGGATGAAGGGTGCACATCCAGTTCTCCCCACTGAGTAGGTATAGGGCCTCCTGTCTCCTGTAATAAGTCTCTGACCTGTGTGAAACTAGACCTGAGTTCGTCTCCATACTATGCCCGGCTGACCTTGTGGTAGGGCCTCCTCCTGAAGGACATAGTCCCTGTTTGCAGTGCACTGCTTGACTCCGTCCTCCTGACCCAATTACGTATCAGCACAAAAGGGCTCCTGCGACTTGTAGTCCTGCAGGAACTCCGGTATCTACTACTGGGTTGTGAAGATCCCGGTAAGCTCGGACACGGTGTCCGGTTGTAAGGATCGGGGTGAGCTGATTTAGGCTCCTCTGTCCCTTCTAATACTCTCTTCACTTGCTCCACTCGCCTTCGGCCTACCCGGGCCCTCACACGATCACACACTGGCAGTTGGTGGGCTGCCTCTTCCCCGCTTTCTAAGCGTCGGCACGCTTTCTCACTGAGCTGCACTCACTCATTTCAGCTCTGACTAGGCTGAAGTGGTTTCAGTTCCACTTTATTAGCCTCCACTCTATTGAACTGAACTTTACTGCAGACTGCAGCCTTTGGACTCAGAACTCAACTCTCAACTACACTCTCTGAGGTGACTGAACTGTTCTTCCTGTCTTCATCCTCCTTTATCTGTCTAAACAGCTCCCTTTGGTGGTCTTAGGGATGGGTGAAGGTGTGTGAATGTAGATATGGGACCTCTAGTGGTTGTTACCTTCTGTGCACCATTCCGGGAATTAGGAATCCAAGCACAGCTGGGCTCCACATCCCCCCCCGGTAAAACTCAGCACTCTCGGGCTGAAAAACATTTTTAAAACAAAAACATTAACATTATACAATTCAACTCTTCCCTTACGGGAGGTGAGGATCTTGAACCGTTGCATAAATAAATAACATTTTTAATACCAACATTAGGTATAGTGCAAATATCAATAACCTCTCAATTCAAGTAGACATATTCTTGTGGAGGACCAGCTCCAAACCTCCAACGGTGGTCCTAGGTGGGCTGCAAGACTTTACCAGATCTCTGTAGCAGACCTCACTTTCGGCCACAGCAAACGGGTTTTAAATTCTGAGGTAGGAAAGGCTTACGTAAAACCAAGATGGAGCACCGAAGTGCTAACTATATACAAAAACGTCTCTATGCTGAAAAATTCCTCAGCACCAGTCTATTTCAGAGAAAATATTGCAACAACACATTACCCAACTGGGGTATACTTTAAGGCATAAACATGTAAACATTCAAATGGCAGGCACCCGTCTGGGTGCGGCAACAATTTTAACTATTTCACAATACTATAAACCCTGTCTGAGTTTCTATTGGACCTCCTTGGGAGGTGAGTCTTTTGGCATTTCAACATCCTCGACCCCTGGGGCTGAAAGCACGTAGTGTCCCTTTGTACGGAGCACCATGACGTCATGGGCCGCTATCGGGGTTGCGTGGCTACAGTCCTCTTTTCTCGATGTACCTGTGTCTCTGCATCTTTTACAACACGGGTTCCCGGAGGCCTGACTGGTGCCTCACGGGGACTTGGGACCTGCAATGTGTGCAGGTGAGAATCAGCAGGGGGAGAACGGTCAGCAGCGTCATGCAACAGCTCGGCGGGGCGCGGAACGGGTGCGCAGACAGGCACCTGAACTGTAGAGTCCTGAGATGTAGGGACACGGGGCAGGTTTCCTTCTTCTGGGGATGAGGGACAGCTCCTGGAGATGTTCAGGGCATACCACCCCTTGAGTCCCCAATGCCTGGTGTAAGTCACTAAGTCCCCTATTAACAGGTCCCTATCCGGGTGTCCTTCAGGCAGATGGGCCTCTACATCCCGGCGGTTAACAAAGACCTCCAGGTAGAGCCCGGGCTCATGGATGAAACCCCAGCCCCCCTGGAGTTTAAAGTCGCGCACCACCCCTTGGCGACACGGCTCCCGGAGCGTATCTTTATCTCGCCGGACGTTCTCCTTGTCGGCAAGATCTCTTTACCGGTACCTCCGGCGAAGCCGCTGTTCTTCACGGTGCTCACGCTGCTGCTGCGCCTCCTGCTCTCGGCATATCCACTCGTTCTCCTTCCGCCTGGCGTACTCCTCGTTGTCCAGGAGCTCCATCTCCTCCCAATCGACCAGGATAGCGCCGGGTTCAATTTCCTCCTTAGTCCCTGCCGGGGGACAACATGCTTCTGCCACATGTACGGCAGCTGGTTCCGGGGCTGGCTGGTTTTCCGGTCCGGACAGTGCCTCCGCAGCCTCCTCTCCTCCCACCGCGTCCTCGGCAGGGTCAGGAACAGCATCTCCGGGTTCGGCTTCCGGCCAGACTTCAGCTACAGCCTCTGGTGGTAGCGCGGGTGACAGTCGCGCGTCGGGGTGGAGAGCAATCGGCTCTTCTGCAGCCGCAGCTTTAGGGCCCGCCAGCTCCGCTCCATGTACTCCAACTCAGCCCGGTGCCGCACCCGATCCTTAAGCATGGCGTCCACCTCCGCTGGTTCAGGTACTGTAGATGGCTCAGGTATCGGCTGCATTTCTTCATGGGGAAGAGTGTCAGCTCCTCCATTCCTCCACACAGCGGCTCCTGTCCTGCTGCCATCTCGCTCCAGTCCACACTGTACCTTCCAACAGGAGGGGACTGGTCTCTTTTGTGGAGGCGGGACTTTCTTGTTCTTCTCCTCCCACTGAGGAGGATGAGGAGGCAGATCTCTTTTGCGGTGGGGCATGATCTTATGTTATAGAAACACTTAGACTGGGCGGCCATTATTTTTCGTGCCACTGTGGGGGGGTACGCCCACAAATTCACGCCCCTCTTCTTCACCAGCGCCTCATGGCGCAAACATGGTGGCAAAATGGCGGCAATTCTAAAAAAACTGTAAATTCAGTCTTTTTGCACAAAACAGTTAATTCAGGCACACAGGACTCACTTAATATGAGCTTCAGAATCCTGTTCGTGACGCCAGAAGATGAGCCACCCGCCAGGGCCTTGGGAAACTCGGCACCGAGCCCGTTGATTCCTATGGGGGATGTCACGGTAGCTGCAACTCGGCCCGTGGCCCTGGGCGCTCACTGAAAAGGGGATATTTACAGGGGAATAAAGGTTTGTAGAATGTTCATGACGCCACCTGTGGTACCTGGTCAGGGTGATCAGCGCTGCTGGACAGATCCACTGAAGGGTTGGTATTATGCAGCAAGATGTTAGGCCTTCCACAGGTAAGGCTGAGTCCTTCAGGGTAGATGAGTGTGTAGGGGTGCAGGACGGAGGGGAACCAGGCAGTGATAGAAGATGGACACACACACAATAGTCACTTTGGTACCTTTTACTGTAGATGTTGCAGGCACTTCCCGGAGCGGTGAAGGGTGCACATCCAGTTCTCCCCACTGAGTAGGTATAGGGCCTCCTGTCTCCTGTAATAAGTCTCTGACCTGTGTGAAACTAGGCCTGAGTTCGTCTCCATACTACGCCCGGCTGACCTTGTGGTAGGGCCTCCTCCTGAAGGACATAGTCCCTGTTTGCAGTGCACTGCTCGACTCCGTCCTCCTGACCCAATTACGTATCAGCACAAAAGGGTTCCTGCGACTTGTAGTCCTGCAGGAACTCCGGTATCTCCTACTGGGTTGTGAAGATCCCGGTAAGCTCGGACCCGGTGTCCGGTTGAAATGATCGGGGTGAGCTGATTAGGCTCCTCTGTCCCTTCTAATACTCTCTTCACTTGCTCCACTCGCCTTCGGCCTACCCGGGCCCTCACACGATCACACACTGGCAGTTGGTGGGCTGCCTCTTCGCCGCTATATAAGCGTCGGCACGCTTTCCCACTGAGCTGCACTCACTCGTTTCAGCTCTGACTAGGCTGGAGTGGTTTCAGTTCCACTTTATTAGCCTCCACTCTATTGAACTGAACTTTACTGCAGACTACAGCCTTTGGACTCAGAACTCAACTCTCAACTACACTCTCTGAGGTGACTGAACTGTTCTTCCTGTCTTCACCCTCCTTTATCTGCCTAAACAGCTCCCTCTGGTGGTCTTAGGGATGGGTGAAGGTGTGTGAATGTAGATATGGGACCTCTAGTGGTTGTTACCTTCTGTGCACCCTTCCGGGAATTAGGAATCCAATTATCACTTTTTGAGTTCTCATGTTTTGGGGTGTATTTACAGTATATTCTAGAATTTAGAGGTGTTTAATGAATACCAAAAACAATATTTTTTGGTAGTGTATAATCGGTGAATATATATGCAATAATGTACACTGTTTATATTTATTAACTCCTTATCACGCAATGGCATGCAAAGTCAGTCATTGGATGCCTCCCTCTGTTTGGTGCGGGCTTCGGCGATGAGCCCGCACCTTTTCCTGCACATGACAGCTGATTTGATCAGCTGACATGTGCACCTAACAGACGGGGGTGTAATCGTGATCCACCCTTGGCTGTTAACATGTTAAATGCCGCTGACAGTGTCTGACAGCGGCACTGAACAAGCACGCGTCGCAAACTACGCCCATCGCTGCCGGTGTCACATGACTGTGGGTCACTGATGGGTTGGCATGACAGCCCTGGGTCTGCAGCAGACCCCTGTGGTTGTCGTTGCTACTCTGCTATGAGCGTTGCCCCATGGTCGGCGCTCATAGCAAGTGAACATTTCTGCTACACAGAACAGGGCTGCAGCCCTGTTCTGTGTAGCAGAGGCGATCGGATCATCGCAGCTTCTCTCATGGAAACTATTGAAGCTATTAAAAAGTGAAAAACAAAATGTTTGAAAAAAAATATAAAAGTTTAAATCACCTCCATTCGCCCCATTCAAAATAAAATTAAATTAAAAATGCACATATTTGGCATTGCCGCATTCAGAATCAACCAATCTATTAATATATAAAAATAATTAATCTGATCGGTAAACAGCGTAACGTGAAAAAAATCAAAACCGGCAGAGTTACTATTTTTGGATCACTGTAACATTGCAATAAAATGCAATAATGGGCGATAAAAAGATCATTCTACACCAAGGCATGGAGAGAGGTGAATATTCATTCCCTTAATGAGTGGGGACACGAGATCGCCCTGCCGCAGGAGCTGCTAGCACCGGAATAAGATGCTGCAAGGGTGCGCAGGGTAGGTAAGTAGGATTTTTTTTATGCTTTTCTCATGGGGGCCATGCATACAAGGATAGGGATGAGGAACCATGCATACAATGATAGGGATTAGGACACATGAAGACAAGGATGGGAATAAGGAGCCATTGCAGACAAGGATGGGAATATTCATAACTCTTAAGTAATGTGCATCCGTGATACCATGGCAGCTGCTGGAAGGCTGCGGCTGTAACTGTGCGCTCTATAAGAGAAATGAACATTCATTTCCAGTGCAGTGAATATTCATTTCTCTTTAGCAGTGAAAAATATTTAGAATTGAGAGTCCTCAGTGGTTGATACCTTTTAATGGCTAACTGAAAAGATGGTAACAAATTGCAAGCTTTCGAGACTACTCAGGTCTCTTCATCAGGCAAAGACTAATACAAAATCTGAAGAATTACATATTTATACACAACACAGCACAGAAACAATGCAAAATATAAGACAAGTGATGTGAAGCAGAACTGTCATTATGGGAGATAGAGATGAACATAAATATTGGAGCAGTTCATAGAACAATGTGATGAACGGCACACACACCGCCACACGGTAGCCCGGGGTATCACGGCTTGTGATCCCACCGCTGCCACCAATGTGACGATAAAACACACACACGATGGCTGCTGCAGTCCGACCCAATGTGTCAGGAATAATCTGCAAGGATTTATAATTATCCCACTTCCACTTAGGAACTTGCAGCTCTCTGGTGCCCCCTTTTAGCCTCAGGTCAGTCAGGGAACTGCACCTGGGATAATTAGTCACCAGACAGGCCGCTTGGATGTGTGCTGGCTATTGGGCACGCTGCAGTGAGGGAATTATAATTACTACGGGCCGCAGCCAGTCAATACACTTATAAAACCCGCTCCGTCACTGCCAACGCCACCCCACAGTTCAACACTTTACACCCCTTCGTTTTAGCTGCCCCCAGCTACGATTTTCTTAATGAACAATTTATCAAGAGGGTCTGTAGCAACCCCGAATTAGTGGCGTAGTTACTTCAGGCACGTGCTAATTCGTTTATAGAGCAGGAGAACCAAACTAATAATTTTATAAGTTTATTCCTAAAATTCAGGCAGTGTTTATACAGTATAAAAAGAGATGTAACAAGCTGAGACAATACAATTATGTACAATGCAATTATAATAAAACAGGGTTAAAGGTGAAAAACTTACATGGCACTTTGTTAATTGCAGGCAAGACAAGCTGGGGGGAGGAGCCACACGTCATAGTTCATTTGGAGATCTTTCAGTCAGGTGATCTCCAGCTATGAACTGTTCCAATATTTATGTTCATCTCTATCTCCCATAATGACAGTTCTGCTTCACATCACTTGTCTTATCTATTGCATTGTTTTTGTGCTGTGTTGTGTATAAATATGTGATTCTTCAGATTTTGTATTAGTCTTTGCCTGATGAAGAGACCTAAGTAGTCTCGAAAGCTTGCAATTTGTTACCATCTTTTCAGTTAGCCATTAAAAGGTATCAACCACTGAGGACTCTCAATTCTAAATATTTTTCTATCTACTGGCTAACACGGTACAAAGATATACATTTTTACTGTATCTTTAGCAGTGGGCACAGTTGCAGCCGCCGGCTCCTGCCTCCTGTGACCCGCTGCTCCGCCGCTCCCCCTCCCCGCCGTCTTCTGGGACAATGACTCGTGTATAAGCCAAAGGAGGCATTTTCAGCACAAAAAATGTGCTGAAAAACTCGGCGTATACACGAGTGTATACGGTAATTAAAAACTTAAAATTAAACCATACACACTGTGAGCAGGTGTTTTAATGTATCAAAGCAAATGCCAGAGGTTGTGGTAAATCTAGGCACACAGTTGCATACCCAGGTTATAGAGCATTCAGTATATAAAAGAGCATGGCGTACCCACCGTGGGGCAGGGGCAGCTGCCCCCCTAGGAGCAGGGGCGCGCCTGTGCGCGCAAATATCAAGATGAGGCCATCAGCGATCAGCATCAGCCCACCGGCCCTTTAAAAGGTGCTTCCCTGCTTCTGGCTGCGCCTGCAACGCACATAGGGTTGGGATTGAATCTGATAAGGGGGGGTTAAGAACGTCCTGATGCAGAACGTCAGGACGTTCTTTGTGGGTGGAGAGAGCGCGCTCTGCTCTCTCGCCCTGGCTGCAGGCCTGCAGCAAATTGGTTCGTTGTTCTGTGAGCCACCGAGGCCGAGCCAGTGTGACTCAGCGGCGCTGCAGCTCCATACCCACTCGTGCCCGGCACCTGCGGCCTGCAGGTTGACGCTGGCGAGCAATTGGTTGGTTGAGTGAGCCGGCCCGCGGCCCGCCTGGTGTGACTCCGCAGCGCGCTGCAGCAGCTTCCTAAAACCTACACTACCTGAGCTTGCCTGTGCCTGGCGCCTGCGGCCTGCACTGCAGGCTGGAAGAATCTCTGTCTCTGATTTGAATCTATCTGAAAAGATTCAATCACACGGGGTCACGTGACAGATTTATTACAGAGTACACTACAGAGACTGACGCCAGTCTCTCTGAGTGAGTCACCCCCCAGAGAGTGTATGTCTGATATGATAAAAATGTGTTTATTAACGTTATGTATACTATACTAATTGAATTTGACCTGCAAAACATGTTGAAAGTAAAATATATTCAGTAATTTATCAGCCAAGCCCCCAGCTGCCAGTCAGCACCTGTCCTGTAAGTAATACTGTGGGGCTGGCTGGTGATGTATACAGGTGCTGGACTGGAGGCTGGGCTGCCGGTGATGTATATACAGGCTGTCGTCGCTGTTATCTTGTTAACCCTTTCCTCCTCGGAATGTGGTACCAGAGAGAATAAGACACAAACCAAAGGGTGCGTCAATATACTCTACTCTTTATTGCTAATGAAGGGGCTTATATACACCCCTGAAGCAGGAAGCGGAATTACCATATATGGCAGTTAATACAATTATTATTAAAGCACGTAACGTACTGTTTTCTAACCAAACTTTCCATCTTTGCCTTTAGCCCCTGATTTTCGCTCCTAGCACAGAGTATCTCTTCATGTCAGGAGGAGTATTTATTAATGAAGGAACATTCCTTTCTTATCTTCCCTTTTGCTATGCCTCAGCTTCCCAAGGGCTTGAGAAGAAATACTGAATTTAACTCTAACATCCCCTCCTATTTTTCCTTCATTTGATCAATACACATCTTCATATCTCCTCTTTGTCCTAGTACATCGTCTAATACACATCAAACAAATTTTAAAAACTAAATAGATAGCAAGACATATCAATAAAACCTGTAGGCCAGCTTGTATTATCCCAGTCAGCCATCCCCCTATGCCTTTGAACCAATTTGCGGGGTTAAGAAAGGAGAAAGTATTTGCCCACCATGAATCTTGATTCTTCAGATTTGCCTCATCATATAGTTTCCTTAACTTTATGACATCCTCTAGCTTATGTTTAAGGGTTAAAACACTAGAATTATCAATATAATGACAACATGCAGGTCCAATAATCTGGCACATCCTCCTTGAGCTGCAGTCAAGTAATCTAACACGAGGGTATGTTGGTTAGTAACAATAATTAGCTGGTTCTGTACTGCAAGGGACCCATTGAGGATATCTAATATATCCCATATTTGATCATCTAGGTAATCTGTGGATTCTACCAACTTATCCCATGTCTGAGTTATCATAGGGTAGATGAATAATGCACTGAAAAATTTATTTGCTATCCCCATCTCCACTATGTGTGGTCTCCCATTTGGGCGAGGTCTATTGTCTGCAGATCGTTTATGTAGTGTATATTTTGGAATAGACAATGGATCTAATCTATCTGGAGTAATGAGATAGGTGGCTGGTGTCAATCTAGCTAGGGTGCATTTCCCGGTGACTCCTACTGGAAGCCACTTAAATGCCTTGTCCCCACATACCCAATACATTGATGGTGGAAGGTTCCATATAGCTGAATGCTGTAATACTAATCGGTGTGCCAAATCTATAAACTTTGAAATATTACTCATCATGCACCATCCGGGCTTTTGTCCTAGTGGGGAGCAGTATCCTGCGGTAGGTTCTCCGCAGGTGGGAGTGTTCTTCTGATACCCTTTATCTGTATTACACCTCAGGTTACCTGGTTTGTTAGCACAAGTTTCATCATTTCCATTCTCAAAGAAAACATTATTTTCCCATTTATCAGTGTGTAGATATCGTTCTAATAGGGAGGGTTTGAAAGCATCTAAGCTTCCTGTAGTGACCCCAAAACTTATTTTTAACCCCTGTGTCGGTATTTCTCCCAAAAATGTTATACTAGTTCTATTTCTGGGTACCCATGCCCCACCTTTAAAAGATAGATACAGTCTTGGAATTATCTGCCCTGTTAGATTTCCCTGCCACCATGGAAAATCAGTCCAACCCACTACCGGTATTCCTACCGTAGTGTTCCAAAGTTTTTGAGTAGCATTGTTGCTTAATGTGTCTGCACAGTTACCCCAAAGTTAATTTCTTCCCACGAGACTGGGACTGCAAGAAATGGTAGACTGGTGGATGTCACCGGCGCATGTGTACAAATCCAACAGTTTGCAACATTTTGGTTTTGTTCTTTCAGTCCATCCACTAAAGCTAAGTGGTGTCTAATGAATCTGTTATCATCTCCATCTACTCGGCTAAGTCTGTTCCAAGCATCCGTTACTGCAAGGATGCAAGCAAATGTCATTAGTAGCATCATTCCTCTTCTGGAGGCTCTCCAAGGATCTTCTTACAATGCGATGCGTGGATCCAAGTTTCCTTGCCTTGTAGCTTGACTGCGGTACTTGTCGTCAGTAGAACTTGAAAAGGTCCATCAAATCTCGGATCCAGACTCTTTCTCACGTGTCTTTTAATGACTACCCAGTCTCCGGGCTGCAAGCTGTGACTCCCAGGATCCTGGTTCGGATCTGGAAGAGAACTGAAGACATTATCATGTACTTTTTTGAGTCTTTTATGCAAATCCCTTACATATGAGCTTAATACATGGTTACTCATTTCCAGTGCTTGGGGAAAGAAACATCCTAAGCTAGGCACTTTGCCAAATAGTACTTCATACGGAGAAAGTCCAGTTTTTCTATTTGGAGTGTACCTTACTGAGTATAGGGCTAATGGTAAACATTCAGGCCAAGATTTCCCTGTTTCAGCCATGGCCTTTGGATTTTTAACTTCAATGTCCCATTTAGTCTTTCTACTTTTCCACTGCTTTGTGGATGATATGGGGTATGAAAAGCTTGTTGAATTCCCAGAGCTGTCAAGACTTCATTCATTATTTCACCTGTGAAATGTGTACCTCTGTCACTTTCCATCACCTCTGGTACTCCATACCTGCACACCACCTCCGCAAGCAGCTTCTTTGCGGTTGCCGCAGCCGTAGCCTTGGCAATCGGGAAAGCCTCCGGCCAACCTGAGAATAAATCAATACAGACCAACACGTATTCCCATGATCCTGATTTTGGCAGCTGAATATAATCAATCTGCAGTCTCTGGAAAGGATAGAGGGGCCGAGGGGTGTGTTTGGATGGTGTCTTGACTACCCTTCCCTGATTATGTGTAGCACATACCATGCATCCCTGGATCAAACCTTCTATACAGGTGGAAAAGCCTGGTGCTACCCAATGCTTCTGCATCACGCTCATTACAGCAGTTTTGGACTGGTGGGTTGGCCCATGTAATATCTGGGCGACCGCAGGGTACAACGCCCTTGGAAGGCATTGACGCATCCCTCTTCCCCATACCCCAGTTGCTGCATTCAGACATGCACCTTCTTTTTCCCACTTTTCTACTTCCTCCTGGCGCACCTGAGCCTGCATCTGGGCTAAGGCATCCTCCGACACAAAGGGATTTTTGGGAGCGCTTACCTGGTGCATCGTTACCCCTTGGAGTGGTCTACTGGCTGCTGTTTTTGCTGCTACATCGGCCATTGCGTTTCCTTTACTCATCTGATCAGTGCGTCTGGTATGTGCTTTAACTTTTATGACAGCTACCTCTTTTGGTAATTGTAATGCATCAATTAACTGCTGGACTGCGTCAGCATTTTTAATGGGATGTCCTGCTGCCGTCAGGAATCCTCTAGATTTCCAAATTGGACCAAAATCATGAGCTATACCGAATGCGTATCTAGAATCTGTGTAGATGTTAACAATTCTACCTTCAGCTATCTTACAGGCCTCGGTCAGAGCCTTAAGTTCAGCCTCCTGGGCCGACTGATGTGGGAGCATTGGTTCTGCTTTGATCACTGCATTCAGGGAGACGATGGCATACCCGGTGTGGAAGGTACCTGAGTCATCTTGGTGGCGAGATCCATCTACAAAAAATTCAAAATCAGCATTAAGTCTCTCAGTTTCAAACACTGTGGGTAGACCTGCTGTTTCTTGTGCCATAAGCTGAACACAGTCATGAGGAATCTCCTCTCTTGGATCTTCTTTGTACAATACCGTACCTGACCCCTCCTTTAGATCCGAGAGAGGTAACAACGTGGCAGGATTAAGTGTGGTACATCTCTGCAAAGAACATTTGGAGGCATTAAAAGTGCACATTGCAATCGAAGGTGACGTGCAGCTGAAAGGTGTGCCGGTTGCACCTGGTTCAGTATGGTATATACATCATGAGGTGTAAGTACTGTCAGTGGATGATCAAGAACGATATCTGACGATTTGTGAAGCAATAGTCCTACAGCATGTACTGCCCGTACACAGGACGGGGCACCTCTAGCCACTGCATCTAGTCTTCCACTAAAATAGGCTACAGGCCTTTGATTGTCACCATGTAACTGAGTCAATACCCCTGCCGCGTGTCCCCCGCTGTTCGTGGAGATACAGGGTGAATGGTAGTTCATAGTTGGGGGTTCCTAGCGCTGGAGCTGCCACAATCCTGTTTTTGAGAGAATAAAAACAGTCTATACCTTCAGGAGTTAGTTTAAAAGGCACAATGGTGATACAGTCATAGAGAGGCTGCATGAGGATTGATACAGCATGTATCCACTGTCTGCAGTAGGAAACCAGTCCAAGAAATGTCCTAAGAGCGGCAACATTAACAGGAATAGGAAAATTCTGTACAGCTTCTTTGCGAGCGCTGGTCAGATGTCGCGCCCCTGGTGTAATGCAATGTCCCAAAAAGATAACTGAAGATTTACAAAATTGCAGCTTATCCTTTGACGCTTTACATCCAGATTGGTACAGAAACAACATGAGTGATATCGTTGCACTGCGGCACTGTTTCCTGGAGGGGGCACAAATCAGTAAGTCATCAACATATTGCAGAACAACTACTTTTGGCATTTTCCATCTTTCCAGTATCTCTTGCAGACTGGCAGTATACATAGTGGGTGAATTTTGGGCACCCTGGGGCAAAACAGTCCACGTATACTGGTTCCCTTGAAATGTAAAGGCAAACAAATACTGGCAGTCAGGGTGCAATGGGACACTAAAAAATGCGTTTGCCAAGTCAATCACTGAAAAACAAAGAGCACCAGCCGGGATCTGAGACAGAAGGGTGTGAGGATTTGGAACAACTGGTGTGAGGAGCTCTGTAGCTTTGTTCACTAGCCGGAGATCATGGACCATTCTGTACGCTGCTGGCTGTCCCGGTGCTGTTTTCTTTTTAACTGGGAACAGAGGGGTGTTACGAGGGGACTGGGTTTCAACTAAAACACCACTTGCTACCAGTTTCTGTATCTGCTGAGCAATAGCCATCTCTTGAGCTAAACTAAGAGGATACTGTCTCTGTTGGGGCAGAATTGCACCTGGCTTTAATTTGACCATGACTGGCTGCACCTTAATCTGCCCACATCTGTTTTATCTGAAGCCCAGAAATCATGCGGTATCACACCTTCCAATATTGAAGGAAATTCATTTGTGTCCTCTATACTAGCAACGTCTAACGACATGATTTTACAAAGAGTGCTCGGCTTCAGTCCTGGTGTCATAGTGACAGTTCCATCAAGATGATACTCAATATGTGCTTGCAATTGTGACAACACATCACTTCCTAAAAGATTACATTGACCCCGTGGTGACACCATTAACTGTGTGTGTACAGTGGTTCCTTGAATTTGCAGGGGAATCTTTTTAGTGACGGGGAGCAGGATAGATGGAGAGTTATAAGGAGTCGCTATAACATGGTGGGAGAAATCACTTTTCCCAAATGGCCAGTCCTCTTCTGTAATTACTGAATTGTCTGCCCCGTGTCCACTTGGAACTCAACCTCATGTCCCCCTGGTAGGTTCACCTGCACTGTGCAATTAGGAGTTGGGGGTAGGGAAACAAGGGGGTTCATGTGCAAGCTACCATTATCCTATGGGAGCAACCCTAATTGGTCTTGGGGGCCTCCTGCAGGCGGGTCATTTGCATATGGATTAGTTGGACAGGCTGGATATGGATTAGTTCTGCAATCCCTCCTGAAATGTCCTGGTTTCTTGCACCCGTAGCACAATTTCTGTCCATCTCCTGGCACTCGTCTCCTCTCCCTGTTGTTTGCAGGACGAGTACCTACAGCATGTATCCTTGCTCCTCTTTTAGCCTGCGCTAAATCATGTTGTGCCCCCTGTGCTATTCTGGCTAGATCCTCTGCTTTTACTGATCTCCAATCAGGTCTACTTACCTTCACTTTCTCTGCCACTTCCTTTTTTAACCCATTCATATAAGCACTTGCCAGAACCCTCTCACTAGTCTTGTTTTCTGGGACAAAACCCATTTCCACCCAAGTTTTTCTTAGAGCCCAGAAATAATCTTTTGGCTCTTCCTCTTTTCCCTGTACTCTGTCTTCTAGTGTAACTTCCTTTTCTGCTTGTCTATCTTTACATGCTTTTTTCAACGCTTCTGTAAACATAACCCCTGCTGCTGCGTCATTGGCCTCTGCATCATCAGGTCCGTTCCTACCGACATAGCACTTGTATGTCTCATCTATCAGTCTATCGTATCTGGCTTCATCTGCCAATTTCCCTTTTATAAGTGCTTCTAGATCCTGTCTAGTTGCTTTATACGTATCCTGCATTGTAGCTAACATTCTAGCGAACCCCATTGGTGACTGTGAAGGGTCCGGGAGTTGAGTTATTAGAGCCAACTGCTCTGAAGGGCTCCATGGTCTGTATAACACTGCTGTCCGGGGGGCGCCTGGAGCTACTCCGCCCTCCACTCCTCCTGCAGCACCCGGGGTACCAGGTACCATTACTGTCCTCATTGGAAATAGATTGGCCGGGGGAGGTCTGGGTCCACCGCAACTTACACAGACATCTACCGTCAGGGGATTTTGCTGTCCACACCTGGGGCAGACCCAACAGTTTGGTTCATGGGAAGTCTGTGGGAAGGTCTGATACTGGGGTGGAGGTAACGTAGGGGGCAAACAGGAGGGTAAATCAGTCATCCCTGTTTTTGTCAGTCTGTAACGTCCGTCTCCCAATTCTTCAGTCTTGCCCTCTAAGTAATCACACGCACTCATCCACAGGTTCACTGTTCTCAACAGTCCTTTGTCTCTCAACCATCCATGATGTGAGCTAAAGAACCTTTTCCATTTATCACTGTTCAATTCTCCGTTTTCACTCATGCCTGCTTTACACAATACTTTGTCAATGCCTATCAAAGCTTGTTTCCCTTCTCTGCGCACAACTAAATCTTTAGCAGAAATGCCTTCCTTGGCATTTTGGTTCCCCATTTTTTATATATCTCCTCACCTAGAAGAGATTCTCTTGTCACCAAGACAAGTTTGTCACCAAGACAATTGCGTCACCAAGACTCTGTCACCAAGACAGTTGCGTCACTTAGACAATGGGCCACAAAGGTTTCTGAACCATTCCACTGCTGTCTTTCCAAGATTTGTACGCCAACCAAATGAACAATCCAATCACACAGACACCAAGACAAAACCACAACACAATCATTGGATCCATACTGTCATTATTCAAAGGAGGAAAGGCAGGACTGACAATTAATCTGAGGGTCTACTGGTTCAAAGGGACCTGAGCCAGGAATACCTGTGAATTACCTGGAAAGCCGACCGCTCGGGGAGGAGGGAGTCCACTATACAGTGATATAGATTTTAGGTAGAATATAATAAGTATTCTTACCCCAGCGCTGTATGTATATCACCAACAGAAGGCTCCGCTCATCCCACGTCTCCGGACCGGTCGGGCTTCCTCAGAGTAGATTAACTCAGTCCCTGTTCGGGCGCCAGGCTGTCGTCGCTGTTATCTTGTTAACCCTTTCCTCCTCGGAATGTGGTACCAGAGAGAATAAGACACAAACCAAAGGGTGCGTCAATATACTCTACTCTTTATTGCTAATGAAGGGGCTTATATACACCCCTGAAGCAGGAAGCGGAATTACCATATATGGCAGTTAATACAATTATTATTAAAGCACGTAACATACTGTTTTCTAACCAAACTTTCCATCTTTGCCTTTAGCCCTGATTTTCGCTCCTAGCACAGAGTATCTCTTCATGTCAGGAGGAGTATTTATTAATGAAGGAACATTCCTTTCTTATCTTCCCTTTTGCTATGCCTCAGCTTCCCAAGGCCTTGAGAAGAAATACTGAATTTAACTCTAACAAGACCGTTCTGGGCTGGGGCTGGTGACGTATACAGGGGCTGGCCTGGTGGTGATGTATATACAGGTGCTGGGCTGGGTCTGATGTATACAGATGCTAGGCTGGTGATGTATATACACTGTCCTACCATCCTGGGCTGGGGCTGGTGACGTATACAGGTGCTGGGCTGGAGTCTGGGGCTGGTGACATATACAGGTGCTGGGCTGGTGATGTATATACTGGGCTGAAGCTGGTGACGTATACAGATGCTGGGCTGGTGATGTATATACTGGGCTGAGGCTGGTTATGTATATACAGGTGCTGGGCTGGAGTCTGGGGCTGGTGACGGATACAGGTGCTGGGCTGGTGATGTATATACAGGTGTGTGCTGGGCTGGTGATGTATTATATACAGTTGAAAGTTTGACGCCAGGGGTATCTCCTTCCTGCTTTACTATATTAGTATCAGACATGTAATTAGAACAAAAATCTAAATTTTTTGGCAAGCAAATAATTGTAATAACTAATAAAGCACTGCTATAATTACATATAATTTTCTTAAAATTATCGTTTCATTCACCTTTTTCGTTCTAAAATTTTACAACCTGAGCGACCATGGCTTGCCCTCCCTAGATTTGATCCTGGGTACGCCCTTTTTCTGTCACAATAAATCTAATTTTTATACCTGCACTATGGTACTTATATAACTAACCAGGTTATCCAAGGGGCCCAGGACGGGGGATGTTATTAAAGGATGAGGACCTGGAAGGAAGCATTATTACAGCATAGGACCAGAACGGTGATATTATTAGAGGATAATGGACAGGAAGGGGACATTATTACAGGAAAGGACCAGGATAGAGGACATTATTACAGAATGGAGGCCATAATTAAAGGATGGGGGCTAGTAAGAGGATATTATTAAAGTAAGGGGCCAGGAGAGGAAACATTATTACAGGATGTGAAGTCTTATTAAATGATGGGGGTCAGGTGGGAGACATTATTAAACAAAGGGTCCAGGATGGTGGCCATTATTACAGGATAGGGCCCAGCACAAGGGACATTATTACAGGATGGAGCCAAGATAGAAGACATTATTACAGGACAAAGGCCATTGTTAACTTCTTCACAACCTATGACGTATAGGTACGTAAAGGGTGAATTGCGATCCACCCGCGGCTGTTAAGATGTTAAATACCGCTGTAAACAATCTCTGACAGCGGTATTTAACCCATGTCACATGATCCTTGCGATGTTGTCATGATCAGCCAGGGGTCTGCAGAAGACTCATGTACCTGGCATTGCAGATATTGGCCAGCGTTCAAAGAATATGATCATTCCTCCTACACATAGCAAGGCTAAAACCCTGCTATGTGTGGCATAAGCGATCGGAGGATTGCAGCTTCTAGTATCCTAAGGGAACTATTAAAGTCAGTATAAAGTGTAAAAAAAGTTTTAAAAAATATTAGAAAAATTAAAAAAATATAAAAGTTCAAATCACCCCCCTTTTTCCCTATTCAAAATAAAACAATTAGAAAAAGACACATTTGGTATTGCTGTATTTAGAAATGCCCGATCTATCAAAATATAAGCTAAATTAATCCGATCTGCAAACAGCATAATGAGAAAAAACGTAAAAACGACAGAATTTTTTTTCTGGTCTCCGCAACATTGCAATAAAATGTAATAATAGGCAATCAAAACATTATATCTACCGTATTTTCCGGCGTATAAGACTTTTTAACCCCTGAAAATCTTCTTTAAAGTCAGGGGTCGTCGTATACGCCGGGAATCGTCTTATAGGGCGGTGCAGAGTAGTGGTCCCGATGATGAGGTGAGGGGGTGTTATGTTTTGGTAGCTGAGGAGAGCAGGCAAAAAAGGCAATACACCAGAGAGGTTGGGATCTACTGGATTGCAGTACCCTGACTAACCACCACAACTAAAGGCAACCGTGGAGCGTTCCTACGTTGGTCCTAGACGCCTCGTCACAGCCTGAGAGGCTAACTACACCTAAAGATAGAAAGAGGAAAGCTATCTGCCCCGGAGCAGATCCCCAAAGAACATAGGAAGCCCCCAAACATGTAATGGCAGTTAGACAAGAGGAAATACAGACACAGACAGAAAATAGTATGAGCAAACGCTGGGGCCCAATCTGCCTGGACAGAAAAGGATAGGAAGGATACTTACTGCAATCCAAAAAAACCCTAAAAAAAGCCAACGCTACTAATTGCAAAAACACCTGAGATCACACGACCTCTACCACCTAAATTAGTTCTCTGGTGTAACAAAACTAAGCCGCAGCCACAGAAAAAAATGGAAAAGGCAAATGAACAAACAACAGTGGCTCAAGAGGAACCGAGAGGCGCCCAAGCCCCCCGAGGAGGGGAACCTGGCCAACCTCACAGAAATGCAGAGAAAATTGCAAATGGCAAGCACAAAAACAAAAAACAGAAAATATCTCATCTGAGAGCAGGAGAAGAGGCAAGACTCAGCAAGCTTCCAAGTGAACCAGGAAACAACGTTGAGACAAGAACAATTGATCACCGGCAACCATGATGGGGGGAAACCTCCCTTATATCTAGCCAGTCCGTGATTCCTGATTGCCAATCCTCATTGAATGGTTCAGTACTGTTTGTAACCACCAGAGGGAGCTTCTGCTCAGAATTCATTTCTAAAACATTCATAACAAGGGGGCGCCCCAAAGGGAAGGTGTATATGAAGTACCATATCCCTCTCTGTGCTTGGAGGGGTGGCGGCGGCTCTTGATCAGCATTGGGGGCTCGGCCGGCGGCTCCTTATGCAGCGTGGGGGGCTCCGACGGCAATTCCTCAAAGCCCAGAGGCCATCACAGCTCCATTGCTGTGATGCGGTGGCCTCTGGAAAATTGGCCGCTGGGGGTGGCGCATGCTCAGATTCAGATCTCGTCCCGAGATCTCTGGAGACGAGATCTCATTGCCGAGATCTGTATCTGAGCATGCGCCGCCCCCAGCGGCCATTTTTCCGGAGGCCACTGCATCGCAGCAATGGAGATGCAGTGGCCTCTGGGCTTTGAGGAAATGCCGGCGGAGCCCCCACACTGCATAAGGAGCCACCGGCCGAGCCCCCAATGCTGATCAAGAGCCGCCGCCGCCCCTCCAAGCACAGAGAGCCGCACAGAGCACCACAAGGAGGTAATAGGGATATGGTACTTCATTACACCTTCCCTTTGGGGCGCCCCCTCACCTCGTCATCGGGACCACTCCTCCGCACCGCCCTATAAGACGACACTCGGCATATAAGAAGACCCCCGACTCTTAAAAAGATTTTATATTTTAACTGGAAAAAGTTGGGGGTCGTCTTATACGCCCAGTCATCTTAGAAGCTGGAAAACACGGTAGGCCAAAATGGTATTAATAAAAATGTCAGATTGGCAAGCAAAAAATAAGCCCTCACTCAGCCCCAGGACTGGAAAAATTGGGATGCTATGTAACTTGGAATATGGCTCCATTTTTCTTTTTTTACAAACTTTGGAGTTTTTTTCATCACTTAAATATAAAATCTATACATGTTTGGTATCCACAAACTCATAATGACCTGGAGGATCATAATGGCAGTTCAGTTTCAACATTTAGTCAACATGGTAAAAAAAAAACTAAACAATTGAGGAATTGTTTTCCCATTTTCTAGTACACTATAAGGTTAAATCAGTGGTGGTGTCATTCAAAACTCGTCCCGCAAAAAACAATCCCTCACACAGCCATATTGATTGAAAAATTAAAAGTTAAGGCTTTGGGCAGAAGGGGAGCAAAGAACAAAAACAGAAAATTTCAAGGTGGTGAAGGGGTTAAAGGAACAAAGCTCTTGCTTGCTATTTAGAAGATTACTCAGCTAATGTTGCCAAAACGTAGGAGAGCCTTTAGCAAAATTTGCTCAACTTTGTTCCAGTCAAAGAAAAGGTTCATGCTCCAATATCCTGCTGTACTAAGAATTTTCCAGGAAAACGGCGAGGTTATTACTTTCAAGTCACCTCAAGAGGATAAAAACTACATGCACTCTCTCCTCTCTGAATCATCGATACATGAAGGCAAAAAGGGAAACAGAGGTGAATGGGAAGAGGATGGAACATACTTAACACCAAGGGCCCAAAGACAACATAGACACCGGAGCAGATCACCTACTTGAAGAGTAATCATCACTAGAGATGAGCGAATTTGTTTGGATTTTGTCCCCGAATCTGATTTTGACATATTTTACTGTAGCGCGTAAATTGTTAAGCGTTTTATTGTCAACGGCTTAGGGTTTCCTCCATCTAGTGTTTCCCCCCCTTTTTTTTTCTAAGAGAAGGTAAAGGGGAAAAGAAGGCAAAAAAGAAAAAAAAACGCTCTGGCAGGTTGACCCACAGCTGTCACGCTGTATAGCAGATATATATATATGTGATGACAGTAATCTATATCAAAAGGGCAACATACAATATAACATGCGCATAGATATATGATAACATAGAATTACCTGACAGAAAGTCCAGTGGGTCAATACGGAATCCGTTATACGCTGTCTCCGGCTAGAGGGTGACCGGGGTCTATGCTGACCCTAAACTGGGGTCCTAACTAATCCCTCTACCTGGAGGTACTGTTAAAGGTACAGAGGTCCAGGCCACCAGCGTAAACCCTGTCTCCTATCAATCCCTGCCAACTGTAATCTAGTCCTAAGAAGGACCCTAATTACCACCAAAGGGAATGAACAGGTAACGGTTAATGAACAGAAAGACATACAAGAAAGACAAGAAAATAAGTAAATAAAGTCTTACATACAACACTCACACACAGTAGGAACACCTAAGGTCTCAGAGATAAACTATAAGCTATAAGAGTAAAAACAACTAAGGAGCTCTTAGCTTAAGTATTCTCAGAACCGATCCAGTCTGCTAGACTACATGAATGCTTTCACCGGCATCTAACAAGCAGACTGGCAGGTATATGAAGGAATCTAATTAGAACATAATCAAAAGCAGCCGGGCGAGGCTGGACCTAGTCTTAGCAAAGAGCTAGGTAAAATTAACTCCCTCATTACCAAACACAAAGAAACAGCAACTCAGCTGTGAGAAGTCAGAGTGTGTAATCGCGACGATCCTTGTGGCGATACACCCATGACAGTACCCCCCCCTCTACGAGGGGACTCCGGACCCTCAGGGCCAGGTCTGCCCGGGTGAGTTGTGTGAAAGGTCCGAACCAATCGATCTGCGTTAACATCAGACGCAGGGACCCACGTCCTCTCCACAGGACCATACCCCCTCCAATGAACCAAGTACTGAAGGGATCGGCGACTGAGACGTGAGTCAATGATTTTCGACCCATGAAATTCCACGTTATCATTGACCACCACTGAAGGCGGAGGTAGAGGTGACGGTATGACTGGTGCCACATACTTTTTAAGTAATGACTTGTGAAACACATTATGAATTTTAAACGTAGGAGGGAGGTCCAGACGAAATGCCACAGGATTAATTATGGAACTGATCCTGTACGGCCCGATGAATCTGGGACCCAACCTCCAGGAGGAAACTTTAAGTTTTATATTCCTGGTAGACAACCAAACTAGATCGTTCACCTTCAGATCTAGACCAGAAACTCTCCCCCTATCAGCCATCCGTTTGTAACGGTTCCCCGTAACCTTCAGTCTTAACCGATCTGGAACTATCAGTCTCCCTGGAAGTCCCACCGGGGCGTCCTCCTGAGCCCCCAATACCTCCCCCTCAAGCTCAGAGCATACAGCTGACACTACAACTCCCTCCTGAGGAATAGGAACCGGATCATCCGTCTTCCCGGCCCCTGGGAAAGTACGAGATAAGGCATCAGGAAGCAACTTTATTGAGCAGTCATATGCGCGATGAGGAGGTAACTCTTTACACCCCTCCTCTGAGAACATCTCCCCAAAGTCCTCCAGAAAAGGAGACAAAGTCCTAGGCACAACCGCACCGATGACCGTGCTCATGCAGTTATTCCTGCAAAATTCACCCCACTGGCTTATCTTTCCGGATTGCCAATCAATTACTGGGTTATGTTTAGCCAACCAAGGAAGTCCCAACACAATAGGAGTAGGTAGACCCTCCAACACATAACAAGACAATTGCTCTTTATGTCTTGCCCCTACTCGAAGATCTATGTTATGAACAGCTTGTACCAAGCTACCTTGACCGAGAGGTCTAGAATCAATAGAGACTATAGGGACCGGTTTGGCCAATACACTCAGTTGCATACCATGCACCTGGGCAAACCGAGCGCCCACCAGATTAGCCCCGGACCCACTATCAAGAAAAACAGAAATCCTCTCAGTTCTAGTACCAATCACCACCTCCGCAGGCACGAGAAACTGAGAGGGATTTGGGGACGAAATACACACTCCCAGGTTAACTCCTTTGCTCAAAGAGGCCCGGGATGGACACCCCCCAACAAAATGTCCCTCTCTCCCGCAAAAGAAACACCTTCTAGTCTTGCGGTGCACCGCCAATTCCCTCCTACAAAAAGATGTCCCTCCCAACTGCATGGGTTCCTCAGAACAGACCAGGGGAACCTCAGTATAAGGGACTTTAGTAGTAGGTGGAGTCATCACAGGAGGCGGAGTTACCTCGCGTCTTCCCCGAATTTGTCTATCCATGCGAATAGCGAGGGCCATAGCAGCCTCCAGTGATGGAGGAGAATCATACTGAGCCAACACATCTTTTAATTTGTCAGACAACCCTTGACAAAACTGGCTCCTAAGAGCTGGGTCATTCCACTGAGTATCTGTTGCCCATCTACGGAACTCAGAAGAATATTCCTCCGCTGGACGATTTCCTTGCCGTATTTTACGTAACTTTGTTTCAGCAAGGGAAACTCGATCCGGATCATCATATACCAGACCCAGGGCAGTAAAAAATCGATCCACTGACTGGAGATCTGGGGAGCCTGGAGGAATAGAGAACGCCCAAGATTGAGGGTCCCCTTGTAAGAGCGAGATAACAATTCCCACCCTCTGCTCTTCACTCCCAGATGACCGAGGCCGCAGCCGAAAGTACAATTTACATGCCTCCCGGAAAGTAAAAAATTTGTCCCGCCCACCAGTGAACCTGTCCGGGAGAGCAACCTTAGGTTCAGATCTGGTTTGCTCCGGGGGGAACAAAACCTTGGACTTAATGTCTGCAAACTCCATGGACAACCCCTGCAACTGCCGGGCCAGCTGGGCTACTGGATCCATGACAGCTGGAGAGAATCTTTAGTATGGCCGGTGAAAATGTCACGCTGTATAGCAGATATATATATATGTGATGACAGTAATCTATATCAAAAGGGCAACATACAATATAACATGCGCATAGATATATGATAACATAGAATTACCTGACAGAAAGTCCAGTGGGTCAATACGGAATCCGTTATACGCTGTCTCCGGCTAGAGGGTGACCGGGGTCTATGCTGACCCTAAACTGGGGTCCTAACTAATCCCTCTACCTGGAGGTACTGTTAAAGGTACAGAGGTCCAGGCCACCAGCGTAAACCCTGTCTCCTATCAATCCCTGCCAACTGTAATCTAGTCCTAAGAAGGACCCTAATTACCACCAAAGGGAATGAACAGGTAACGGTTAATGAACAGAAAGACATACAAGAAAGACAAGAAATAAAGTAAATAAAGTCTTACATACAACACTCACACACAGTAGGAACACCTAAGGTCTCAGAGATAAACTATAAGCTATAAGAGTAAAAACAACTAAGGAGCTCTTAGCTTAAGTATTCTCAGAACCGATCCAGTCTGCTAGACTACATGAATGCTTTCACCGGCATCTAACAAGCAGACTGGCAGGTATATGAAGGAATCTAATTAGAACATAATCAAAAGCAGCCGGGCGAGGCTGGACCTAGTCTTAGCAAAGAGCTAGGTAAAATTAACTCCCTCATTACCAAACACAAAGAAACAGCAACTCAGCTGTGAGAAGTCAGAGTGTGTAATCGCGACGATCCTTGTGGCGATACACCCATGACAACAGCCTCCCTTATAATTACTATACAACAACTATTAACAGTGAATATTATTTCTTGGATTGTAAAAGGTCTTAGATCGCCTAACATAAGAAAATCCTGAGACATCTCAAACGCTTTTCCCCTGGAGACATATTTTTAAAGGAGGAGGATTTTTAAGACTTAATCGTTTATGGGTGGAGGAGGTTTTGGGGTCAGCTGCTCAGGAAACATGTGCGGGAGTGATGGTTCTATTTCACAACACTTCACATAATCTTGCTGGCGCAGGAACATGATGACCAGGGACGCTTTATTCACATCACTTTTGAACGTGGTGGAGAATCTTATAGTATTTATAATACATATGGCCCTAATGGTTGCAATAAAAAGAATTGGGACAAAAGGTTATGATGGATGTTTCCCCATTGCTGATAATTGGGGGTGATATGAATACTGTTAAGAATATCAGAGAGGAAAGGAGGGCTCATACCCCAACGTCAATGAGAGGGGACACGCTACCTGCCCTTTTATGTAATACAGGTCTAAAAGATGTGTGGAGATGGTTACACCCTGATGCAAGAGAATTCACCCATTTCTCACACGTTCATGGTTCTTAGTCAAGGATCGACTATATCTAAGGGTCTGACAATATACTAAATAGGCTGAAATCAATAGAGAAACAGGATTTGGTCATCTCTGATCACTCACCTATAATGATAAAAATGTCTGACAGCTTTGTTAAAGGGCATGACAACATATGGACATTCCCAAGATTTCTCCCAAAGGATGATGAGTTTATTAAAACTGTACACAACTGATAGAGGGAATTTGGTCAGGACAAAAAGGAACATGAGTCCCAATAAACCTTGTTTTGGAATACAGCTAAAGCTGTACTAAGGGGTAATTATTAAAAAAACTAACAATGCAGGTCTAGGCAACCTTAAGTTCTAATCTCAGAGCTTCCTACACAGGGTTCCTGTCAAATGCATGATTATTAGTGATGAGTGAACATGCTCGCCACTACTTGTTACTCGCCCGAGTATCACGGTACTCGGTGTACTTGGCGAGCACCGAGCATTTCCGGGATTACTCGGTGGGAACTTGGGTCTCCACCCAACATTTTTGGCGGACTTTACAGACCCAATCACAATGCAGGGATTGTCTGCCAGGAAATGAAACGCCGTAGCCATCTTTGTTGTGGTCGTGTAGTGATTTGCTGGCCGCACAGCATCATCAGGGGTATAAGAGACCAGATGCAGCCCTACTCGCTGCATTCAGCTCCGGATTGAGATAGTGTAGGGAGAGCTGTGGCCGAGATAGGGTCAGATTTGGCGTTTTATTAGCCAGTGTGGGGTCTACCATCCTAAACTACTCAAATCCAGATAAACCAACAGTCCTTCTAAGGACTAATTCTGGAGTATATAGGTTCCAGTGTTAGGTAGGCAGGGGAGTGTACTTCGCTCTATACACATCAGTGCAAGGCCTGCAGGCACTGTATGTGTGAATATACATCATTGCATACATCAAGAGGGTCCATTACCTTCCTGTGTTCTGGTGCTGCTGCTGCTACCTGTATGATATATTGACTGTATATAGCTAGCCCCAGGTGTAATTGGAATACAGGCCACACATTTTTCGGTGTGGTATCTCTGTGCCAGCTCATATCTGTGCGTGCTCAAAGTTTGGCCAGTGTACGCCATTTGTTTTGCCCTGTGTATGACTGTACTTAAAAACACCAGTATTTAGCCAAAAAAAACAAAACAGGGCACACATTTGTCATACTGGTATCTCCATGCCAGTTCATATCTGTGTGTGCTCAAAGCTTGACCAGTGTACGCCAGTCTAATTTTTTTTGCCCTGGGTGTGACTGTACTTATATACAGCACTATAGAAAAAGAGAAATCCAGTGTGGGTTGGTAGAATAAAAACTAAAATTTATTGACTGGCAACTTTAAAATGGAAAACATTTTCCATGAAAAAATCAAAGCAAAAGCAGGTCCATGTGGATAAGGTGACACAGATCAACGCGTTTCGACGTGAGACTTTATCAAGATCTGACCAAAAAGCCAGGAGGCAGAGGTATAAATAGAAAGCCTCCATGAGGCGGGATCAAGGGTAGATAATGAACAATTACACACGTACACACAAGACAAAAATACAAAGGTAACAAGAAACCAAAACGGGAAATGCAGGGGAGAATGGGACATATAAAATAACAGAGAAATAAAAACAACATTAGTATCAATAATGTTTCATAAGATCACACCTGGCATTGAGACCATAAGGAGTGTGAGTGTTGAGGGTAAAAATCCAATACAATTCTCTATTGAGAAGTTTGCGTCTATGATTCCCACCTCTCTGTGGTGTGAACACTCTCTCAATGCCATTAAATTTGAATGAATTTAGATTTCCTTTATGAACTTGCGAAAAATGTCTGGATGCAGCAGAGGATGAGATGGTTGCAGATTTGACAGCATCAGAAAGGTGCCTCCTAATTCGTGTTTTCAAGGAGCATTTAGTACAGCCTATATATTGCAAATTGCATTCAGTACATAATATCATATATACTGTATGACGTAAGATGTATTGCAATTAATATAGCTATTGATTGGATACGTTTTGCCATCATATATAGAAGAAAAACTGGATGTTTTAACCGCATATAGACATGTCTTACATTTATTAGCACCACACTGAAAAAAACCTTTGGTATTCAACCAACTGGCATTATTACCAGCTCATATGGATTTGCTGGAAAAAAAACTTGGAGACAATAGATTGCCTAAGGTAAGTGCCCTTTTTGCCGCAAAGTGGACATTGTTACTAATCAGAATTTTGAGAGTCTGATCTAAATTTAACATGGGAAGATACTTTTTAATGATTGATACAATTTTGGTATATTGGAGACTATATACAGCACTATGTTACATTATTTTAAAAAACAGGCCACATTTAACAGTAGGGTCTATCCGTGACATGCCTCATACATACGTGTGCCAAAAATTGAGGAATTTTAGGCCTAACTTCCCTTTTTTGGGCAGTCTGTCACTTTCGTTATATCTTGCAGTCTTTTTTATCCAAAAAATCATAAAAACTTAATACAGTCTGTTATCTCAGACTGAGGCCTGGGGTATCTGTGGTGGAAAAATTGTTTCTTGGCAGGCATACGTTGCATAGTTCTGTCTGCTAGTGTCATGTATAGTGTACAGTTCCTATAGCGTCTTGTGCTTGGGTGCGAGGAAAACACATGAGACATAGGTTGATATGAAATGACTTGTATTACTTCATACAAGCATGCAGAAAAGGTCACACAGTTTGCAGGAACAGAGGCAGGAGAACACAGCAGGCCAAAGTAACTTCAAGCTCTACAATAACTCTCCAAGCAGGTTCAGGATCTCTTCTCTGTACCGTAATTCCTCTGCAAACATGGATTCACCAGACAGCAGGTTTCCAAAGTCCAAAAGTGTTCCAAAGTTCCTCAGTAGGAAATAGCTGGAGTCCAAAATCCTAGGTTTCCAGGAGTCAGGTCACAGGCTGACTGAGGCTTGATTCAGGAGCACTGATTGTTCAGCTGAGGCTGCTTAAGAAGCAAGAGGGAGAGAATCAGGGCGGGAACATGAAAACTGGAAACTCCATATTAACTGAGGGCAAGAGCTGCAGAAAGACAGAAAGCAAAATGGCCGACGGAAAACTGAGTTTCAAGGAACATGTCAAAAGAGACAAAGAACCTTACATTACTCCCCCTTAAGGACAACCTCCGGTTGACCTCAGACCAGGCTTGTCAGGGTACCTCTGATGAAACTGGCGGAGCAGGCGAGGAGCATTTACATTATTGACTGGTTCCCATGAGTTGTCCTCCACTGGGTAGCCCTGCCATTTAATCAAATATTGCAACTGATTTCTGTACAACCTGGAATCTAGAATCCTTTCCACCATAAATTCTTCCTGACCATCGACCAGCACTGGGTCAGGGCAAGGAGAAGAGCGTCCAGGAAACGTATTGGGTGTTGCAGCCTTTCGTAGGGATACATGAAAGACAGGGTGGATTCTCATAGTTCTGGGCAGTTGAAGACGATAAGCAGCAGCACTTATAATCTTACTGATCTTATAAGGTCCAATGTACTTATGTCCCAATTTAGACGATGGAATCTTTATTTTAAGATTTCTGGTTGACAGCCAGACCAAATCTCCTACCTTGAAAGCTGGTGCAGGTTTACGAAATTTATCTGCTGCTTTCTTGTACCTTTCCTGAGCCAATACTAGATTTTCCTTTAGAAGATCCATATTCTTTTGTAAAGAAGTCATTCTTTCAGCCACTGCCGGCAAGGGCGTATCTATGGGAAATCGAGGAAGAATGTTAGGATGATAACCTAGATTGGAGTAAAAAGGAGACTGCTTAGTGGAGGCGCTCTGAGAGTTATTATAAGAGAACTCAGCCAGTGGAAGTAGATCCACCCAATCATCTTGTAGGTGGCAGATAAAGCAGCGGAGATACTGCTCCAGGGTCTGATTGGTTCGTTCTGTCTGTCCATTAGTCTGGGGATGAAAAGCAGAAGAAAGGTTTACTTTAATGTCCAATGCGGCACAGAAATTTTGCCAAAACCTTGAAGTGAATTGCACCCCTCGATCCGAAATGACCTCATCCGGTACTCCATGTAAGCGAAACACATTCTTAATCATCAAGTCTGATGTCTGTTTTGCAGTGGGTAAGCCGACACAAGGGATAAAATGAGCTGCCTTTGTTAGACGATCAACCACCACTAGAATGGTGTTCTTCCTTGAGAGGTTGGTAACTCCACAATGAAGTCCATAGAAATGGATCCCCACGGGCGGGACGGGGTGGGAAGAGGTTGTAACAGACCAGTTGGTGAGGAGCGAGGTGTTTTGCATCTTGCACAGACTTCACATGAAGTGACATAGTTTAAAACATCTTTCCTGTAAGTGGGCCACCAAAAGAAACGAGAAAGAAATTCTTGTGTCTTTAGAATTCCCCTATGCCCGGCTATCTTGAAATCGTGGATGAGTTGCAATATTCTCAATCTGACTGTTTCAGGTATATACAGACGTTGTCCCTGAATCCACACACCATTCTTAAAGACAAGACTTACGTCCCTTGGGGGTTGAGCCAACAAAGAATCCGCATGGTATGCTTCCTTGATGTCCTTAAGTAGGTCTTGATTATGAATCACTCCCAGGAATCTAGAGTCAGGAAGAATAGTCTTAGGAGGAGTAAGTGGACGTGTCTCTGCTGAATGAATCCTAGAGAGTGCATCAGCCTTTCCATTGCGCGAACCTGGTCTATAAGAAATTACAAAATTAAATTGGTTTAGGAAAAGATTCCAGCGAGCCTGACGAGGAGTCAGGCACTTAGCCGACCTGATAAATTCAAGGTTACGATGGTCTGTCAGGACGACTATCTGCTGTGCAGCTCCCTGAAGAAGGTGTCTCCATTCCTTGAAGGCGGCAATAATGGCCAACAATTCTCTATTGCCAACATCGTAGTTCCTCTCAGCCGAAGACAACTGCCGGGAAAAGAAGGTACAGGGATGCAAGACATTCTTCTCACCTGTTCTCTGAGAGAGTATAGCTCCAACGGCACAGTCTGAAGCATCCACCTCTATTATGAAGGCAAGCTCGGGGTTGGGATGTACTAAGATAGGTGCGGTGGTAAATTTATCCTTTAAACAGGAAAATGCTTCCTGAGCTTGCGGGGTCCAGGAGAACCTAGACTGTTTCCGGGTAAGTTGGGTGATAGGTGACACTACCTCAGAGAAATTCCTAATGAAACGTCTATAGAAGTTGGCAAACCCGATGAAGCGCTGCACCTCCTTCACATTTCTAGGAATTGGCCATTCCTTGATGGCATGGGTCTTGCTTCCATCCATACTAATCCCTTGCGTAGATAGTACATACCCAGAAATTGAATTTCGGTCCTATGGAATTCACACTTTTCAAGTTTGATGTAGAGATGGTTTTGTCTTAGGCGTTCTAATACCATTCTCACATGTCCATGATGTTCCTCTGTGGAGTTAGAAAAAATTAGAATATCATCCAGATAAATCACCACAAATGTATCTAGGAGATCCCTGAAGATGTCATTCACCAAGTGTTGGAAAGTGGCTGGGGCGGTACTCAGACCAAAAGGCATAACTAGATATTCGAAGTGTCCATAGCGTGACCTGAATGCAGTCTTCCATTCATCCCCAGGTCTAATACGGACCAAGTTATAGGCCCCACGGAGATCCAGTTTAGAGAAAATTTTGGCGTGCCGCACTCTCTCCAACAACTCAGGGATTAAAGGCAATGGATAACGGTTTCTAATAGTAACCTTATTGAGTTCCCTATAGTCTATGCAGGATCTCAGAGATCCATCTTTCTTCTTCACAAAGAAGATGGGTGCACCTGCGGGAGATGAAGAGGGGCGTATGAAGCCTTTGGCTAGATTTTCATCTATGTAGTCCTTCAAAGCTTTTAGCTCGGGCCCCGCTAGGGGGTAGATCTTACCAAAAGGTATCTCTGCTCCAGGCAATAATTCGATTGGACAATCATATGGACGGTGAGGAGGAAGCTGATCAGCGTTCTTCTTGTCACATAAATCCACATAGTCCTGGTATACAGCTGGTAGTTCAGGGACTGACATGGTTCCTTTAGGAACAGAGCAAGCTGAAACTCCTTGACTCATCTGTTTCTCCGGAAAGTGTAATTCCTTGGTCTCCCAGTTAATCGTAGGATTCTGCGCCTGCAGCCATGGTAGCCCTAGAATAATGGGAAAGTGGGGAGAAGAGATAAGCATAAAAGACATTTTCTCCTGATGATCTTTACCCATAAGGACCCTCAAAGGCTCTGTTTCCTGATCCACTGGTCCAGAGGTCAGCAGGGAGCCATCCACAGTCTCCATCTGTACTGGAGTAGCCTTCTTCACTGAACGTATCCCCTGTTTCAGAGCAAAGGAGATATCCATAAAATTTCCACTTGCTCCTGAGTCGATCATAGCAGAGCTAGACACCCAGACTGAGTCCACCCAGAGTTTGATGGAAAGGAAGCAATGAGAATTAATTATTTTACAACTCAGCTGGGACACAGCTGAGGAAACTTGAAAAATTGCAGCGTTTATACCGTCATTGTCCCCAGAACTAACAGAGTTTAAGTCCGAAAAATCAAGATCTCTTGCAGCAGATCTCTCTGGAGTCTGAGGCTCGGACATGACAGAGCTCCTCTCGCAACACTCACAGTGAATGACTGCTGCAGTAGTCTTACGAGAACGGCTGGGGCAGTTTATAATGAAGTGCCCTGACTTACCACAGTAAAAACATAGATTTTCCTTTATACGATGTTCTTTGCGTGCATCACTAACCTGTCTTTGTAAAGAGTCCACCTGCATGGGTTCAGGTTCTGGTTCCCTTGTGATCCTACTCAAAGGTTCCTTAGCTGAGGAGGGAGGTAGTAAAAGGTTAGTGCGATTATTTTCGAACCATCTCTCTTGTCTGCGTTCAGTCAGACGAGCATCAATACGGATACAATAGTTAATAAAGTCACCTAACGCAGTGGGAGGGTCGGCACGAGCAAGTTCATCCTTAATCAGTGGAGACAACCCTTTCCGAAAAATAGATTTTTTGGCGGAAGTGTCCCAAGTGGTATCAAGAGCCCATCTCCTGAAATCCAAGGCATATTCGGCTACTGAACGCTTACCTTGGCGCAAAGTTAACATGGCTGCTTCAGCTGTTGCACCTCGATTGGGGTCATCAAACACCTGCCCCATGGCTGAAATAAAAGCATCAAGGTGATTCAAACAATCATCCTCAGTCTCAATCAGAGGGTTTGCCCACATCAAAGCCTTATTGGTAAGCAACATGATTATAGTAAGCACTTTGGATCGTTCAGTGGGAAATTGTGAAGCATGTGCAGAGAAAAATAGATTGCATTGGTTAATAAATCCCCTGAATTTCTCACGTTCACCGCCAAAACGAAAAGGAGGTAACTTGGGGATCCCAGAACTCGGGGTTATGGCAGGAGCCTGGACTCGTTCCTCTAGAGCCTCAATCCTGGCTCGTAATTCCTGAGTAGTTTGTCCAAACACTTGCAAATTATGATTAGTGAGGTCCTGTAGGCTTGCAAAACGGGTCTTTATAGTCTGTATATCTGCAAGGATTGTATCAGTCACTCCGCAAAGCTCCTTTATGCGAGCCTCCATCTTCCAGATCTTTTAAGGCAGAAGTGCTGGAAGGAGAAGAGGAAAGGAAAAAAAAACAAAAAAAAAAACAATAGTGTTTACCTGTGGTAACATTCCCAGAGTAACATTTAAGGGAATGCGCTCACCTGGAATGGTTGTGAGAAGTCACAACCACTGTCATCACAGAAGGTATTAAACGGACATCTGATATCCACAGTCACAGCAGACACGGCTTTCCCAGACCCAGCAGACACTAAACATTGGCTCCTGAATCTTGTCATGTATAGTGTACAGTTCCTATAGCGTCTTGTGCTTGGGTGCGAGGAAAACACATGAGACATAGGTTGATATGAAATGACTTGTATTACTTCATACAAGCATGCAGAAAAGGTCACACAGTTTGCAGGAACAGAGGCAGGAGAACACAGCAGGCCAAAGTAACTTCAAGCTCTACAATAACTCTCCAAGCAGGTTCAGGATCTCTTCTCTGTACCGTAATTCCTCTGCAAACATGGATTCACCAGACAGCAGGTTTCCAAAGTCCAAAAGTGTTCCAAAGTTCCTCAGTAGGAAATAGCTGGAGTCCAAAATCCTAGGTTTCCAGGAGTCAGGTCACAGGCTGACTGAGGCTTGATACAGGAGCACTGATTGTTCAGCTGAGGCTGCTTAAGAAGCAAGAGGGAGAGAATCAGGGCGGGAACATGAAAACTGGAAACTCCATATTAACTGAGGGCAAGAGCTGCAGAAAGACAGAAAGCAAAATGGCCGACGGAAAAACTGAGTTTCAAGGAACATGTCAAAAGAGACAAAGAACCTTACAGCTAGCCTTGTTCTATGCCTTTTTTTTATTGTTTTCAAAAAGTAACAAAAAACATAACCCCACAAAGTAATACAGTCTGTTATCTCAGGCTGAGGCCTGGTGTATCTGTGGTGGAAAAATCTTTTCTTGGCAGGCATACGTTGCATAGTTCTGTCTGCTAGCCTTGTTCTATGCATTTTTTATTGTTTGTAAAAAGTAACAAAAAGTATAACCCCAAAAAGTAATACAGTCTGTTATCTCAGGCTGAGGCCTGGTGTATCTGTGGTGGAAAAATCTTTTTTTGGCAGGCATACGTTGCATAGTTCTGTCTACTAGCCTTGTCTACACCTTTTTTTTTATTGTTTTCAAGAAGTAAACAAAAAACATAACACCAAATAGTAATACAGTCTGCTATCTCAGGCTGAGGCCTGGTGCATCTGTGGTGGAAAAATCTTTTCTTGGCAGGCATACATTGCATAGTTCTGTCTGCTAGCCTTGTTGTACGCCTTTTTAATTGTTTTCAAAAGTAACAAAAAACATAACCCAAAAAATTAATACAGTCTGTTATCTCAGGCTGAAGCCTGGTGTGTCTGTGGTGAAAAAATCTACGCTTTGCAGTCATACTGATCACATATAATTTTTCTCCAAATAAATCCATTTGTATTGAGCTTTTCAAATATTTCAGTAGTCCATTTAAAATGGGCAAGGCAAGTGGCAAGGAACGGGAAAGTGGACGTGATGCTAATGATGCATGCAGAGGATGAGGCTGTGGCAAAGCTGAAAGTGGGCCGCAGCAAAAACCCACAACTTCGCGCTCTACCTTCATGGCCCAGTTTCTAGGGGACTGCAGCACACCACTGTGGAAGCCAGAGCTGTGTGAAATGGTTGTTGGTTGGATAGCTTCAGCAGCGTTTGCTTCTTCAGGCTCACCGACTGTTGTGTAATGTCCTCACGCGTTGGAACTCTACAATGCATATGTTGGAAAGGATTTTTGAGCAGAAGAGGGAAGTTGTTGACTACCAGCATCAACAAGGCCGTCGATATTCAGTTCAGACTCCACACATAAGACCTCAGGAGTGGACATGGATGTCGGACATATGTACCATCCTCCAGAACTTTGAGGACTGCACCAAGATGGTGAGCGACGATGACGCCATAATTAGCGTCACCATCCCGCTTCTCAGCATTCTGAAAACCTCTCTGCTCACAATTAAAGATGATGCATTGCAGGCAGAGTATGAGGACGTGGAGCAAGGAACCATACAGGATGATTACACTCAGCCCAGCCTCATGTAGTCACAACGTGGATTGGTAGACAATGAGGAGGACGAGGAGGAGGAAAAACAGGAGCTACTTTCATGTGCTTTAGACGGTACTAGAAGCACAGCTGTCATACATTCTGTTCATTGGGGATGGCCTGAGGACAGGGAGGAGGAGGAGGATGAGGAGGAGGAGAACAGCATGGTCAGTCGTCCTCTTGGTGAAGACACGGAAGTCATGCCTGTTAGTAGTCTGGCACGCATTGCTGACTTTATGTTGCGCTGCGTTTCCCCTGACCCTCGCATTCAAAAACTTTTCGGTGACACTCATTACAGGTTGGTGACACTCCTAGACCCACGCTACAAGTAAAACTTTCAATCTCTTCTTCCAGAGGCAGACAGGTATACAAAAATGTTGCTGTACCACAGGACCCTTGTAGCAGAATTACTGAAAAAATTCCCATGTGATAACACTGGCAGCAGACGTCAGAGTTTGTTGTACAGTCAAGGAGTCTAGTTGTTGTACAGTCAAAAGTTAGCCACCAAGGCCTCGTTGTTCCAAGTCAACTCGGACAAGAGGGTTCGGAACCTAACAGCATACTGAGCCACCGTGAGAGTTTTTTGGCGTAAGTGAAGCAAGGCTGAAGCGGTCGAGGTGGTATGACCAGGTTCATCGAAGGTCCTGCGAAAAGCCTCTAGGAAAGATTGAAGATCATTAACCAGCAGGTCCCCTCTCTCCCAAAGCGGGTTTAGCCAGGCGAGAGCTTCTCCTGCTAGATGTGACATAATGAAGCCCACTTGGCTCGGTCAGAGGTACACATATGACACAAGATTTTGAAGTGTAGAGTGTACTGATTGAGAAAACCCTGACACTGAGTAGGATCACCATGGAAGCGGGTAAGGGCCGCCAGGCGAGGGCTTTTACTTGCCATGGAGGCAGGTACCTGGGTGCTGGTAGATGAGTCAGGTGCAGACGAGGTCAGCAGGGAATCCATGGGGTAGACAAGCTGCGTAGATAAGTCGTGATCTTGTCCTTTTGATCTCTTAAACGGGTCACCTCTTGGCACAGTTCCATGGTCGGAGGCCTCTGGGATCCAGCGGTTCCATGGCCAGAGCAATCTGTAACGAATGGAAGCGGAGGCAGAGATGGTGAAGTTCACATTCGTTTTTTATTTTTAAAGTGGAACCTCGGGCCCACAGTTCGGGGGGCTCAGAAGGGGGCGTAAGTAGTGAGCCCCGGGTACCCGTAGTAAGGCCCCTCGAACAGGACCAGAGTGGAATACCTGGAGGACACAGGTGCCAACTCCAGTTAGACCCCGGACACGTGGCAGCTGTCTCAGCGGGACAAAAAGGGTAACAGATATAATGGAAGAGACTGTAGAAAGGTAGACACAGGTGAGGAATATCCTGGTTTCAGGTAGATGGTAGCAAGCTGGCTCCAGTAACCTTGTCACAGTCCACGGATTCGGATGGCTGTTGGCGGAACGGGATGACACTTGCACAGTTGATTGCAGAGGTTGTCAGGGATAGCAGGGTACAGGATACTGATACTCTGTGGAGACAAATAGTATGAGCAAGTGCACAGGGACAGCTAACGCAGCACAGATAGGTCAGAGACAGAACCGGATGTAGCAATGGAGGAGAGGCCAGTTATAGTAATCAGTGCGCTGCCATTGGATAATTACTGAAATTCAAAAAATGCACGCTGTCCGTTTAAGAAACCAGAGGAGTGCGTGCTCGCATCCTAATAGCTTTCCCTGAAGATCTGCTGACAGCACGCCACCACAGACAGGGAGCTCGCTGCTGCACAGGGACAGCTTGAAGAGAAGGAGGTGAGTGAGTAGAACGGCATGCAGGGCCAGCACGGGGACCGTGTGTAACAGTGGTGCTGTGCTGTATACCATGTGGGGCTGTGCTATATACTATGTGGTACTGTGTTATATACCATGTGGTGCTGTGCTATATACCATGTGGAGCTGTGCTATATACCATGTGGTGCTGTGCTGTATACCATGTGGTGCTGTGCTGTATACCATGTGGTGCTGTGCTGTATACCATGTGGAGCTGTGCTGTATACCATATGGTGCTGTGCTGTATACCATGTGGTGCTGTGCTGTATACCATGTGGGGCTGTGCTGTTACCATGCGTGACTGTGCTATATGACATGAGGATCTGTGTATATATCATGTGGTGCTGTGCTGTATACCATGTGGTGCTGTGCTGTATACCATGTGGTGCTGTGCTGTATACCATGTGGGGCTGTGCTGTATACCATATGGTGCTGTGCTGTATACCATGTGGTGCTGTGCTGTATACCATGTGTGACTGTGCTATATGCCATGTGGATCTGTGTATATATCATGTGGGACTGTGCTGTATACCATGTGGTGCTTTGATGTATACCATGTGGTGCTGTTCTGTATACCATGTGGGGCTGTGATGTATACCATGTTGTGCTGTGCTATATACGATATGGTGCTATTCTGTATACCATGTGGTGCTGTGCTATAATATACCATGTGGTGCTGTGCTGTATACATACAATGTGGTGCTGTGCTGTATACCATGTGGTGCTGTGATATATACCATGTGGTGCTGTGATATATACCATGGTACTGCCATATATTCTATGGAGGGGCTGCATTATACTGTAAGAGGGGGGCTGCATTATATTCTATGGGGGGTTACATTATATTGTATGGCGGGGCTGCATTATACTCTGTGGTGGCTGCATTATACTCTGTGGGGTGGCTGCATTATGCTCTATGGGGTGGCTGCATTATACTATATGTGGGCTGCATTATACTGTATCGAGGACTATGGGGAATACATTATACTATATGAAGAACTATGGGGTGCATTACAGTATGGGTAGTGAATTGCACTACATGGATGACTGGCAGTGTATTATACTATATGGAGCACTATGAGGAGTGTATTATACCACAGTATATGGAGGACTAAGCAGTGTATTTTAATATATGGAGGGCTATGAGGGGTGTATTATACTATATGTAGGACTATGAGGAGTGTATTATATTATATGGAGGACTATGGGGAGTGTATTATACTATATGGAGGACTATGGGTGTGTATTATACTATATGGAGGACTATGGAGAGTGTATTATACTATATGGAGGAATATGGGGCACATTATATTATATGGAGGGCTATGGGGTGTAAACTGTAGATGTGCTGCGGATAACATGACACTGTATGGTGATCTGTTAGTGATCCATTAGTGATCATTCTGTCCCCATCATTCTTTCTCAGACGGTGGAAAGAGGCCGGAAACAAGTGTTGAACGACTTCAATATTGTCGATCACACTCATTTAGCTGCCTGACCTCAGCACATGTAAATACAATCGAAATGCTTCTGTGTGATGGTGCAATATATTAGCATTTGGGGCCCCATTTTAAACTTTGCCTAGGGCCCCACTTGGCCTAAAAATGGCCCTGCTGCTAGCGTTCTGTCAGAGAAGGTTTTTAGTGCCGCTGGTGGAATTATAACAGATAAGGGCATCTGCCTGTCAACTGACAATGCTGACAGGCTGACTATTATAAAAATGAACAAGGGCTGGATTGGGCAAGACTTCTGTATACCATTGAATGCAAACAGAGAAACATAACCTCAAATACATTGTCTTTTTTGTGGAGATGTATTCTCATGCACCTCTTCACAACCACAAATTGGTATCTGCTTCCTGATGTGGTCTGTTTGGTGTTATCCTCCTCCTTATCCTTATCCTCATCATCCACAACCAGTACAACACCAAGGTGAACGTATTCTGTACTTCTACAGCCAGTCCAATTATTGGCAAGGGTGTTTTTATGATTCCTGTTATGAGATGTACCGTATTTTTTGGACTATAAGACGCACCGGACTATAAGACGCACCCAGGTTTTAGAGGTGGAAAATAGGGAAAAATATATTTGAAGCAAAAAATGTGGTAAAATATTTAATAATATAAATAACATACTATTATATGTGGTGTTATTATATATAATAGTATGTTATTATGTTGGAAGCTACGGGTAGGAGATGGTGCTTCGGGACAGTGTGGTGTCTGTAAAGTACTATGTGAAGACGCTGGAGGATGAGTATATGAATGGGGGCACGGGGCTTATATTTAAAGCACCACTCCAGCACTGAAAAATAACACTGGAGTGCTGCTTTAAGATCCCATGGGAGAACTATAACTCTCAGCATGTCCTGCAGATCCTATGGCATGCTGGGAGTTATAGTCCACCACATGATGGCAGAGTGATTTTTATATGTGCTGTCATTACTAACCTTTTAATTAAATTCTCTGTTGTACAGTGTGTCTGCAGGACCTGTGATGACATCATGAAGAGGCAGGGCTTTGTGTGGTCATGTGATGCTTCAGCCCGCCCTTTTCATGACCTCATCACAGGTCCTCCGCAGGAGCATTCAGCGTCACATCAGCACAGCCCCTATGCTGTCAGGTATGCAATGCCTCCTGCTGCACTCTGCTCCTGTCGCCTCCTTCTCCTTCCAACACACATCTCCCCAGCTGCTGCAGGAATCCAGCACTGGGGAACCATGTGGCTCTGTCATCTGCTGCTCCCCGCTCACTGCTCAGCTGACAGGTGGGCGGGGAAGCGGCTAATGAATATTCACTGCACTTAAGTATCGGGACCAGTGGTTTCCCCAGTGCTGAATTCCTGCAGATGAGGGGATATTTTCCTGCCTCCTGCGATCTCACTCCACCGCTGCCCCCCTCCCCACGTTACATTCCGACCATAAGACGCACCCACACTTTCCTCCCAAATTTGGAGGAAAAAAAGTGCGTCTTATGGTCCGAAAAATACGGTATGTATATTCTTCCCATTTACTCTTATATTTTCCATTTTTCCTATCTGTGGAACATCCTCTTATGACCTAGTGTATTCCACTCCAATATAAAAATATTGAAGTCCTATTATATTATATTTTTATTTATATCCCTGTCTCTGAGCTGTTGCTAGGGACAAACATATCTTGTTGGACACATTCTGGCTTCATATCTATGAACCTGTGTTCGCCCCTTTCTTTTGTTATATTCTTTCATAGGTGAATTCACATTTTTTATTTATTTGATTTCAGTATGATTTATCATAATGTCTCCTCATTCTCCACCACTAGATGACCAGGGTTAACGTGTTCTGTGCTGCAACAGGCAGTCCAATTTTTCGCAAGGGTGTCTATGATGCCCATAGTATATTTTTAAAAAATGTACCCCCAATGGGGAAATGTTTGTCAGCCCATGCACTGCGTGTATGGGCATTACAAGTCTAGGAGACCCTCTCCTTTACACTGGGCCTAGTTTTTAATCAGGCCTTCCTCCACGTCTCATCAGCCGCCACCACTAGATGACCAGGGTTAACGTGTTCTGTGGTGCTACAGTCAGTCTAATTTTTGGCAAGGGTGTGTATGATGCCCATAGTATATTTTTTAAAAATGTACCCACCATGGGGAAATGTTTGTCAGCCCATGCACTGCGTGTATGAGCGTTACAAATCTAGGAGACTTGCTCTTTAACATTGGGCCTAGTTTTTAATCAGGCCTTCATCAATGTCTCCTCATTGTCCGTCACTAGATGACCAGGATTAACGTGTTCTGTGCTGCTACAGGCAGTCCAATTTTTGGCAAGGGAGTCTATGATGCCCATAGTATGTTTTAAAAAAATGTACCCCCCATGGGGAAATGTTTGTAAGCCCATGCACTTAGTGTATGGGCGTTACAAGTCTAGGAGACCTGCTCTTTTACATTGGGCCTAGTTTTTAATGAGGCCCTCCTCCACTTCTGATCATCCATCGCCACTAGATCAAAAGGGTTTACGTGTTCCATAAGTAGAAAGGAAAGTCCAGCTCACCAGTGCAGCATACCAGGAATCGGAGCAAGGAACAGCTGTGTCAGACGTAGAACATTGCAAAAAGAGAAAATCCAGCTCAACGATGAAGTGAAGATAAAAAAATCTTTATTCACTTGTCATTCCAAATACAGAAGTGAATAAACATTTTTTTATCTTCACTTCATCGTTGAGCTGGATTTTCTCTTTTTACGTGTTCCATGCAGCTACAGCCAGTGTCGCATTATTAACAAAGGTGGGTGGGTAGGCTGTGCGTAAAAGACTTGTTCTGAAAAGGATGAGGTGTACCCCACAGGGGAGATGTTTGCCAGCCCATACACTAAGTGTATGGGCATTACATGTCTAAGAGACCCGCTCCTTTAAATTGGGCCTAGTTTTTAATCAGGCCTTCCTCCACGTCTCATCATCTGCCGCCACTAGATCAAAAGGGTTTACGTGTTCAATGCTGCTACAGCCAGTCCAATTTTTGGCAAGGGTGTTTTTATGATGCCCATTAATAATTTTAAAACAAAACAAATGTTACTCCCCCAGAAGGAAATCTCATAAAAATGATATGTTCATATATTCTTCTCATTTATTCTTATATTTTCCATTTTTCCTATCTGTGGAACAACCTCTTATGACCTAGTGTATACCTCTCCAATATAAAAATAGTGAAATCCTATTATATTATATTTTTGTTTATATACCTGTCTCTGAGCTGTTGCTAGGGACAAACATATCTCGTTGGACACATTCTGGCTTCATATCTATGAACCTGTGTTTGCCCCTCCCTTTTATTATTTTATTTCATAGGTGGATTCACATTTTTTATTTATTTGTTTGATTTCAGTATGATTTATCATAATGTATCCTCATTTTCCACCACTAGATCACCAGGGTTAACCTGTTCTGTGCTGCTACAGGCAGTCCAATTTTTGGCAAGGGTATCTATGATGCCTATAAAATATTTTGAACAATTTTACTCCCCCAGGGGGAAATGTTTGTCAGCCCTTGCACTTAGTGTATGGGCATTATGAGTCTAGGAGACCCGCTCCTTTAAATTGGGCCAACTTTTTTTATCAGGCCTTCGTCCACGTCTCGTCATCTACTGCCACTACATCACCAGTGTTAACGTGTTACGTGCTGCTACAGCCAGTGTCTAAATCCTAACAAGGGTGGGTGTTTTGGGTGGCCTGGGTGTGGGTGTGGCATTGGTGTGACTTTGCTTATATACACCAGTATTTAGCCAAAAATAAAAATAAAACAGGCCACACATGTTTCGGTGTGGTATCTCCGTGCCAGCTGATATCTGTGTGTGCTCAATGTTTCACCAGTGTACGCCATTTATTTTGCCCTTGGTGTGACTGTACTTATTTACAGCACTATGTTGCATTATTTTAAAAAACAGGCCACTGTTGTGAACACCTTTAATCTGGCTTCTGAGTTTGGGATCCCTCTGGTGGTTGCTGATGGTAATGGAGCTGCCCTGGCTGACAGAAGTCTATCACCTGAGGGGGAAGATTGGAGATCAGGTGTTACTGACTAGGAAGATTTAAGTGAGCAGCCTTCCTATGGTTGTTGCCAGTGATTTGGTTCTTTCCTGAGCCATTTGGAAGTCTGATTTCTCCCTGCTTTGTCCTGCATCTTTCAGATAGGTTATTTGGCTGTTTTATCTGTGGCATTTGTTTACCTTTTGCTTTTCTCAGTTTTCTGCCTTGCTGGAGTTAGTTCAGCCAGGTTCCCTGCGGGGACCTGTGCTGGACTCTGTTTCTCATTTGCCACAGCTTATGTATTTCTAGTTCCCTGTTATTTCAGTATCTGTTGTGTTGATTTGCATCCAGTTCACACCAGAGTTCTGATTTAGCAGGGGAGAGGTCATGTGGCCTCAGTATTTTTGCATATCAGACATGTTAGAATTTTTCTTAGGGTTTTTGCTGGATTGCAGACAGTATCCTTTTCTGTCCTGTTCTATCTAGACAGTTTGGGCCCCAGCATTTGCTTACTTTGTTTTCTGTCTGTGTTTGTGCTTCATCTGTCTCACCGGCAATATATGTTTGGGGGCCATCTATTCCTTTGGGGCTCTACTTCGGGGCAGTTAGCTTTCCCCTTTCTCTCTTTAGGCTTAGTTAACTCTTTGGCTGTGTCGAGGCGTCTAGGGCATCGTAGGTACGTCCCTCGGCTAATACTAGTTGTGTTGTCAGTTTAGGGGTCTGCAATCCGCTAAGTTACCAACCTCTCTGGGTGTCTGGTTGCCTAGCTTATATTTCCTATTTGTCCTCCTCGGTTACCGAATCATAACAGAATCACCGGCCTGACTAGATTCTAGGGTACTCTAAAGAAGGAAAGAATAGTAAAAAACAAAAAAGTTGCCAGAATTTTTTATATATTTTTTCCTCTTTTTTTCTGGGGGCCGTAGGAGGATTTTTTTTCATGGAGACTAAGCATTTGTCTGATCGTGTTGAGCAGCTCGCTGCTGAAGTTCAGAGAATTTCTGCCTATCTCACTCAGTTGTCTACTGTAGAACCTAAGACCCTATTCCTGATTTATTTTCTGGGGATCGGTCTAAATTTTTGAACCTTAAGAATAATTGTAAATTGTTTTTTGCCTTGAAACCTAATTCCTCGGGGAACTCGGTGCAGCAGGTAAAAATTGTCATCTCCTTGTTGCGCGGCGACCCTCAGGACTGTGCTTTATCCCTGACACCTGGGGATCCTATTTTGGCTAATGTGGATGCGTTTTTTCAGGCTCTGGGGTTGTTATATGATGAACCTAATGTTATTGATCAAGCTGAAGAAAACCTTATTGGCATTGAACCAGGGTCAGGAAGCGGCAGAAATTCCATAAAGTGGGCAGTCCTTACTAAATGGAACGATGATGCCCTAGCGGCTCTTTTTCGTAAAGGTCTGGCAGAGACAGTAAAAGATGTTATGGTGGGATTTCCTGTCCCCTCTGGTCTCAATGACTCTATGTCATTAGCCATTAAAATTGACTGACGTTTGCTTCAACGTGAAACTATGCGAGGGGTGGTGTTGCCTTTCGAAAAAACCTCTGAGCCCATGCAGTGTGATAGGGTTATTTCTAGGGTTCAACGTCAAGAATTTAGACGGTGTAATAAATTGTGCTTCTTTTGTGGGGAACGCCTCTCATACTATTTCCGTCTCCCCTAAGCGGGAAAAATGTTTTGCTCAGTCATTTGTTTTGGGCAATGTACAGCCTAAATTCCTTTTGACTGTTACCTTGATCTGCTCCTTATCTTCATTTTCTGCTAAGGCTTTTGTTGATTCAGGAGCAGCCCTGAACCTGATGGTATTTGACTTTGCCAAACGTGGTTTTCCCATGGTACCCCTGCGGACTTCGATTCCTTTAAGGGGTATTGATGCTACACCTTTGGCGGAGAATAAACCCAGTTTTGGACCCAGGTGATAATGCGGGTAGCCCCAGACCACCAAAAGAATTGTAAATTTTTGGTGTTGCATAATTTACATGACATTATTGTACTGGGTTTTCCTTGGTTGCAGACCCATAATCCTGTTTTGGATTGGAAGTCTGTGTCTGTGGTTAGTTGGGGTTGCCAATGTGTTCGTAGTGACACTCCTGTTTTCTCTACCTCTCCCCAGTCTCAAGATGTCCCTGACTATTTGGCTGATTTTTCTGATGTGTTTGGTGAGAGTAAGTCTGCGTCCTTGCCTCTTCACAAGAGTTATGATTGCGCGATTGAGTTAGTGCCCGGTTGTAAATTTCCCAAGGGTCGGCTCTTCAATTTGTCTGTACTTGAGCATGATGCTATGCAATCTTATATCAAAGAGTCAT